>CM077651.1:175315-775315 GCA_039707465.1 Rhabdophis nuchalis
CCTAACCCTAACCCTAACCCTAACCCTAACCCTAACCCGAACCCTAACCCTAACCCTAACCCTAACCCTAACCCTAACCCTAACCCTAACCTTACCCTAACCCTAACCCTAACCCTAACCCTAACCCTAACCCTAACCCTAACCCTAACCTCCCTAACCCTAACCTTACCCTAACCCTAACCCTAACCCTAACCCTAACCCTAACCCTAACCCTAACCCTAACCCTAACCCTAACCCTAACCCTAACCCTAACCCTAACCCTAACCCTAACCCTAACCCTAACCCTAACCCTAACCCTACCCTAACCCTAACCCTAACCCTAACCCTAACCCTAACCCTAACCCTAACCCTAACCCTAACCCTAACCCTAACCCTAACCCTAACCCTACCCTAACCCTAACCCCTAAACCCTAAACCCTAACCCTAAACCCTAACCCTAACCCTAACCCTAACCCTAACCCTAACCCTAACCCTAACCCTAACCCTAACCCTAACCCCTAACCCTAACCCTAACCCTAACCCTAACCCTAACCCTAACCCTAACCCTAACCCTAACCCTAACCCTAAACCCTAACCCTAAACCCTAACCCTAAACCCTAAACCCTAAACCCTAACCCTAAACCCTAACCCTAAACCCTAACCCTAACCCTAAACCCTAACCCTAAACCCTAACCCTAACCCTAACCCTAACCCTAACCCTAACCCTAACCCTAACCCTAACCCTAACCCTAACCCTAACCCTAACCCTAACCCTTACCCCTAACCCTAAACTAAACCCTAACCCTAACCCTAACCCTAAACCCTAACCCTAACCCTAAACCCTAACCCTAACCCTAAACCCTAACCCTAACCCTAACCCTAACCCTAAACACCTAACCCTAACCTAACCCTAACCCTAACCCTAACCCAGTGAATTAACAGTGGGGGTCCTCCCAATAAAGATATTTTTTTAATTATTATTTTTTCTCTGCCTGCAGTACCAGCTTTCCCCACAGGAGGGCAGATTTCCCTGCAGGTGAATTAACAATGGGGGCCATCCCTATATATATATATATATATATTTTTCAACTCTGGGAGTTGAAGTCCACCAGTCTTAAAAGAGCCGACTTTGCAGACCCCTGCCCTAACCCAATCCCTAAACCTAAACCATAACCCTAGCCCCAACCCTTCACCCTTAACCCTAACTCCAAACCCCATATGCAACCCCACCCCTAACTCTAACCACTAAACCCACAAACCCCCAACAAACAAACAACAAACGACCCCCAAGAAACGACACCGGCATTTTATTTTGTAATTTCTTTATTTCCTTTCGGCCAGAGCGGGGCGGAGAAGACGCCTTGCCAGAGACTGCTGGGCAACTTTCCAACGAGTGGAGTTTGGAAAAAGGGTGGCCGAGATTGGAACGGGCGGGCTGGCGAGCGCACGTGCTCCCCGGCTGTGTCTTTCCCACTGCCCTGCAATGCAGATTTGCTCTTGCAGAGCCTGCATCGTCTTTTTTAAAGATTTTTTTTAAAAAAACCTTTTAAACATTCTTATTTCTATAGGGAAAAAAAAGGACAGGCTTCCTGGACAACTCAGTGCAGGTGACGTGTGAGGGGAAGGTGGGGTCTGTGTTGCTGAAATTATTCAATCTATCGGGAAATTTGAGGGGGGGAAATCGGTGGGAAGCCTTTGTAAGTCTGAAATTGCTTCCCTTCCTACTGAAGTGCAGAGGTTTCCCTAGCTTAAAGTCCGCTCCCCTGTTTCGAAAGAAAACCTGCAAAAGCAACTTTCCTGGAGAGGAGGAGAGCCGGTGGACATACCGAAGGCGATTTGAACAGATGAAGACAGAAGGAGATAAAGGGAAAGAACCGGTTGCTCCCCCCCCCCCCATGCCTTCCTCCTTAAAAACAGCTCTTCTCTCCATCCCCCTTAGGAATTTGATTGGGTTTTCATTGGAAATTGGCGGAAGAGGGAGGGGGGTTAGGAGACTGCTTTCTTTTTTTCCCTCCTCCCCATCCCCGATAACCAAAGACGTCATGTATTAGCTCGCTCAGGAATCCTAAACTCTTAAACCGATGGTTCTCGACCTGTGGGTCGTGACTCCTTGGGGGCCTTTCGGGGCCGTCGCCTAAGACGGTTGGAAAACACGTATTTTCAAAACAAAAATACGGATAACTTAAAATAATTTTATGGTTGGGGGACACCACGCGTGAGGAACTGTATTGGAGAATCGAGGTGTTAGGAAGGTTGAGACCTGCTTCCCTTTAGTTAAAAACAAGAAAAATAAGTTAAGGAAACAATTGGTCTGTTGCTGGGAGAAAATGGCAAGAAGGTGACGAGCGACGGGGAGAAAGAAGAACTATTTAACTCATTTTTTGCATCTGTCTTGATGCAAAGGGGGGGGGGGAAATAACCGACCTCAAAAATCAGATTAGGAACGCGAGTTGAAAAGAAAAGAAATGGTAAGTGAGCGCCTGTCTACCCTAGACCAGGGGTCCCCAACCCCCGGTCCGCAGACCGGTGCCGGTCCGCGGCTTCATAAGAACCGGGCCGCAGGGCCGGAGAGGAGGAGGAGGGAGCAGCCCCCTGGGCAGAGGATGGCCGAGAGCGCCTCCAACAGCTCCTTCCGACGGCCACCGCGGCGCACTTTCCGGGGCTTCCCGGAGGGGCCAGCATGTCAGTGAGGAGGTTACGGCTGCCTCATCCCGGGCGGGCGGGCGGAGGACCCGAGCTGCGGCTACCTTAAGCACCATCCGGGCGCGCACGCCCACCTCTCTTCCAGCCGCGTGTGGCGCCTTAAGGTAGCAGCAGCTCGGGTCCTCCGTCCGCTCGCTCGCCCGTTGCGGGATAACCTCCCCTCTGCTGCTTGGGGGGGGGGGAGGGAGGGAGAGAATGACAGGCACACAGAGCGACAGACTTAGAGAGGCAGAAATAGAAAGAGAGAGGGGAGAGAGGTAATCACACACACACACACAGAGTGACAGAGGTGGGTGGAGGGAGGAGAGCGACAGATACAGAGAGAGAGAGAGAGAAACAGAGAAAGAGAAAGAAAAATAGAAAAAGATGAATGGTGGGAGGGAGCGAGTGAAGGAAAGAAGGGGGAGGGAGGAGGAAGGGACGGGTGAAAGAAGGAAGGAAGAAAGAAGGAAGGAAGGAGAGGGAGGGAAGGAAGGAGAGGGAGGGAAGGAGGGAAGGAAAGAAGGAAGGAAGGAAGGAAAGGGATGGAGGGTAGGAGGGAGGGAAGGAAGGAAGGAAGGAAGGAAGATAAGGGATGGAGGGTAGGAGGGAGGGAAGGAGGGAAGGAAGGAAGGAAAGGGAAGGAAGGAAGGAAAGGGATGGAGGGAAGGAAGGAAGGAAGGAAGGAAAGGGATGGGAGGGTAGGAGGGAGGGAAGGAAGGAAAGGGAGGGAGGGTAGGAGGGAGGGAGGGAAGGAAGGAAGGAAAGGGAGGGAGGGTAGGAGGGAGGGAAGGAAGGAAGGAAGGAAGGAAAGGGATGGATGGTAGGAGGGAGGGAAGGAAGGGATGGAGGGTAGGAGGGAGGGAGGAAGGAAGGAAGGAAGGAAAGGGATGGAGGGTAGGAGAGAGGAAAGGAAGGAAAGAAGGAAAGGAGGGAGGAGGTAGGGGAGGGAGGGAGGAGGAAGGAAGGAAGGAAGGAAGGAAGGAAGGAAGGAAAGGATGGATGGTAGGAGGGAAGGAAGGAAGGAAAGGGATGGAGGGTAGGGAGGGACGGAAGGAAGGGAGAGGGGGAGGGAGGCAATGGAAGGAAGGAAAGGAAATAATCTATTTTCCTATTTCCTTCCACCTCAAGCTACCTTTTTGGTTAACCAGGTTAAAGATCTATTTTTCTCCCAGTGGTCATTTCAAAGTAATCACATCCTCTGAGTCATTTCCTCGATTCAAACCAGCATCCCAAAAAGTCATGGGCTGCCTTTATCTATAACGAGTGTCCATAAATACATTTTTACCATCTTCAGAAGACCAAAGACCAGCCAGAAATGGAAGAAAGAAAGAAAGAAAGAAAGAAAGAAAGAAAGAAAGAAAGAAAGAAAGAAAGAAAGAAAGAAAGAAAGAAAGAAAGAAAGAAAGAAAGAAAGAACTTATGACCACAACTGAGCCCAAAATTTTGGTTGCTAAGCATTAAGTGAGTTTCACCACATTTTCCAAGTTGCCCACGCCCACCGGGTCACATGACAACTGAGCCACTCCCATAAAACAGGCCACACCTTTTGGCTCTCAAAAGAAATTTCAGTAGTGGTACTGTTGATATTTGGTTCTATTGACTAATAAGTTTGCCCATCACTGCCCTAGAGGGCCAAGTGAGCCGACTCCCCTCCCCCGCATGCGCTTGCGCTGCCTGTTCCCCCTCCCCCCTCCTCCTCTAGGCCAGCCGGTCCGCAGAATTTTCTTTAAAATGAAACCGGTCCCTGGTGCAAAAAAGGTTGGGGACCCCTGACGTAAAGGAACGAGTGGGGTGGGCTGCTGCACGAATCAGTCATGGAGCAATAAACCTCTTCCTTTGCATTGTGGCTTCCGTGCCATTGTGGACAAGTTTCTCGTACTACTGGCAAAAATCGTGCAGATGTATGGCGTATTGCATTTTTCTGCCTGCAGTACTGGCTTTCCCCACAGGTGGGCAGATTTCTCTCACGGTGAATTAACATTGCAGCCATCTCAATAAAGATTTTTTCCCTGCCTGCAGTACCGGGTTTCCCCACAGGAGGGCAGATTTCCCTCCAGGTGAATTAACAGTGGGGGCTATACCAAAAAAGATTTTTTTATTTTATTTTTCTGCCTGCAGTACCGGCTTTCCCCACAGGAGGGCAGATTTCTCTCACAGTAAATTAACAGTCGCCCCCCCCAAAAAATATTTATTATTATCATTTTTTCTGCCTGCAGTACCGGCTTTCTCCACAGGAAGGCAGATTTCCCTGAAGGTGAATTAACAATGGGGGCCATCCCAATATATATTTTTTTAATTTTATTTTTCTGCCTGCAGTACCGGCTTTCCCCACAAGAGGGTAGAGTTCTCACAGTGAATTAACAGTGGGGGCCCTCCCAATAAAGATTTTTATTATTATTATTATTTTTCTGCCTGCAGTACCGGCTTTCCCCACAGGAGGGCAGATTTCTCTCACCGTGAATTAACAGCCCGGGCCCTCCCCAAAAAGATTTTTTTATTATTGTTTTTCTGCCTGCAGTACCGGCTTTCCCCACAGGAGGGCAGATTTCCCTGCAGTTGAATTAACAATGGGGGCCATACCAATTTATTTTTTTTAATTTTATTTTTCTGCCTGCAGTACCGGCTTTCCCCACAGGAGGGCAGAGTTCTCTCACAGTGAATTAACAATGTGGGCCCTCCCAATAAAGATTTTTTTAATTATTATCATTTTTTCTGCCTGCAGTACCGGCTTTCCCCACAGGAGGGAAGATTTCCCTGCGGGTGAATTAAAAATGGGGGCCACCCCAATATATATATTTTTTATTTTATTTTTCTTTCTGCAGTACCGGCTTTCCCCACAGGAGGGCAGATTTCTCTCACAGTGAATTAACAATGGGGCCATCCCAAAAAAGATTTTTTTATTTTATTTTTCTGCCTGCAGTACCGGCTTTCCCCACAGGAGAGCAGATTTCTCTCACAGTGAATTAACAGTCGCCCCCCCCCAAAAAAATATGTATTTATTATTATCATTTTTTCTGCCTGCAGTACCGGCTTTCTGCACAGGAAAGCAGATTTCCCTGAAGGTGAATTAACAATGGGGGCCATCCCAATATATTTTTTTTAATTTTATTTTTCTGCCTGCAGTACCGGCTTTCCCCACAGGGGGGCATATTTCTGTCCCATTGAATTAAGACTGCAGGCCCTCCCATTAAAAACCTTTTTCATTTTGGGCCTGCAGTACCGGCTTTCCCCACCGGAGGGCAGATTTCTCTCCCGGTGAATTAACAGTGGAGGCCATCCCATTAAAAAGGTTTTACATTTTGGTCCTGCAGTACCAGCTTTCCCCACAGGAGGGCACATTTCTGTCTGATTGAATTAAGACTGCAGGCCCTCCCATTAAAAAGATTTTATATTTTGGGCGTGCAGTACCTGCTTTCCCCACAGGAGGGCACATTTCTGTCCCATTTAATTAAGACTGCAGGCCCTCTCATTAAAAATGTTTCTTTTTCTGCCTGCAGTACCGGCTTTCACCACGGGAGGGCACATTTCTCTTCCGGTGCATTAAGACAGAATAATCGTTTTAAAATGCCATCGGAATTTTTTTTTTGTGGCTGCTGTTCCTTCTTTAACTACTGGATGGCTTGATTTTCTGCCCTCTTAGCGATAGAGTTTAGTCCGTCGACAAGGCCTACTGGTGGCCTCTGCGTGTTAATTCTATGGGATGGAAATCTGCCCTCCTGTGGTCAAAGCCGGTATTGCGGCTGGAAAAAGAAAAACTTTTTAATCGGATTTTAAGGTCGTTATCCTGTAATTTTATTGTTAACGCCTTACTAATATTAATAAGTAAGGCTTTTGAAGCAGGATGGCTTCTTCTGGGATTGTGTTGCAGACCCTGGGCCTCTTAACATACGGAATAATAAATTTAAAATCCGATTAAAAGGTTTTATTTCTTTGGCTTGCTGGCCATGTGACTGAGTTGGAGTGGCATGGCAGTTATTTGACTGGGTGGGTGTGACCAACTTGTAAAATGTGGTGAAACTCACTTAACAACGCTCTTGCTTAGCAACCAAAATGTTGGCTCAGAAACTCTAGCATTTGAAACATGCACGTCTTAAAGGTGTCAGATTACAAGACCTTTGCACCCTTTAGAAACCTCTCCCCCCAGGGGTGTTCAAACTTGACAGCTTTAAGACTTGTGGACTTCAATTCCCAGAATTCCTCCTCTCACTTTTCCTCTTGATGATGGGCGGACGGGCGTGGGGAGGGGAGGGAGCTGGAACCGGTTCTAAACCGCCCTGTAGATTTGTGGAACCTCTTCTATAGAAGAGCTTAGAACTGGCAGGAACCCACCCCTGTACTGCCGGCAGAAATTGTGCGGACATGTTGTGTGCCTGGTAGAATCCCATCAAGGACCCAAATTTTTTTCATCCAAAATGCAAAAACGGATGCCGGGACAAGAGTCGGGGTGGAATTTCATGCTTGAAAATGGTATTTCTAAAAATCAAGAGTTTTCTCACCCAGAAGAGGGGCAAAATTCCCATTGCATTGCCTTGTGCCCCTTGCGGGCCATGTAGACCGGTAGCCTGCTTCTGCCTGCCCTCCAACCCTCCCAGGGACTGCCTGTTGGTCCAGAACCCCCCAGTCCAGTTGCTATTCCATTGCCCCCTGTGTTAGCACTCCAATTAATGCACCCATGGAAAGCACAACTCCGAGACGGATAGATTCCTCAAAAGGTTTATTGGATGCATCCTGTTGGCACAAGTGGTGAAAACCGACTCTGAAAGTTCCTCCATTTTCAGCTAACGTCAAGTGAAAATTCCCTATTTTCCCCCCAAGTCATCAGTCACACGACAGTATGTGTACTCGGTAGCGTATGTGCCCACAGCACCCTGCCTAGCCTGGACACCATAATGCCCACTTGCGCTTCTGTGGCACCGTGCTGGCCAGTCACAGGCATCGTGCCCTCTCATGCCTGGAAGCAGCCACCCCCCAACTGGTCACATTCGCGCAACGTGAGACAGTTGACCCATCGGCCAAGCAGACGCTGCCGTCATTCACGGAACCCCAGGAAGGAGACAGAAGTTCAGCAGAACCAGAATTGTAAGATTTGGCTCTCAATGACAGTTTCCCTAAAACACAAGTTTAGGATTCCTGCTGATTTCCTAGTCTGGCCTAGGGAGGGAGGCTGATGGCCGGACCCGCGGTTGAAGAGATCCTTCCGATTGCCTTAAAGCGCTGGAGCTCAAACGGCAAACTTCCTGGGAGAGAGTTTCCGGGACGGTCTCGAAGCCTGCCTGAGCCATTCCTCTGCTGGGAAGGCTGCTCAGGGCAACTGACCCGGAGGAGAATGGAGAAAAGTTTTTTTTTGCTGCTCCTATACCTGCTTTGAGTACAAGATAGCACTGTTTTCTGTCCCTTGGTGTTAGCGCTGAGGCTGTCCTACACGTTTTTAACTCGGTTTAAGGCTTTTGAAATGGTATTCTTTCTTCTGTACCTATGTTGCAGCCCGTGGGCCTCCTGTTGCCCTATTGATATTAATAAGGCATTTCATAATACAGATGCAGATATCTTAACCGTACCGATGGGCTCCGAATCCAATGGCGATGTCCGTTTTGCTCTGCAAATTCATGGAAGCTAAACGTAATTCTAACCTAGTACAGTGTATCCGGAAAACATATTGAATACCAGAGGGACCAAATTGGTCTACAAGAAACACCAAACAAAAAATAGAAAAAAGATATTACAAGGCAATGCATTACACGGCCAATACGCTACAAAAATAGTAGCGGAGAGAAGATCGCAAGAGCAGAAAAGTTGAAAGAGACAGAAGCGCTAATTCTGGACGCCTAGGACCAAGCCTTAAGAACAAAATATATACAAACCTATAATATAGGAGACAGCAATAGACAGTAAAAGCTGCCTCTGCAAAGGTGCTGAAGAAAGAGTGGGTCACCTGCTTAGCTGCTGCAAGAAGATTGTATAGGGTGACTACCAGAAAAGGCATGACGAAGTAGCAGCAGTGGTGCCTTGGAAGTTCTGTCATAAAAATCATAGAAAATAAAGAAGCTAAAGTACCCTTGGGCTTTAATCGGACGGACAGGTGACTGCCATATAACACCCCAGACTCTAGCAAATGTCAGTAAGACAAAAACGTCTGGATAGAGTGATGTGTGGTGTGATGACGAGATCTGTAACACCATCAAACATCTGTCCATCAGGGTTCCTTGAGAAGGACTCAACTGGCGGACAAGAATGCCAAATCCAGTCTGAACATCAGTGCGACAAACCTCTCCCTCCCTCTCTATGTATGTGATGATATTCAAATCAAACAAAGAAAATGTTAAAAAGTTATGATATTTATGTAGTTACTTACCAAGCACATCTAAATTATATTAGAGTAACCGTTATATCTTTACACTCCACAAGGCATGTCACAACTTTTGAGCACCCCTAATATTTGGAAATTGAAACTTGACACGTTGGGCAAGCCCTAAATTACAATCATCATCATTTAGCCACTTTCTATCCACTGCAAGATGAAGGCCGATATCCTCATTAAAGGAATGACAGGTCACTTCAAAGAAAAATATTTTTACATGAAAAAGGATCACTGCTGGGAAGATAGGTACCAGCTGGGATTTGAACCTCAGTCTCCCACACCAAAAGGGATGCCGTAACCGCTATTCTGTGCAGGCCATTGCTCTCGTCCTTAAGAGGAGCACAGAGGGCTGGTGCTTTGGCTGCTATCCTGCCCTTTGCAGCTCTGCTAGGTTGCGCCAGCGTCCCGCCCTCCCTTTTTTTCTTCATGGTAAAACCTGATTGTGCAAAGCAGTATTTTTTATCTTCTTTCCTTCTTTTCTGCAATTCGGTGGAAACTATTACAACAAAATCTTTCTCTCCTCTTTCTCTTCCCGTTGGCTAACATTCATTTTACTTGAACATTAAGCAACTTCTCATTGTTATTTCATTTGTCAATGTGCTCATAAAATTTTTCTACCAGGCATTAAAGGCATTTATATGGAGTGACATCTTTCAAAAGCAATGAGGTGAATCCCAATTCAGGGCTATTAGATTGTGACAAGACATTTGATGGCTATGTTTTGTGTACCAGCTGTGCCAAAAGTCATTTGCAAAACAGATCCATAAATTATTTCCACTGAGTGCTTTTAATGAAAGAATTAAAAACGAGCACCAGATATTACTTGCAAATATAATCATTGCTTTTTCAGTTCATACGTGAATTTCTCAAGAATTTCGGTGATAGAGCAAGAATTCATCAGTTATTAAGATCATTTTAGAGCTGTCATTGGACCCTGTTTAAAGGAGAAAACACGAACCGGACGCTCCCTTGGTTCGCTTTCCTATTTATTTATTTAATTACATTTGTATACCGCCCTTTCTCCCTTGCAGGACTCAGGGCGGTGAACAGACAATAATAAAAACTACAATAAAACATCCAATAATTCAATAAATATACTAAAAATTCTAAAACTAAATTAAACAATGGGTCTGCTCTAAAATAACCTATAAAATCCCTAATAAAACAAATTAAAAACTATGACAGTCACAGCCCGCATCTTTGTCTTCAGAGGCACACGGCTTTGGAGTGTTGTCCATCCGAGATGGACGGGTGTTGGCTTTGAGGAAAAGACTGCACTTTCCCTGGAGAACCAGCACAACCTCCAAAAAATAACACAACTGACCAGCTGTGGCCTGCCCAAAGAGAGGCCAAAGAATACAGGCACTGTGGCTTGAGGAAGAGGAAGACACAAAACTGGTAGATGTTGTTGCAGGAAGAAAAAAAACTTGTCCTCCCATTGAAAGATTTCAGAAGACATGATTACTGTGGGGTTTTTTGCTGCAAACACAGTAACATTTTACAAAGTAAAAAGATTTGGCTCCTATTCCACTCCCTTAAATAAGGAGCCTCGTAGACCAATTCTGATGATTTTGGAAAGGCTGTAGTAGACATTTTAATAAATGAGACTTTGTTTTCCCCCTCCCCAATATCCGTTTTTGTGATGAGGGTGGGAAGGAAGGAGGGAGGCTAGAAATGTCTTTTTACAAAAATGACCATTTCCCCCCATTGTTTAACGAACTATACATGCCTCAACTGAGAAGCATTTTCTTTGTATGCAAAGGATCCAATGTTCCTGCTCAGAAAAGAGATGGCTGCATGAAATGCCCGAGAGCCACAGCCAGGCTGAGACATTTCTGAATTAGATCAGCCATATGGCCTGATATGACCCTATACCACGGGGGTCAAATGGACCATGTCACATTGCCATCACGTGATGTTTCGTGACATTTTTCCCATTCACAGAGCCACAACTTCTGAAAGGCAAGCAGTCCCACTGACTAATAGTTCTCACTGTCGGGAAATTTCTCCTTAGTTCTAGGTTGCTTCTCTCCTTGATTAGTTTCCATCCATTGAATAGTTCAGAAGTAGAGTAGCTGCACAAGGTATTTGGTGCTTTGCTCCACTTTTTCCCTGCTCTCTAGTACTTTCAAATTGCATCACTGGGCAGAGAATTATCAAATTATGACAGTGCAAGTTATCTTTTTTAGTGTGAAAGGATTAGAATCCATTTGAAACTTTTAAAAGCACGTGTTCAAAAGTCCAAGCCTGCCCAGGAATTGCAATATCCTGTTATGGGTGAAAGGAGTGCTTTGCAGCCTCTTTATTCTCGGGCTGACTTAAGTATGCTGCACCTGTGATTCTGTTACGAGAAGAGACCCTGGATTCTGTATCTGGATTTGGGTCATGAAGAGACGAGGCCTTTTTCACGGGAGAGAAGGAAAAGAGGCTGTTGTGGGAGAAGAGAATGTGCTTAGGCAAAACTGGCCTGGCAACTGCATGGCAGGCAGGCAGAGGCAGGGACTGTTTCAGAGGGTGAGCAAAACAGGCAAGAGACAGGATTGGCTGTGAAACTCATCAGTCATGCCAAATCCCACGCTCCAACCAGTAGCTGAGAGGTGTCCAAATCCCCGCAGAAATCCCAGAAAATGGGACTTCCTTCCGGTTAGCCGGAGGCGACGGTTGGGTCTTGCACTCGTCCGCCGCTTGGTTGCTCCTGCGGTGCCTTCGGGGGCAGGGGGCTCTTGCAAAGAGCCCCCGCTGCACGGGTGGCTCGTGGTGAGTCCCCCCACCTTGACGGTGGTCGGGGGGGCTCCCGCCTCGCCCTAGGCGCAGGAGAACGAGTCGCGGGGGGGAGTTCCTCTTTCGTCCCCGCCGATGGAGAGCCGGAACAGCTGCTGAGATTCAAGACGGGCTGAAAGCCGAGGGCTGGAGGCAACGCCGAGGCTCATGGATACAGAGTGGATTGTGAGTGATTTTCACTTAATGCTTTCAACTTTCACTTTAAAAGAAGGAGGAGGAGGGAGTTTGTAAAACCCCTCCTCGGAAAGGAAAACAAAGCGGCGTTTTGAAATGTTCCCCAAGCGTTCCGCTTCCGGTTGCAGTTGCTGCCGGCAGGTTTTTTTCAAGCCTGCCATCCCACCCCCCCGTGGAGGCGTTTTTTATACCATCAAAGCGTCTCTGAACTCCAAGTTCTCAAGGAACTTGCGAGGGAGTTTTTGCTGCCAGGGAGGGGCCCACTTGCGAAGCCCCCAGAGGGTTAGTTTCCTCTGTGGAGCGAGTAAGGAGAGGCCCCACCCTTCATAGGCTGCGATCTTCTCCAGGAGGGTGAGGAGCTCGTGCTAATTAGCACGACAAAGCAAACTGCTTTTACCTTTATATCTACATTCCAAGATACTTCGTACTTCAAAGGAAATTTCTTGGCATCTCATCGCAAACGCAAGTAATTAAACTTGGTGATTTCACCAGAAAACAGTAGATTTCAGACACAGCTTTTAGAATGAAGGAACCAAGATGGCGTTAATTACCAGATGAGACGAAACGAAAGCTAAACTATTAACTGTTAACTGACTTGTGGATTGTAGTCTCTGTGTAACCTCTGGAGTTCGAGGCGAAGGGGGAGCAGAGCTATAAAGTTAAACGCATTACATGATTTATTGTCTAATTTTGACATTTTGAAGAGAATTCTCTTTGGGAAAGTTTAACAACATGGCAACGGAACAAGCTGGTGCAGTAACTCCTCAGGATTTTAAAGAATTAATGAGCTTTTTGGCTAATGAGAATAAAGAGATTAAGAGAATGGTTCAGGATAAATTTGAACAATCGGATAAAAATATGCAAGCTGTGGCTAAGGGTCTGTCTGAAATTATGATTAAAATTGACAACAAAATTGAAGACCTGGCCCTAGGTGTGGAAGCCAAAGCAAAGGAAACGGACCTGAAATTTGTGGAGATGGAAGGGAACATGCGCAGGATAGATAACGAGATTATTATGATACAATTTCGTTCCATGGAGTATGCTATTAGGCTGAGGGGCCTCAGAGAAAAACCTAAAGAAGATTTAAGAAAAGCTTGTGCCGATGCTTTAGCTAAATTATTAAGAGTTGCTCCTGATGAAATTTCTGATAAGATGGATAAAATCTACAGAGTAAACTCACGTATAGCTTTACAAAGACAATTGCCAAGAGATGTTGTGATATATTTTACTGAGAGAAATTACAGAAATGATATTGTACAGAAGTCTTACTACTCCTCTATTCACGTAGACGAACATCGGATTAGTGTCTTCAAGGAGTTGCCTCCGGCAATGTTAAAATTCAGAAGGGATTTTGGATTTTTGGTAGTGGAGTTGAAGAAAAGAGAGATACCGTTTAGGTGGGACGCACCAATGGGTGTTATATTCAGATATGAAGGGGTGAGGTATCGTTTGAACACTATAGACAAGGCAAGAGAATTTTACCATGGAATACTGATGGCAACTGCAGCGCCCCCACGTACATCTACACCTACACCAGCAGACCTGGAAGCTTTGGAGCAGAGGTTATTTGAGAAAGAGACAGAAGAACAGATATTGCAGACGCAAAAAGAGAGAGAAGCCCAGGGTGCTACAGGTGGATCTCAATTGGATTCTTCTCGGCTCCCTCTAAGTTCCTCTTTGGAGGAACCGTCTAAGACATTTATTGAAATGCCATTACTTGAGCCTGTGGAACAACGTGTTACTAGATCTACGACTAGACAATTGCTGGATTCTCAGAAGCAGGGGCAGCCACAAGGACAAGGTACCAAGAGGAACAAAGGCAAAGACAAGAAGGAAACTGAAGCTGTGGGAGGAGCAGAGCCGAAGACTAGTCTGGTGGAGATAGATCTTCAGCAAATGTTCTCAATGTTTCAGACTAGGCCTAAAGATGTTTAAACTATTATCCTGGAATGTGAATGGATTGAACTCTCCACAAAAAAGGAGAAAAATATTTAATTACTTGAAGCAATTTAATAATGATGTGGTCTGCCTTCAAGAAACTCATATCAGGCTGCAAGATCAGAAGTATTTAATGAGCCCAAGATTGGGAACATTTTATGCAGCCTCCAGTTTAGTAAAGAAAAATGGTGTGGTAATATATATTAACAAAAGATTTTCAGCTAAAATTATAGAGGCGGATGACAGTGGTAGATTTATAGCAATTGAACTTGATACAGATTTTGGTCCTATCTTGCTGGTAGGAATATATGCACCTAACCAACAACAAGAAAGCTTTTACAGGATGCTTCACTTGAAAATTTTGGATTGGAATTTTAAGAGTGTTTTAATTATGGGAGATTGGAATGGTGTGATCTCTCCAAGGATAGACAAGAGAACAATGACTAAAGTCTCCACCCAATTACCACGGGTTTTTTTTGATCTTAAAAATGATTTGGAGTTAAAAGATGTTTGGAGGATACAACACCCAAAAGAGATGGACTTTTCTTTTTACTCAGAAAGGCACAAATCTTTTTCAAGGATTGATTTTTTTTTGTTAACACCGGATTTACTTCCTAAAGCTAAGAAAACTAAGATATTCCCCAGGACATTAACTGATCATAGCCCGGTGTGGTTAGAGATCGATCTAGGGAAGAGGTCAAGAAGGTCATGGAGAGTAAATGAAAATGTATTTAGATATGAAAAAAATATTGAAGAACTTAAAAAACATATGAAGGAATTTTTTAGTTTTAATATGAATAAAGGTACCCCTATTGAAATAGTATGGGATGCGAGTAAAGCTTATATGCGGGGGGTTTTGATACATATGAATTTTAAACATAAACAAAGTAGGCAGAAAAAAAGAACGGAATTGGAAAACGAAATTAAAAACAAGGAGCAGTTACTTATAGTAAATCCAGAAGATGTTTCACTCCAAATGGCGATAAAGCTGTTGAAAGATCAATTTCAAATGCTTATATCAGAACAAACAGCAACCAACTTACAATTTGCTAAACATAACACTTTTGCTAATGCGAATAAACCTGGTAGGTGGTTGGCCTACACCTTGAGAAAAAATACGAATAATAGAATTATTGACAGAATTGAATATGGAGGGAAAACGGTATATCAACAGGACTCGATTAAAAAATCATTTGTGGATTATTACACCAAGTTATATTTACAGGATAATATACAGAGTAACTCAATAGATGACTTTCTGGAAGGAAAAAGGGTGACCAAAATAAATGTGCTCCAAAAGGCAAATCTGGAATGTTTGATAACTGCAGAGGAGATTGCTTTAGCTATAAATCAACTTAAACTAGCCAAGGCTCCAGGGACTGATGGATTGACCGCAGTCTACTATAAAACTTTACAATTGGAAATGATTGAATATCTTACACAGTTATTTTGTAACATACAGCAAGGGGGTAAAATACCTTCTTCATGGGAAGCGGCTTTTATATCATTGATACCTAAGGACAAAGACGGCCCTAAGAAACCAGAGGATTACAGACCGATATCTCTTCTAAATACGGATTATAAAATATATGCTAAAGTACTTGCCAACAGATTGATGCCAGTTATCCAAGAGGTTATTCACTATGACCAAGCAGGATTTATTGAAGGGAGACATATGAAGGAGAATGTAAGACAAATTATAGATTTAATTGACTATCTTGATAAGAATAAGCAGATCTCTGCAGTGCTGGTCTTTTTGGACGCGGAGAAGGCCTTCGATCGAGTGAACTGGAACTTTCTAACCAAGACTTTGGAAAAGATGGATATGGGACCACGAATGAGACAAGCGATTGGTGCAATTTATCAGCAGCAATATGCACAACTTATTATTAATGGAAGTTTGACTACAACTTTTGAAATACAAAAAGGTACAAGACAAGGGTGCCCATTATCTCCATTGTTATTTATCTTAACCCTGGAAGTCTTGTTGAATACAATTCGGGACTCTAACACTTTAAGTGGTATAATTATTAGGCAAAAAGAATACAGAACTAGGGCATTTGCCGATGATCTGGTTGTTACCCTCTCACATCCTATGAACTCAGTAATTCAGATGAAAAATATCATAGTAGAATTTGGTGTGGTGTCTGGGTTTAAACTGAATCAAGGCAAAACGAAAATGATGGTTAAAAATATGTCAGAGACTCAGAGGAAGTCACTTGAAAGCTTGGCAGGTTTTGAAATAGTTTCTAAAGTTAAATATTTAGGAATACAAATTGCAGAAATAAATACAAAACTTTTTTCAAATAATTATGAAGTGTTGTGGCAACAGATACAGAAGGATCTTCAAGCTTGGAATAAGCTACAACTATCTCTGCTTGGAAGGATTTCAGCAATTAAAATGAATATTCTACCTAGATTCATTTTTTTATTTCAGATGATACCGGTGCTTAAATCAGATAAAATCTTGTCAGATTGGCAAGCAACATTAAATAAATTTGTTTGGAAGGAGAAAAAGCCGAGAGTAAAGATGAAGATTATGCAAGATACTCGTGAAAGAGGTGGCCTTAGACTCCCAAACCTCCGATTGTATTATGAAGCGGCGGCATTGACGTGCGTGGCAGATTGGTTTGGGAAAACAAAATCTGAACTATTGAATATAGAAGGTCATGATCTTGTGTTGGGTTGGCATGCATATTTGTTTTATGAAGAAAAGGTGGATAAAGTATTTAACAATCATGTTCTCCGAAGTGCCCTGATGAGAATTTGGAGGAAGCACCGGCCCAATTGGGATTATAAAATACCGCTTTGGTTGGATCTTGCAGACACCATGTGGATTACAAATACTAAGTCACTCGGGGGGTGTTTATATAAAGATGTGCTTACTTTTGACAGGGGCGAATGGCAGATGAAAACTTTGGAACAACTGTTGGAGGCAGGAATTACTTTAAATTGGTTACACTACACACAGTTACAGAAGAGATGGAAAGAAGATCGCAGGATTGGTTTTATGGAGAAAGAAGTGGAGTTGATCAAGCAGATAAAAGAGACTGGCCCAAAACATGTTAAAAGAATATATAATGTACTGTTAGAAAGGGATTCAGAAAGCGAGTTGGTCAAGGATTGTATGATTAAATGGGCTCAGAATTTTGATGAACCCGTTATGTTGGATACGTGGGAAAAATATGGGTTCAAAATATTAAATTTACACAGTCACAAAGTTTAAGGGAGAATTTTTATAAAATGTTTTATAGATGGTATTTGGATCCTAAGAAATTATCATGTATGTATCCTAATTTTCAACCTAAATGCTGGAGATGCGGGTGTTTAGATGCTACTTTCTTCCATGTATGGTGGACTTGCAATAAGGTCAAAGCTTTTTGGATAAAAATATGGTGGGTTATGCAAAACGTATTTAAGAAAAGATTAGAATTTACCCCGCAAATGTTTCTATTGGGCATAACTAAGGATTTTCGTAAAGGGGAAACAAAATTGTTTTTGTATATGGTTACAGCAGCTAGGTTGTTGATTGCTCAACATTGGAAGAAAGATTTTGTACCGACAATTGCTCAATGGATTCAAAAAGTGGCGGGGTTTGCGGAAATGGCAAAACTTTCAGCTTTCCTAAAAGACCAGAAGCAGGAGAGCTACACGCAGGAATGGGCAAAATGGATTAATTATATACAGAATAAATATCAGACTGGGAAATACCATGTAGCTTTTAGGTAGGAATGTTTGGATTGATAGGTGAATAGATTAAACAATATCTGGGATGTTTGGAATGTTTAAAGTGGTGTACAGCGGAACTCAGGGGGGGTGGGATTGACTGGGAGGTGGGGGTGGGTTAGGGTGGAGGGTGGGGAAATATAAGTGGATAAGCAATATAGAGATGGGTATAATGGGATATGGTCATGTTATGATGCTGAATTAACTTAGAAAGGGTGTCAGGGAGAGATTGATGTATTTTATACTAAATTTATATCATGTTGGTCGGGGGTATAATACTCAATATTTGAATGAGAACTTTATTTTAAGATGGGGGGAGGTGAGGGGTATACTTTTTGTATGTGATTTTATATTATATGTCGGGGGGGTAAAAGGGGGGAAAACTTGTCTGAATAAAACTTTTGCAATTAAAAAAAAAAAAAAAGAAATGTTCCCCAAGCTTGGGGAGGTGGAGGAATCAACATCCGACTTTTAAACTACAAGTGAAAGTCTTTTACTTTAAGAATTTCAATGATACTTTGTATCTCTGTCTGGCAACAACTGAAATGAACTTTCACTAGATCTCCGCGGTTTCCAGAGGGGCGGGGAAGATGGCGTTCCTTTGTTCTCAGCAGGAAATGTTTTCTTTTGAAATTTGCTGACACTCCCTCATCTTTGGGACTGAACTCTTTAACAGTGGATTGATTTAATTGATTATTAGGACCTTTCCCAGATGTGCCTTCTTTTCTTTTTCTTATTTGATTGCTTTTAAAAATAGTTCTCTCTCTGGACTGTAAGCAAATTGAACTTTGAATTTGGATATTGACTTTTGCTCTCTCTTCACCTCACGGACTACCTCTCCAACAGAAGCCATATTAGCGACAAGAACTTATTACCTTCATTATGGCTTCAAAAAAGCAGCCACATCAACCCAAGATTACTTCAATGTTATCCAAAGGAACAGAGGTGGAAGCTACACAGTTATCAGCAATAGAGGAAACTCTTCAAAACATCATGAAAGAAATAAAAGAAATCCGGAAAGACAATGTTAGCTCAAAATTGGAACTTTTGGAGACACAGAAAGCACTAATGGAAAATGAACAAAGAATTGATGGATTGGAGGGGGGGACAGCTGAGATGAAGAGAGAGATAAAAAATTCTCAAAGGGAAATTGTGGATTTAGCTGGTCATATGTCTAGGATGGATTTTGAAAGGATGTCTTACTTTTTAAGGTTTCAAAATGTTCCTGAAGTTGCCTCTGAAGATTTAAAAGAATTAATGTGTACGATGTTAGCAGATTACACTAAAAAGAGCAAAGAAGATATTTGGGGGGACATCGATTTGATTTATAGAATTAACTCAGCATATGGCAGAATAAATGAGGTACCCAGAGAGCTACATATTAAATTTGTAAGAAGGTCAACGAGGGATGGGATCCTGAGAGCACAAAGAGGCGGTCCCTTAATATACCAACAGACTGAGATTGCCATTTTGAAACAGATCCCAAAAAAGATTAGAGAAATAAGGAGGAAATATTCCTTCTTATCAAAAAGATTATATAAAAAGGGGGTGTGGTTCAAGTGGTTGATGCCAGAGGGAATGTTAGTGTTCTGGGAAGGGGGGAGAGTAAGAATTAAAACAATTGCAGAGGCGGAAGCCTTTCTAAAAAAACATTCCCCAATCCTGGAGGATGAAAATGGGGGAGCGGAGGGGGCCACGGCTCCGCCCACTGGAGGTTAGGGAGAGGAAGATACAATTGCTAAAAGACTTCTCACAAATGACTTTTTCCTATATAGTGTAACCTCTATCTGGATGTTTATAGAATTAATGATTGATTGCATGAATATAAACTGATATATTTGTATCTCTTTCCACTTTGTAGGGAAATGAAAAATGATTTGTATTATCTTATTTATTTTTTTTGTAAGAAGCCTCGGAGGGGGCCGACACCTCCGACATAGATGTCCTCAAAATATCTTTGTAATACCTTATACCCTTTTCCTATTTTTAAAAATGTTGTAAAAACCAATAAAACTTTTTTCTCATAAAAAAGAAATCCCAGAAAATGCCAGCTAGCAAACCCGAAAGGCTAAAAGATTCCTGGTAATGAGATCTGAATGTATCTACTCTCTCAATTGTCATAAGGGAAAGGAGGGGAAGAGAGGCAATAATTATAGAAACTCACATAAATATTAACAAGCCCATAGAATAAGTAAATTTAATTTTGGTGCTCCATTTGCATGGGGAGGACGTAATAGATTCAGTGTTTTTCTGCTGCTTCTTGATTGTTTCCAAAAAAAAAATGTCTATATTGCATTCTCACAACCAAATAGGGAGAATGCTCAAAGGAGAACTAAGTGGAGTGATACTCTTAATACCATCCACTGGGCCTGGAGCCAACAGAAAAGCTTGCTTGACCTCTGTATGATGCTCCAGGTATGTTGAATGTGGCGTCCTTGTAACTTGAACCCAGGGCAAGATATAAAAAGAACTGGTGAATTCCCTGGTTTAATTTTCCCTCCCAACGAGTGTCACAACAATCAGCCATTCTCTTTAATGGCTGGTTGTTCTCTTTAGTCTAAGTGGGGCAGGACCACTTAGACTAAGGGAGGTAGATGCTTTAAAAGGCTCTTTTGGACACCATTGAGGTTGCAAGCATTGTGGGTGCTCCCCCCTTACACAGCGTGGCCCTCCTCCACATCTGTGACATCATTTGGGTTGTCAGGGGTTGAAGCAGAAGACAGCACCACCACCAAATGGATTCGTAACTGGCTGACCAACCGCACTCAACGTGTAGTCCTCAATGGAACTGCATCTACATGGAAGGAAGTATGCAGTGGAGTCCCCCAAGGCTCTGTTTTAGGCCCAGTACTCTTTAACATCTTCATCAACGATTTGGATGAGGGGATAAATGGGGAACTCATCAAATTCGCAGACGACACCAAGCTGGCAGGAATAGCCAACACTCCAGAAGATAGGCTTAAGATACAGAAGGATCTAGACAAACTTGAACATTGGGCACTGTCTAATAAAATGAAATTCAATTGTGAAAAAAGTAAGGTCCTACATATAGGCAAGAAAAACCAAATGCACAAGTACAGTATAGGTGGTACCTTGCTCAATAGTAGCAACTGTGAGAGGGATCTCGGAATCCTAGTGGACAACCATTTAAATATGAGCCAGCAGTGTGCAGCAGCTGCCAAAAAAGCCAACACAGTTCTAGGCTGCATCAACAGAGGGATAGAATCTAGATCGCGTGAAGTGTTAATGCCACTGTATAGTGCCTTGGTAAGGCCACACTTGGAATACTGCATACAGTTTTGGTCGCCACGATGTAGAAAAGACGTGGAGACTCTGGAAAGAGTGCAAAGAAGAGCAACCAAGATGATTAGAGGACTGGAGACTAAGACATATGAAGAACGGCTGCAGGAACTGGGTATGTCTAGTTTGATGAAGAGAAGGACCAGGGGAGACATGATAGCAGTGTTCCGATATCTCAGAGGGTGCCACAAAGAAGAGGGAGTCAAACTTTTCTCCAAGGCACCTGGGGGCAGGACAAGGAGCAATGGGTGGAAACTAACCAAGGAGAGAAGCAACTTAGAACTAAGGAGAAATTTCCTAACAGAAAGAACAATTAACCTCTGGAACAGCTTGCCTCCAGCAGTTGTGAATGCCCCAACCCTGGAAGTCTTTAAAAAGATGTTAGACAGCCATTTGTCTGAAATGGTATAAGATTCCTGCCCATGCAGGGGGTTGGACTAGAAGACCTACAAGGTCCCTTCCAACTCTGCTATTGTACTTGTACTACTTAACAAAAGCGGTCAGTAACAAGCCATCTTCAACTTGTACTAATTGGGCAGGAGCAAGCGGTCCTTGGAGTGGCCCACATCAAAGCAACAACAGCAAGGAAGATGGCCAATTAAAACCTTTGCCAGCAAAAGCCACAAACACTCTGTAAGGGGCTGAGAGATAAAATCCATCTGCCTCAGTTGTGCCTGTGCAAGAGAGGAGCACTTGCAAGCAGTTGCACAGCAGCAGGCTGGGCAGAGGCTGGGAAATAATCACATCTCTACAGAAATGGAGCACAACAATGATAAAATCTGTCTTGAATGCATTTGGGTCACTATAAAAGGGGGGAGGAGAATGACATTGCTATAGGGGTGTACACTATAGAGACCACCTAATCAAACAGAGGAAATAGAGGAACCTTTTGCTAGCCAGTTAACTAAGGTATGTAGGCAGTACACAACAATAATAATCGGGGGGGGGGGGTGGCCTTCAACTCCCCTGACATCAAATGGGAAATAAACTCCCGAAATAAAGTCGCGGCCAGGACTCGGCATAGGGAGGAGAGGACCAGGCAGCGCTCAGGAGCGGAGCCTCCGCCCTCTGCCCGGCCCAACCGTCTTCAAGCTCGCCCACTTTAAGACGGGGGAGTCCAATTTGCGGAATCCCCCCGCCAGACGCCTTCCGAGAGCTGGAGAAAGGCTGGCTGGGCAGCCGAGGGGAGCGGGGGGGGGGGGGGGGACGGGACCAGAAGTTAGAAAAGGCGGCACTTCCGGCACTCTCTCAAAGCCCCCCCCCCTCCCCCCGGGGGGGCTCCCTGGAGCAGATTCTGAAGCGGGCGGGAGCTGCCGGCCAAAGGGACGGGGACCTTTCTGGAGGGCAAGGTCCGCCAAGCGCCGCTGCTCCGAAGGCTCCGGGATTTCGGCTGGGGCATCTGCCGCGGAGACTTCCGAAAGCCCCTGGCAGAAATTCGGGACCGCAGCATCGGGAGCGACCACGCCAACGGAAGCGGCAAGGCGGCGGGGCTCCGGCTCCGCAGGGCGATTCTCGGGGCTCCGACGACCTCGGCCCACTCCTCCAACTGGACTCCCACGCCGGAGAAGAGGCGCTCCGCCACAAAACTTTCCTGGCCGCCCTCTGACGCCGGGCCGCGCCTGGTCCCCCGCTCCACCTGCGCCGGACGGAGCGGCTTCTGGTGCGCAGGTAGGGCGCGGGCGAGCAGGCAGGGGCGGCCAGGGGCCGGGTCGCGCCCTCCGCTTTCCCGGCGCTGAGATGCCTGAAAGGCGGGACCTGCGGAGCGGCTGCCGGGGAGCCCGGAGGAGGAGGAGGAGGAGGGACGCGAGGGCTGCGGGGCGGGGGCTGCGTAGGAGGGCTGGGGCGGTCCGACAGGAGCCGCTTGCCCGGGGTAGGTCGGCCGGCGAGCGGGGAAGCCGAGCGCCTCCCGCATTCGGGCAGCGCTTCCGCCGCTCCTTTCTCGCGGTCCCGCAGCCCGGCTTCGCGGCTCATGGTGGGCCGGTCATTCTCTCGACTGAACCATCCACGCAGGATTGTTGCGTTGGGTAAAGAAGCGGCCGGAGTCTTAGCTATGTCTGCCGCCTTGAGTATATACTGCATAAAGAAGCCGGGATAAAATCCGAATAAGACTCACTCGAGTTGCTGACTTTTTGCTGTTGAATCGGACGACATCGCGGCATGGACGTTGGAATTAGTCGAAAACAGTCCAGCAGAAATTGCTGTGTGGTTTTGGGCACATTTTCTTTCTTAACTGCTTGCAGTTTTTAAAACGCGGTTGCTCGCTACGGTATTCAGCCTAGGCTTCTGCCTTATAGCGTCCAACGACGAAGCTCCGATGGACATAATGGGAGTAATGATTGAAAAAGAAAGCATGAGCGGCGTACACTTTTTATTGCTGGGGAAAATGTGCTAAACATGACGGTGTTGGAAAAACCTTTTAAGTTTACTCTGACGGCCAATAAGCTGATTTTACTTCTGAAAAAATGTAGACAGGGTTACACCATAAATTAATGTTAAAACTATTTATGAAATTATTTTCAAAGGAACATACATAAGAAAGTTTGCTGGGTTTTTTTTTTAAGGTCTCCTTAGCATGCGTGCTTCTCAATAGGCACTTTGAGAAATTCATCTATAGAGGAAAGGAAATGCATAGAAATAAATACCGGTATATGCATATTGCGGTATCATTTTTTGGATGCTGCCAGAAAGGAATTCAGGATGATGACAGGATTTGCTAGAAATATTTCAGCAATGTGGGCAAGAGGCAGCATGGATGAAAAAATGTCCAATGGGGATTGTATGCTGTGATTTTTGCATCAGCCCTTGTGAAGTGATTTTATTTTTTCCTGAAAATGGGTTTGTATTAATCACGACAGCAGCAAGATTGCCTGCTGCCCTAAGTTCTTATCCAGAAGGTGGAGTTTTCTGTTTCTCCTTTTCTGCTAACATCAGTGATCAAACTTAATTATCTTCCCCTCTATTCCTTTTCTTTCCCCCCTCAAGGATGGGTCACAGGGTGTAGGAAACACGAGGGCAGGGGTTTACCTTTGATTCTAAACATGCGTTTGGAAGTGCAGGGGACAGGCTGTTTTTCACCGGCTTTTATTATGCATTAGGTTTTTTTAAATGTTATAAACTATTCGGAGTCACCTATGTCTGTGTAGGGGAGCTGCATACCTTTGTTTAATAAAAAATAATAAAAATAAACCTTGCCTCCTGTTGCCAGAAGTTCTGGCGATTCAGTGCTGCATGTCCCTTCAACAAAGCTCGCCAAAATTTGCATGCAACCTTTGCGCAAGGCCTCTGGAGAGACTGTTTTAATGGGTTTGCAACACGCAGTGTTAATCTAGGTCATCAAGGGTCTTTTTTGATTTGATTACTAAATTTCTCCAAACCAAGAATCTAGTCCAATAATTATTTATTTGATTTCTCTCGTTCTAGACCTTGATTGCCCAGACTTCAAGAAAGCTGCTTTGCTTATTTCTTTCTGCTTTCTGAAGAATAGGCTTCAGCTCTGAACAAAACTCCCAAACATGGTGAAAAGCAGATTTATGGAACAATCCACAAACTTCCATCGTCTGTCTAGGGACTTGGAGTTTAAAATGGTCACTTCCTTTGAGGGAAGGAGAAGGAGCGGTCATGAAACGGAGAGCTGTCAAAACAGAAAATCTGCGTTATTTGAGAAGGCAAATTGTCTACAGAAGAAAGCCGCCTACAGCGAGCTCAAGGATGGAAGAACGGTGGAGCACATATTAAAGGAACCCTGCTGGACATTCGGTACCAAGAAACACCTATCAGTTAAGGATGTGCTGCGACAGAAGGAGAGTGCGTTCACCGAAGTGAGGAGGTCTGTAGAGAAAGTCAAAGAGGCAGAACAAGGCAGTAGGAAGGCTGGTTTGGACCAAGCTGCAGTCCAGTCTTCCCCTGGTAGCGCATTCTCCTTTGTGTGGCCTAACAGCATTGCTGGGGAACCCAAAAGTGCTTTCACCAAACCAGCCAAGTGCTTGGAAGACGGAGGGGCTCTGGCAGTTTTTCAACCTCTGAAGGGTACCAAGGAAGGAAGCCCAAGGAAATGGTCGGAATGCATCGCTGCCACTGACCTCATGCCGTACAGTGGCCGCCTCACTTCCGGGTTCCTGGTAAGCGGTTCAGATGGTTTCCAGCTGCTGTCAACCAACCTCATCCAGAGCGACCCCTTTGCTTTCCCTTCGGCCCCGTGGCCAAAGGAAGCAGGTGGGCTGATGCAGGCCGCTCCTGCTCCCGGCTGCAGTCTCTCCTCCTCTGCCTCCTGGGCTCTGCTGCCTCCCACTTTCGCCCCTCTCAGTGTGGCAGCCCAGAACTGGTGTGCAAAGTGCAGCCTCTCCTTCCACATGACATCAGACCTTGTGCTGCACATGCGTTCCCATCACAAAAAGGCCGAGGTCTCAACAGAATCCCAAAAGAAAAGGAAGCAGGCGGAAAAACTGTCCTGTCCTGTTTGCCAGGAACGTTTTCGAGAAAGACATCATTTATCTCGGCACATGACTTCGCACAACTAGCCTGCAGATGTAATGGAGGACTACTTGTTGGATACGTTTATGTGCAAGACCTTGATTGAATTCCATTGTGGCTTTACTGCATTTAACCAGAATCTTTGAAAGGCGGGCTTTGGTAGAAGCATTCAGAAGAAATGTCATTACGTGAGCTTCAGATAGCTTTAAGTTCTGAAAATGAAACTTTGCAAATACACTTATAAGGAAATAAACAGTGACGTGTAGAGAGAATGTCACTGGATCCATTTGTGCAGATCCGTTTTTTTCACCCTAAACTATTCAAATGTTGATAACACTTTTTTTTCTTTAATAATTTGAAGCAGCAACTTTTTCCATGTCAGAGCCATTGTGGAATGAAATTCTTTCCTAGCCTAGGATTGAAGTAAAGAATAAGATGTATTTTAAGTTAAGCTTGATTCCGGGAGGTCACACGAGGCTGGCTCAAGGGGATTGTTAATGCTTCTTTGAGTGAGGGGCTCCTGCCGACCGTCTTGAAAGAGGTGGTGGTGAGGCCCCTCCTCAGGAAGCCCTCCCTGGACCCAGCTGTGTTATCTAATTACCGTCCGGTCTCCAACCTTCGCCTTATAGCGAAGGTTGTTGAGAGTGTGGTGGCAGGACCTGGAGGAAACTGCCTATCTAGACTCGCGCCAGTCCGGTTTCCGACCCGGGTACAGCACTGAGACAGCATTGGTCACGTTGATAGATGATCTCTGGAGGGCCCGGGATAGAGGTTGTTCCTCTATCCTGGTCCTGTTAGATCTCTCAGTGGCTTTTGATACCATCGACCATGGTATCCTATTGCACCGGCTGGGGGGGTTGGGGTTGGGAGGCACCGTATTACGGTGGTTCTCCTCCTTCCTCTCCGACCGGTCGCAATTTGTGTTGGCAGGAGGGCAGAGGTCGACCTCAAGGCCCCTTACATGTGGGGTACCGCAGGGGTCGGTCCTCTCGCCTCTCTTGTTCAACATTTATATGAAGCCGCTGGGTGAGATCATCTGTGGTTATGGGGTAGAGTTCTACCTGTACGCTGATGACACCCAGCTGTACATCTCTACCCCTAACCACCCCAACGATGCCGCCGAAGTGATGTCCCGGTGTTTGGAAGCCGTGCCAGCCTGGATGGGGAGGAACGGGCTCCGACTCAACCCATCGAAGACTGTGGTTTCCGGCGCCATGACATAGCCAGTTGGTCCCATCTCTGGCTATCGGGGGCGAAACATTGGCTCCCACAGAAAGGGCGCACAACTTGGGTGTCCTCCTGGACTCTCGTCTGTCCTTGGATGACCATGTGACGGCCGTAGCCAGGGGGGCCTTCTATCAGGTATACCTGATACGCCAGTTGTGCCCCTTTCTGGATCGTGGCGCCTTACGCATGGTCACTCAAGCTCTCGTCACCTCCCGCCTGGACTACTGTAATGCTCTCTACATGGGGCTCCCCTTGAGGTGCACCCAGAGACTTCAGTTAGTGCAGAATGCGGCCGCGCGGGGGATTTGGGGAGTCTCTAGACACTCCCATATAACACCTCTCCTGAGCGAGCCGCACTGGCTGCCTGTGGCCTTCCGGGTGCATTTCAAGGTCCTAGTGATCATCTTTAAAGCGCTCCATGGCATAGGACCTGGCTACTTGCAGGACCGCCTCCTGCCACATACCTCCACTCGACCTGTCCGCTCCCACAAGGTGGGCCTCTTTAGGGTGCCGTCCACCGGACAATGCCTGCTGGCGACTCCCA
The DNA here is from genome assembly GCA_039707465.1 of Rhabdophis nuchalis. NCBI lineage: Eukaryota > Metazoa > Chordata > Lepidosauria > Squamata > Natricidae > Rhabdophis > Rhabdophis nuchalis. Next base: position 202,498 of record CM077651.1, read on the forward strand.
GGGGAAGGGCCTTCTCTGTGGCAGGTCCAGTCCTCTGGAACGACTTGCCCACCAACCTCCGCACAATCACGGACCTTCGCCTCTTCCGTTGAACACTAAAAACATACCTCTTCCATGCGGCCAGCCTGACATAGCTGTTTATATTATTGAATTTTAGCTGGATTTTAAATTAAGCTTTAGCACGGGCCAAATTTATTTAATCCAATTTTAAATTTATTTGATTGTCTGTATATTTATATTTTATTTTCTTATTCCTGTGCACCGCCCTGAGTCCCACTTGGGAGAGAGGGCGGTATAAAAGTACGATAAAATAAATAAATAAATAAATAAATAAATTAAAGCAAATCCATGAAATTTTTCCCATGTGATAAAACACCCTTCTTCGGTTGTACATCACAGTGCTGCACCAGGCAGTGATAAGCGGTTATCTCAACAAGGAGTGAATAGGTGAGGATGGAAGTGCCAGCTTCCCAGTTCACACCCACAAGTTGTCTGCAAGCTTTTGAATGAAGGCACAGTTCTAGGCTGCATAAACAGAGGGATAGAATCTATAGAACACGTGAAGTGTTAATGCCACTGTATAGTGCCTTGGTAAGGCCACACTTGGAATACTGCATACAGTTTTGGTTGCCACGATGTAGAAAAGACGTGGAGACTCTGGAAAGAGTGCAGAGAAGAGCAACCAAGATGATTAGGGGACTGGAGACTAAAACATATGAAGAACGGCTGCAGGAGCTGGGTATGTCTAGTTTGATGAAGAGAAGGACCAGGGGAGACATGATAGCAGTGTTCCGATATCTCAGAGGGTGCCACAAAGAAGAGGGAGCCAAACTATTCTCCAAGGCACCTGGGGGCAGGACAAGAAGCAATGGGTGGAAACTAATCAAGGAGAGAAGCAACTTAGAACTAAGGAGAAATTTTCTGACAGTTAGAACAATTAACCTCTGGAACAGCTTGCCTCCAGAAGTTGTGAATGCCCCAACCCTGGAAGTCTTTAAAAATAGGTTAGATAGCCATTTGTCTGAAATGGTATAAGGTTCCTGCCCACGCAGTGGGTTGGACTAGAAGACCTACAAGGTCCCTTCCAACTCTGCTATTGTATTGTATTGTATTGATTAGAATAAAAGAAGCAGGAGGCATCCATTTAGGGCATCAAAACCACTGCAGGAGTCCAAATTAAACTACTCCCAACAGGTATCTAGTTTTTCAGCCACATCATATTGTGGAATATAGGTAGCACTGGTAGCATAAAAGTTCAATTTACCTCTGAATTGGTGATAGCTTGCCTCCAAATACCAATTTCAGGGAGCAATTTTACCTCCTCAAGTTATATTTAAAAACCGGTTTGGGTATCAATATTCTTAATATAAACATGGACATAATGGTTTTGGTCCATATATTTTTCTACTATCAAAGTCGTAAAGAAATTTGTTCTATCAGAAGTCTGAAACAAAGTTGTACAATTATTGGTAAAAGGTATTCAATGGCCAAATGCTAATGCAAAGTGCTTTTATTTGCATTTTATCTGACTTTTTCTGCTTTGGTTATAGTTCCAAAATGTAACTGACATCTGTTCTGAGGCATGACAAGCTAAGAATTATTCCATGTAGTCCAAAGCCTCTTGAAATGACATCAAGAGGCTTTGGAGCATATATAGCATCTCTTTGCTACAAAAAATGGGTATATTGCATCATTGTGCTATATATAAATATATATTGCACTAGCCAAATTGGTTAGTGGTTAAGCATCAGGCTAGAAAGCAGATGTTGTGCTGACAGTTATATACAAATTATAAACATGTTGCTAAAATGTATAAACTTTTGTTGAAATTTGAGACAGAAGAACAAATGTATAATAAAATGGGCTAAAAATGCTGGTTACAATATACAAATGGATCGAAGGGAAAATGGACACAAACACGTAGGCTAATACAGAAGATTTTAAAGGCTAAAGTATAGTTGAACTCAGAGGCTTTTATTTTGGAATTAATGGATATACAGCTAGGGGGAAAAATGATACAGTATGACAACTGCAGCGAGATTATTATATGCTCAAAAATAGACAGTTTCAACACTACCCATTATGGAAGGAATGCTTGGTGAAAATGATTGGACTTTCAGAGATGGCTAAATTGACTTCCTTGATCAGAGAAAAGACCACATCTGCATTTATGGCTTATTGGACACTCCCGATGGAGGTTTTGATTCATAATTCAGAAAAATGCACTTACGATTTGTGGTTTTGATGATTAGAAAAAAAAAAGATAATAGAAAAAAGTTAGCTTTTCTTTTTACAACTAGAGATAACTCTGTAACTGTATTTATATTTGCTGCAAAGAGAATCAGAAGATGCCTCTTTCTATTCCTTTTTCTTTTTTTCCTGCAATTTGTCTTTTCTTTCTTTTTTCTTCTTTTCTTCTATATTAGTTTTTGTTCGTTTGTATCTTCTCTTGAAAACTTAGGAAATATATATTCTAGGGATTTGGGGATTTCAAGTTATATTCTGAAACACAGTCTGAAATTAGGAGGATGGGTTAATACTTCTTGCTTTCCTCTTTCTCCTTCTGTATTTTAACTACCAGTATTGTAGAGGACTTGGAATGATGTCTGGCATGAATGTGCAAGGCCAAAATTTTAGTCTCAAGGGAAGGGAAAGGAACAGGATGCCCTTTGCCTTCAGGCAAACCACTGGTTTGACTGGCTAATCTAACTCAAACTATGGAGGTGGGAGACAAGCATCTCTTTGGCTTGGATGAGGGATTTCTCGGTGGGAACCGCCACGTGAGGATCCACTCCGAAGCCCTCCCAAGAGTCCCCAGAAGAAATGGTGGATCTAGAAGTTGGGATGGTGATGTAGAGGCCAGTCCCGTCCACTTGAAAGGTCTGAGGGAGGAGGCAGCCCCCGCTGGTCCTTTGTCCAATGACCAAGGCTCTGCCCAGCCTCTTCATGATGGACACAAATTGTTCAGCAGTCCCAGTGGTTGCAGAGCTGGTTAGAATGACCACGCTCTTTCCGGAGCCGTATCTTTGACCTTGAAGAGACAGGAAAAGATGCAGAAAGTCACCCAGGATCTCACTGGACAGTAAATTTGATCAAAACCCATATTAAAATTAATGTCCCTCTGTGAATTCATTGAACAAGAATAAATAATGTAATTAATGTTATGCATACACAGTACAGGGCGGTGTTCCTCAACCTTAGCAAGTTTATGACATGCGGACTTCAATTCCTACAATTCCCCAGCTAGTTAATATATACCATGCAGGTAGTCTTCAACTTATCACCATTCATTTAGGGAGTGCTTGAAGTTACAATGTCATTGAAAAAAGTGACAATCGTCCTTCTCCCATACGATCGTCATAGCATCCCCATGCTTCTGTAATCAACATTTGAGCACTTGACAACCGGCATGCATTCATGATAGCGGTAGTGTGATCGCCATTTGCCATGCTATCTTTCTGGCTGTCTTCTGACTAGCAAAGTCAATGGGTAAAGCTAGATTCGCTTAACGACCCCATTATTCACTTGCCTGCAATGCATCTGAACCCTGCCCCTGTGTGCTGGACTGTCTATGAGGCTTCTCTCCATAGTCCGCAGCGTGGGTCCTGTCCCGCATGATGAGCCCTGGTTGACTAACCTGCCTTTGGCTCTCCGTGCCTATTTTGCTCTGGGGTTATTCCAGTCCATCATCTATGTTTGCCATAGGCTAATATTTGATAGATTAATGTACTACCTTTAGCCACAATGTGCAGTAGGTAAAGGGAAATACTGACATTCACAACTTCAGATGTTTTTACCTAAAAGTTGGGAAGGAGTCCAAAGGTCACTGGTAGTATTATTTGGTCTGTAGTAGACTTTGTCCAGTAGAACTGGATGTCCTTCATCAAAGAAGTAGGAGCACAGAGTTGCTACAGAGGAGACGGGCCCTCCAGTGTTGTACCTGGTGAGGTATGGAAGACGTTTTGAGAAGTGGGCACTGACAAGGAAATCTGACATTAGCCCCCCTCCCCATGTTATCACAACTTCTCATCTCTGAGCCCTCCAAAGAAGTTTGAAAATGATCCACAATTAAGTCTTGAAATGCTCATAACAAAAATGTCTTGACTGCTCTAAGTGACGGCCATAAAAAAAAAACCAGACAGAAAATAATAACTCTTTGATTCCATATAACAGTCATTAAATTTTTGAGTCCGGATCTCATAACCCAACTGCAGTTAAAAAAGAAATTAGCTGTTTGTTTCACACTTCCCCATACCTGTTCTTATGCCTTGTCTGGTTTTATTTTTTTTTAAATGTCTGCTTTATATATATATAAAAAAGTCATCAAGTCGCAATTAATCTAGAAAGATTTGAAATCCTGGAATGCAGGACAAAGCAAGACTTTGTGATCTACCTAGAAGCTCTACAAAACTACAGCATTTAATAAAAAGGGATTAGTTTTATTATTCCAATATTCCTAAATAAATTGTCAGATTTCAGCTGATGTCGTGGGAGCCCAAAAGGGGCCCTGCTAGCTGCGAATGAATAAGAAAATACCAAAACCTTCCTAGTCAGTCTAGTGAAAGTGGCTGAATGAGAGGTGCCAAGACTGTTGCGCTTTTAAAGTGCCCAGAAAAAAGGCCTAAAAGGAGACGTGGCCCCTGACTTTCATCCTATGCTTTATATTGATAGTAGCTGATCACCTGGCATTGCTCGGGTATTTTTAGACGTCGAACCGTTGGTCTGACAGGAAGCCATTGAGAGGGAAGCCATTTCTTCCCCTTACTCCCACGCCCATCATCCCTGCCCTCTCCTTTCCCCCTCCCATCTGCTCCTCTTTCCCGCCCTGTCTACGATCGTGGCCCTTGGCCCCAAATCCATCAGGCGCTTTTCCATTGGTCCACTCAAGGGGAACGTCACGGCTGTCTTTCCAGAGGAAGCTGCAAAGGAACCGACATCTACAGTTAAGCTTCTCTGCCTTCTCTGTGGCAGCCCCCACCCTCTGGAATGACCGACCCCCTGACCTTCGTACGATCACAGGCCTGCGCCTTTTCCGTCGGGCTTTGAGGACCCATCTGTTTCGAGCGGCTGGCCTGGCATAGTTTCTAAAACGCTTTAGTTTTATATGGTTTTAGTAGGGATTTTAACAGGTTTTAGATAGGCTATTCATTATTTAATGTATTTTTAATAGGTTTTTAATTGCTTTCTATGTTTTTATTCGTGATTTTACTGCTGCCTGTACACCACCCTGAGTCCCGGAAGGGAGAAGGGCGGTATAGAAATTTAAATATTAAATTAAATTAAATTAAATTAAAGTAAAGTAAATTAAACTAAACAATTGCCACTCTAGGATGCCACACTCGCCCAGGCTCTCCCTTCTCTCTCCCATGACATCACAAACAATTGCCATTGTAGGACGCTGCACTTGCTCTCCTTAATGGGCCAGGCATTCCAGAATAATGCTGGGACAGACAGACACCCACCCACACCAGAGGCGTCTCCCTCTCCTCCAGTATTTGTTTCCAGAGGGGAAGTCATCTGAGTGCCATGTTTCTTTGCAATTGCTCAAGGCACGCCAGGGTTATGCTGGAACACACAGACACACACCAGGGGTGCCTCCCCCCCCCTCCAGTATACCAAGTTTGTTTGCAGAGTTCCAGAGCTCCAGAGTTATGCTGGAACACACACACACACACACACACACACACACACACACACACACATCATATATCACATCATAGGAAGGAGGAGGAGGAGGAGGAGGCTTTCTAGAAACCTGCAGTATAACATTAGATATCCCGATGGCGCTGGGTGTTTGCTTTGTGAAGGGCTGCAATTGCATTGAGGAAAACATTGCTGCATCTTCCCACTGATTTATTTCAAATTTAGGAGACTGGAGCTACTGCACCTCGATCACACATATTTTGGGATAGATCCCAGGAGGTCAAACTTTGGGTGTGTTCTTATTATGCCCTCCATCCTTGCATTTGTCTTTAAGGGTAGACAAACGCATTTCCTCCTGCGAGGAACACGTAGCTCATAATCTGGTCAATGACGGCCTCTCAAGACACACTGCAATTATGCTCGGCCCAGGAATTATATTTGACAAATGCCTTTATAACAAAGCCTATATTTTGGAAGTTTTGTCTTTATTGCTTATTCTACTTAGGGCAGATGATTTACCTCATGTCGATGATTAGTGCGTTAGTGTGGACGACTTTCTTCCACATCTGTTCCACCATCAGCTCAGAGAATTGAGGCCAAAGCTCACCGTCCCCAAATGTATCAAATCTGAGGTAACCAACATTATTCTCAAACACTTTGGTTTGGAACGAAAACTTAATGCGGTCTTCTAACATTTCTGAGGAAAGAATCTGAAATATTTTTTAAAAATAAGTAATTAATTTTCAAGAATAACACGAGAAATATGAGAATCCCCCTTGCATTAAAATAACACATTTTGCTGTTAGAGAGTTGGGGTGATCAGGACTGAAACCCTTACTCGGTCTACATCATAGCACTATGGCAAGAATAAATAAATAAGTCAACGAAAATCATTAGAACTAAAGTTTGTCTATTTAATGGCCCTTATAATTTGTATTTTAATGAAATGATTTTCAGGAACTAGTCATACTGGGCTTTCTGGGACAAGTCTGTTAATATTATTTTATAATTTTTAAAATCTTATTTATAGTAAGTATACTGCTTGATTAAAAACAAAATAAGAACGTAGTATTATACCAACCTGTTAAGCTCTGCACATGTAATTTCAATGTATAGAACAGTTGAGCACCAGCATAACACAAGTAAAGTTTCAAGTTGAAAAATAAGATTTAAAATGTGAGATAAAATAATAATAACACAATGAGAGTCCTAGGACAAAACTACAGAGTACAGTTACCCATTATTAGTATCTAAAATATTACACCCGTACACTCAAGATTATAAGTGAATACTGTAAGTGTGAGAAAAATTACAAAAGGCCGCATCATTGCCAATACTATAATTAGAGTAATAGCGAGACTAAAATTCATGGAGCTACTGTAATCACAAATAAAATTATGATAGTAAAATCTGGAAATCACTGGGATACTTATAATTAACTTAGTTTCTAAATGCCTATCCTAGTTTTCATTTTGCTAAAAAAATTAAAGACATAAAGACAAAAAACAAAACTACGCAGGGAAATTAATAATAAGATAATGTAACAAAACATAGTAAACTAAGTAATATTAATTGAGCGGTTAGGGTGTAAACTTAGGCGAGTACTACTTGAACAAATCCAGTTCTTGAGGCAAATACAAAGGGATTTATCCCATCACTGTAAATATGAACTCTCTATTCACAAGGTTTTATGTCAGTAGCTAATGAAGCCAACCAACCGCTACTTACTTGCATGGGCACGATCTCTGGAATATGGTTGCGCAGGTGCTCGGGAACATAGGTTATTTTCAAGTGTTTATCTCCAGAAAGAGCTTTTAGGTCAGCTGCGATTTTTTCAGCAAGCTTCATTTCACAATTGATCCTCTGGTACGTGTCTCTTTTGGCATCCTCAGAAAGTTTGTCTGCCACCAGAGCCCCAACATCAGCAAAAGCATAGTTGTCAGCCACCAGTTTGGCCACTGTCTGCAAAATGCTGGGGAGGTTGGAGCGCAAAGCAATGATGTTCAGGGCGGAGGTCATGGCTTCTGAAGCCTGATTGGTGACATGTGGCTGTACGCCAGAGAGGCTCCACACTTTACCCATGACGGGACTCAGCACCACCTTGCTGGGGATGGAAGCATACAAGGGGCTGCTGCCTAAATGGTAAACATTAGCGGACAGTGAGCCCCCCAACGTGGGCTCCCCAATGACCGTGGCCCGATTGAGATCCTTTAGAGAGCGAGCGAAGGCTTCTGCTGCTGATCCACTCACATGGCTAATTAAGATATAGATATCCTTCGCCGATCCATATCGTTTGCCAGAGAGATGTGGTAAAGTCCACACCTCCATGCTTTGAGTGGTGCTGCGGTCAAAGAGCGTGTAAAGATGCTGCTGTGGCTCACTGTCAAAGAAATAGGAACAAAAGATGGGCACTGCAGTGGAATAACTGCCCGTGTTGTAGCGCATGTCAACAATCATAGCCTCTGTGGTCACAAGCTTGTCCCAAACGTGCAACAGTTGGGGTCCAATGGCCTTCACCGTCTCTGCTTCAGCCATCAGGTCAAAACGCAGATATCCTACATTGCCAGGCAAAATGTCTACCTTGAACAGATCCTCAATTATGTAGCGGATCTCCTCAGGGGTCAGAGTCTTGTTAGGAAGTTGTTCCTGTAAGAAAGATTTGACATGGTTGTAAGATGTATGCAACTGGTGATCCCCAGAAGCTTCTTGAAGGTCAGTGGTCAACTGCGAGGCAAGCATTTCAAAATCCACTGCTGTGCGATAGCCTCCTTGAGCCAGCTTGGAGTTTAGTATGCCTCTTGCTCGTGTGGCCACCTCTGGTATGGCGTAATGCGCTTCAAGCAACAGCCCCAGTTCCTCGATCAGCTCTCCCACCTCTCTGTGGAAGGCCAGCACTTCTCGGGCTTTCCCCAAAGCCTCATCGGCCAGCACGATGGCATCAGGCACCACTTCGCCATCCAGCCAATATTCACCATGGTGGTCAATTAAGGTGATGAATGGCACATTGATAAAGAGGCTGCAGCCTTCCTCTTTTTTTACCCTGAGTAGGCAGAACTGGTGCGAGTGGGCCAGGCTGCCGGCAGTGATTTCACCAATCAGAGTAGCCCGGCCGAGGGATTGCATCAGGTAAGCAAACTCCTCTGCCGTTGTAGCTGTGAGGTAGCTGGTGAGTAAATAGATGCCACGCTGGGTCCCATAGGGCTTGCCTAGCAGTTCAACTCTACTGTTGTAAACGTGGGTCTGGTTTGTGAGTCTGTTATAGGTGGCAAATAAATGCACAGGACCAGCAGAGGGATCTTGGAAGTAAGACAACAGGATTGGTACAGCATCTGAAAATGGTCCACCCTGGTTGTAGCGCAGGTCAATGATCAAATAATCTGTTGCCTGCAATGGTTCCCAGACTTGATTGATGATATAGGGCTCCAGCTTGATCAGCACTCCAGCATCGGGAAACTGATCAAAACGCAGGTAACCCACATTTTCAGATAGCACTGACACTTGAAACACAGCAGCCAGGATTTGTTTGAGTTGTTCGCCATCCAGCAGCTCTGTGTTCATGTCCATCGGCTCTTCAGCTGCCATAACGGTAGCCTCACCGGCTGTGGTAGTCCACAAGAAAAGTCGTGGGTCTTTGGAGATGCTTTGCAATTCGGTATTCAGTTTGAAAGCCAGATCTGTTTCTGACATGATGGCTGAATAATCGAACGCAGAGAGTTGTTGAAGTAACGCCGGCACCTGCTCAATGATTGAGTAATTGTTCTGCAAGACATGCATCAAGTGACTGACACTGTCAGGAATCGCTCTGCGAAAGGACAGAATAGCCAGGGCATCACCCAGGGCTCGCTCCGCTGGAATGGCCACACTTGGCATCACCCCACTCAGTTCCCAGCTCTGGCTACCGCCACTTAAGGGGCTGATAGAACATGACACGGGAACAGTCATATAGAACTGGGAAGCCCCAATTTGCAATTTCTGGAGATCCAAGGAGCCACCTGCTGTCCTTTCACCCACTATGATGGCCCTGTGCATTTGCTGCAGGATGTAAGCCACATCTTCGGCCACCCCAGAGGTGTGTTTACTGGTCAGCAAAATGACTTCCTTGTTCTTACCGTATCTCATGCCCAGCACTTTTGGAAAGGTCCATATTTCCACAGTGCTATTAGAAGGCCGGTTGTAGACAGTGTCCACATGCAGTAGTTTGTCCTCATTGTACAAATAGGAGATGATGAATGGAAGCCCTGAGATCTTCCCTCCGGTGGTGTAACGCAGGTCTAAGACCAGAGCTGATGTCTCCATCAAGGGCTTCCACATCTTTTCTACCAGGAAAGCACCAATTTGCTGCACCATGTTCTCCCCGATGATGTAGTCTATTCTTAAGTAGCCTACATTGTCATCCAACACTTCGGATTTGACTGTGTGCTGGATAACCTCTAAAAGTGCTTCTAATGGTAGAGAAGCATCCGCTTCTTGCTCAGGGACTGCAGGAGCCAAAGCTTCATACGATACTACCAGCCGTGGATCGTTCAAAGTTCCTTGAAGTCCAGCTGTCAGAGCTGTTGCCAAGATTTTAGGATCCGAGATATCCAAAGTCTCCCCACCTTTGATGGCTTGTTCAATGGCTTCCTGCATACCCACCAGATTTTCTGGAAAACAATAATTGTCCAACAGAATCTTGGCCATGTCCAGCACCAGGGTTGAGTGTGAGACACTCTCGATATGGATGCTACTAAATATAAGTGCCATTCCGAACAATAAATTTCTTCGCATTATTTTCATTCTGTTAGAAAAGTGCAAATGAATTCCAAATGATTTACAGGCTGTGAGAAATGTAGGTTCTTCCTACTTGGTCTCAGAAGTGAATATTAAATCAGAGAGATTGAATATCCATTTTAGCTGACAGTAATCTTTAAATCTAGTTCTAAGTCTTTAATCTTATTAAACTGGAGGGCATGTAGCAGGGTGAAGCTTTGTTCTGTAGTACAGCAGCCACCTTATGAAATCACTACAACAGCCTTCAAATTGTGACTAGACCCCTCAGTTATGTTTTCATAATGCTTCGGTTCACTAATTTCTGAGTCAGATGCTGCCTACTAGAATCTGGATCAGACTGTACTTGATTTTAAATAATTCATGTGACTAATCTGGATGTAGTAAACAAAAATAAATTAATACAATTAAGTTGTTAGAATGTTTCAGTAAGCTGTTGTATCTGACCTTTAGATTAAAATGAATGTGTTGTTAGCTGTTTAAAACAATTAACAATCTTCATGTTCCACAGACATAAAGGAGCCCTTGTAGTGTATTATTTAGTGATATTGGCAGCCACAACAACACAAAGGTTCACACAAAACAAAAACATTCTACGTGGAATATGCATTTTTGTCATTGAAATTCTCTTCCGCAATGGCAATTGTAAACTATCTTAATACATCTTTATAAGGGTAGACGTTCCTTTTGCCGAGCTTGTGGGTTGGTTTTTGGATGTTTCATTACCAGAGTAGATAACATCTGCAGCAGAATTTAGGTGATATCCGTGTCAAGGGCTTATAAAATAAGAAAGAAGGTTTTTGCATTAAGTATGAAGATGGCTCTGTGTGTGACAGGGAATGTTAGAAATTATTGGAAAATTCTATTCAGAGCTTATACAAAGATCAAGACAACTCAAAAGTAACAACACCCACAAAAGAGGAAATGCCAGATATCCTAGTGAAGGAACTATCAAGTGCCCTGAAGTCAATGAAAAATGGCAAAGCTTGGGGAAATGATTGTGTTACATTTGAAATGCTGAAAGCTGTTAGTCATAGTTTACACAAGATACTAATAAAACTCAAGATGCCTCAGAGAAGAAAAAAATACCCAATGCATGGAAAAATGTTGAAGTCATTCTTATATGCAAGAAAGGGGCCCAAGATGATTTAAAGAACTATTGCCCCAAAAGCCTTCTTTCAATCATCTGCAAGGTTTCAACCAAGATAATAACAAAATAATATTGAGAACATTGAATGATGCACAGCCAAAGGGAGCAGGCAGGGTTCAGCAGTGGCTACACCACAATGGATTCACATCCAGTTTGTTCAGCAAGTCACTAAGAAGCATAAGTATGGTTGCTTGGGTGCATGGCTTTCATCGAGTATGAAAAAGCATTTGACTCAGTATTCCAGTAAGCAATAAATTAAGGCATTGCTCTTGGGGTGAAGTAAGACTAAGGTCAGGATTTTATTTATTTATTTATTATTCGATTTATATACCGCTCCTAACTCCATCAAGATGGACTCAGAGCAGTGTACAGGAAATTAAAAATCACACCAACAAATTACAATAAATATAATGATAATATTAAAATGAATTAAATTAGGTAACCTGTGCTAAAAATATTTCCCATTAATAAAATTATAAATCCAATTACTAATTGCTAAAATTATGTCGCATCTGAGCCCTAAGCTCTAAGCTAGACCAGCTTGGTGGAAGAAGTATGTCTTAAGTGAGCGGCGAAAGAGGGGAAGGTCCGTGATAGTGCGGAGTTCGGGGGGTAGGTCGTTCCAGAGGGCTGGACCTGCTACAGAGAAGGCCCTTCCCCTGGGCACCGCCAATCGGCATTGACCAGCGGTTGGCACCCTGAGGAGGTCCTCCCCATGGGAGCGGATCGGTCGTTGGGAGGTGTGTGGCAGGAGACGGTCCCGCAAGTAACTAGGCCCCGTGCCATGGAGCGATTTAAAGATGGTAAAAAGCACCTTGAAGCGCACCCGGAAGGCCACCGGCAGCCAGTGCAGCTCGCGCAGGAGAGGTGTTACATGGGAGCATCGTGAGGCTCCCAAAATCCCCCGCGCGGCCACACTCTGCACTAATTGGAGCCTCCGGATGCACCTCAAGGGGAGCCCCATGTAGAGAGCATTACGATAGTCTAGGCGGGACGTAACGAGCGCTTGAGTGACAGTGCGGAGGGCGTCCCGGTCAAGAAAGGGGAGCAACTGGCGTACCAGGTGAACCTGGTAAAAGGCCCCCCTGATCACGGCCGTCACATGGAGGGACCTTCTTCTTTAGCCAACTAGTTTGTAATGGACCAGCGTTTCACCTGCGCTTGTTCCGGGGACTTTTTCAGCAAAGGACATTTGCTTCATTACAATATTTGCTTGACTGATTAAAAAAAATTATATACATACAGCACACACCCGTCGTGTCATTCACTATCAGGCCAAGCAGCATTATGCCCAGAACTGAAGAAGAGTAAGAAATTGTATTTTACGATTTAGCTAAGAACTTTGTTATTACTGGTTGTACTCTACACTATCCCCAGAATGCTGCTAAATCCTGAGGTGACTTTGATTTTTGTAACTGTAATCAATTAGGATTTACTTATAATACCACCCCTGAACATATGGCTGCTGGTTTCAAGACAAATAGATCTTGACAGACTGAAACCGTTGGCGTTATTTCATGTGCCTTAGATGCTTTTGCCAGTGATAGAAAGAGATAGAAAGAAAGAATCACAGCAACTCTGGCTGGAGGGCCATAGGTGGGTGCAGGAATGGGGTTTGCTTTTAGGGAGTTGCCTTTGTCTTCCACCTAAGAGAGAGAGAGAGAGAGAGAGAGAGAGAGAGAGAGAGAGAGAGAGAGAATCAAACCATCCCTTCCTCTGCTGATCACATGGCCTCAGTCAGTCATGAAACACTTGCCCTAAAAGCACAGGAGCCCAGCGGGAGCTCACCTACCGTAGCCATTCCACCCAGCTTGAAAAGCAGCCCCAACCTCCTGCGGCTGCTGAAGTGAGTCGGTGGGCACCACTGGGAATTGGTGAAGGTAAAGCAAGACCCCCTTGTCTTTGGTCACAAGAGAAAGTATGTGGAGGGAAGGGCAGTTGTGTTGTAGGCAACATTATTTGTACTTGGGAGTTTCATAAATAGTTGCCCCCTGACTTCCCTCGGTCTTCTCAGCAATACTTCTTTAGGTATCTGGAGTACATCGCAGAGACTGACTTGGAAGCACATTGAAAACTGTGCCGTAATTATGAGCAGTCAGCATAGATTTGTCAAGAGCATGTCTAAAAACAGAAATAAGATTCGTCGGACTAACCATATTTCATTTTTCTGACTGACTTTCTTAATAGGCTGTGGGAATACTGTAGATTTTATCCCCAACTTAGCCAGGCCTCTGACAAAGAGCCCCAGGATAGTTAAGTGTGGGCTGGATGGTTTGACAGTTCATCGGATACACAACGGGCTTAAGAAGCAGCTTGTCCAGCAGCTGCTCTTGGCTGGCTGGCCGGAGGAGTCAAGTGGGATATTGCCATGCGTAGTCCTTGGCCTTTTCAGGCAGTTTATGGTAAAAAGGAATGATGATCAGCTACACAGGTAATCCTCGGTCAGCCTGACCCATGCGTGTACCTTTGTGAAGGAAGGTCATTTCCTCCGTGGGGAATCCTGGGGGGGGCTTTGTAGATCCTCACGTGAAGAAGAAGTTCCTGACAGAGGCCAAGATTCTTCTGGCCAAGATTGTGTGTGTGTGTGTGTGTGTGTGCGCGCCTTTTTAATTGTATTTTATTTATGGCCATAAAAAAAGATTATTGAGGAGTGCTGATTTTTAAATACAAATTTTTAAATATAGATTGTTCTCAACTGTTTTTGAGTAAGTTTAAAATTTACGTCTAAAATTAAAAAAAATAGCTTGAATAATTGATCCCTTTTTCAAAACAGGAAGTGAAGGTTCAGGAAAGAAAAGATATAGAACTACAGCTAGTCAGAATTGTCGCTACAAACAATATTTTCAACAAAAGCAAAAAAACAAAAACAGCCGAGGGAAGCGCAAAACATATGAATGTAGTTTTAATGTACGGTTTTGGATTCTTCTCAGTGATGTGGACATGATATATGGAGGGAATATCACCTTTTACTCACTACGTGAAAGGGATCCTGGAGACTTCTCTTGAGTAGGTGCTGAAAAATTACAGCCTGGCCTCAAACGGACCCTTTGAGGCTAAAGTAGTGGAAAAGGTAGGGAGCTCTAAATTCCAGATTTATGCTCAATCCTGGCACATCCCAGAAGATATTGATTATTTGGACCCATTTTACTAGGGCTCCTATATTGGTTAATAAGGATTTCAAGATTTATACTATGTATTAATATAAATATGTGACATTTTTACGTTTTGAACTTCTTTTTATTATTTTATATTTTCTTGACTGTAGGAAGCCCAAAGCATCATGGGGATGGAAAGGCAGGGTATCAATTTAAATTGAAATAAATAAATAAAAATTGAGTTTCCCCAGCCCTACTGTTTCCATCTATTGACACATTCACTCCCTTTCAGTGAGCAGGAAAAAAGGGAAAGTAAATGGGCTCAAAGGCTCCTGGTGCCCTCTGAGAGTGTGGCTAGTTTCCTTGCCAACGTTTCATTTGCCAGCTAGGGAATATCATCATGCAAGGCTATCATCACTACAGCACCGATGATGTTGCCTAGTTTGGGTCATGAAACATCTGCAAGGAAACAAGCCAAGCTCAGAGGGCATGAGGGAGCCCTCCTTCCGACTCTGGGCTACAGTTATTCTTCTTTATTGGTAAAGGTTATTCTCCCATGAGGGCCTCTCAAGGCACTTTAATGGATGAGCCTCAGAAGGCTCAGAATATTCACAAGGTCAAGGCCTTGTGGAGAATAGAGATAAAGGATTCCATCCATGTGCAAAAGTCGTGTAGTTCTGTATGTGATCACTCAAGCAGGTCTCATCAAGAGATAAAAATAGAACCCAGATGGATAAGAGAACTGGAAAGAAGATACTGTCTGCTTCGTCAAAGGAAAGAGCTGAGATGGAGATTCCTTCTAGGATTACCTGACCTGCAAAAATCCAGGTGACCACTAGATAGCCAAACCACTAAAAACGACAAACGCAAATATCTTGGTTTCGTCACATAGTGATTGGCAGGGTTTTTGCAGCCCATTATGGTGGTGTGTTTTCTAGCAGTGTGTTTGGGCCAACATAGATTGGTAACGCTGACAATTTGGGCTTTCAAATATCTGTTCTTTAAATCCCAGCCCCTAAGCCCCTTTCTATGGGATGGCTGGGCTCCTATGATCCTCTGGATGGAATTGCTGCCTTCACTACTCGTCTCGGCAGAGCAGAAGAATTTGATGGCCAGGGAGCTCTTATTCTTTTTTCAGATGGGACTTTAGATGATTAGTTTACAGGACTTCTCTTTTATATCTGGAGACCACAAAAACATTTCTGTGGAGGAAATTGCTCAGTTAACATGCACATTTGAGGCTGGTCCTTTAATGTTTGTTTTAGAACTGCTCATGTTTTAGGTGAAATGTGACACGTTCACATTCCATAAATTCATAAAGCTTCCCTTTATTTCTCTCCTTGTGACAATGGAATAGCCCTTTCTCCAAAATAGTCATTTGGTGCTATTTCATTGCTCATATTTGTTCATTTCTTGATTACATTATTTTAGGGACGCTAAATGTTGGCTTCCTCTTACCCGGCCTTGGCATCTTTGGGGCCTGGTTACTCCTATCCTTTGTACCTTTTTGACTCAACCAGAATGCATAGTTGAACATGATGACATTTAGAGCGTCATAAATCCCACAATCTAGGGAAGGTTTACTCCATGAAACAACAACTTGTTTGCAGTCCTATCCTAACCTTCTTCTTTTCTACCTACTTCTAATGCAGAAGTGGGTTCCTACTAGTTTGGACCGGTTTGGCCCAGTAGGTAGTAACTCTGTCCTGCACGTGCCTGAACTGGTTCTATTGTTTTTTGCTTCTGCGCATGTATAGAAGCAATTTTTCTACCTCTGTGCAGGCATGCATAGCACGCATCAAGTGTACACATGCCCAAAGCACGTCCCTGAGCATACCGGCACTAAAAGAAGCTGGAACCCAACCCTGTTCTAGTGTCCTCTCTATGATGGGTGAGGGTAGGGAATGTCACAGATGCCACTCCCACCAAATCTATGATTGGTTTTAGAATAAAGGCAACATATCGGACTCACTTTGGGATAAAGGAAGGTCCCAGAGTAGATTTCATGTACCAAAGTTACATAAGAACATAAGAATAGCCTTGCTGGAACAGGCCACAGCCCATCCGGTCCAGCATTCTGTCTCACACAGTGACTCACCATTTGCTTCAGGGTCTTCCCAAGCAGATGTCTTCACCTGCTTATGATTCCCTGCAAATGGCATTGAGAAATATCCTGCCTATCTCTCCAACCTGGAGGGTGTCCTTAGGCATCCATCATGATAGCCATGGATACCCTTGTTCTCCATGAACTCATCTAATCCTTTCTTAAAGGTGTCGAGGCTGACAGCTGTCACCGCTTCTTCTGGCAGGGAGTTCCATAGACCAGGGATCCTCTGGGTGAAAAAGTACTTCCTCTTATTTGTTTGAGGTCTAGCTATCAAAAGTTTCATGGAGTGCCCCCTAGTTCTAGTGTTGTGCGATAGGGAAAACAGTTTTCCCTTTTCTACTTTGTCCACACCGTGCATGATTTTATAGACTTCAATCAGGTCACCTCTCAGGCGCCGTCGTTCTAGAGTGAAGAGGCCCAGCCGTTGCAGCCTCAGATGGTAAGGAAGGTGTTCCAGCCCCCGAATCATTTTGGTTGCCCTCCTCTGCACCTTTTCCATTTCCATAATATCCTTCTGAAGGTATGGTGACCAGAACTGTACACAATACTCCAGATGGGGCCTCACCATAGATTTATAAAGAGGCAAAATGACACTTGCTAACTTATTTTCTATACCCTTCCTAAGGATCCCTAGCAATGAGTTTGCTTTTTTCACTGCTGCGGCACACTGGGTTGACACCTTCATTGAGCTGTCCACCAGGACACCAAGGTCCCTTTCCTGATTAGTTGCAAGGAGTTCAGACCCCATCCGTTTATAGATATAGTTGGGGTTTTTTGCCCCAACGTGCATCACTCTGCACTTACTAATGTTGAAGCTCATTTGCCACTGGTTTGCCCACTCCCCCAGTGTCAAGAGATCCCTCTGGAGCTCCTCACATATTATACTTTTGTTCACATATTATACTTTAGTAATCTTTGTAGTAATCAGATTTCAATATCATTTCTAAAATATTTTTTCACTGCTTGGAAAATAGTTATACTGCTAGAAAAGTATTTCATAATGCTTTTCTTCTATATAATTTTTCTATGATGGAAATGTGAAAAAAACACTCCCTCTGTTTGGAGGTTGGAGAAGAAATTACAGTTCTGTAAACATATGTGGTATTGGCTCAATAGTCAAAAGAACATCTGCCACTATATCTACTATGATGAACAGTTCATCTTCTGGAAATAGCTCCTGCAGTCAATAAGTCCCCAGTACAGTTGATGGGCACAGACAGAGTTTTTTAATGATATCTTCCTAAAAATATACAGTAAGTATGTAAAAGAAATATTGCAGGGAGAGAAAGATCTATGTGTGGGAGATTCAGTCTAGAAATTAATTATTCCATTCTTAGTCACTGACTACCGGCAGCCACATTCTGCTACTTTCATCCCTTCGTATTCGTATTTCAGGGTGGGGGTTCCAGCCTCATCTTTATAAAGCATGGAAATGGCTTCCAGCTTTGTGGGAACACAACAGGCCTTGACAGCTTTCTTGGGGTTTTTATAGTGGACCAAAGTCTGGACAATCGCATGCTTGGTTGGGGTGACATTGTCGGTCAGAGGATAGAAGCAGCCCCCTTTACACTGAAACGCCTCATAATCTGGAGGAGCAATGATCCAGTTCCAGCCAATTTCTTTAAAATTCACATGGAGGGTTGTTTTCCGGCAATGGTTGAGCTCAATACTTCGTTTACTTCTGGACAGGGAGGGATGGGTTCCATGGACCGGCCAAGAATTCCGCCTGTGGGCAGCATGGCCCTTTGCTAAACTCTTCAGCACATCCTCCTGTTCATGGGCCACCATTTCCTGAAGTTCTGCGTGGTTTTCTTTGACTCTTTTGCCATGATCGTTAGAAAACACTATCAGGGAAGGCAGATGGTTTGAGTCAGGAGCCACGCTGATGTTCAGATGCTCACAATTGAAACCACTTGGATCATAGCTCTTCACGGTGGTCTCCAACCGGTTGACAGTCCTGGTCTTTTCTGCCTTGACCCATTTTTTCACAGTGCTGGACACATCAAATGTCACCCAACCACATCCTTGGATTTCTCTGGAGGCGAGGAAGTTCTTTACGCCCTCTACTTCCTCCCCGTTATCTCCTTCATGCACGTCATAGATTACTAGGTTCCCATGAGCACGAGGAAAACACTCAGTCTCTTTCTGACATGCAATGTGGATCCTCAGTTCAGCTTTAGTTACTTCTTCATGCCATGGGATGGAAACATTGAAGAGCAAGATATATTTCTGATTTATTTCCAGTGAAGACAGAGAAGAAATATCTGATGGAGAAAATGATAAACACTCTTATAATGGTGATTGACTTTTTCTAGCAAGAAAGGAATTTCAACCTGAATATTAATACATCCAATGCAGAACCTTCAACACTTCATTAACAGTATTACTAAAATGCTAATATGAAACAAAGTAAAGGAATTAAATTAGGCTTATATAAGTAAAAGGCACTATAAGAAATATGGGGAAATGGACATATCTTCCAGCATATTGTAAACTAAAAATATTGATTGAAATGGGTGACTGCAGAAATTGAATAAATAAATTAAATAAAGTATTGTTGATGAAAAATATGTTTAAAAATGTATATATGTAGAAGAAAAACCCACCTGACATAATAGTGATTAAGGTGCTGGACTAGCAACTGGGAGTGAGGGTTTAGGTACGGATTTGGTGATTTTAGTCTAGACTTCCCTTCCAGCCCAGCTCACCCCAGAGTGGCTGCTGTGGGGAAAATAGAGAAGGAAGTACCAAGGGAGGCTGCCTGCCCTCTGGTTTAAAAACATCTAGAAATTGCAGGGAAAGGAGTTTTGCACCATGAAAAATCAGACGTCCTCAGAAAACGACAAATATTTTCCAAATAAATAAAAATAAATTAAAGTAAGTAGCTATATTGTTCTAATGACAAGAACTTTGTGGAGCGGGTTGAGCTGACAGATTCTGCCTGCCAGAAAGTCATTGAATGGGCTACCATGACTGAGGGGGCCTCGGAGCAGGCTTTTCTTCCTTCTACCCCTAAGTTTCTTGGTTCTAACACTAAGCATTTCGCCACACTGGCCCTCTCTAAAAAAGAGATCAGGGGAACTTCAAAGCGCGGGCAATTTGCATGATTTGGGTTTAAACAAATAATATCAATTGGGAAAGTTATCAGCCTAAAAATCTACTATTGTCAAAAGGACAAGATTAAACTGGGTAGACTTTTATTTAAAATAAACTCTTTTAAAAGCTTCTTAGAGACTTTGGAACTTTATATGGGCTCCAAATCTATGTTTTTCAAAAGAGATTGGAGGCATTAGCTGGTTTCTTTGCCTAAACGTATGGATGTTGGGCTTTGTATTTTTGTTGATGATGTGTTCAATATTTTATCTGTAACTTTGAATTGGTGGGATATAGAGAGGAGGCGTTATATAAAAGGGAATGGGAGATTTGCCCATCTTTTCCCCTTTCATATTATCTTACTTGTGTGTTTATTACATTTTTAAACCACCCGTAACACTTGGATGGCTCTATGTTAATTGATCAGTTGATTAAATTCCTTTCAGAAGAGTTCCACGTTCATCAACCTTGGTGATGAGGCTCTCAAACCCTGCTTGCTTTGTCCTTCGTTTTAGATCCATTGATCTGTTTCTGGATCTCCTCTGAATTAGCAATTGCAACCAAATAGTACGATCCTAACATCTGTTCTTGCTTTTTTTTAGAAATTAAGTACTTAAAGACCTCTTCCTCCGAGAGCAAAGCTGAAAGCTTTTTACTCCACCTAGCAATACTGCAAAAGGATGTGGCTGATAGCCAAGACTGATCTATATTTCAACCCTATTAATTAGAAAAATCCTGAAGCATTGGATTTTTCCATTTTCAAAGCCAGGTAGTTTTGGCTCAGGAAAACATGCAGCTGAGGAGGAAATGAAATAGCGTTGGCTTTCTTCTGATTTTGGGACCCCACATGCCCGCACCTCTGGCAAATGTTCGTGACTTCAGAGGTTTCTAGAACACCCAGAGGTTACTCTAAGCCATACTGCATGCTTTAGCAGAACTGTCTACCTGCACTTGAAAGAAGCTATAGAAGTACTGTATTAACATTCTTCTGAGAAACGGATGCAAATTACATTGATAATTTATCGGTGCTTTCAATCTTTTTTAAAGCTTCCATTTTTATATCTTACATTATAAAAGAAAACAAGTGGAGAATACAAAAAATATATATTTGAGTGGAATTTAGGATCCCAACTGCCACCTCAAAATACTCTAGTTTACCCATTGAAAACTACTCATACCTTCAGGTCTGAAGCTGCGCACAATGTTGGCAATGGGGCTGGAGGACTTGTCCTGGGTGTATCTGTTATATAAATCAATCATAAACTGGGGTGGTTCCTCTTTGATCTTTTCTTGTGAAGGTATTGCTGATAAGTTTAAGTTCCTTAAAAAATTAGCTTTCAGGTTCTCCAGAAAAGCCTTAAAGTTGAAATAGGCCTCTCCCTCCGTATTTCCAAGTTCACCAGAAGATTTGTGAGAATTCTCCTTTGTGGGTAAGCTGTGCTGGTTTCCCATGAGGGTTCCACTTTGTAGGACAATGAGGATGACGTACAGAAGAGTCCAGGCACCAAAATATAACATCTTGTTAAATTTCCAAGGCTGGGGGACAACCAATGATCCAGAATAGCAAAGTTTTGTCTGATGAAGTCTGAAGAACATGCTGTGAATTTTTTTTAAAGGGGGGGCTGTCCCTTTCTAAAGCTGTGTTTCTGCTGTGTGTTTTGCCCCCCAGCCCTTTGTGGATCCTCAGATTGGTTGTCCCCTTGCCCTTATCTCAACCATTGATGTTCCAGTTGAGCCTCTTATCTATGGAGGCTCTTCACTAATGAAGATTCTATAAACATCAGGCAAGCACAGATGGCTCGTGGCATCCAGGAAAGAATCTATGTTTGTTTTGGGGTCATCATTGCCTAATTATGTTCCTTTATCATTTCCTTGCCAGCAACAATACATATTTTAAGATTCTTTGGGGAAGGCATATGGTAGACTGTTTTCTTGGTTCCCACACCAGGCAAAACCAAAATGAGAACGGACAAGATAAATTCATTTTGATTAGCCTTCATGTACACGTCACCCAGGTTGAGGATTTCTGTCTTTTCTGTTACATGGCGCAACAATCCCATCGTTATGTAAATATCTGAAATTTCCCCCATTATCTTCCCACTGCAATTGCTTTTACACAGAAGGCTTTACGCTGTCTTTTCAGTCTTCCTTCGTTAATCAGTGCTGCGTGTGTCTATGCCAAGGCAGTTAACGCAACAACAGTCTTCCACACCCACAACAATCTGAGCTGAAATACTGATGACCTTCCAAATATCTCCCCCCTGTCCCATTCTGCACCATGGCATGGGGCCCCTTTTGCACAAGCACAGGCAGCATTGCATGGCGTGGGACCCCGGGACACACAAAGGCTTTGAGGAAGGATGCTGTTCTTGTGGCTTCTCCAAAACGAAAAAGTCTCCTGGGTCAATTATGCCTGTGAAGCCTTTGTGCTCAAGACAGCTTCAGTCTTTTCTGAGGCTGGCTTTCCATGTGCGGCGGATGTTTCAGTTTATGACAAACCATGGAAATCCTGAATATTAAAAAGGAAAAAAAAAACATTTTGGGCAAAACCAGGACAGAAGCAAAGAACAGGAACCTTTGTCCTTTGACTGCTATCACATTGCAGTTGCCCTCCATCCCCATCCCCACCCCGGAGGACGTAACCAGATCAAGCCAAAGTTGATTTGTGGGGAGGATGTGTGTTGGCTCTTCCTTGGCTCGGCCCCCTGCATTCCTCTGCTCCCCTGGACTTGGACCCTCCCCAAGCAGCAGAGGGGAGGACCCCCAGTGGCCCTTGATATCTCACCTAGGAGTGGGTAGGTTCCAGAGGAGCTGTCAGCGCTCAGAGTTAACCTTAACAAAACCCAAAAGAGATGATGGGAAACGGAAAACCTATTGATTGGGATGCTCTAGGTATGGGAGATTTTGATTTTGATTTCACAGGGGTAGTACGGTCCATTAGACACAGGGGGACAATCCGTGCCCACAGATGTTGCTCCTTCCTGATTTATTCTCTGGGTTGGACTGAAACATCCACCAGACCCAAAAGTGTAATTTACAAAACTGTAATTTATACTTATTTTGGTTTAAACAAATAGCAACACATTGCTTTTTTTCCATAATTCAAGTTGATATAACTGTTTACCACCTAAAATTAAAAACAGCACACACTGCTATACCTTCCATTTTGTAAAACAACATGCTTGGTGAGAAGGGCGCCATAGAAATCTGATAATGAATAGAAATAAACAATTTATTATAAACGTTACATTAAATGTTTTAACAGGGTGCCATTTCTTTCTCAAAAGCTCCTCACTCATTTGACCTTTGAACATCCGTAGAAGAGCAACTTGTCCTCTGACGTTTGCACATTCTTGTGCGATAGGCTCCTTCAGGCCGCCAGTTGGCCTCTGGACCTGATTTCTGGTACACCCTGTGAATTTGAAGAAGAGAAAGCCAAACTTTCCTCCTACCTAATTCATGGGCTACGGATGCCTCATCCCACCGGTCGGAAGGAGAGCAATGAATTGGCTTTGCTGACAGCCTGAAGCTTCTTCCCTGATCTGCTTCAGGCAGCCAGTGGGAAAGGACACAAGGACAACGACGAAAGGACACCGGACGACCGACGGGAGGCTTACATTCTATTAGCCTCCGATGACAGTCAGAGCTGATTTATCAAAGCAGCTCAAGCAGGACAGCCCTGGTGCCTATCACGCTGGTATATTAATCAGGGAAAGTTAATCTGCGAGAACATTAATGAATACAAATTGCTCCCAAAGGCCGATGAGGCATTAGGTTCCCTCTCAGTAATCGTGGTTCCTATTATCTCCCAAACAGAGATTCCTGTCAGGCCACTCAAGGATGGTCAGAGATGATGAAGACAAATGATCCCGCTTTGAAGGAACATGCTTCCCTCAATTAGCATCTGAGTGCCCTTAATGTGGAGGATAGTTTCATCAGAGCTCCAGCTTCAGAAACTGGATGCAGCTGCTTGCAACAAATTATTTAAATTATCTCGTTATAAGGGATATTTTTGCAGAAACCAGCCCTCTGTGAATATATATCATGTACTCACAAACATTGCATCCTTTATGAGACCTGAGGACAGCTAACTGTGAGGGGGGCTGGGGGGGGGGGCTGTTACATCTTACAATACAGGGTTTTTTTCCCTTTAAGATATAGGCAGGGAAAGACCAGGCGACGGGATGTATGCACAGGCGAGGCCCTGGGGATCAGAGGAAGGGTCATGTGTGGAGATAGGCCCCAGGTGTGGGTGTCATGGACAAGAGAGCGAGGAATATGAATTCTGAAAAACATTTACTCGTCTTCATTTCATTGCCTTAAAGCGAACAATTAAACTGCTTTATTTCATGTTGCTTTTCTGCCATACAGGCAGCAACTGTTGCTAATAGTAGGGGGGGGGCTGTGGGGGTGTGGTGGGGGAGGGGGGGGAATGGGAGGGCTGCAGAGTCATAGGGAGGCAGAGGCAAGCCATTTACCTGTCAGAAAACACTAAGCCAGGATATTGGAAACAAGAATAGCTCGCTTATAGGAAAAGCCCCAAAACCACTGATGAAAGAAACGTCCACCTGGGTTCGGCTCCAAGTGGTGAAAGAGACACTGGAGACATGGAGGCTGCTCGGAAAGATGGCTTTTAATGTATTCTGATTGGTTGTCAGGCTCCCATGGAGCCATGCAGGGACAACTCTCTAGGCTGGGTTTTGAATCCCAAGTTTGGTTGAGTCCTCAGATGCCGCCATGTGGTGAGTTTCTGTGAAAAGCTGATATTACCTTTATTATGTAAAGTGGTCTAGCTCAGGCTTTAATGGCTCGTTGACTAAGGGGGTGGGGGCAGGAAGCTGCAGGGAACTATTCTGTCTTTAAAACATGTTCCTCCCTTTTTCACATCCAGGGCGAATATGATATTCTGTCTTTTCAATATTTCCTAGGATATTTCATTTTTCTGGGAGAGGGATGGGTGATAACACGTTCTTGGCAAAAGATTAAAATTGGTCAGGTCAGGGAGATTTAATTTTTCTGATGGAACGGTATTGAGAGAGATAGCAGAAGGATTCCTTCAGTGACTCCCAGACAGCTTACAACCATGAAGGTCTAGCAGCCAGGGCACAAGTTCTGGAGAGAAATTTACAGTATCCAATAACTTTCCACACCACCTATTTCTATTTTCTATTTTATTTTATCCAATTTATATCCCGCCCTTCTCCAAAAGGACCCAGGGCGGCGCACAGGAATTTAAAAACAGCATACAAAGATAATACAAAACATATAAATTTAAAAATCTATTAAATGGTAACCTGCGCTAAAACCAATTAAAATCCCCCAATTAAAACTACGTGTATCTAAAATTCGTCACAGTAGAGGCTATCCTAGGCCGGCTTGGTGAAATAAGTGTGTTTTTAAACACTGGCGGAAGAGGCGGAGGTCGGTGATGGTGCGGAGTTCAGGGGGTAGGTCGTACCACAGGGTAGGACCTGCCACAGAGAAGGCTCTTCCCCTGGGTGTCGCCAGTCGGCATTGTCCGGCCGACGGCACCCTGAGAAGGCCCTCTCTGTGGGAGCGTATCGGTCTAAGGGATGTATGGGGCAGAAGACGGTCTCGCATATAACCTAGCTAGAACATGAAGCTAGAAACATCACAAGATACCGGTGACCTGGGGTGAGTGACAGGTGACGTGACATGTAGCTTGAGGGGGCTGCAATCCAGGTAACCAACCAATATTATATGTTATGCATGCATTATTGGGGTGGTGGTGGTAAAGGGGTGAATACGATCCACCCTTGACTATAAGAATTGCTGTAAAACTGTAATCAGGGCATTGGCAGCTTTCAAAGCCAGACTGCTTATATCTTGCTACCAAAATAAATGTTTATTTATTATTTATTTATTTATTTATTTTATTAAATTTATAGACCGCCCCCTCTCCCCCATGGGGACTCAGGGCGGTGCACAGGAAATTAAAAATCAAATAAATACAACAATATACAAAATATTAAAACCGAATTAAATTACCCCTGTGCTAAAATATCAACATTAAAACCCTTAAAACCCTAAACAGTTTATTCTTGTATCACGCCTTGTGTTTGGCGATCCCTCGGCTTTGACACAAAGTTAAGGCCCAGCTTTGGAGACAACAGCAACCTTGCCTTGAGAAAGGAAGGGGGCTTCTCCCCTCTTCAGACAGAAAGAGAAGGGCCACCTCAGAAGATGACTGCACAGCCATCCAAAGAGCCAAGGATCACCAAAACGCATTCCTTCCTTCCATGGAGGCTGTGAAAGTTCAGAGGGAGGGGAGGTTACAGGTAGTCCTCAACTTACAGCAGTTTGTTTAGTGACCGCTTGAAGTTACAGTGATTTATGACCATTTTTCACACTTAAGGCCATCCCCATGGTCACATGATCAAAATTCAGATGCTTGGCAACTGACTCATATTTATGACCATTACACTGTCCTGGTGTCATATGATCACATTTTGTGACATTCTCACAAGCGAAGTCAAGGGGGAAGCCAGATTCACTGAACAACCGTGTTACTAACTTAACAACAGCAGTGATTCACTTAATAACTGTGGCAAGAATGGTTGTAAAATGGAGCAAAACTCACTTAACAAACATCTCAATTAACAACAGAAATGTTGGGGTCAATTGTGGTCATAAGTCGGATATTACTTATCCGAGGGCCAGAGAGGGCCAGTATGTGGTGTGTGCGTGCGTGCGTGTGCGTGTGTTACCGCTGGCTGTTCCTTCAATGCAGCTCAAGCAGCGCCTTGTTTGACCAGAGAGTGGCCGAGTGGAGGAACTGCAGTGTGTGAGGGAAGTCTGAATGGTTGGAGGCTCTCCGTTCCCTTTGTTCTTTTCAGTCCTTCTCCCTCAGCAGCTCTCCTGACTATAGAGATAATTAAGACCTCCATAGGCAATTAAGCAATGCAATTAAACCACAGAAAAGCCCCTTGTGATTCTGGAAGACCACTGTAATTGTACACTATCCTTATATCTTCTATTTATGCGAAAATGGCGTCTTATTCAGCTACATTTGAATAACTGGTTGCTTGGACCTATTTCAATCAATTATTTAGTTGGTTTTTTGGACTGCTTTAATCATTCAGGTAAGTGATTTATTCTAGCAAATAGATGGTTGGGAATCTGATCCTGTTCAACCACCCAGATTCTTATTGCTTTCAGCATCGTGGAGCTCAGTATCTTTCAGGACCACTTGGCCAGGTGATGGGGCCAGGAGTCCTAGCCGTGCAGGGGTTCTTCTCCTTCCTTCAGCTCAGAGGCTTATAGAAGACCTCGAACAATGTAGGTGCTTGGCCCACTGTCAATTTCACCCTTTTGATACTAGAATTGGATTGGCACAAACAGGATCTCAAGATCTCTGATAAGTAAATTGATTGGGGGGAAAGCTATGGTGTAATAACAGACTGGTCTGCTTTCAAGTTCTTTGTTCCTGTCATCTTTTGATGTCTTGCAAATTCATATCTTTGTCCCCAAAGGTATTTCACCTCTACCAGAAACCGTAGGGCGGGGTCATTCGGAATCTGACCTCTGGGAACAAGCTCTCTGACTCCACAGAAGCAGCTGAAGGGGCTAGATGGGTGGGGACAAGCGGAGGGGAAATCCAAACGAGATGGAGATTCTGCTGGTAAATAGGACAAGGACTTGGAGACTGAGATGAATCCACTTCGCTTCAGCTTCTATGTAAGACTCGCCTCTCCGCAAAATGCCTTCTGTTATTGTTTAAAACGCTCCGTCTATATTCTGACAGCATCTCTACTTCCCAATCTCACCGTTCAGTGCTGAAAAGAGCCCAGGTGGACCAAGGAGTGGAGTGGCAGGAGGAAGGCAGTCCCGCAGGGCTGTATGTTTGGCTGGGAGAAAGGGGGTCTTCCTGGGTTCTCTCGGAGGGGCCCTGCCTTCTCTTCAGCCAACTTCAGGCAGCAGACAGGCCCTCTCCCTGACGGCCGCTAATGCCATTTCAAAGCAGGCAGCCTTGAGAGTGACAGCGCCATGATCTGAGGGAGGAGGGTCGCTTCCTAGCCTGCCTGTTAACGCATCCGTTCATTTTAGAATGAAATGACTTGACATTCAATGAGAAGCAACGAAGAGCCACATATGAGTCAAAATGACAGAATCAGGACTTATTCGACGGAGCCCTTGTTTTCAACAGCTCCTTCCAAGCCCTCATCCGAGAGTTTTATGCTGAAATGAGCAAAGCTGACTGGGTGAGAAGAAATTTAATATTGCCTGGCAAGAACTGTCTCCCCAGGTGCTGTGACAGGGAAAGGCACGGTGCGCTCCCTGGGCCAGGAATCTCTTTGTGTTAACGTCAAGAAGGGACAAATGGAAGACAGCAAAGAACAGATGGTGGCACATTTCTGCACTGCCATAGCGCTGGCAGCCTCAGGAACAGCGCACAACAACTTTAGCAGCGGCTTGTCTGCTTAATCGGTGACATCACCAACGTAAAGAAAGCCCAGGGGAGGCAGATGTCACCGGGTCAGGACCCAAATCAGGTATTATGTGCGCAGTACCCCCCCCCCACCGCCCCATGATGTGACCAGCATCGTCTGCTGAGTTCAAGGCAAGCCATTTTTAACTCCAAGTTCTAGGTCTAAGTTGAAGTTATTCAATTATTTCTAGTCTTCAGATGGTCAACTGGGTGATTATAAAGTCTAGTCCAACTCACACAACTTATTTATTTATTGTTTTTTTTCCATTTTTTAAAAAGCAAATAGTTTTTTATGTTTTCCCTTTCAAATTTATTCATAGATATACATTCCTATAATTGCTAGTTAGCATTTACCTATTCATATTTAATCTCTATACTCATTTTTACATACATACAATACAGTTTGGATCACTTTCTTGCCACCCGGTTCCTCCATCTTATTTTGCAACAACCATACTCCTTCTATCTTCTCAACCTCCCTTCTCTGCCTTCTTCTTTCCTCCTCTCCTTCCTTCTTTCTTCTTCCCCTCTTTTCCCTCTCCTCCTCCCTTCTCCTCTTTCTTACCATCTCTCCTCCTCTTAATTCCCCACCTTTACTTTCTCTGCTTTACACCCTTTCTTCTTTCCCCTCATTTCCCCTCCTTTCCATTGTTGCCCTTACTCAAGGTTGCGTTTCAGCAATCCAAACTTCTTATTTTTATATAAATAATTTTCTCTGTTTTCTCTGACATTTTATTTCGAATATTAGTTCTACTTATCTCATTTTTTGGCTTGTATATTTATATTTATATTTTTTCTTAGTTCCTCGGCCCCAAATTTAATAATGTGTTGTCTGAGTTATTTACTTCATGTTTTGTTCCTTTCTTTCTTTCTTTTTTCAAGCCAATCATAAAATTGCTCCTATGTCCTGTAGTACACTGATTCCTCTTTGTCCTTTATGCTCAGTGTCAGCCTATTCATTTTTGCACAATCTATTTATCTTCTTCTCCCATTCTGATGGGATTTTATCAGCTTTCCAATTTGTGCAAATACAATTCTAGCTGCTGTTCTTATCTATGCAATCAAATATGAATCTAATTTACTATATTTCTCTGTTAGAATACCCAATAAGAATATCTCTGGCTTAAACTTTACGGGTTGATGTATCATTTTCTCTAACCATGTTTGTATTTTAACCCAATAGCTTTTTGCATCCCTGCATGTCTACCACATATGATAATATGATCCTGGCAATTGATGATGTTTTAAACATTTCACTGATTTATCCTTAAACATTTTTGCTAATCTTTCAGGTAGCATGTGCCGTCTATAAAACATTTTATACAAAGTCTCTTTGTATGCTGTCGCTATTGTCAATTTATAGTTCCTTTCCCATAGTTGTTGCTATTGTATATCCAAAGTTTTTGCCCATCTTGCCATTGTTTCTTTAACCTCTTCTTCTTCTAAATTTATTATGAGTAGATAACTATACAATTTTTTAATCATTTTTTAATCCGTTCCCATGAGTATCTTATCTAGTTCTGAATTTTCCATATTAAAACCGTACTCTTTTCACCCTTTGTATTTGCATTTGTTTAAACCATCCTATATCAATCCCTTGTTCTTCTGATTCTTTCTGTGCTGTTAGTATATTTTTGTATCTAATAACCTTTTTCATACTACTAATATCTGGGCGTGTCAGAGCTTCCACCGTGGAAAGCCACTTTGGTACTTCCACATAGTGCTTTTCTTTCACTTTTTCCCATACTGCACGTAAACCATTTCTTACAGTGTGTCTCTGAAAGTAACCATGTATTATATTTGCAACTTTGGTTTCTCTCCAGATGGTATAAATCGTTCATCTTCTGCCCTCAACTTATTTACTGATGTTTCCATCAAATGTACTTGCTGCCCATCTTGCAGTTCAGGTGACGGAGCAATCGCCTGTGTATGTTTAGAACTGGAGGTTGTTGGTGGCCACAAACCCAGTTACAAAAGTGGTCCCACCTCCCAGGATGCTGGAACGTTTTCGTCACATGCTTGACATGCTTCAAGTCATACTGGACCGAATGCAGACAACTGGGGGTTCCTGGTTCCAGACAAGACTGAAATGGCACCAAGACGAATGTGCCGCCTGCTGCAGTTGGACCAAGGAGGCTCCTTGCCCGTTTAATGCGGGGCACTCTGAAATGGTTAAGGTTCTTTTCAGCATTTGAAAAGCAGGGGGAGGAGGGGAGGGGGGAGTGTGAATCTTGTGGTTTCAGCATAGCAAGATGGGTGGTTAAGCAATGCGAAGCATGTATGGGGAGGGAGAGAAGAAAGGAGGGAGGGAGGGAGAGAGAGAGAGAGAGAGAGAGATTAACTGTATGTGCAAGCTATTGAATATCTCTGTAGAGTTCCTGTTTGGGAACACAGCAGAGATCCTAATAGATTTTCACAGATAGTTGTGTCAAAATAAAATCTTTTGAAGCACTAAGAAAAAGCTAAACATTGTCTCGGATAATTATCCTTTTTGAAATAAGATGCCATATACCCTGCAAGACTATTTTTATCCTTTTTTTCTAGAATCCCAGTTTTTCTAAAGATATCTGATGGCCAGAGTATGGAGACACGGTGAATCTTAAAATGGAGATAAATATATTGAACAAAATATTGTTGGAGCTGTTTCCTGTGTTTCCACAAATACACGGAGGCGGAACCAGATGGTGGATGCTGATCGATTGATGGGTTAAGACCCGGGTTCCCCATCCTTTGAAGCCACTTTTCTCTAGTGGTTCGTGTTGTGCACGAATCCCCTCCCTCGATGCTGAATGGCTTCTGAAACACAGTTAAAGGACCCCAATTCTTGGGAGGGGGCCAAGAGCCCTGAAATGCAGCCGTTGAGAACTGGGGGTGGGGATTGGGCTGCCAAAGACTTTCTGCGTCCTCTCATATTAAAATGGGGTTTCTTTTTCCTTCTTCTGAATAAAAAGTGTCCACACCCTACTTGTTGTCAGTGATGCTCAGGGAAAAAAATTACACACTTGGCTGTAGGTCAACCACAGATAAAATGGTACACAAGGAAACAGTGACATCTGCTGGCTTGTAATATTGCAGAGAACTTGAAAATGTGTACATTGCTTTCACCAACAAAATGATTAATTACTATCTAATCGGGTGAGGAGATCCAATTTGGTGTAGTGATTTAGGCACTGGGCTAGAAAGTGGAAGACGGTCAGTCCTAGTCCTGTCTTGGGCACAAAGCCACCTTGGGCCAGTCACTCACTCTCAGCCCTAGGAAGGAGGCAATGGCAAACCATTCCTGGAAAACCTTGCCAATAAAACATCAGGAGCTTCTCCAGGCAGTCTCTCAGGATCAGACATGATTGAATAGGAAAAAATATTTCAATGTGGCACTGCTCCAAAAATGTTACGGATAGGGGAACTTTTTCCAAGGGAATTTGTTTCACAACCACTTCATTCAACAACTAAGATTCCAGCCCAACTGTGGTCATTAAGCGTAAGCAAGGACTACCTGCAAATGGTTGCAAGGTTTTTTAAAATTTTGAGCTTAAGACAAAGCCCAATCTCTCTGTCACTGTAATTATCCTGACTATATTTAATTAATTTCACTGATTTAAGAATAAGGCTTCAGTTTGGGGTTTATTGTATTTGCTGACTGGCCAAAGTCAGTAATTAAAGAGTATTCATTCATTATACAATTTTAAGTATTATATTAATTCAAATCTAGCACAAGAAGATGAAATTCTGCAAACCAGGGGAAAACATGTTGCATCAATAAAACATAAGACATGCATACATAATACAGAAGGAAAACACATCACAACCTAACAATAACATTTTAAAGGTTATAGCATCCACTCAAGTTACAATAACCACCTAAAGACAAATCATACTTTATTTCCTACCAATGAAAATATGGGTCCGTTCATAGTTGCATTGACAGACGTGATCCTGAGACCAACTGAGAAATGTGATAACTCTTTCAATGTTTCCATCTTGTGATGTCCACATCACATACAATGTCATGAAAAAGGAAAAACTGTTTTATGATTGCCTTTTACAGTGACATCTAAACATGTCAGAATTTATTCAGCCATAGTAAGGACAGTATTTTTATCTAAGCAATTTATTGCCTCTGAAAATGCTACCATCTCTGCAATGGGGGATAACAACCCTGATCTTCCTTCTCGTGTATGATTGTTCTCACGTATGATAATATCACAAGATATTATCACAAAAGCAGACTCAGAAATGCCTAAGGGAAGGAGTAATACTTGTACGTGTGTATACAGGTTATAGTTTGCTGCTCAAAGATTTAAAGCCATATGGGATACTCAGATGAACTATTAATTTATGAAGAGTAGCATAAAATATTATTACTAGCTACATACCCTAATCAGCTGCCCATCTAGAACCACTTCCAAGTGGTGAAATTATACTTTTAGCATTGTCATAAAAATGTTTCAATTTTAAAATGCTACCGTATTAACTTATGAAAGGAACTTCATAAACCGAAAGACATGAAGTTTTCATGAAAGAAAAAAAGAGTTGCTTGAATCAAATCAACTTGTTCCTCCATTTCTTCCTTTACACCTAAATAAAATATTGATTTAGGAAACACAGCTAGAAAGGGAAAGACATTAGTGCATACATGGTTAGGACAATATTTAAAAGCCCCCATTTGGAATTCAAACAAATTAGAAGAAAATTGCCTATGATTTAATTTTGTAGTTAAGATAACAACATTATTACCTAAGCTTTCTTCTGAGTTTTCTTCTATCTCCTCCTATCCTGGTGCAACTATATTCTAATACTAACATTTATCCACACTGTGGATTTCAGAAGTCTTGTTTTTATCATTCAAGCCCAGCTCATCATCTTTCTTGAAGATTTCGCCTGCTTTAAAGGGTGAAATCAGAGCTCCCTTTTCTGGTGGTGAAAAAGAAATAGGCCTCGTGTGACCCACATGGCCTTTATGGAGCCCCATAAAGACACACACACACACACACACACACACACACACACCCCTCCGGTTCAGCTGCCATTCAGACCCAATGGAAACTACTGCATTCGCATTTGGTGCACCAAGGCTCCCCACGACAGAGACCAGCAGAGCTGAATTCAGTCACAAGCAGCCTTGTTTATACAGCTAGCGCTCCGTCTACATGGACTTTCCTATGTTGGGAGGATGCCTTAAGATGCCTCGTGTTTTCAGACCCTGAAGTGGAATGCATCCCGGTGTTTACAGTGCTTCTCTTCGCATCTTGAGTTGCAATTAAGAAGATTAGTCTGAAGTCTTGGATAACTGCAGGCTGTCCTTACTGGGAATCCCTACTCTGGACGTTCTTCAGAGCTTCAAGAGCTATTTCATAGCAAAACACATACTGTTCCTGGGTGAAAAGAAGGAGAAAACAGCCAGTTACTTTCCCAGCAGAGAGGCTGGAGGAAATAGATAATCTATCAGGTTTCAGCACAGTCTCTGCTGAAGTAAGAGTTATTTGGTGAGAAAGGGACCCTTTGAAGACATGCAGTGCTGGTGTTCTAATAAACAAGAACTCAGCCATCTGCTGTGTCCAGTTTTACTTTGCTGCTTGTCTATATCTGAACGTGTGCTTTTGTTCTCCCACATGAGCATTTTCTTCTGTATCCGTACATCTGTGTTATTCACTGTGTCTTCCCAAGCGGTTCTTCTAAACTTCTTGGAGGGAACGGACCACATGGCCTTCTTCCCTCCAGCCAGCGGCTTTGCTTGCTATGAGCTCATTGGAAGAATATCTTCATTTAAGCAGGGAACCAATAGATAGGAGCATGGGGTTGAGGTGGGGTGTGTGGTGTGGGGCTGAGAGAGAAGTTCAGACCTGCTGCAAAAAGAGGGAATCTGATCCATCCCAAAGGAAGCCAGCGGTGAGTTGGAACTTCACACCTCTAACGTAGGAGGTGCCAAGAATAGTAAGAAAGTGAGGGGTGGGGACGCTTCACCATCTCACTTGGGCCCTCCGATGGAAGTTTGGACATTTCATAAAGCTAAAAGCAAGTCGAAGTAACACAGGTATCTGGCGGAAGGAGGAACATTCTCCTTCTGCCCTCATGTCTGATCTGACGCTGTGAAGCAATATAATACAATAGTGGAGTTGGAAGGGACCTTGGAGGTCTTCTAGTCCAACCCCCCGCCTAGGCAGGAAACCCTATACTGTTTCAGACAAATGGCTATCCAAGATCTTAAAGACATCCAGTGTTGGGGTATTCACAACTTCTGGACGCAAGCTGTTCCACTGATTAATTGTTCTAACTGTCAGGAAGTTTCTCCTTAGTTCTAAGTTGCTTCTCTCCTTGATTAGTTTCCACCCATTGCTTCTTGTTCTAGCCTCAGGCGCCTTGGAGAATAGTTTGACTCCCTCTTCTTTGGGGCAACCCCTGAGATATTGGAAGGCTGCTATCATGTCTCCCCTGCTCCTTCTTTTCATTAAACTAGACCTACCCAGTTCCTGCAACCGTTCTCCATATGTTTTAGCCTCCAGCCCCCTAATCCTCTTTGTTGCTCTTCTCTGCACTCTTTCTAGAGTCTCCATATCTTTTCTACATCGTGATGACCAAAACTGGATGCAAATATTCCAAGTGTGGCTTTACCAAGGCCTTATAAAGTGGTATTAACACTTCACGTGATCTTGATTCTCTCCTTCTGTTGATGCAGCCTAGAACTGTGTTGGCTTTTTTGGCAGCTGCTGCACACGGCTGGCTCCTGTCTCAATGGTTGTCCACTAGGACTCCCAAGTGGATAGGGGATGCAAAGCAGACTGGCTTTGTGTCCCGTATCCACTTGGATGAGGAGATTCACTCCAATGGATTGAATCTGAACTGACGCTCCCCTTGGCAACCTGGCACAAACTTGGGAGCTGCCCTATCCTTCCCAAGCATAACATGTGGCCACATTCTGTACACTCAACCTGGCCTGGGTCGTGCAGAAAAGGACCAGCGTTCCTCACCTTAGTTTGGATCATTCCAAAGCGCTGGTTTCTCATGTGAGTCACTATCTGCTTGATGTCAAACTGCAGCATGAGGAAAAGAAAAAGGCTATTTGTTACGGGCGTTGCATGGAGTGTCTCGTGGTTATTCTTAACATAGAAATTTCTAATTTGCAGCAATGTTTTGGTTACAGGGACAAAGCTTTGCAGACCACCAGATACCTGGTCGGTGATGGTCCCTGGGATATTTGGGGGAGAGCAATTCACCCTCCTTTGAGAAAATAAGCCAACTTCTAAGTGGTTCTAAATGCTTTAGAAATGCAGGGCTCAGACCCAAAAGCAGGCATTGGGTTCAGATGAAATGGTGCCTCTCGCTTTTTCTACTTTAGAATCCTTTAAAATAATCACATACAGTTCATATCAGCCAGGCAAAAATAGTTTCCAGAGAACAGGAACAGCCCTGGGACTGGAAGGATAGAATGACAGAGCAGGGAGACGCCTTTGCTTGGGATTTTTCTCACCCAAGTATTTATTTACTATGCACCAGGGGAAGATCTACTGAGAAATCTATGAATTGGTCAGGTCTCGACCAATCAGGTTCACAGCTGAGCTGGTATATCTGGAGCTTAGTGTGGGAGGAACAAAATTAGAAGGCAAAATAGATCCCCCTTTCCCCTTACATTTGATAAGGCTGCAACTGGGCTGGCTAGTCACTTGAAGGATGGTGGAGATTGCGTATTTCTAGGCTTGTTACATTTTATGCTGCTGAAGCTTTAAGAAGAAAAGCCCCTTCCAATTTTCTCTCATGCTTTGCAACAGGATAAGCACAAACGCGTTCGCTTTGGGACTTACACACAAATCCTTCTCTATGTAAATCAACACAATATCCACGCAAAGCAGCACCCCGCTTCTTCCGATCCCAGCACTGCAGTGAGCAATGACCGGGCCGGACTGGTGAGTTTTTCTCATGTAGCGAACAAATTTGACCAGGTGCTGTAACGATTTGGGAGTCCCGTGGTCTGGCCAGTTCGTAAACTGGAGGTGCTGCACAACCCGCCTTTCCTGTGTCTGCAACAGAAAGAAACAGGGGCACATGGAGGAGCATCCTTGGTGCAATTCCTAGAATCAGAGAGGCGGAAAGGATCTCAACGCAGGCCCTGCGGGATGCTTTCTCTGGCAGGGGGCAATTGAGCCTCTGGGCAAAGACCTCCAGCTGAGGAGAAGCCCCCAGGTTGCATGGCAGCCTTTTCCTCCGCCTGGGAGCCGCAGAGCTGGAAAGCTCCCCTTGCTCACAAGGGAGCGCTTTTGCAGTCAGACATACGTGATGGCGCAGTGGTTAGAATGCAGTACTGCTGGGCTAACTCACTGCCCACTGCCAGGAGTTCGATCCTGACCGGCTCAAGATTGACTCCGCCTTCCATCCTCCCGAGGTGGGTCAAATGAGGACCCAGGTGGTTGGGGGCCATAGGCTGACTCTGTAAATTGCTTAGAGAGGGCTGCAATGCCCTGTAAAGCGGTATGTAAGTCTAAGGGCTACTGCTATTGCTATTAGCAATGTCATTTCG
Source organism: Rhabdophis nuchalis (assembly GCA_039707465.1). Lineage (NCBI taxonomy): Eukaryota > Metazoa > Chordata > Lepidosauria > Squamata > Natricidae > Rhabdophis > Rhabdophis nuchalis. Next base: position 239,311 of record CM077651.1, read on the forward strand.
GGGACAGGTTATACACACAATTTTGTTACAGCTCAGCTACAAAACAAAATTACAAATGTTTTGCTTTGCCCAAGAATAAATTCATTTCTAAAAGATTCATGCCTAAAATGTTTCTTATCATTGGCTGCCACAACATAAGCAAATCTGGCCTATTATTAATTGAAAAACAAAACGCAGCATTGCCAGTTGCCCTGTTTATTGCGTTAAAGGTGCTTTACCTGTTTGTGAATCATTTCTACGATTCTAATGACAAAATAATCCAAGATTTGGTAGTTGAGTAGTTGCAGGCGAAAGCGAAGTAAATCCAAAGAATTGTGAGGCGGCTCAGGCCAATATCGGTGGCATTTGGACACTCCGTGTTCCTGTTCTCTTGTGATCATCGCGATTACATTGGAGTTGTTCTCCCAGACCATTTGCCAGAAGTCGTGGGTGGTGGAAAGCAGCGGGCCCTGCGTGGAGATGTACCAGAGGTCCTCTGTGCCCACCGGCACATGGATGTAACTAGCGTTGATGTAGCCCTTCGCCTCTCCAATGGGTACACGGGTGGCATCATCTAGGAAGGGACGGGAGGGGGGAAGAAAAGCAACCCCAGTGGGCTTTTTTTGTTCATTCAGTCGCCAAGATATTCATACAGAGACACTGACAGAGAAAGACGGTATATCTGTTTAGATGTTTATATATACTGCTATTTTTTCTGATTTTCCCAATTCATTAGTTGTCCTGGAAATAATACTATTCAAGAACACCTTGTAAAAATTGTAAGGACATGAAATGCTGCATCCCTCCCCAAAATAAGATGTTATAAATTAAGCAACAAACGTAATTCTATACCTTCTCGCTAGTGACACACAATGATGCTTAAAAGATTGTGGAGAGATTGAGATTTCAGTTTTCCTGCTTAAATATGGCCTAAAATGTGATCCTAAAACTAGGCAACCTTTTGAGCCAAATGATCCAAAGCTGCATATATTTGCGGCTATGTAGGGGTGGCCCGGGGGAAAGTGCATCTAAAATGGCAGCTGCGGAGCCCCCTTCTTGGACCCGTCCTTCTGCCCTCCTATCCATGGCTGCCCAGTTAGATGAATGAAGTTTCCAAGCAGTCGTTCGCAAACGTCACGCACACCACCCCAACCCCTGCAGGTCTGGTGGCCCCTACTCTCCTACATTGGTTTTTGTTTTCAGATATGGATGGTGCTTTTTTTTCTTCATCTTGTTGTTTTTACTACCACATTGTAAACTTCAAGAGATTTCAGTGGGATGAAAATCGTATAAAAAAACACAAAGAAGCATTTCTTACATGGGAGAATATCCCGGTATCTGTTCTTTTCCCGGTTTTCTGGGGCTTGGGCAACCAGGCAGTCATCCAGGGGCTTCAGGTGTTCTAAACTCTAACCCAAAGATAAAATCAGATATATATCAGACTTGCTTCTTTTAATCAACGGAGTAGTTGAAAGGAGTCAGACAAAATGGGGATTGTTTGGATTTGCATAGCACGCTATACAAAACCAGTGACTTGTTCAAAATGTTATGATTAACAAAATATGCTTTAATTTAGTCCCCTTGGAAACTTTTGATTGGCCGATGCTGTTTGCTCAGTACAAACTTAGTGATAAACCATAGCTTAAGGTGACCAGATTTTAACATTGGTAAAGCGGGACACCATTGACCAGGGGGTGGGGATGGGAGCAGCGGCGGCGGAAGCAGAGCGAGCAACTGCAGTTGGGGAACCCGAAGCTCAGCTGGGCAGCCCAGCCGCCCCGCCCCTTCTGTGCAGCAGGTGGGAAGTGCCGAGAGGCATGTCCACTAAAGGACGGGCAGCTGCCGCCCAACCCCGAGAGAGGAGGCGGTGGAATGTCCCACCCTCCTGGCTCTCCTGGAGTAGGTCTGGGCTTGAGCACTGCTCAAGCCCAGATGATGGGAAGAACCGGGCGCGTGCTTGCGTCAGGATAGTGGTGGTGGTGGTGGAGGCAGCGCACCCCAGCTACCGTTGCATGCCGAGGGGAAAGCATGACTGGTGGGTTGGTGCAGGCTGGGAAAACGGGTAGTCGTATTGCAGAGAGAGAGAGAGAGAGAGAGCGTGCGCATTCGCGTCGGAGTGGAGCATAATGGGGAGGGGGAGGAAACCCACGTGCGGACTGCAGCCTGCTTCCTGCGTCTAAACAAGTTGTTAATAAGCCCTGCAGGGCTGTTATATCCTCTCCGTTTAAGGCAGCTTGACCCCCCCCCCCCAATGTTGAAGTGTGCGCGCGCATTCTGACTTGCAAACCTGCCAGTCCGGGGAGAAGCGGAGGGAGATTTTTGATAAGCCGCGGCATCCGAAGCCGCCCTGGAGATGCGTGTTCTGTGGGTGATAAATCTTAATCTCTTGATAAACCTTAATCTCTCTCTCTCATTCTTTCCAAAAATCGGGACTTTTAAAAAACGCTGCGGGACATGGGGCAAATTGTTAAAAATTGGGGCTGTCCCGCCAAAAGCGGGACATCTGGTCACCTTACCATAGCTTTATCTTTGTGTGATGTATTTATTTATTTTATTTTATTAAATTTATACCCCGCCCTTCTCCTTGTTAGGACCCAGGGCGGCGCACAGGCATTATTAAAACCACAAAATACAATATCAATTAAAATATATTAAATTACTAGACCCGTGCTAAAAACCCATATTAAAACCATACCAAATTAATTTATTTTTAAAAAGTCAGAAGTAGGGGCTATCCTAGGCCGGCTTGTTGGAATAGAAACGTCTTAAGACGTTGGCGGAAGAGGCGGAGGTCCGAGATAGTGCGAAGGTCGGGGGGTAGGTCGTTCCAGAGGGCCGGGCCCGCCACAGAGAAGGCCCTTCCCCTGGGTGTCGCCAACCAGCATTGCCCCGCTGACGGCACCCGGAGAAGACCCTCTCTGTGGGAGCGGATCGGACGAAGGGATGTATGGGGCAGGAGGCGGTCTCGTATATAGCTAGGCCCCGAGCCATGGAGCGATTTAAAGATGGTCGTCAGCACCTTGAAGCGCACTCGAAAGGCCACAGGCAGCCAGTGCAGCTCGCGCAGGAGAGGTGTTACGTGGGTTTGCCTTGAGGCACCCATAATCACCCGCGCGGCCGCATTCTGTACTAACTGTAGCTTTCGAGTGCACCTCAAGGGGAGCCCCATGTAGAGAGCGTTACAGTAATCCAGCCGGGATGTCACGAGCGCTTGAGTGACTGTGCGAAGGGCTCCCCGGTCCAGTAAGGGGCGCAACTGGCGTATCAGGCGTACCTGATAGAACGCCCCCCCTGGCCACGGCCGTCACATGGTCCTCCATGGACAGCCGGGAATCCAGGAGGACGCCCAAGTTGCGCGCCCTCTCCACGGGGGCCAGTTGTTCGCCCCCAATGGCCAGTGTTGGACTTATCTGGCTGAACCGGGGTGCCGGAAACCACAGCCACTCGGTCTTGGATGGGTTGAGTTTGAGTTTGTTACTACCCATCCAGATCCGTACGGCCTCCAGACACCGGGACAGCACCTCGACGGCATCGTTGGGGTGGTTTGGGGTGGATATGTACAACTGAGTTTCGTCAGCGTACAGATGGTATTCCACCCCAAAACCACGGATGAATTGACCACAAGAAACTGATGAGATCCCCCCCCCCCCATTCACCTTTACTTTCAGGTGTGTGGTTTTTCCAGGTTCAAAACCAACCTAAACATACAATGAGCGTCATGTCCATTTTGCAGAATGTGATAGGAAGGAAAACCACGGCAACAAAATCAAGGAATTTGTATACAAAATGGGACCTGCAAATCCATTTCGTGGAAAACATTTCTGCCTGGATTGTAATAATGAAAGTTTGGCTATGAGGTAAAGAGAACTCACCAAAAACTCCTTCAGGATCTCCTGTTCTTCCATATGTCTTTGAATCTTCTGGATTAGTTGTCTGGCATTATGTCGCAGGCCACATTTCGACCGTGTTGGCTTCACCAAGGCCAGCTGGGTCAACTCCTCCTCACTGACCAATGACGGCCCTTCAAAGGATCAGAAAATGGTTACCAGTAGAAGAGGCTGAAGGGCCTCTAGAGCTCTATCCCGATCACGCTCACTTCCTTCTCCGTTCCCAGATTAAGCTTCCAAGGGCTGCTGGAGTAATGAAGGCCAAGGGAACAGGTTCTCCCTGAGGGGCTGAAACTTGAAAGGCACTGTTTTTGTTATTTGTTCAATTTCTGGTTCTCCATGGGAAATCCCTGTATAAATTCTCTAATCTCTATTAATCAGCTGCCCATCTCAGTCAATGACTTTGTACATCTTACGGTTCATAAAATATATTATAATCTATATAAATAAAAATGTAAAATAGTTTGTACGAATCCACTAATCTCAAAAAGTACCGGACCGATTTAAACCAAACTTTCACACAATGTAGCGAAGCACTTCGGATAATAGAATACCAAATCATTTTGTGCCTAGTACGCATGTGTTGTGTACAAATTACACACACAAAAAAGTACCCACTGAAATTGTGTGTTAACATCCCTGTAGCCACGCCCATCTAACTGCTTTTCAACTGCCAGTGTTGGCAAAGGCCTCATACGGCGGCCTCTTGGGGCCAAAAAGGCACAGAGGATAGCAAACTCCCAGGTGGCCCATAGAGGGGGGGGGGGGGAGAAATTCTGCTCAGGACTGTTCTCTGAGGTAAAAAAAAAAAAGGAGGCAGGCAGCTGCTTTAAACTGTTTAATACTAACTGAACCAAACTGTAACAAAGAATCACCCATCTGACAGCAAATACAGTTTAATGGAAAGAAGGACTAGGGAGGACATGATAGCAGCCTTCCAATATCTCAGGGGTTGCCCCAAAGAAGAGGGAGTCAAGCTATTCACCAAGGCACCTGAGGGCAGAACAAGAAGCAATGGGTGGAAACTAATCAAGGAGAGAAGCAACCTAGAACTGAGGGCAAATTTCCTGGCAGTGAGAACTATTAACCAGTGGAACATCTTGCCACCAGAAGTTATGGATGCCCCAACACTGAAGAAAGAAGAGACTGGAAAACCATTTGTCTGAAACGGCATAGGGTCTCCCGCTTGAGCAGCGGGGTTGGACTAGATGACCTCCAAGGTCCCTTCCAACTCTGCTATTGCATTATTGTATTACAGTAGGTATGTAGATAGGGGAATAGAGAGACAGGGAGAAATACAGTTTAATAAAAGAGGGACTAGGGAAGACATGATAGCAGCCTTCCAATATCTCAGGGGTTGCCCCAAAGAAGAGGGAGTCAAACTATTCTCCAAAGCCCCTGAGGGCAGGACAAGAAGCAATGGGTGGAAACTAATCAAGGAGAGAAGCAACTGAGAACTGAGGAGAAATTTCCTGACAGTTAGAACAATTAATCAGTGGAACAACTTGCCTCCAGAAGTTGTGAATGCCCCAACACTGGAAGTCTTCAAGAAGATGTTGGATAGCCATTAGTCTGAAATGGTATAGGGCAGTGATGGCTAACCTTTTTTGGCTCACGTGCCAATAGCAGGGGGAGTGCAGGGGCGATGTGCACATGTGTGCCACATCCATAATGCTATGTGCATGACCCCCTGCATTTGGCATGCTTTTTACGTCATCCCCAGGCTCCAGAGGGTTTATAGGAGCCTGGGGAGGGTGAAAACAGCCTTCCCCCACCTCCAGAGTGCTAAAAATGGCCTCAAAAGAAGGCCTAAATCAGCTGGCCAGGGCACACATACAAACTGAAGCTGACAGGGCAATGCCTCGAGAGGCCTAAGAAATGGTTCCGTGTGCCACCTGTGGCACCCGTGCCATAGGTTCGCCATCATGGGTATAGGGCTTCCTGCCTAGCAGGGAGTTGGACTAGATGACCCCCAAGGGATAGATAGAGAGGCAGAAATAAGGTAGGTATGTATGTAGGTAGGTAGGTGGATAGATAGATAGATAGATAGATAGATAGATAGATACAAAGAAAGAAAGAAAGAAAGAAAGAAAGAAAGAAAGAAAGAAAGAAAGAAAGAAAGAAAGAAAGAAAGAAAGAGACAGTAGGTAGGTAGGTAGGTAGGTAGGTAGGTAGGTAGGTAGGTAGGTAGGTAGGTAGGTAGGTAGGTAGAGGGAGAAAGGAAGAAATATAGTAGGTAGGTAGGCAGGTAGGTAGGTAGGTACATAGATAGGGGGATGGATAGATAGATAGGAAGAAATACAGTAGATAGGTAGGTAGAGGGATAGACAGAGAGGGAGAAATACAGTAGGTAGGCAGGTAGGTGGATAGGGGGATAGATAGAGAGGGAGAAATACAGTAGGTAGGTAGGTAGGTAGGTAGGTGGAGGGAGAAAGCAAGAAATACAATAGGTAGGTAAGTAGAGGGATAGACAGAGAGGGAGAAATACCGTAGGTAGGTAGGTAGGTGTATAGATAGCAAGAAATACGGTAGGTAGGTAGGTAGAGGGATAGAGGGGGGGAAATACAGTAGGTAGGTAGATAGAGGGGAAAAAGAAAGAAATACAGTAGGTAGGTAGGTAGAGGGATAGACAGAGAGGGAGAAATACAGTAGGTAGGCAGGTAGGTAGATAGGGGGATAGAGTCAGAAATATAGTAGGTAGGTAGGTAGGTAGGTAGGTAGGTAGAGGGATAGAGAGGGGGAAATACAATAGGTAGGTAGGTAGGTAGAGGGAGAAAGAAAGAAATACAGTAGGTAGGTAGGTACAGGGATAGATAGATAGATAGATAGATAGATAGATAGGTAGGTAGGTAGGTAGGTAGGTAGGTAGGTAGGTAGGTAGGTAGGTAGGTAGGTAGATAGATAGATAGATAGATAGATAGATAGATAGATAGATAGATAGATAGATAGATAGATAGATAGATAGATAGATAGATAGATAGATAAAAATACAGTAGGTAGGTTAGGTTGGGACTTATATGGTGGTTGGGTGTATGTGTGCAGGTGTAGATCTACACACAGATTGGTTGGCCATTTAACCAGACTGGGCCACAGCAACGCGTGGCCGGGTATAGCTAGTTAAAAATAAAAATGAAACATTTTTAAACAGTAAAACCAGTAAAACTAATAAAACACATTAAAAACATCTAATCGGGGAAAGTACCTGCGGCACCCAAAGATGGGCGGCCATGGACTGAGGTCATTCCCTCCCTATTAACACCGATGGGGAAAGGAGCTGAACCAGTATAGTAAGGCAGCACCTGGCTCTAGATCCCACAGGGGGCCCAAAAGGCCTCTGGGGCCAATGGTCCTCGCGGCTGCAGGGACATCAAGAAGAGCTGGGATGGATGCACTACTCTCAACCGGTTCTCCCCAGAGGTCATTCCCAAGGGGCGAATGCCTCTGTGAGGGTTTCATCATTGGACCTGAAACCTGACTGAAAAAGGTTCAGGTAATCTGTTTCTTTTTATTTATTTTTTATTTTTATTGAAAAAGTTTTATTTCAGGTAATCTGTTTCAACCAGGACCTTAACTGCCAGGCAACCACCTTGGGAAGAAGGACAGACCAGGAATAATCCAGACAAGAAGACATTGAAATGTTAGAGTTGTGAATGAAAAAAATATTGCAACCTTTTAACTTAGAATCCTAGCTAATTAACAAAGGTTAGAGAATTTATACAGGGATTTCTCATAGAGAGCCAGTTTGGTCTCGTGATGAAGGCACCAGGCCAAAGACCAAGAGATGGTGAATCTAGCATCGTTAGGCATGGAAGCCAGCTGGGTAACTTTTGGGAAGTCTCCCCACTCCCCCATGCCCCCTCTCTCTTAGCCCAAACTATCTTACAGAGTTGTTGTAGTGGGAAAAAGGAGGATTAGGTAAGTTCACTACCTTGAGTTATTTGTAAAGTAATAAAGGTGGGAGATAAAGAAACAAGCAAAGAAATTCAGATCCGTAGAGGGCAACTTGGCCAAACCCCTTCCTTGTTCTTGCCAAACAAGTGCATGGTCCCAGGGAAGACCTTGCTTTGAAGGTGGCTTGATCTTGATCTGCTCGTTACAATCCAAAGCACACTTTCTACACGAGGGAGGCCAGACGGAAGAGGGCTTATCCTTCGATGGCATTGAAAGATCACCATAAGGCAGATACCTTGGGGCAGCATGGTCAGCCTTTGGACTTCATCTTCATCACTGCTGTAACCTTCTGTTCCTAGAGTTTCCTGCCTTCTGTGTGCCTTCGCGTAAACTCTCTGAGGGCTTTAGAACAGTGTTATTCATTTAAGAATTGAAGGTAGACCCTTAAAACACTTATATTCAAATCCCCAGAATGAGAGCCACTCCAAACAAGCATTAGCTTCCCCCTCTCCTTTACCATAAAGGGTTTTTCAGGAGGAACATAGCAATAAAGACCTTGAATATTGGATTCATTCGTGGGTTAAGAAATAGGCCTGGCAGGGACTGTCAGGAGCCCAAGTGCCCCAGTTGGTGAATGCCCGAGGCAAAGCACGTGCCAGGTGGGGACAGCTTGTATGTTGGGGATGCGGTCTCTTCCGTTCATGAAGGCCAGTTGAGGTCCTCCATTTAGTATAGGGCCCACCCTAAAAGAGCTCTTATCTATTGCCTTGAGGTTTTCCCTGACCGGCAGAGGTAAGTAACTGAAACTAGAGGTGCAGTGACCCCAATTGGGACAGGCAGCTCTTTTGTAATGTAGAGGAACCTGCTCTCTTGAAATCCCTCTGCAATCTCTCTGCTTTTGTAAGGACAGGTGTGTGGCGGGGGTGGGAGAGTGAGGCAAGAGAGCCACTGCCTAAGGGAATTGCTTGCCTGTCCCTCTCCTCCACCTCGCAGAGTGGAGAGATTGAAGAGGAGGGGATTTCAGGAGAGGACAGTCGAGGGCTGCTTGTGCAAGGAGGAGAGGAGGAGGAGAAAGGAAAAACAACAACAGGTCAAACACAGGACGATCCACACTGACCGCAATGGTGGTCGTATGAATGAGGCACACTGGGAAGGTCATACATGGTTGCAAATGGGATGTACAGTTTTCTTTACAGCACCATTGTAACTTTGAACAGTTTCTGAACAGATGGTCGTTAAGCAAGGACCACCTGTATAGTAGTGATGATTCTTCAGTTTGAACTTCTTGATGATTTCCCTCACTGGCTTCATACCGAGGTTAAGGAGGAGCCCACTGACAGAGGGCCGATCTTTGTGTCCCTCCCCCACCGGGCCATCGCCTGGGACTCCTCCATGCGAGAGAGCAAGAAGGGGCCCGGCAGCCGAAGGAGGACCCACCTGGCTAAACGGAAGGGGGCACAAGCGGGGCTGGGCCTCCCCACAGTCTCCCTTGAGAGACTCTGCTTCCTTATACATGCCTGAAGGGGAGCCCTTTTAAAAGGAGAGACAAACCCTGCAGGGCATCTGTTGTCGGTGGGCTAGAACCTCCTGGCCAGAGACCGTGACGCTTGTACATAAACAATGAGATCTGAGGAGGGTTATAATCTCGATGGGCTTTAAACGCCTACCTGTCAGAAATGTTTTTAGAATTCCCTGGCCAATCCTCTTTGGTTGCAGAGAAGGCTCGGTTATGTGTTTCCTTAAAAAATAAAGCCTTAATGAATGACCTTTAAAAAGGGCAAATGAAGACAATCTTAGACAATCAATATATGTCCATAAATGGGATACTTGTACGTTTTTATCCAGCTAGCAAAATCTTTTGTTTTTAATTATACTTGACGCCAGTTTTTCCTTACAAAATATCTATGAAGAGATTAGGGCAGAGAGGTTAATGCTGGAATGGTGTTGAATATTTTGGAATATTTGGAATGTACAGTAATGAAAAACAAAAGCTGTGTGGATCTTTTCAGATGCGGAGAAAGTGTTTGACAATTTGAACTGGACATTTCTGTTTAAAATTTCACGAATTTGGAAAAGAATTGTATAAAATGGGTGAATTCGATTTATACTTCACAGGCAACTTAAGTGTTAACAAAGCACTCTAAGGAATCTTGAGCTTCAATTCTGTACAAGTAGTTCAGAATACAGTAAAATGTATAAGATTGCATGGACAGGATACAGCAGCTTGCAGTTAAACCACGGGGCATATTTTAATTACTACTGAACAAAGCAAAAGAATGGATGTCCACATTTTGAAAATATACCGAATAGCAAAATTTAACCTATAAATTTTATACATGTCTTGTACCGCTGCAACAGTTTGGCTTTATGAACACTTTTTATCTAGTGCTGTAAAGTATCTAAAAGCATTCCAACATTGTGATATAAATGAATGTTTGTTTCTCTTTTCCTACCTATGAAGGATTCCCATGCGCCAAGGGGCATTGCCTAAGGAAATTGACTTAATTGTTAAATTTTACAGTTTTAGGAACACCTCTCCCTTGCTCCAAATTTTTATTTTTTAAATAAAATAAAATTTTAAAAAAAGAAACCTGGAACGATTCCCTCATCTAGGTTCACACACCTTCCCTGGATGCTACCATCCAACAATATTAAGACCCAAAGCATCACAGGCCGTGGAAAGCTACAGTCCCATTCCTCCCTCACCTGATGGCTATATGGTTGACGGGTAACGTCCTGGTTTTGACCGGCTTTTTCACGGTTTTGGCCGATTCCTTCCTGGTCTTGACTGGATCCTTCCATGGGATAGCTTGCTGCACGTTTAACATTCCCAAGCCACCATATTCATCTGAATAGAAGAATCAATATTGGGCACTCTGAGTGAAAGAAGATAAGCTACAAGAGCTTACTGCACAAGGCCTGAGGGTGTGAAGGCCTCTCTCCTTCAAGTGACTTGAACGGAGCTGCCACAAGGGATGGGAGCAGAGAAAACTCATCCGTATCCTGAGCAAAACACAAACAATTCACTCTAGAGAGGGGCTCCAGGCAAGCATGGGCACCGGGGGGGGGGGGGGGGGGGGGCTAATGGGAATGTCAGTATAGGGTGAATTCAGAGGGATGTAAGTTCCCCATTCTGGCTTGGGATGATGGCAGCTGTACTCTAGCCCATCCGTAGAGCTGTGGAAACTTCTCTAGAAAATGAAAGTCTACTTAGGATAAAAGACATTTTTCATTTATGAGAAAAGTAATAATAAAAAAACCCCACCATATTGACTTGGTGTACCTAACTATTGGTGAGTGTAGGTGAAATGAACCAAGAAAAGAATTATATCTTGTCCCTTGACTTGTTTAGGTCATTAATAGATAACTTATAATTAATTCATGCTATCTGCATTTCTGACTATTAGCTTCAAAACTTGGCCAGGGCAATACACATCATCAACACCACGATCTATAGAAAAGGCAGAAGCTCATTTAATCTTCAGGAATTTAATTCAGGTCAAAAGAAGAGAACAAAAAACCCACCCTCAATATACGGCATTTGTGCTAGTTCATAGTACCCATAGGATGACCGGGTGCGCTGAGCCTTCACGGGGTCCGTGGAGCTGGCTTTCCAACTGCCATACTGCGAGGTAGAACCCTGGGCCTCTGTGACGTCATCTGGGTTCAGCCTGCCCTTTTCTTTCCAGGACTTTGGAAACTGCAAAGCGCCCGTTGAGCCTTTGCTAGAATTCTGTATTCAAAGATTGGCCCTTTAATCCAAGGTCAAAACCTTCTTTTTTGTGTGTATTGACTCCTGGTGGTAATTGACTGGACAAGCCCCTGCCGTTTTCTTGGGAAGAATTCAAAAGTGGTTTCCCCGCCTCCTTCCTAGGGCTGTGAGAATGTCCCAACTGGCTCTGGGCCCCCTGAGGGGACTAGAACTTTCCAGTTTCTAGCCTGGTGCCTTTAACCATGCCACCAAAGTGGCTGCCCAAAAGGACAGAGACACCGAGTGAAAGGCTTTACAATGGGGGGCAAAAACAAAATAAGCACAAGTTTGATGAACTAAGGCTGAATTAGCAGAAGTTCCAAAAGCTTTCTAAATAAAATATTGAGGGATGTGGTAAATAACACTAAATATTATGTGGGCAGTCATGCCAGTGAACAGATGCCAATGGGTCTTTCCAGGGGAAATATAGTGTCAAAATCAAGAGAAGCCAATTTTATCCTTCATTCCGCAGATCACTGTGATCCATGAGAAAATTTTGGTGGTGTGTGGCACAGGTTGGCTGAAGCAACGAGTGTCGGCAACCCGCGTCTCTTTCTTCCCCCTACTGTGCCTTCCTGTTGGCTGAACTGCCAGTGGCTAGTCCCCCCCCTCCCCCTCCCCCCCCACTCCTTGCCTGGCCTGAGAAGGGAAGTGCAGGGGATGGAGATTTGCTCCATATCTGTGGTGGGTTCCGGATCCCATTCCAACCGGTACGTCTGGGACAAGCCGGTGTCATCCACATGGATGTGCGCAGCATGCGCATGCATCTTACCATCCAGTGATGCCTCTGCGACACTCCAGCTGCTTGGCGGAGCGCCGGACAGGCGCGTATGCACCGTGCCCATGAGCATTGAAGAGTTTAAAGACAGGTAAGGAGTGGGGGTGTGCATGTGGGCCCTCTGGAGCATCATACTGGAACGGTACCCGGTGCTCCAAGCAGGCACGGGTATGCCCATACCGAGGCGTACTGTCTGCAACCCACCACTGTTCCAGAGCGAAGCTTCATTTCTTGCTGAGTCTTGCAGGTGTTTTCTTCCGGCACTTGTTGGTGCTCCGGATACCTCAGTCTCTCTGGGAGACTTGTGACTTCCCCTCAGCCCCAAGACACTGGCCCGGTCCGCCCATTTCTCCCTGCCGCTGCTGTTGGCGCCTCTATGGCTTGCCTGCTGCTCTTGCAGCAGAGTTAAATTTAGTGTGCTTCCGTGGGGGAAACACATCCTCTTGTCCTCCTGGAGCCCATTATGACACAGAGCATGGCTGCAGCCGGGTCAGTCTAATATCTCAGGATGGAGAGCAGGTTGTGTGTCTCCCTGAGAATCAGAGAGAGAGAGAGAGAGAGAGAGAGATGAGAGAGAGGGGGGAAAGAGAGATGAGCGAGGGAGAGACAAAGAGAGATGGAGGGAGGGAGAGAGAGAGAGAGAGGGAGAAACAGGCGGCCATCCTGTCACTGGGAGTCCAGGTGCTTCAGCGAGCAGTGCACTGGATTCGTATTAGTGGTCTGGGATTTAAAATTATGAATTTGGTGGTCCCTGAGGTATGCAAGGGTGGTGACCCCTGTTCTGGAGGGAAGCTTCTTCCGCTTGTTGATTGTTCTCACTGTTAGGAAGTTTCTCCTCAGTTCCAGGTTGCTTCCCTCCTTGATGAGTTTCCCTCCATTGCTTCTTGTCCTGCCTTCATTGTGGCAGCCTCTCAATCCCTGGAAGACTGCTATCATGGGTCCCCCCGTCCCCCCCCATTTATTTTCCAGGCCTTTAATCGCCCGGGCGGCTCTCGTCTCCTTCCAAAGTCTCAACCTCTTTTTTGCAACGCGGGGACCAAAACTGGGGGCGGGGGTTCCAGGGAGGCGGGAGGGGCTTCGGGGTAAAGAGGTTCTGAGTCTGGGCCTCTGCTTAGACAACCACGGGTGGCATGCGGGGTTTTTTGGCTGCTCAGGTGGACGTGACCGGGACTCCCTCCCGCGGCCGCTGTTTCTCGGGCCGGCCTGCGCTCCCTCTTCCCAGGGGCCGGCCGAGCCCCCACCCCCCCACCACGGGTTCCCGCACAGGCGCAGCTCGCGAGGGCGGCGCAGCGGAAGGGGCGGGCGCAGGTGGCGCGCGATGACGTCAGGGGATGGGCGGGCCTGCTGGCTGGCGCTCCAGGTGCCCGGGGAGGTGGGGGGGAGGAGAGGAGGAAGGGGCGGGGCGGGGGCGGAGTCGCTTCCGCGGAGAGGAGGAGAGCTGGCGGCCAGAGAGGCCGCATCGACGGCAGTGGCGGCTCCTTCCTTCCTTCCTTCCTTCCTTCCTGCCGGCGCCGACCCGGAGGGCGCGGAGGCGGCGATCGGTGCACCTGAGTGCCCGGGGACTGCTGGGCCCGTGGCCGGAGCGCAAAGCCGAGCCAGCCAGGAGCTCGGCCTGCCTGACGTGGGCGAGGGGGTCGGCCCAGGTGAGCAGCACAGAGGCGGCGGAGGCCCCCGGCCCGCGTCCCCCGCCCAGCCGCCCCTTGGCCTCCCCGGCGGCCTCGGCCTCCTCCTCCGCCCTCCCTTCGGGGCTGGGCTGGGCTGGGGCGGCCGTGCAGGTGCAGATCGGAGGCGCTGAGCGGATGAAAACGGCCACTCCCTGCGAAAGAGGGGCTCCCTCCCTGGAAATGAAGCCCCCCCCCCTCCCCTCCCCGGTTGTTTTAGAGTCAGGTTTTGAAATGAAGAAGAAATCCATGCAGCAAAATGGTGGAGGTGCAGATTGAATGGAATGACCTTTCGGGCCTCTTGGCCTGAAACATAAGTGGTGGATTAAATGATTCCTCCTATTTATTTTGCAATCGGCGCAACCGGTGAATGCAGAGGAGCTGCTGCTGCTGCTGCTGCTGCTGCTAAAAGTAACGTTAAGGGCCTGTCGGTCCCAACGTCCAATTTCCAGACCAGAGTCTCCCTCGCTTGAGGCTGCCTGGCGTCATTCATGCCCGGGGCTTCCCTTCCAAAAGTCACTGACCCCTTGCTCTTTCCTGGCTCTTTAGCGCAAAGCGGAAAGGCCTCCCATTAGCCAAGCATGATAGATAGGTAAATGTACAATGTAATTCCTTTCATTCTTACCTGGAGGGGACAATTATCAATAAACAAAGGATGTCAAATGATGTGAAACAGATAAATAGATACACCATTGAAGGAGATATTAAAGAGAATGTCCCATGGATGAACTCAGAATAGAACCTGATTACCAATTAAATATGAACAAGCACTTCAAAGATCAATGTAGTTTAAGGCTGCACAGTAGAAGTTTGGGACTCCTGGGGACCTCATTTTGGAAGGCTGATTAGAGATGGTAACACTCATTAGAACTCTGAATGGAATTGTCATTGGAGAAGGCTGAGACTTCTTTTTTATCATTTCAGAATGCAGGACTTGGAATAATGGATTTAAGCTACAGGAAGGTTGATTCAGGTTGAATTTTAGACAAAAAGAAGAATCGCTAATGGTAAGAGCAGTGCAGCCAATTAAGGAATTTGGTAGATTCCTTTACTCTCACTGTTTGTATACAATCGAAAACATAAATTTATCTGTCGGGATGCCTTAATTTGGATTCCCACCCCAAGCATGACATTAGGCCAAATGGCCTCTTCCAACAAGGTACAATTTGAAATTGTGATGTGGGACAAGAGGCTTTTGAAGATGCTTGAAAATATTCAGTAGGGAGTATGGTCCCCCCCCCACTTTTTTTTTTGCTAAGCAATTTGGGGTCAGCTGCCTCTGGGTAGGGTAGAACTGGGGGGCAGTCTTGTTTTTTTTATGCACTGTTGCTTTGTGAGCCTGTCACACATGATTAGTTGCAAAATCAGGTGACATTACTCACAAATTCTTGACATGACTCCATGGATGTAGGAACGACAGGTTGAGATTGTAGAATCATTCATGTGAATGTGTAGTTTAACTCAGATTGGCTTAGAAATGAAAGCCAAGTTGTCTTGGAGTTGAACATAAAATAATTCTGCTCATTACTTAGCTAATGTAAACCATGAAGTATATACCTGAAGTTCCTACATGTTATTTGGTAGCATTCTTCTTTCATTCGTGTAGTGAAGGAAAGAAGAATAGGATAATATGCCATTTTATGTGAGTCTGGAAAATGTTGATTTATGTGTTGCAGGTTGGTGTCTTTTAGCTTAAGCTCTTCAGCTGGAGGCATCATGAGCAGAAGCAAGCGTGAAAATAACTTCTACAGTGTTGAAATTGGAGATTCTACTTTCACTGTATTAAAGCGATACCAGAATCTGAAGCCGATTGGTTCAGGTGCACAGGGGATAGTATGGTAAGGCATTTTCCTCAGTGAAAGAATCTCTTTTTATTGAAGAAGAGAAGACAATCAAAGATGGAGCAGTGTCAATTTTCTTTCTAGGAAGAAGTAGCTGTATAGGATCAACTCCCTGCTTGCCGTAAAGGTGTCCAGCTTTTATTCTGGCTTTCAGTCCCTTTCATCCAACATGCTGCCATCATTTTGACTACCCCTGCTTCAGAAGAGTGAAATAGTGTTTTCCCCACTCAGCACCCTTCCTGTGCATTTCACTTCTAGTCTTCTCTGGAAGAGAGGAATCCCCCCCCTCCCCGCCCAATTTCTCAACGAGACAAAGGAGCTGCTTCTTGGAGAGAATCAGAGTTTCACATGGGAAGCAATAAAAAAGAGGAAACTCCAGCCCGTTTCCTGACAGATGGGCTATCACTGGTCCATGGGAGGTGGCTCCTGGGCCTCTCTGGGCTCAGGAAACGAGAAGAGATTCTTTGTTATGGGGCCTTTCATTCCAAGGTGGTTGTTGCGTTTAATTCCAGACAGTGCTTCAACAAGGTGGTACATTCTGTTAAATTCTTTAAGTGTTACTTTTTGGTGGAGAAAGGTTGAATGGAAGCCCTTGAGGACTGAAGAAGAGGCAGGCTCTATTCTCTGGAAAAATCAGAATCCTTTGGTGCCATAGAAGAGACCCTGTCCCTATACTCACTCTTCTGGAGAAGAACACAAATACGAATAGCTTATATTATAGCAAGTGTAGAATTTACTGTGCCTGATCTGGCTCCAGATTTCCGCTTGGGTTCATGGCTAAAATTCCTGCTTCAGCTCTTGAGTATCCCCTTATTGAATTCTGTCATCTCACCAAAACTGAAATTATGTACTGTGCTAATATAATATTGATAAGTACCTTTTGAATCCATTTCTGGCAGTGCCTGGTTGCATGCTTGTGAGCAATGGCAGTTTTCTTTTATTCACAGTGCAGCTTATGATGCGCTTCTTGAAAGAAATGTTGCAATCAAGAAACTCAGCCGGCCATTTCAAAATCAAACACATGCTAAAAGAGCCTATCGAGAACTGGTCCTCATGAAGTGTGTAAACCACAAAAATGTAAGTCTGCTTGTGCAGATTTAAAAGTAATATCAAAATTGTCCTTTAGGAAGTGATTCTTTGGTTGTCTTTACAGTTCAAGGGTAAATTAAGAAGACTAAACCACAAGGTATAACTGTTAGAAGGAAGTATTGGATTTATAATTTAAATTGATTTATTGCAAATCTGTCCTGCCTTTTTTGTTGAAGCCTAAAGCCATTCCTTCAGATCTCCCCTGGTTTTATTCGCATCCTTAATAGGATATTTTTCAAAGATCATGTCTCTTTTCTCTGGGTGGATATTATATAGCTGTATACATTTATACCTGGCAATAAGTTGAATTGGGAGTCAGTTGAACAATTTTCTCTTAGCTTCTTTATATTTTAGAAATAGTGCATAGTTAAGGAAGAGAGAGGGTGGGGCCTCAGATTTGCCTACATAATCCACTGGTTATTTTAGGTATTATTTTTCTCACAATCATACACTTGTCATCTGAGTTATTTTCTTGTTTTATGGTTTGTTTATTCAAGTTAATTTTGCACTAACTCTACTCGGGAAGGATTTTTTCTTTCCATTGTAGACCATCAAATTCTAAATCTGGGCATTTTTCAACATTAAGGGTAAAATTGATCAATCAATCAATCAATCAAATTCGGATTTATTAACCGCACCCTCTCCCCACAGGGACCCGGGGCGGTGCACAGGAGAAACTAAAAACAATATAGAATAAATACAAAATACATACTTAAAACATAATTAAACAGTGTTACCCGTGCTAAAACTGATTAAGAACCCATTAAAATACATTTGGAATCAATAGACAGAGAGAATTATTCAAGGCTTATTGAATAATTATTGAGAATTATTGATCAGTATTGTAACCTAGGTGTAAATATAGCAAACAATACAGAGATCTTACTGCTCTAAGACTAAATTAATCAGATTCTTCAGTTTTGCAGCTTACTTATTACTTTTTATATAAATTATAATAAAAAATCATGTTATTACTTTTTTCTTCTTCATAGATAATTGGTCTGTTAAACGTGTTCACTCCACAGAAATCACTGGAAGAATTCCAAGATGTGTAAGTATAAATTTCGGGAAGCCTGTGTTAACTATAATAACGTACAACTGATGATATGATGAGGCCTTCTGCCATGACTTCAGTGCCTGTTTCCCCTCCCCTCCAAAGTTACATAGTGATGGAGCTCATGGATGCCAACCTCTGCCAAGTCATCCAGATGGAGCTTGACCACGAACGGATGTCCTACTTGCTGTATCAGATGTTGTGCGGCATCAAGCATCTTCACTCAGCTGGAATCATACATAGGGTTAGTGAGATCATTTCTGTTGTTTTACGTGTAGTGTGATTTTTTAAAATCTTTATTAAAGTAAGCAGATATTCATATACCTGAAAGAACATCTGGGCCAATTTTACAAGCTTCCTCTCAAATGTAACACTTGACTAGTAATTGTGTCACTTTCGCTTAATTAACTGGATTTATTCTTAAATCATCTTCTCGGTACAACTTAAGTCTGGACATGGTAAATATGACTGCATTCTAAGATGGATACTTTTAAATCACTAAACATTCTGGATTTAGTGGTGACCCTGCTGTGAAAAAAAGCACATTTCATCTGTCTTCTGTATTAAAAACGTTCAAGAATTCTACTGTTTGTGGAGTTCCCGGAAGGAGGTAATGCATAGCCAACCGGAGGTGCTCCTGGAAAAGCGAAGCAGGGTTGCATCCAATGAAGCGTTTGGATGAGATGATCAGGGAATATTGGGGCTCTGTCCTAAAGGCTACTTAGGAAACAATCAGACAGGATATGCAGGAGCCTCCAGTGGGTTAACGGTCAAAGAAAGAAACCGAGGAAGGGCCCACTCAGATGGATCAAGCCAACTGAAAGTGGTGGCAGGAGGGCTGAACTTTCAGGCTTGCAAGATTCTGTTAGGGTCCCCTTAGAATAAAGTAGAATGAGTTCATCTCATCCTGTTTTCTGTCTGGTTTATCTGGGAAGGCTAACCCAGGACTTGAACTCCTCCACCGGAGGAAGACTTTACTTTTTTGCATAACTTCCATCAGTTAGCGCAATTGATTTCCGTGTTGAATTGATTTCCTGGAGAGTAGCAAAAGACTACTTTGGAAGCGGTTCCATGACTAATCCCTGTTCCTTATTAAATGAAAAATGCAAAAGGTGTGATCTCTCTTCCTGGAAGGGCCGATGCCAGCAATGGTCCTTCCTGCAAAGTCCAGAGCTGTGTATTTTTCCTTTGGGTGTTGAAAGAAGAACATATGTAATAACTTGCACAAGTTATTAAAGAGGAGCACATTTTGTGCTATTTTCACAGAGATGCAGTTGTAGTTGTTGAGCTGATTTTTTTTGTACCCTGCTTTTGATATTTCTTGGAGGAGATCTTCTATTTCACATTTTTCTCTTCAAAGGATTTAAAACCTAGCAATATTGTGGTGAAAGCTGACTGCACGCTGAAGATTCTAGATTTTGGGCTGGCCAGAACGGCCGGGACCAGCTTCATGATGACTCCTTACGTCGTGACACGCTACTACCGGGCACCAGAAGTCATCCTTGGAATGGGATACAAAGAAAACGGTTAGGAGTCTCACGTTTCGGTTCCCGGACAGCATCTTTTATAATTCCATTCTTTGGGTTTCTTTCTCATCTTTTCACGTGCCTCATTTTATCTTTTATTTAGCTGTTAAAACCTAATGCATTATCAGAATGTGCTTTGTGTCTAGTCTCAGGGTTTCATGTTGGAAGCACCTTAGGAAATGTTACGTTGATGGTGTTGGGACAACAGTGCTTATTTTCTTAGTTTCTATGTTCTTCAAATGTGAAAAATAACTTCTAGTTCTATAAAGTGGCTGAAATTAAGATTAACTATGCGCAGGAAGTCCTAGGTTAATGACAGCAGCTGGGCCTGCCGTATCGGGGGCTAAGTGACACGGTCTTAAAGTGCATGGTCACGTGATGGTGCCACTTAGAGATTGCTGTGGCGCCGTTTTTCGTTGCCATGGTGAAGCAGATCCTCTGACACCGTGATGGGTGGGGGCTGTCCCTGTGGCTCCTGCAGGTGGACAAGCAGGTCAGCTGCTGGCCCTGCCTGCCCTATCGGGCAGCTGAAGAGGGTTTGATTAGCACTATCGTTAACGCCCATTTTGAAACAAGGATAGAAGAAGGAAACTACTCTATCCATTATTTTATCTGCCCATTACACGGGACAGATACACAGGATAAGGGAACTTTTTATTTCACGTGCTGTCTTTGAGCTTCCCCTGCTTTCATAGCTAGAAAAAAATTACTTTTGACCCAGTGCCATTGTTGTGGGTTGAAGGAATGAGGGGAAGATTTCTCTGTTTCTACTAGGGCTCATAAAAGGATATATATTCATGGTGAAGTTGTGTGCTAATTCACATTGTTTACAGACAGTCTTGGAGGTAAGCTTCAAAACAAATGAATTATTGCATGTGATGATCTGTCGTGTTTATTGAAAACTTTGCTATTAGGAAGGTTTGCTTTGCTTCAAACTCTTAAGTGAATAATATTTTCATGCTCCATATATCACATTCAAGTTGATATTTATACATACATATGTTTACTCATACAAATAATGTAAAAATTAAATATACATTCTAGAAGAAGAAATTATAAATTATAATAATTTATAATTTATAAATATTTTTGAAATATCTGTGCAAATATATTTTATTTTAAATAAAAACCTACCTTACCTGAGGGGTCTTTGGTGCTCTCGGAGCGACTGCTAGTTAAGAGTAATGAAGTGTCTGCAAGGAAACGAGACACTTCAGAGAGCACCGAGGGGCCCTTCCTTTCAACACTGAACGAGAAATGTTCTCCTTCATTGCTACCTTCCTTCCAAGGTGGTTTCTAAAACAGATTTAAATGCTACACCTGCAGAGAGGGAGACGGCCAAGGGAATGGCTGAGGTGTCGTTGCCAGAAGACTCCTTGCAGGTTCCATCTGGCACAGACACGCACAGCTGTTGGACTATGGAGTCTTGACGGTTGCTTAGCAAGGAGAATAGCGGAGGTGGGCTGCTTCTGGTTCAGCCCGGTTTGGCTGAGCCGGTAGTGGTGGCAGCGGGCGGCTGTGCCCATCCGCCCGGATGCTTCTGCGCATGTGCAGACGCATTGCGAGCTCACACGCCTGAGCAAACCGGTAGTAAACCAGTTAGCAACCCACCACTGGAGAATAGTCAAATAGGTTGGCTTATTGCCACTCTAGGTATTCAGTGGAGCCCTTTTGAATACTTCTGAGGGTTAGTAGGATAATTACTTTGCTAACCATGCTTTCATAAACCATGGAGACATGCGGAAATATACTTGAAAAATATTTTGAAGGCCAAGTTGGTCATCTTCTCCATGATTAAGTGCTACCATTTTTACAGCCATTGCTTGATCTCTTGGCTGATTTTAATAACACAGACTTCAGTGTTTTCCTTGATGAGCTCCCTGAATTGGGGATTGAGCATCCTTTGCACGAGAGAGATTACAAAAGATTGCATTGGAAGGGTTAAGGTCTCTCTGGCATTCTCTAATTGTTTGCTTTCATCTTGTTTGTCTGCAATTTTGTTCTTTTTACTTTACTGAAAGGGATTTTCTTTTGATGAAATACAGTGTAGGAATACTTCTGATAGGTAAGTAAGTTATAATATATTAGAACACTTTCCTGGTCCCCAAAGGATTTCTGTCCAAGGAATTGTATAAATACCGAGAGGTGTCGGTGGATTGCCTTATCTTTGCTCGAACCCTCCCAGCTCCCTCGGCCTAAGCCGAATAGTTTTTCCGTAGATGAACCTGGATCTCCCTGGCTGATCCCCAAAAGGCTAAGCAGGGAGGGATCTGGTTAGTCCTTGAAAGGGAAATGCCAGGGATTCCCAGGGCTGGATTCTAGATTAGAAAGTTGGAGAAGGAATGGCAAACTCTCTTGTTTTTGTTGCCGAGAAAACTCTGTGACCCAGGAAGCTGTGCTTGACTCAGGGCAATTGCTCGCAGTCTTGCCACACACACTGTTTGTGTGTAAACCAACAGCACTTCTGAACAGCCTTATGAGGGGGAGGTCACCACATAGATCACCACAGCATAGCTAATGGTTGCTAATCTCAGTGCAAGAAAAGTAGAAGCAGCATTCCCTTCAGCTCAGTTTCTTGGCCCCTGGTGGAAGTGGCTCATGATCACCTCCTCCCTTTCTCACTTCCCCCTCCAGCCCTGGAGGGAGGGAGGGAGGGAGGGAGGGAGGGGGAAGGGTCCCCTTGAGGTGCCAGCCTGACCTGACCCAGCTTAGCTTCTGAGCCCACACCCAGCCAGGTGTGTCGCCAGGGGAGCCATGGCTTCCAATAGCAAGTTGGACCCCCAAAATACAGGACGCTGATAGCGCAGAGTATTCGAGGAGGGAGGGGCAACATATCTACGCTGCCCCCTCTCTTAAAAAAAGTATTATCTTTCCACATAAAACCTCAATTTTTGACACTAATTTTAGTTTATTAATTTTTTAGCAGCTAATTATTGATTCTCATTGCTAAGGAAATTTGTGCTTCTTCTGTATTGGTTTTCTTAAATAATTCAGTTTCTTACTATTTATCTTTTATTTGAGGTAGATTATAATGCAAGGATTCTGAAAGTGTTAGAATTTATTCTAAAAGAGACGTGAATGAGATGCAAAATGGGATCAGCGCAAGAAGACGTTGTCCCACCACAGTCTCTCTCTCTTTCCCTCCCTCCCTCCCTCCCTCCCTCCCTCCCTCCCTCCCTCCGTTTTTCTTGCACAGAAGGTATGTTTGCCGTGAGAGTCCTATGTATGTTCTAGAAATACATTCACGCCTTGATCTCATGATTCCTTGTTCCCTTTCGTTAATGCTTTCTTTGCCGTAAGATGCAGTCATGTCCTGCTGCTTCTTTTAATTTCCAGTGACAGTTTGCTTTGCTTCTTCTTTTTGTGCTACAAACATAGTGGATTTATGGTCTGTTGGGTGCATTATGGGAGAAATGGTTTGCCACAAAATCCTCTTTCCAGGAAGGGACTGTATCCTTGTGCTTCTGCAGCGGGATGAATTTTTGGTAATTAATTTCTTCTGGTAGCTGTCTTCTCTCCCCCTCTTTTATTTTTTAAATGTTCCTTCTTGGGATGTAAGTTTGACGCAGTGTTTGTTTCTTAAAGCCCTAATATTTATTTCTGGTAAATATAAAAATTAGAAATTGATTCTGTTAAGGCTGCATCTAGCAGTAGGAAATAGTCTCCACTGGGATGGTGGCACATTTTCATCCATTTAGGTTCCTCCTGCCTCCCTCTTGGTTGTCCCTGGTGGTTTTGTTTGTGTGCTTCCTTCTCAAACTTCCTTTTTTGTTTCCTTCCACTCAGTTAATGTCATTGCATTTTGATTTCAGTTGACATTTGGTCAGTGGGGTGCATCATGGGAGAAATGATCAAAGGTGGTGTTTTATTTCCTGGCACAGACCGTATCCTTCCTGGGGCCTTGAACAGAAATCTGAGCAGACAAATCTTCTCTACCGTTTTTCTTTTTAATACAAATATTAAGTTTTACACATACACACCCAAGAACATTAGATATTTTAATGGCCTGATAAGTTTTATCGGAAAATATTTTTTTCATACAATTTGGTATACAAGAAAAAATGTCTTTTATTAAGAGTTCAGTCAGCCAAGAATACCTTGTCTGAGTTTGATCTTAAACTATATTTGGACTTACAAAGAAATCTGTTTTTTCCCCTCAACATAATTTTCATCTTTACTTCTTTGCATTCTAGCCAAACTTTCAAGTGTTTGGCTTTCTTTTCTAATAATGTTGCTACCCAACATTTGCTAATATTGTATGTGAGAACAGTTTGGGTTGTTCCTCTTCCTAGTGGGGGGGGGGGGGAGGAAGAGGAGGCGCAAATCGCTCCAAGTGTAGGTGTCCCAGATGCTCCCCTGGATTTTATTCTTCCTGACGGTTCGGCACGCCAGTTAGCAGCTATTTTAATCATCATTTTTAATAGATTAATGTATTTTAATATTCACCTCTGAATGACAGTGTCACAAGTTAAATTATTACATCTCCAAGGAGACTCTTCAGCTGAAACTGACATGTCCAAAAGTTAATACAGTTTGAATGGACAGCATCAGATACACCATTTTTCAAATTAGGATAGAGACCGCTAATCTTAGCAATAGGTGTGGGAAGTTTATGTGCTTGTTCCTCAGTCAGCAAAGACCCTTCACCTTTGGCACAAGACACACATTTTGTGCAACAAAACTTAAGTACCACTGCGGTGCAGCATATAGTGTAGCAAGGGACATTTTCTTTCTTAAAACAATTCTTGGCTAAGGGAAAAGGACACATTTTATAGAGAGAGATTATAGATCAACATCAGTAGAAATGTCTTCCTGATAATTATTAAATGTTTTAGTTGAGAACTTTATAAAAACATAGTTAAGTTGCATAAGGTATGGCAGGCAAAGGGGGGGGGACCCCTCATCTTCAGTTGGTAGGTGGACATGCCATGTACCGACACCCCACCCCTGCCAGCCCTTCACGAGGAACCGCGATGCGGCAAAAGCAGTTGATTCATAGGAACGCCTCCAGCTTGGGTAGGGCAGAACGTTTGTGTTGAAATCTTCCAAGTTCTCCAGCCGGCCCAAACCTCATTCCCAATTCTGCACCCCTTGTTTTATCTCTTTAGGAACGCAACGAACCAGAAATATGTGCCCTGAGTCTGTCGGCTCAGAATTTGCCAACATCATTAGGATTATTATTACTTTTTTAAATGGCACACTTTCAATAAAGACACAACTTCTCATCACATTTTTTCTGTTTGTTGTTGAATTACAATTGGGAAGCCACTTTACAGTTGATATGTGTGAGAAATGGATGAGTTTCTTATTTTCCAATCGCAAATGCTTAGTTTTGAGTTGCTCATATATGACTCTTCTACATTTCTGTATCCCAGACATGAATTTACTATGCTTTTGTCCGTGGGATCTGTTCTTGTAGACCAGCAAAACTAAAGAGTGAAATTGCTGTGGAACTCTCAAACTCTTTTTTCTTGTTCTTCTCAACACTTTTTTTTTTGAGCGAATGGTAGTTTTAACATAATCTTTGTTTGAACACCAAATACATAGATTTTCTTAGCTTCGTGATTTCAGATATCGATCAGTGGAATAAAGTTATTGAACAGCTAGGGACACCCTGTCCCGAATTTATGAAGAAGCTGCAACCAACAGTGAGGACGTATGTGGAGAATAGGCCTAAATATGCTGGCTATAGCTTTGAAAAACTCTTTCCAGATGTTCTCTTTCCAGTTGATTCTGACCACAATAAACTTAAAGGTAAGATACCATTAATTTTTTCTCCTGCAAATGTTGAACTGTCGTCTTGGGAATAATAAAAGTAAATTGGATTGCACGCTCCTATAGGTGGAATCCAGGGTCGCCATTCTCCTATAAATAACTAGCTCACCTGAAGATCTTTTATATGTTTTATATGACTATTCCCAGTCTTACCTTTGTCATAGAATAGCAAAAGTTCATAGATGAAGGCAAATGAGTTTCTGGTTTATAAAAAAAGAAAATGCTACTTTCCTCACATTCATGCTATTTGACTATTACATGCCACTACAAGTATACCAGAAGTAAGTAAGTAGAACTGGTGGTCCTTTGTTGAAGGAGATTTCTCTATTTTGTTGATGTCATGAATGCCAGAAACTTTTCTGGCCCATTCAAGTGTTTTTCTCTTGGCCACCAACAGCTGCTGGAACCCTAGTCAGAGATTGGCCAGCCAACCAGATCCAACTTTTTTCCTTCCCCAAGACTTGTGAAGCTGTTAGTGGTTTTCAGGAACAGCTTATACGTGCTGCTCCGTGCCATTTCAGGTTTCTCCCACTTTCTGTTTGTGGAGCAAAATCTGCTCAGCCGAGAACCCGGCCTTGAGCTGGGCAGCGAAATGCCTTGAGGGAGCCAGTGCAGCAAAAGGCCTGAGGCAAAAGGCCGGGAGGGTGGGGCGGGGTGGAGAGAGAGAGGAAGGGAGCGATTGACCCAATTCCCTGCAAAGAGAATCACCAGCGCCACCTTGCCTTTTTCTGCATGCCAACAACAAGGCCTGGCTTTTGGCAAGAAGGTGACTTCCCTTCTGGGTAGAAAGAGCCCACCTGTGGCGGGGCCCTTTCTTGCCCTTGAGCGGCTTAAGGGAACTGTAGCAAAGCCAATGCCAAGCCTAAAGTGCCCCCAACGCCCTGGGGCAGAGAATAGTTACATGCTACCTCCTGCCCCTGCTTGCCCTGAGCCCTGCCATGTTATGCGTGCCTTGAACGTGGCGTTTGACCTGTCAGAAGTGGCCTCTGATGTCCTGTTGCAGAGCTTGTGTGATAGGCCTTCAAGGTGTCATTTCCAATTTGAAGACGAGCTTTATAGACCGCCTGAAAATAGCCGTGGTGCCACAATCATGCTTTCATATTTAATAGAAACTAGGCAGTGAAAATGTTTGTAGAATCTCATTTAGACAGTTTGCAGGTTGAATTCAGTCACAAAAAGAGAGTTACATTTTCTCTCCCTTCTCCTTTGAGTTTGATCAACTCTAGTGCGATCCAGAATTAGATGCCCTGGGAGGCCTCTTGACTGCTGTGGGCTTTCCATGCTTCGATTGATGTAGGGGTTGCGGCCAATAGCTGCTTCTTGGTCAGTGGAGGTACAAGTTGACAGGGCAAGAGAGGACCGTCTTATTTTGCCTGAGAAGGCAGAGCCAACAATCTACCATGTTAGAAAAAGGAGAAACCCATTTCCTCCTCCTCCTCCTCCTCCTCCTCCTCCTCCTCCTCCTCCTCCTCCTCCTCCTCTTCCTCCTCCTCCTCCTCCTCCTCCTCCTCCTTCTTGTGGTGGTGATGCCAGGGGTGTGAAGAGGGCAGTTTCTTGGGAATGACTGCCACAGAAGTAGCCCCACCCCGATCTCCACTGCTCAGGCCGTCCGTGGGTTAAGGGGCATTTCTTGTCATTCCTTAGCTAGGAAAAAAGGAACGGAGGGAGCTTCTGGCTCCGTTCTTGGCTTCTTAGATGGATCAACCTCCTTGGTGGGCCAGCAGGGAGAAGGGTGAGGTGAGGGAGGGAGAGTGTAGCTGGCAGAGGCAGGTCACCGGCTGGGTTTTCCAAAGGCCTCTTTCCTCAGGCCCAGAGGCCGGGCAGTGCCTTTGATGTCACTGTGCCAAGCCCTGCCAGGTAGGAGAGGAGGCCGAGCTGCCACTGGAGAGTGGAGGGCAGGCAGGCTCCATAGACCGTTACAGTTGGCCACACACGGTCAGCCAGGGGCTCGGCCTGGGGTTGGGGTTTGCATTCCCCCGTTGAGTCCTGGGATAGAGAGATGTTGGTGTCCGATGGTGCGAAAGGGATCGGTGCAGGGTGAGAGTCCTTTTGGAGCAGGGCGGGATATAAATCAAATAAAACTCTAAAACTCTAAAAACTCTTCCGCCTCAAGCTGCCTTTTGCCAGAGGAGGCCCAGGAGGAGTTCCAGAAGCTTTGGGGTTGCACCGGTGACTGCCTTTATTTGTTTGTTTGTTTGTTTGTTTGTTTGTTTGTTTGTTTATTTATTTATTTATTTATTTATTTATTTATTTATTTATTTAATTTATAGACCGCTCCCTCTCCCCGAAGGGACTCGGGGCGGTGCACAGGGCTTTAAAAATGCATTTAAAAAGTACAAACAATACAATATTTAAAATAGAATTAAATAATTTACCTGCGCTAAAATGTAAACTCAAAAACCTTAAAAACCCTTAACCCTAATTCCCAACAAACCCTATTAAAACATTTTAGGTTAATATTACAGCTTAGGATGGATAGATTAGGCCAAGCCGGCCAGATGAAAAAAGTATGTTTTTAGCTTTTGGCGGAAGGAGCGGAGGTCCGTAGTTGTTCTAAGATCGGAGGGTAGGTCGTTCCAGAGGGTCGGGCCCACCACAGAGAAGGCTCTTCCCCTGGGCGTCGCCCGCTGGCACTGCCTAGTGGACGGCAACCGGAGAAGTCCCTCTCTGTGGGAGCGAATCGGCTGGAGGGATGTATGAGGCAGAATGCGATCCCGCAAGTAACTAGGTCCCGTGCCATGGAGCGCTTTAAAGATGGTAATCAATACCTTGAAACGCACCCGAAAGACCACAGGCAGCCAGTGCAGCTCGCGCAGGAGAGGTGTAACGTGGGAGAACCTGGAGGCTCCCAGGACTGCCCGCGCGGCCGCGTTCTGGACTAACTGTAGTCTTCGGGTGCACCTCAAGGGAAGCCCCATGTAGAGAGCGTTACAATAGTCTAGTTGGGATGTCACGAGTGCATGAGTGACTGTGCGAAGGGCGTCCCGATCCAATAAGGGACGCAACTGGCGTACCAGGCGAACCTGGTAAAACGCCCCCCTGGCCACAGCTGTCACTTGATCTTCCATGGACAGCCGGGTATCCAGGAGGATGCCTAAGTTGCGTACCCTATCCACCGGGGCTAGATGTTCACCCCCAATGGCCAGTGATGGAATAAACTGGTTGTACCAGGATGCCGGAAACCACAGCCACTCGGTCTTGGACGGGTTGAGTCTGAGTCTGTTCCTTCCCATCCAAACCCGCACGGCTTCCAGACACCGGGACATCACTTCGACGGCATCATTGGGGTGATTTGGGGTAGATATGTACAGCTGGGTGTCATCGTCCCGTCTCCAACCTTCACTTTTTAGTGAAGGTTGTTGAGAGTGTGGTGGCTCAACAGTTCCCTCGACATCTGGAGGACGTTGATTATCTAGACCCGCGCCAGTCCGGCTTCCGGCCCGGTCACAGTACCGAGACGGCATTGGTCGCGTTGGTGGATGATCTCTGGAGGGCTCGGGATAGAGGTTGCTCCTCTATCCTGGTCCTGTTAGACCTCTCAGCGGCTTTCGATACCATCGACCATGGTATCTTATTGCACCGATTGGGGGGGTTGGAGCTGAGAGGCACCGTTTTACGGTGGTTCTCATCCTACCTCTCTGGTCGGTCGCAATGGGTGTTGGCAGGAGGGCAGAGGTCGGCCCCGAGGCCCCTCACATGTGGGGTTCCTCAGGGGTCGGTCCTCTCGCCACTTCTGTTCAATACCTACATGAAGCCACTGGGCGAGATCATCCGTGGTTTTGGGGTGGAGTACCATCTGTTAGCTGATGATACTCAGCTGTACATATCCACCCCAAATCACCCCAACGATGCCGTCGAGGTGCTGTCCCGGTGTCTGGAGGCCGTACGGATCTGGATGGGTAGTAACAAACTCAAACTCAACCCAAGGGGTATTTTTAGTTTAGTTTATGGGTTTTAGCGCAGGATCAATTTAATCCATTTTTAATTTTGTATTTTGTATTTTGTCTGTGGTCTTATTTGTATTTTAATTGCCTGTGCCCCGCCTCGAGTCCCCCTTGGGGAGAGAGAGCGGGATATAAAATTAAATTATTATTATTATTATTATTATAACCCGTCCAAGACCGAGTGGCTGTGGTTTCCGGCACCCCGGTTTAGCCAGATAAATCCAACACTGGCCATTGGGGGCGAACATCTTGCCCCCGTGGAGAGGGCGCGCAACTTGGGCGTCCTTCTGGATTCCCGGCTGTCCATGGAGGACCATGTGGCGGCCGTGGCCAGGGGGGCGTTCTATCAGGTTCGCCTGATACGCCAGTTGCGCCCCTTACTAGACCGGGGGGCCCTTCGCACAGTCACTCAAGCGCTCGTGACATCTCGGCTGGATTACTGTAACGCTCTCTACATGGGGCTCCCCTTGAGGTGCACTCGAAAGCTGCAGTTAGTGCAGAATGCGGCCGCGCGGGTGGTTATGGGTGCCTCAAGGCAAGCCCACGTAACACCTCTCCTGCGCGAGCTGCACTGGCTGCCTGTGGTCTTTCGAGTGCGCTTCAAGGTGTTGACCACCATCTTTAAATCGCTCCATGGCTCGGGGCCTAGCTATATACGAGACCGCCTCCTGCCCCATACATCCCTTCGTCCGGTCCGCTCCCACAGAGCGGGCCTACTCCGGGTGCCGTCGGCCGGGTAATGCCGGCTGGCGACACCCAGGGGAAGAGCCTTCTCTGTGGCGGGCCCGGCCCTCTGGAACGACCTACCCCCCGACCTTCGCACTACCTCGGACCTCCGCCTCTTCCGCCAACGTCTTAAGACGTACTTATTCCAACAAGCCGGCCTAGGATAGCCCCCCGCGTCTGACTTTTAAATATAAATTATAATTTGGTCATGGTCTTAATAACGGGTTTTAGCACGGGTGAATTAATTTAATATATTTTTAATTGATGTATATTGTATTTATGGTTTTATATAATGCCTGTGCGCCGCCCTGGGTCCTAACAAGGAGAAGGGCGGGGTAAAAATTTAATAAAATAAATAAATAAATAAAATCAGCATACAGGTGGTACTCTACTCCAAAACCACGGATGATCTCACCCAGCGGCTTCATATATGTGTTGAACAGAAGCGGCGAGAGGACTGACCCCTGAGGCACCCCACATGTGAGGGGTCTCGAGGTCGACCTCTGCCCTCCTGTCAACACAAATTGCGATCGACCGGAGAGGTAGGAGGAGAACCACCGCAAAACTGTGCCCCTCACCCCCAACCCCTCCAGTCGATGCAATAGGATACCATGGTCGATGGTATCAAAAGCCGCCGAGAGGTCTAATAGGACCAGGATGGAGGAACAACCCCCATCTCTGGCCCTCCAGAGATCATCTACCAATGCGACCAATGCCGTCTCAGTGCTGTGTCCTGGCCGGAAGCTGGACTGGCGTGGGTCCAGATAATCCATTTCCTCCAGGTGCCGAGGAAACTGTTGTGCCACCACACTCTCTACAACCTTCGCCAAAAAGTGAAGGTTGGAGACCGGACGATAATTTACTAACAATGCTGGGTCCAGGGAAGTCCTCTTGAGGAGGGGCCTCACCACCGCCTCTTTCAAGACGGCAGGCAAGATCCCCTCACTCAAAGAAGCATTCACTATCTCCTGGAGCCAGCCTCGTGTAACCTCCCAGGATGCCAGTACAAGCCAGGAGGGATACAGGTCCAATAAACATGTGGTGGCTCTCAGTCGCCTATGTAACCTGTCCATGTCTTCGGAAGTAACAGAGTCAAACTCCTCCCACAAACTTGTCTCAAGACCTGCCTCGGGTAATCCCTCCAGACTATTTTCAATGGAGGCCAATTTGCTCTGAATCTGAGCGATTTTCTCCAGATACTCTCCAAATTCCTCTGCTCTATCCTGTAGAGGGGCTTCCCGCGGCCTCTGTTGAAGGAGGGAGCGGGTCACCCCGAACAGGGCGGCAGGGCGGTTATCTGCGGATGCGATAAGAGTGGCACAATGATGACGTTTGGCCACTCTTATCGCCACAAGGTAAGTCCTCAAATGGGCTCTCACCTGTGTTCGGTCAGATTCAGACCGTGTAGATCTCCATTTCCTCTCTAGGCGTCTCTTATGGCGTTTCATCACCCTCAACTCCTCGGTGAACCAAGGAGCCTGGGTGGTTCGACACCATATGAGAGGCCGCAAGGGCACGACCCGATCCAAGGCCCCCGTGGCCGCGGTACTCCATGCCGCCACTAGGTCCTCCGTCAGGGCGTGGGTCAGGGTCACAGGTAATGGCCCAAGCTCCATCTGGAACCTTTCCGGGTCCATCAGGCGCCTGGGGCGGAACCATCTAGGAGTTGGAGGTTCCGCCTCCCCGCGGTGAGGTGTAGCGGTTGGAAAGTCGAGCCGGAGAAGTGAGTGATCTGACCATGACAGGGGTATAATAGCTAGCTCCCCTATACCCAGATCACTCATCCACTGACCAGAGACAAAAATCAAATCCAGCATGTGTCCTCGCTCGTGCGTGGGGCCCTGAATTACCTGGGTCAGGTCCATGGCCGTCATGGGGGCCATGAACTCCCGAGCTGCCTCAGATGATTCGTCCACCGATGGCAGGTTGAAGTCCCCCATGACTAACAGTCTGGGGGTCTCAACCGCCACCTCAGCGATCACCTCGAGGAGCTCGGGCAGGGCTGCTGTTACATAGCGGGGAGCCAGGTATACAATCAGCAAGCCCAACTGCCTCCCTAGGCCCCACTTCACGCAGAGGGACTCACAGCCGGTGGTCTGTGGTACAGTGGTCTCTCTCGGCTCAAGGCCATCCTTAATAATAACCGCCACCCCCCCCCACCCCTGCCTAGGGCCCTTGGCTGATGGAACGCACGGTAACCTGGTGGGCACATTTCCACGAGAGGTAAACCACCCTCGTGGCCCAACCAGGTCTCCGTGACTCCCACCAGGTCCGGCTCCCCCCTCCGACACAAGGTCGTTAATGAGGGGGGCTTTGTTGGCCACGGACCTGGCGTTGCATAACATCAGCCTAGGGCCCTGGCTCTGTGATCCCTGACCACCTAGATTGTGGGGGTTGGGGCGCATAACCGTCCTGTCGGAGCTCCCTTTGCTTCCCCCCCCCCCCCTTCTAGAGATTCTCTCCGGTTCTTTCTCCTCTATTCTGCTGCCTCCTGGCTGACTTTTTTGGCTTCCTTATTGACAGTTGTCACATTTGGGGTGTTACCTGACAGGTGCTTCTCTGCCTGAGTTCCAAAGGCCCAGAGAACTTTAGCTTCTTCATTTTCTATTACTTTCTCTATTTTGTGGTCCCACCGGTTCTTGCTCACAAGCAAACGGTATTTCTTGAAGCTATTCCAATGTAACCCTGTGGCTCCTTCATCCCGCTGCTGTTGTTTGCAGTCGGCCTGTGCGAGATCTTCCTGCAGCAGCTAACCAGGGAATCCAGTGTTTCTTCAGCTCCTTTGCAGATGCGGCAAGCCTGTCTTCTCAATTCTGGCTTTGCGGGCATTTCTTCTTAAGGCTTGGTCTTGTGCAGCCAGAATTTGCCCCTCTGGCTAATTGCAATCTTAAGCACTCAAAGAGCCATTTGGATCTGTTTCCCACAGAAAAGAAAACACCGGGAACCACAAAACCTGGGTGGGTGTCGCCAACTCAACCTCACTCCCACACAGTCACATGACATCCCCTCCCCCCAGACAGGCCTACCTAGGTTTCGTGGCTCAGTGTTTTCTGTAGGAATAGGGTCTCTCTCTCCTCTCCCCATCCCTCTCATTTCTGTTTTTCTCTATTTTTCCTCTCCCTTTCTCTTCTTCCTTCCTTTCTTTCCTTCTCTATCCCTCATTCTTTTTCTTTTTTTCTCATTGAATACGATAGCAAATCCAAAATAAAGTTATTAATTGTAGGAAATTGCTTCTCTGTAATCTTTTCATAGTGAACTCTAAGTTGATAGGAGCTAGCAAGGTTATACTAACAGCAATAGGATATATATTTTGTTTTCTTTTGAGTTTGACAATATGATACATTATCCACAATTATAAATAATCTTAATTTCAGATGCATTTTTTGCCATTTCTATTATTTTCTTTTAAAAAAATCAGACTTGCTTCCAATTTGTGCCTTCTGGCAAACTGCAGTTTTCTTGGCAAGAGATCTAGCATGCCGTTGCTTTCGTCATAGGTCAGAGAAACTTAGTTTCTTTCTTCCTGTTTCTCTTCTTTTCCCCTTATTATTTATTATTTATTTTATTAGATTTGTTTCCCTCTCTTTTCCCTCTCTCTCATTTTCTCCCTTCAGCTCTCTTTCATTTCTCTCTCCCTCTCCCCCTTCTCTCTCTAATTTGTTTCCCTCTCTTTCCCCCCTCTTCCATTCTCTCCTTCCAGCTCTCTTTCATTTCTTTCTCTCTCTCTCTCTCTCTCTCTCTCTCTCTCTCTCTCTCTCTCTCTCTCTCTCTTTCTCCCCTTTTCACTTTCATCTCTTTCTTGCTCAGGCAAGCAAAATACCCTCCTGCTCCTGAGCTGGGATCATGGCGGCGGTGGGGACAGCGACTCCTTCTGCTGCCGCCACTGAGAAGTGAGTCGCTGGCTGCGATTCGCAGGAGACTCCTCAGCGCCAGGCTCAGGTCAGTGCCAGCCGCGGTCCCCTCCGTGTTGGCTCAGGTAGGAGCCGCCGCAGCCGTCTCTGGATGCAGAGAGGGAAGAGTTCCAGAGCCCTAGGAGAACCCTGTGCAACGCAGGAGAGCTGGAGCGCTTCCCTCCCTGCACCCAACCGGCGGCGGCTGCTCCTTCCTGAGCCAACACGAAGGGGACCGCGGCTCGCGCTGACCTGAGTCTGGCGCTGAGGAATCTCTGTGCAGCGTGGCTCCCCTGCGCTGCGTACCCACGTACTCATCTCATTGCGCAGCGGCGACAGCGGGAACATAGAACATAGAACACGAGGGTTGAAAGGGACTTTGGAGGTCTTGCCCATGACAGAAGACCCTAAGCCATTCCTGACAAATGGCTGCCCAGCCTCTTCCGGAAAACCTGTGGGGCCCACAACCTCCAGGATAGGTCTCTCCAATTTGCTCCAGTTTGCTGATAAGGTTTTCTTCTATTGCAAAACTGGGCACGGCATTCCAAATGGGACCTGACCAAAGCAGAGTGGGCTAATTGCCTGAATAGGATGTTAATACATCCTAAAATTGGCTTTTTCAAAAGCAAAAAATCTTTCTCCACTGATCAAGAAGAGGACACGGGGGGGGGGGGGGGGTGTCATGCTGAGCAGACCCACAAATCCCTCCCCCCTCCCCCTTTTCGATGAGGGGCATTTGGTTTCCCCCAGTGTGTGGCCGGGGGGGGGGGAGAGAAGGGGGGGGAGGATTTAAAGAGGTTCTCTTGAAGCTGGCCAGCCATAAGTCCTCTCAGCTCTTAGCCTTGGTTGTGAGGCTGCATTGTGATGGCTTATTATAGCTGAAATCCCGTCCTTTGGCCGAGGGGTTTCCTCCTCCCAGGGTGGAGCTGAGCTCTGTTGCTGTGGTTGGCCCTGCTTCCTTGAGGAGGAGAGGACTTAATTCTTTCCTGTCCTATCAGGTCCCCTCTTTGCCGACCAGAAGGATTCCTCCTGGTAAGTTCACATTTCAGTTTCCCCTTTTAGTCTCACCAGCTCTAGGGATTCTGCTAAGAGATTACGGAGCTGATAGGTAAATACTGTGTCTTTTGTGTCTTTAATAATGTCGTTTCTGTATTATTTTGCAGTCTCATTATCAGAAGTTTGTAACCAATTTAAAATTGTAAATCGTGACCATGTTCCCCTTGACCTGGTCATGGCCTTGTTCACCCCCGGAGCTTCCGAACAGCTCCGGCTCTCCCTGAGGTTCCCTGGGGGGAGATTCTGCCTGAACCCGATTGGGGGTGCAGGGGGGAAGGGCGCCTCCTTTGGTCCTCCTTTGGCCACCAGCTGCCGCCAGAGAAAAGGAGGCCGCAGCAGCAGCAGCAGCTCCGGTTGTCCAGCTGCTTTGCCTCCAGCTGAGCGGAAGCCAGGCAGGGGGCTACCTCTGAGGCTGGGCACCCAGCAGGAGCAGAGTCCCTAGTTCCCAGGATTCCCCCCTCTCCCCCCCCCCAGCCAATTATGAAGGGGATTCCTCTTCTCCCCCCTCCTCCCCTCCCCTGGGCATCTCCAGGAGCTGAGGAAAGCCGTGCTCCTTTTGTCCTGGCCTCTTCTCTGTCCTCTACATTAGCCTTCAATCAGCCACTCCTAAGAAATTGGACTGCAGCTCCTCCTGACCGGTGTCATCCGTTTGGTTCCCCCACCCCCCCATATTTTATACTTTCCAAAATGTTTCAATGTGCTCTGTATTAAACCTTACTCTTGCAGCTAGTCAGGCAAGAGATTTGCTGTCCAAAATGCTGGTGATTGATGCCTCAAAAAGAATTTCGGTGGATGAAGCGCTGCAGCACCCTTACATCAACGTCTGGTATGACCCCTCGGAAGCTGAAGCCGTAAGTCTGGCCCTGTGGACTCTGGGCCCTTGGTCTCTGGGAAGGAGGCTCTGGGATGGAAGAGGGAGGCAGGGGGAGTGGGCAGAGCTGCAGGGGCTCTTCAGTAAAGGGCCAAATGGTGTGTGTGTGTGCTTGCTAACACCCCCCCTCCCCCCAAATCTTGGTCTTTTTAAATGATTGCTGATTGAGTGGCGTAGAACTACACAGTGGCGCCTGTCACTTGAGGAAGTTATTGAGCCGGGCTTACCGCATTACCTGTTATTAAACTGGCTGCATCTGTTGTTTCGTTCAACTTCAGCTAAGTTGTTGTACCTTTCTTCTGTTCCCAGCCTCCTCCAAAGATACCAGACAAGCAATTAGATGAAAGAGAGCACACAATAGAAGAATGGAAAGGTGAGATATAAATGTTTTCGGTGTTTCAGCATCAGCCGAGTCAGATGTCAGTAGAGATGCAAGGAAGGAGAGTTAGGAGGAGTGCTGAATTGTGGCATTTTAAACATCCACCAATCAGGGACCTAGCCAGAGGCAGCAATGACTGGTGTGTGTGTGTGTGTGTGTGTTTGTTTCACAGGTCTACTACCAGGTTGGGAAAGGGGGGGGGTGTAGCGCAGTGGAGGTAGACAACCTGCTACCTGTCCTGTAATCTCATTGCTTTCCACTCTGCGGCTGTCCACACCAGAAGGAGCCCAGGCCTTGTTTCCCTGCTTTCTTGGTTTGAGTGTCAGTTGGAAGAAAGACTGATCGTCAGTCGTAATGATTTGTTCATGAACAGTCATAATAACCAGCCCCTTTTGAAAGTGACATGAAACCAGATCAGCTCCCTGTGCTGCACAGTGTCCCAAAGAGACTGGTGGGAGAGGAAAATGGGGAGAACTGGAGGCAAACGGGTGGGGGGGTGGGGGGAGGGAATGAGAAATCATGTGTTTGTGGAACATCGGCTGCATGGGCTTAGGAATGGCCTTTCTCAGTGAATGGTTTGACCTTCTGAAAGAAAATTCTGTAAATTACTCCATGGATTATTTGGGAGTGAAACATTCATTTATACAATTGTAAAAAGCCTGCAAAAATATTAATTATCGTGTTCTGCATGTGCCAGCAAGCTTTTTTTCTGGATATCCTGTTAATCCCCTTCATTCCAGTGGTTCCATGGTTCTTAAAGGAGAATGGAATTGAAGCAGGGGCCTTGCTTGGCCTGCCTGTTCTGTTCCTTGGTGGAGTTTCATCTTGCGGAATGTGGCTCTCTTTTTTTACAGATGAAACGCTTCTCTAGCTCGCTTGAAATACTTTACAGATAACACTACAACTGCTCATTTTCAGAACTGATTTACAAAGAAGTTGTGGAGCTGGAGGAGAGGACCAAGAACGGAGTCATACGTGGGCAGCCATCCCCTTTAGGTTAGTTGCTACGTGTCTTCTTCGGTTAAGGCCACCTGTAAAGGAAAAGGGTCATTCTTATCCAGCCTTGGTTCACACAGACCCTGTCTTGTCTGAAGGTTGAGGTTAGGCCTGCTTCTTATTCATGTAGGCAGGTACGTAGCATTTTGTATGTGTAAATATGTTTACCTTGGGCATCAGAGTAATCGTATGCAATGGGAATGCACACCATTTCTCTGCAAGAAGGTTGGCAATAATGTCTACATATGGGAGAAGAAGCAACTCGGTGCAGCTCTTTAGCTGGTAGGATCTGCTTGCATTTATTGGTCCTCAGAAGTGCTCCAGCTCCCTGGCTGTTTCCCAGGCTGCAAATGTTATTTTCGCTGAGTTGTCAAGCTGGGAAATGTCCCCGTCTCTGGTCATTTCTGCCCACCTGGTGCGATGTAACCCTTACGATTAGACCAGGGCTGAGAGTCGCCCAAAGTCACCCGGCTGGCTTTGTGGCTCAGGCAGAACTAGAACTCGTGCCCTGGGGCCTCTCATGTGGCGCCATTCAGCAGTACCTCAAACAAGCTCTCCGAGTGTTCCTTTAGGACAGGGCTGAACCAAAGTATGACATTGTCCTCCCTGGCCGTAGGAAGATGATTGCGGATAACCAGGAACCGGCCAGCGGAAGAGAAGCTGACCGTAACTGAAGTGGTGCTTTCTTTCTCATAGCACAGGTGTAGCAACCATCAATGGCCCTCGGCATCCATCTTCATCCCCATCAGTCTGTGATGCATCTTCACTGTCCACTGACCGGACTCTGGCCTCCGACACCGACAGCAGCCTGGAAGCCTCCGCGAGTCCCTTAAGTTGCTGTAGATGACAACGAATGGATGTAGGAGAGAGATGGCTAGCAACAAAAATCAGTGGTATTATTTTGGGGTGTTTTAAAAAGTAATTGTGGGATTAATTTTCAGAGTGCTAATTTTAAAGTAAAATAGTAAATCACAATGCTATTCTGTAATTAATTGTACAGTATGGAACTTAATTTTTATTGTTTTAAAATTGCATGCTTTACTACTGTGATTTTTGACTTTATTTTTTCAGGATGCATTTATAAGATAGGTTTATTAAATGTAATATTGCATTTCAATTTGCTGTATCACAGCTTCTTTCAAGGTCTTCTTTCAAGGATTTGTTTTTTTTAGAGAATCTGTTATCAGCAGAGCCATTTTTCAATCTTTTATTTTCAATTGTTGTTATTTGTGGGATTATAGGCTATAGAATAATGCCTGGATAAGGTCTTTGAATAAAAATGCTTCTGTAGTGTTTTTCCAGGGAACGCTGCCTAAGCCAGCTGTCTCCAAGGGAGGCTGTGTATCCACTTGCCCGAAGGGAGGCTAAGGGGTGGTGGTGGTTGGGGAGTGGGCACGCCAGCGATCCCAGGGGTGAGGCCGGCTGAATGGTGCCATCGGTCTGCCTCACCTCCTTTGCCCGAGGCCTTTAAGATAATCCCATTACACCTGGAGTGTCTTCACTTCTCCACTCATTTGTTGCATTCAGATTAGTAGCACTTCTACAAAAAAAATGTGCCCCCCCCCCCCCCCCCACACCTGTAGCTGATAGTTCTGGATCTGTGGTAAAAGTATTAGGTAAGTGTACTGTGTACGCTCGGGCGGGGGGGTGGGGGGTGGGGTGTCAGCCTGTGCAATACTTTGTGACTTTGGGTATTGGAACCACCCAACAGAAACCACAAGAGACATGAGGACTCTGCACTTAAGATCCTGTTTTGGTTAATTTCCTTCCAAGGAAAAAAAAAGTGTAGAAATGCTGAATATAATTAAAAATGGTTTTGCTTTCTGCTGAAATGAGTTTTGATACATATCTTTGAGTATGTATTTCATTTTATTCCTCTGATTCTGAGTTCATTGTGAATTTAAAATTGTGAATTTTAAAAAATGCAAATTTTTGAGAATTAAGCTTGTACTATCTGCATTGTGTAGATAGAAGTCATTTCTGTTTGTTTTTATTTATTAAATTTGTATGCTGCCAGTTTCACCTGACTCTGGAAGGTTACAGTAACCTAAATGTCCATGGCTTGCATAATTCTACAAACAGCAAAACGCACTCAGCAAATGTGGCACTGAAGGAGCCATGACAAACAATAATATTAAAACAGACACACAGCGCAGGAAGGCAGACCGATTCCTCGCAGACCTAAAACAGTCTCTGTTCCGCAGCCCAGGGGCAGTTGCTCCACATCCACAGATCTCAGTGACAGTAGAAGGAAAAATACATTTGGCCTCCAAGGGCAGTGGAAATAATTCAGATTTTAATGTTTTCTAGAAAGCTGTTGCTTTGGGAGCGCAGCATAAGTGAGGCTGTATCCTTTGTTTGGGCATTCCGGTGAAAATATTTTTTCCTGGCTTCAGCCGCCTTCCTTCCATTATCGTGGAAAGGTGGAGTCTCCTATTATGTAGGGTGGGGGGGGGGGGGGGAAACTCAGAGAGAAATAAGAGAAAAATGGAGAATTCTGAATATTGAGGTATAGCACCAGAAGTTATTTTGCAACATAGCAACAGTTTCTTATCAGGCAATTATTTCCAAAACTTGTCAGCACGGACAATTACATGCAAGGATCAGCTATTCAGAGCATATATGGAATAATTCACATGCCTAATTTATTTCGCCTTTTGAGTCTTGCTGTCGCCTCCATTTTGGTTCAGGAATACGACGGATCTGAACTGGCCCTTTTGGGGGGGGGAGGGAAGAAGCAGAATTCCCTCTGAGGATATGTCTGACTTACAGTTGAGGCAAAAGCCCGTAAGGGAAAATCATCCGGTTGGTGGTACTATAAAAGGAGAGCATTAAAGGGCAACTGAAAAGTAATTTTAATTTGCAGACTAGCCAAGTATTATTCTTCCATGCTGGAGAAGGATGATCCAGTGCCATCGCAGCTCTTTGCGTATATATACCACTCTATGCTGGAGTTGGCCAAGCGGCCGTCATGCTGTCAGTAAAATCCTTTCGCCTCTTCTTCACCAATCGATGATTTTCCATTTAGGCCAACAAGGGTGATGTCCGTATGTGAGGAAGGCGGCAAAGTGTGCATCAGAGGGAGCGGTAGAGGGCAGGGCAAAACTGCTTGGCTGGCCAGTCAAGTGCGGAGGGCAGCTGCTCACCTTCAGACTTTGCCCCACTGACTCCCCTGCAGTGATACTCCCCAGTGCCTCTTCTTGCAGGAAGTGGTTTCTCTCCTCTGCGTCTTTCCTCGCTCGCTCAGAGTTCCTCAGCTTGATTTCCAGCATGGCCTGCTGCTGCTTCTCTTGGATTAGCTCTTCTCCTAGTCTTGTCACCAGCTTCCTCAGTCCTGTGCTTGCTTGTTCCATTCTTAAAGGGGAAAGAGGGCATGAGTCAATCACACAGCAGCAAGTGCATTTTGAACAGCTGTGTCACCAGAATAACTGCAAAAGTCACGTCTCCAGTGTTAAGAGATGTAAGATGTTTTTTTGGCCATCCTTCATTTCCTTTAGCCACCCCCTCCGCCACTTGGCTTACCTGGGAATCTCACAGCCCTTGCTCATCTCTGCTGGGTGTGGAAGATTGGCAGATTGCTGTGAGGGTAATATTAAAGGCCCTCCTAATGATGGTCATACTTTATCAAGAATATTTTTTAAAAAAACCCTCCCCCCACATACACATCCCAGAGGATGTTTGTGGAAGTTGATGTCCCGCACATTTCAGGTCAGGATCAGAAGCTAGAGGAAGGTGAGCAGAAAGGTTTTATGGAGAAGGACAAAAGACCCCTCTAGGAATCTGTGCATTGCGTATCACCGTTCCTAGCATCACTGCCCAGGCAGCCAGAGGGAGAGAGACAGAGGAAGAAATCCTGCCTTTTATCTTTGGCTGTTGCAAAACCAACTGCCTTGGTCTCCTGCCTCTCTTCCCTCGCCTTTGGCTCTTTCCTACCTCTTAAAAGCGGTCTCAGATTGGGACTTTTGTTTTCGTAGTTCTACCTTCAGTTCCGTGATGAGAGCTTGCAGGGCTTCTGAGCAGAGACCCGCATCTCCAGAAGTGATGGACAGATTGGGTTCGTCCCTGCTTCTGCCACAGCCTGCCTCTGGCTCACCACCGCTGCTCTCCAGAGAGACCTCACCCTGCTGTGGCAAGGGCCTGCCCGGAGGGTGTCCCTTGGGAAGAGGGTTCAAGGCCAGGCAGGCTCTCGCCTTGCACGTGGCCCAGGGGGTGACAGAATCCACAGCGAGAGACAGACCACTGGAGGAAATGGAGCCGCTGGGGCTGGCGTTGCTCCGAGCATCCTCCGAGAGAGCAAGGACGGGGACATTGTGATAGGTGGAGGGCCTTTGGCAGGAGTCTGAATCTTTGCCTTGTCCTCCCAGGTGGCCTTGAACAGCCAACCGTCCACCCACCAGCCAGTTCTCATGGAAGGAGAAGCAGCAGCTTCCCAAGATGGAGCTCCTTGGTGGTGGGTGGTAGAATGGCCCAACCTCTGAGCCTTTCCCAGGGGATGAGCCTTGCTTCCTGGGCTTTGAGGCTGCTGGCCGGCTGGTTTCCTTTCTGGCTGCAGTCTTGCCTGTGAGGCTTAGCTGCAGAACACCTGAGAAGTAGAAGCGAACCAACTGGGCTGCAAAGGCTGTTTTCTGTCTGCAAGTTCCGGCCTACCCAATTAGGTGGACGCTGGAGATCAGCTTCTGATGGGACTGAATCCTGAATCCGAGTGGGATCAAATATCTTCCCATGCTCACTTATCAGAATAGCCATTAAGCCCTGAACCAGCGAAGTACCTGTGAGATGAACATTCAGACAGTCATGTTAGGGCAACTTGTTTTGCAGAGAAAGGCATTTACTCAACATGAAGGCATTAAATAACAAGGGATTCCTATTTCCTTGAAAGTCAAGCGTTCTATGCCCTTCTGATGAACTAGGCAGTTCAATGTGGTCTGGCTGGCCACACAATTAAATGGCTATTCAAGTGGGGTGGGGGTTGGTCCTGGATTTGAGTGGGAGATCCGATACCTTTCCCTTTTCCACGGGGGAGTATCTTGAGTAGTGAGTTCAGCCCCAGATACCACAATTCAAGAGGGATTTGGCCAAAGAGAAATGGAGTTCAGAGAATGGCAGTGAAGAGGATCAAGGAAGCAGAAACTGAGATTTACAAGGAGAAAAGAAGAAAAGAGTGAGCAGGGAATAGGGCAGCTTTCTTTTGAAGGACCTTAAAGGATATCACAGACAAAAAACACAGAAGGCAAATTTCCAAGATGGGATATTGAATAAAGACAACAAATTTGTAACTGCATATATTCCTATGGATAAGAATTAATCGAATGTATAGTTTGGTATTGTAAAAGAGAATCATATATACATTTTCTTCTAGGACTATGTTACAACTTGATTTAAATCAGAAAACAGAATAAATGCCTCCCAAAGATACAAAAACAAAATTGGGTCACATTATTTGCAAAATAGTATTTTTCCTGAATGAATTCAACTTTTCATATCGGATCAAACTGCAAACCTAACTGAAGATTTGGATTAGAGTCCGTTCACGCAGCCTTAGTCTTTGTGCCCCTCAAAAGCAATTCACCATTTTATTGAATTAAATCATCCACTCAACAGCCAAGGACACATTTGTTGGGGTTTTGCTTTCTGTCCCTTTGTAAAATTCTGGTATTCCACGTTCAACTCTTCTCAAGTACAGGCAACTGAATCTGCAGGCCCTGCAGGGGGGGGGTTGCTCAGGTGGGGTCCATTTGCAGCTGGGACTGAACTGCTGCCCTTCGGGGGGGGGGGACGACACACAGGCTGCCTACCTTCCATCTGAGCCACAGGGTCTTCCATCCGAGGCCGAAGAATGTTTGGTCCAAACACCGTGGCTTGAGGTTCTGGACGCTCATCTTGTTATGGCTGGCATAAGGCTGAACTTCATCGAGAAACCTTGAAAGCAGCCCCAGTCCCCCCCCCTCCCCCGAATCAATGAAAAAGTCTAGTATCATCAATTAAATATTAAAATTGATCAGAAAAGATTCCCTTTTTATTTTGACTGGGATAAAGCTAACTGACATAAACCCTAACTCTAACCCAGAATGTATATTTAATTTTAATTATTGAGGTATATTTTCAAACAGGAAAGTGAAACCATATCAAATAATAGATTCTACCTAGTGATAGTGTTGAGAACCAGTTTGGCGCAGTGGTGAAGGCATCGGACTGGGAGACTGCGAGTTCTAGCCCCACTTTATGAACAAGGCCAGCTGGGTGATCTTGGGCCTTTCCCTCTCTCTCAGCCCCAGGAAGGAGGAGGAGGAGGAGGAGGCAGCGATGGCAAAGCACTTCTGGAAGAAAGAGTGCCAA
Source organism: Rhabdophis nuchalis (assembly GCA_039707465.1). Lineage (NCBI taxonomy): Eukaryota > Metazoa > Chordata > Lepidosauria > Squamata > Natricidae > Rhabdophis > Rhabdophis nuchalis. The sequence goes on from CM077651.1 coordinate 282,741, forward strand.
GAACGTTGCATGGACTTGCCCAGGCAACAATCCGAAGTCAGGACTGGCTCAGCGGCAGAAAACAGGAGTGTTAACTGTATGTTTTCTGGACCTGCATAGGATTGTAACGCCATACGCAAGCTGGACTGGGCCGCCAGTTGTGGTCGGAAGAGAGATTTTAACCCAGAGGACTAGCTCCCAGTATGGGTCAGGGCTCATTTGTGCAAACCGGGGAACTTTAAGCCTTTCCCTGCCCGGTTGCACATTTCCAACTCCCAGCCTGATTGGCCCCCTCCCCAAGGAGGCATCTCCGGAAGCTGAGTTGAGCCCATTGTCCAAACTAGGCATCTGTGGGGATAGCTTGGCCATGGGAAGCGCAATAGTTAAGGTTGGAAATCTTGGCTGGTGATTATAAAGTTTTCCATAGAATCTTTGTTAAGTCACGAGCTTTGTATAATTCCTGACCAGATCTGTTACGGAGACAGCCCCACGCTTCTCTTCCCAAAGGGAGGCTGTGCGGAAGGAATACAGAGGTCAAGAAACCTGTTCTCAGATCATAAGCCTTGTGCTGAAGGTGCCTTTTATTTCTCTCCCGAAATCCCTGAAGAGCCCCAGCGTCTTTTCTGGCAGAGATGCAAACACCCGGCCGTCCTCTTGACGGCTGCTTCCCCACCAAACAATTCTGAACCAAAGAGCAGCAAAGAGCAGCCACGACCCCCTTCCCTGCCCATGGACTGGACTTACCTGCAGATGAATTTCAGGAGATTGTAGTTTGCCTGAGGAAGGCAGCGCACCTGTTTTGTCAGTTCCCTGAGGGATCACACAAATAGGAACAGCAAGTGCCGTTTTCCACACAACAGCTGAGCAAAATTTATCTGAGAGAGAAGGGGGGGGGGGCTGCATGGCATCTCAGCCCTTGGGCTGAATCTCTGAGAGCCTGCAGCCTGTTCACGAGCTCCTCCCGGGACCCAGAGGCTGAGGGCTTCCCTCTTCTCCAACCCACGGAGACCTTTTTAGGGGCCCCAGCCCCAGAATCTGCAGCAGGAAGAAGGGAAAGGCTGCAATGAGGAGGGAAGCTTTTGGTTTGTGGATTTTTCACACCCAAAAAGCAGCATAGAACACTTTTTTAATGAAACTTTAAAGAAAAACATTTTAAAAACATAAATAAATAGGTATTTATAATTGCCAGTTTACACTAGTAAAGCTGGAGAAATCTTTAGGCTGAGTTTGATTCCTAGTTTTTGTTATTTTCCCCCTTTTCTGTCAATACTACAGAAATGGTTTGCCACTGTCTTATTTTAGGATTTCTTAAATATTATTTTCTAGGGTAGCTACGGCCCTGGGATTTCCTATATTCTTTCATCCAAGAACCTGTAACTTTTTCTGATACAAACTGGAAAATTCCTTGCTTTGATGCCCAATCTCCAATGCAAGATAAGTGCCTGATATGATTCGGTTCCTTTGATCCAGTCTACATGGGACGGACCAAAGGGCCTCAGAGTTTGCACACCTTTAGCCACCCCCAAACCCCAATCTTGAGACCATTCTGCTGCTGCCACCACCGCCTCAGCATCTTCTATGATTATTATTATTATTATTTATTCAAATTTCTAAACCGCCCCCTCTCCCCGAAGGGACTCGGGGCGGTGTACAGGAAGCTTAAGAACATATAAAACATTACAATAAATACATAATTTAAAACCGAATTAAACGAATAACTGTGTACTAAAAATTTATAGAAACATTAAAACAATCCCAATTAAAACCTAATTAAAACAATTTAAGCTACAGACTGGGACGAGGAACAGAGATTAGGCCAGGCCGGCCTGATGGAACAGATATGTCTTTACTTTTTGGCGGAAGGAGCGGAGGTCCGTAGTGGTTCTAATATCGGGGGGTAGATCGTTCCAAAGGGTCGGGCCCATCACAGAGAAGGCCCTTCCCCTGGGCGTCGCCCGTTGGCATTGCCTAGTGGACGGCACCCGGAGAAGTCCCTCTCTGTGAGAGCGAATCGGCCGAAGGGATGTATGGGGCAGGATACGATCCCGCAAATAGCTAGGTCCTGTGCCATGGAGCGTTTTAAAGATGGTGATCAACACCTTGAAATGCACCCGAAAGGCCATAGGCAGCCAGTGCAGCTCGCGCAGGAGCAGTGTTACGTGGGAGTATCTGGAAGCTCCCAAAATTACCCGCACGGCAGCATTCTGGACCAACTGTAGTCTTCGGGTGCATTTCAAGGGGAGCCCCATGTAGAGAGCATTGCAGTAGTCTAGGCGGGACGTTACAAGCGCATGAGTGACTGTGCGAAGGGCGTCCCGGTCGAAGAGGGGACGCAACTGGTGCACCAGGCGAACCTGGTAGAATGCCCCCCTGGCCACGGCTGTCACATGGTCCTCCATTGACAGCCGGGTATCCAGGAGGACGCCTAAGTTGCGTATCCAATCCACGGGGGCTAGATGTTCGCCCCCTATGGCCAATGATGGAGTCAACTGGTTGTACCGGGGCGCCGGTAACCATAGCCACTCAGTCTTGGACGGGTTGAGTCTGAGTCTGTTCCTTCCCATCCAGATCCGTACGGCCTCCAGACACCGGGCCATCACTTCGACGACATCGTTGGGGTGGTTTGGGGTAGAAATGTACAGTTGGGTATCATCCGCGTACAGGTGGTACTCTACCCCAAAACCACGGATGATCTCACCCAGCGGCTTCATATATGCATTGAACAGGAGTGGCGAGAGGACCGACCCCTGAGGTACCCCACAAGTGAGTGACCTCAAGGTCAACCTCTGCCCCCCTGTCAATACAAATTGCGATCAACCGGAGAGGTAGGAGAACCACCGTAAGAAGGTGCCCCTCACCCCCAACCCCTCCAGTCGATGCAATAGGATACCATGGTCGATGGTATCAAAAGCCGCCGAGAGGTCTAATAGGACCAGGATGGAGGAACAACCCCCATCTCTGGCCCTCCAGAGATCATCTACCAATGCGACCAATGCCGTCTCAGTGCTGTGTCCGGGCCGGAAACCGGACTGGCGCGGGTCCAGATAATCAATTTCCTCCAGGTGACGCGGAAACTGTTGTGCCACCACACTCTCTACAACCTTCGCCAAAAAGTGAAGGTTGGAGACCGGACGATAATTTACTAACAATGCTGGATCCAGGGATTTATTTATTTTATTTTATTTTATCAAATTTATACCCCGCCCTTCTCGTTAGGACCCAGGGCGGCGCACAGGCATTATATAAAACCATAAAATACAATATACATCAATTAAAAATATATTAAATTAATTAACCCGTGCTAAAACCCATTATTAAAACCTTACCAAATTATAATTTATATTTAAAAAGTCAGAAGCGGGGGGCTATCCTAGGCCGGCTTGTTGGAATAAGTACGTCTTAAGACGTTGGCGGAAGAGGCGGAGGTCCAAGGTAGTGCGAAGGTCGGGGGGTAGGTCGTCCCAGAGGGCCGGGCCCGCCACAGAGAAGGCTCTTCCCCTGGGTGTCGCCAGCCGGCATTGGCCAGCCGACGGCACCCGGAGAAGGCCCGCTCTGTGGGAGCAGACCGGACGAAGGGATGTATGGGGCAGGAGGCGGTCTCGTATATAGCTAGGCCCCGAGCCATGGAGCGATTTAAAGATGGTAGTCAACACCTTGAAGCGCACTCGAAAGGCCACAGGCAGCCAGTGCAGCTCGCGCAGGAGAGGTGTTACGTGGGCTTGCCTTGAGGCACCCATAATGTGCCTTGTACAAAAAGAAGGGATGGCTTCTTGAGGAGAGGCCTCACCACCGCCTCTTTCAAGACGGTAGGCAAGAACCCCTCACTCAAAGAAGCGTTAACTATTTCCTGGAGCCAGCCTCGTGAGACCTCCCAGGTTGCCAGTACAAGCCAGGAGGGGCACGGGTCCAATAAACGTGGCTCTCAGTCGCCTATGTAACCTGTCCATATCTTCGGAAGTAACAGAGTCAAACTCCTCCCAGGATGGTGTCTCAAGACCGGCCTTCGACGTCCCCCCTAGACCACTTTCAGTGGAGGCCAACTCGCTCCGAATCTGAGCGATTGTGTCCTGCAGATACTCCCCAAATTTCTCTGCTCTGCCCTGCAAAGGGGCTTTCCGCGGCCTCTGTTGGAGGAGGGAGCGGGTCACCCCAAACAGGGTGGCAGGGCGGTTATCTGCGGATGCGATAAGAGTAGCACAGTGCTGGCGCTTGGCCACTCTTATCGCCACAAGGTAAGTCCTCAAATGGGATCTTACTTGTGTTCGGTCAGATTCGGAGCGTCTGGATCTCCATCTCCTCTAGGCGTCTCTTGCGGCGCTTCATCACCCTCAACTCCTCGGAGAACCAAGGAGCCTGGGTGGCTCGCTGCCGCAAGAGAGGCCGCAAAGGCGCGACCCGGTCCAAGGCCCCAGTGGCCGCAATATTCCATGCAGCCACCAGGTCCTCCGTCGGGGCACGGGTCAGGGCCACAGGTAATGGCCCAAGCTCTGCCTGGAACCTTTCAGATTCCATCAGGCGCCTGGGGCAGAACCATCTTGGAAATTCAGGTTCCGCCTCCCCGCAGTGGGGTGTAGCGGTGGGAAAGTCGAGCCGGAGAAGGGAGTGATCTGACCATGACAGGGGTACGATGGCTAAATCCCCTACTCCGAGATCACTCATCCACTGGCCAAAGACAAAAATGAGATCCAGTGTGTGTCCACTCTCGTGCGTGGGGCCCTGAATTACTTGGGTCAGGTCCATGGCCGTCATGGAGGCCATGAACTCCCGAGCTACCTCGGATGCTTCGCCTACTGATGGCAGGTTAAAGTCCCCCATGACTAACAGTCTGGGGGTCTCAACCGCCATCTCGGCGATCACCTTGAGGAGCTCAGGCAGGGCTGCTGATACATAACGGGGAGCCAGGTACGCAATCAGCAAGCCCAGCTGCCTCCCTGGGCCCCACTTCACGCAGAGGGACTCGCAACCGGTGGTCTGTGGCACAGTGGTCTCTCTCGGCTCAAGACCTTCCCTGACAATGACCGCCACCCCCCACCCCCCTGCCTAGAGCCCTTGACTGATGGAACGCACGGTAGCCTGGCGGGCACATTTCCACGAGAGGAAGTCCTCCCTCGTGGCCCAACCAGGTCTCCATGATTCCCACCAGGTCCGGCTCCACCTCCGACACCAGGTTGTTAATGAGGGGGGCTTTGTTGACAACGGACCTGGCGTTGCATAGCATCAGTCTAGGGCCCTGGCTCTGCGAACCCTGACCACCTAGATTGCAGGGGTTGGGGCATGTGACCGCTCGTACCCATCGGCCGCGTTCACCCAACCGGTGATGAGATCTTTGTCTACCATCGAAGGCAGCAGGAATGAGGTGCAACGTACAGCCTGCCTCACTCCCACCATCCCCAGACCACTATTGCTGCTTTTCCCTTGGAAAATTACTTGTGCTGAATCCACTGACCTGGCCTTTGTCCTTGGAAAGCCACTGGCTGCAGGAGAGAAAGTCTTGGTAATTCCTAAAAGGAATTATGGGCTCAGGAAGCTCTTGGAGGTATCTCTTCAGGAGGGAGGCCACAGCGTGGACATCCGTATTTCTGCAAGAAAGCCCAAGGAGGGGATTCAGCAGCAGGCAGGCAGAAAAAACTGCTGCCCTGGATAAAGACGGGACAGCTGATGCTGATGGGCTTCCAACTTCATTGATTAAAAAAAAAAACTTGTTGAGCGGCCAGAATGACAACAGGATTGCTATACTTAGGGACCAGGCAAGGACACAGGCAGCCCCCTCGCTCTCCGGGGATGGGACTCTGAAGTGGGAATTTCCCTTGGGCAGAATGAGAGACAGGTGAGCCCAGTTAAGGGCAGCACTCGGGATATGCTACACCCCCCCCCCTGAGCTCCAAAGTGTTATCCTGCCTTGAACACTGACAGGCAACCTCTGGGGTGGAACACTGCACATCTCCCAAGGTAGTAAGAGCGGATGCCAATTGGCCCAGCCCCTAATTCATTCATCATCCCTTCTGCTTGAGCAAGGGGTTGGACTAGAAGACCTCCAAGGGCCCTTCCAATTCTGTTATACCTGTAGAAAAGTTACAAAAGCCAGGTTTGGTAACCAACCCATCACTCAGTGCTGAGGGTGTCTTATTGCAGGAGCCTGTGCAGCTGGAACTGGAGGAGCAGTTTTGCCGTTGATCTGCTCCTTCCGGTGGGTGGAGGGGCCCAGTCCGTGGCTGTGAGGGAGGAGAGGCTGGCCTGCCTCCCTTTGCAGGAAAGGCACCTTTGTCCTCTCCCGTTTGCCCTTTCAAATCTAGGCCCTGCTGCTGGCTGAGGACATGCCGCTGTTTGAGTGACACCCAAGTAGGGGAGATGCCGCTGACGGAGTCTGGATGGGACCAAAGAAACCGAAATGGAACCTAGAGAAGGTGGAGAGACTGCTTCTCCCTCCTAGTTCTCCCATCTATGTTACTTCTGGCTGCCCTGAATGAGGAAATTCACGAGCTCTTTGGGGGGCCTCTTTCTTGACTCTTTCTGTCCTGCCTTTGCGGGAGCCGGTGGGAACCGTACCTGCTGGCCCTTCGCCTGCCTCCAACTGGCACACGAGTCGCAGCCTTGTTTGGCATCTCTCTCTCTCTCTCTCTCTCTCTCTCTCTCTCTCTCTCTCTCTCTCTCTCTCTCTCTCTCCCTCCCTCCCTCCCTCCCTCCCTCCCTCTCTCTCTCTCTCTCTCTCTCTCTCTCTCCTCCTGGCCTCAATATCACTCAGGCAACTCAACTCACAGTGGGCTGTTTTTAAAGACCACTCGGTACCTTAATATACTGTAATTCTGGTAACTCAGCCAAGGACAAAATGCCTTTTTGAATTTATTCTCTTGATGCTATTTTCCTTCCATTTGTTTCCTTTCAGAGTCTTATTGACTTCCAGATGTGATTGTGTCTCCCAAGTTCTGATTTTGCAATGTTCACTAGGGACATGGCTTTAACCCTAAACCAGTTTTCACTGTGCCTTTTGACCCCACAACTATTAGAAAATGGAGCAGGTAAGGAATTTTGAGTTTTCTTTAAAAATATTGCTATTCTTTTTCTACGTTTTCTGGAAGCCTGGCACTCTGATAAATTAGCTATCAATAGACATCTAGATATAAACAATATCCACATATTGTGCACAATAGCAGTAGCCCTTAGACTTATATACTGCTTCACAGTGCTTTATAGCTCTCCCTAAACAGTTTACAGCATCAGCATATTGCCCCCAACAATCTGGGTCCTCATTTTACCGACCAGGAAGGATGGAAGGCTGAGTCAACTTTTGAGCTGGTGAGATTCGAACTGCCATATTGCAGGCGGCCAGCAGGCAGCAGAAGTAGCCTGCAATACTGCACTCTAACCACTGTGCCACCACGGCTCCCATCCAGACCACAAGAGACAATCAACCAGCTAAACGGGGAACAAAAGAACAAAAACACTCCACCCCACACAACACTCCCCACACACACAAACACCACCAATCAGCACCCAGATGAGCATAGATTAACTCCAAGATTAACATCCGATCAGACCAACAATCAAGTAAACAATACTCCAATCAAGGAACTCCCCAAAAAGTCAACAGTACAAAGAACATCAATCAGAATAGAGCTGGAAGGAACCTTGGAGGTCTTCTAGTCCAACCCCCTGCTCAAACAGGAGACCCTATACTATTTCGGGCATGTGGCTGTCCAGTCTTTTCTTAAAAACAGTGATGAAGCACCTGCAACATCTGAAGGCAAGCTGTTCCCCTGGTTGATTATTCTCACTGTTATGAAGTTTCTCCTTAATTCCAGGTTGCTTTTTCTTGATTAGTTTCCATCCATTATTTCTTATCTTGCCTTCTGGTGCTTTGGAGAATAGGTTGACCCCTCCTCTTTGTGGCATTCCCTCAAATATTGGAATACTGCTATCATGTCACCCCTAGTCCTTCTTTTCTCTAGACTGGCCATACCCATTTCCTGAAACCATTCTTCATATGGCCCCAGGGCAAGTCACTAGAACATCAGTTGAGAGCAAACCCCACTTCTTACTAACACTGATGATGTTACCTAGTTTGGGTAATGAAACATCTGCAAGAAAACAGCCAGGGTCACAGGCCACCAAGGACCTCACAGATGTGTATCTGTTACACAATGCAAGATGAGCCTTGTAGAACGTGACATCTTGGAGAACATCTGTTTGGTAGAAGGTATCACCCAATCAGCATGTTGAATGGCCACTCTGGCTAGAGGAGATGAGAGAAGCCATCTAACCCACCTACACAGCACCATATTGAGTGAAGGTTTGTATGGTTCTATACTTGTTTCATTGCCACATTGTTTCACTCTTTTAATCTTCTACCACCCTGGGGCACAGCTTGGGAGGATCTCATAATGCTCCTAAGCCAGGGGTCGGGACCCATTTCCCACAGAAAACACCGGGTGGCACAAAACCCTCCCTGTGCCTGGCTATTTCCTGAGCGGCCACAAAACTAGCATATGTAGTTGAATTAAACGTTTTCTTCTGAAACTTTTCTTGGATTTAACTGTGGTTGGCCTACCGGGGGTTGAAAAGCTCAATAAATACACATGCCGGTGGGTGTCGCACATTGGCAGTTGTGGTGCATATTTTGAGCAACAGAGAGCCACAGCAGAGGGATGAAAGAGCCACAAGCGACTCCAGAGCCCCAAGCAAACCAAGGAGCCACCCGGCAGTTCCCAGCAGGGCAGAGCCGGTCCCCAAGTCCTGCGAGGGGGCCTTGCAGCTCCCTCAGCGGTTCCTTGGGAAGTGACCCCTGTACCTGTCCAACCCGGGCTTCTCCCCACAGTCAAAGGAGTCCTGGAGGTCCTTGACCAGATTGGCCTGGCCAGGCAGGCGGAACAGCCCCTCCTCAGTCAGGCCACGCGCCCGGATGAAGTCCACACATTGTTCCACCAGGAGGGGCACCAGGTGCTGCCCAAACCTCTTTTCGTAGTGGACTGTGTCTTCCAAGCGCTGACCAAAAGTACCTGCCCAGCAGAGGAAGCGATCGCCATCGCCACAGCTGCAGCTCCACCCCTTGGAGGAGGCCTGGGCACCGGGAGGGCCCTGAGCACGAAACGCAGGGGAAGCTGGAGGGCAGGTGCATTTGACATCTGAGTCCGTCTGCGCGCGGCTCCTTGAGAGGCAGCTGAAGGCTCGGCCTTCCCCTGAGACTTGGGAAAGGAGGAGCAGAGAAAGTTTCGGGTTGCGACTGCCATTCAATTGTCTCATTTTGTTTCAGTAAATGTACGTGTCATTGTGTTTAGTGATTTTTGTATCACACCCAGAGTGACATTGTCTGACCATATAAATGTTCTCATTAAACAATAAGCCAATAAATACCATGTACCCATTACATGTCCTCCTCAGGGACATACACAACAACCAAGTAGGTGGAAAACAGAAAGGGCTGTTGTGATTATGGAATCCGCATGATTGAGTTTGAAAACTGGATTTGCATACCTAGCGGGGTTTCTTTCAAGGAGGAGGAGGCGGGGAATCCTTGACCTTGTAGGCCATGGTGAGGAAAGGGAGGGCAGGTCAAGGCCAGGACTTTGGGGAGAAAGGGAAGGAATAAAAACCAACTTTGCTACCCTGAACCTGGGCTTGATGTCCCTCCCTGGGTTGTTATGCATGCTCAGACTTTCCAGGCCTGGCCCCTGAGAGCAGCTGGGTCTTTTATCTGCCTTCCCCACAACCCCCCTCAGGACTGTTCCTTCCGCCCAATGCTTGGCTTAGGGCTGAGGGAAAGATCCCTTTGGCAAACTCTCCCAGGACTCGTCTGGGGAGTTGCTAGGGTGAAAAGCCTCCTCTCCAGGAGGGCTCAATTCCTGACATGTTTAGCAGAGCAGGAAGCAGGCCCGAGAGGAGGCTGGAACTTGGAAACCCTCAAACTCAGCACCTGGCTGGGTGACCCTGGGGGGGGGGAGGGAGGGAGGGAGCCTGCCTCCCCTTTAGTAGCACCTGCTTGCAAATGTCCCTCCAACCGCCCATCAAGAAAGGAAGAGGAACCCAACGCCATCCACCACCTTTGATGCTGCCCCAAGCTCTCCACCAATGCTGGGGGAGCTGGCCTCCTCAGGGAGACCCGGTTCTCACGTAATTCCTGGCTGGGTGGGGGCGCATTTCCCAGCTCTGCTTTCTCCGAAGGAGAGCTGCGATGCCCAACACAAGCCTGGTGGGAACCTCCTGGCCGATGAAAAGAGCCGATGGGCCCCATCAGTGGTGGGTTTCAAAAAGTTTTAGAACTACTTCTAGTGGTGGGTGTGGCCTGCTTTGTGGGAGTGGTTTGCTGCCCATGTGACCGGGTGGGAGTGGCTTGCTGCCCATGTGACTGAGTGGGAGTGGCCAACTTGTAAAATGTGGTGAAACTCATTTAACAACGCTCTTGCTTAGCAACCAAAATGTTGGCTCAGGAACTCTGGCATTTGAAGCACACAAATCTTAAAGCTGTCAAGTGACAAGCCCCTTGCACCCCTAACCTTTCAGGAAAAAAACCCCTCAGGCGTGTTCAAATTTGACAGCTGTAAGACTCGTGGACTCCAACTCCCAGGATTCCTCCTCTCGCTCTTCCTCTTGAGGATGGGCGGGTGGGGAGGGAGCTGGCACCGGTTCTCTAGGACGCTGTAGAGAGTTTGGGGAACTCCTTCTAGAGAGGAGGCTGGAGCTGGCAGGGACTCTAAGCCCTGGCCCCCACAGCACCCTGGAGGCGAAGGGCCCGGCGGGCTAACCAAGCGCCCCCTCCCTCCCCCCGTCCCAGCATCAAAGGCGCGACGGCTGCGCCCAGAGACAACCCCCCACCCCCTTCCTTGGCCCGGCTCAGAGCCCAAAGCGCCCCGGAGAGAGCTGCCGGGCAGGCAGGGGCGAGGCGGCCGCGTGGGGGAGAGCGGAGCGGGGCAAACTGCGGCGCCCCTCGCTCGGCCCTGGCGGTTCTCACCTCTGCGGGCGGCGCAGCAGCGGGAGCCGGAGGCGGGGCAGGTGGCCAGGAGGCGGCGGCAGCAGCAGCTGCCGAGCGGAAAGCCGGGCAGGGGGCGCGCAGGGGCGGGAGAGCAGCGGCCACCTCCCTGGCTGCGGAGGCCGCTGGCCGCCCATCCCTCCTCGGCCCCGCTCGGCGCCAAGGAGGAGCCGTGGCTCAAGTAGGCGAGCCCCGTGGCTCCCCTGGGCAAGCCGCTTCTTGCCCGGCCGCCGCCGCCTCCTCCTCCTCCTCCTCCTGACTGGCGGCGCAGGGGGCCCCTCTCGCTTCCAGGGCTTCAGTCTCGCCCGGGTTCCGCGGCTGGCTCCTTCTCGGCCCCCGTGGCCCTTCAGATGCCGGCTGCGGCGCAACCTAATTCCAGAAGTCAAGCTAATTAACCCTCTGCACAGGTTAGCTGGTTGCTGTAGCATTTACTGGCAAATCTACCACCGCCCTTCTTTACTGCCGCCGGGTGTCTTTCTCAGGTGCCCCAGGAAGGGCTGCTCGCCTCCCAATTATCCTTGTTGATTCTCCAGGCCTTAAACTGTCAAGGTTAAGCTCAGGCAGGAGAATCGAAGGGGCAAATGGCCAGACAGCCATTTGGTGAAGGGTGAAGCTCTTTCATTAATGGGAGCAAGAGTAGGAGGCTCTGGCAAAAGAAGCTGTGGCCTTTCACAGCCGTTGCCAGACTGATGACAATCATCATTCCGCCTTCGGAGCAGGCAGAAGAAAGTCAACCATTCTGAGGCTTCCTTCACGTGAGAGGAACCGTCTCCGAGCACAGGCTCTGACCGGCACCACTCCACACCAGCCCAGCACCATCTCTCGAGGTCTCTGGTCCAAGGCCTGCTCATCCAGGCCCTGCTGTCTTCTTAGAGAAGCTGACGTCAGGCCCTGGTGCTCAACATCCCACGGAAGCAGGGTAGTGGAGAGTTGTACCAGGAGTTGCCAGTCTGGGCGCAGAGGGCAACAGCGTTGATATTGTTGTACATTCTTGGAAAACTAAAATTTCAAAAGAAGCTAATTATCCCCCTCTATAATTTATCCTGTAAATTACTATCCAGAGACACATGTTTTGACCTGATGGATACATACACAGATGTCTTGTTATCCAGTTTGATGTACGCAGCATTACACAAGGCTCAGAAAAGGAGCCTTGTAAGTATAAGTATAATCTTTATTGTCATTGTACTTAAAAACAAAGAAATTGGTTTTAACCTCACTGGTGCAAAATTATAACGGAAATGAAAAAAGAAAGAAAAAGAAAAAAAGCTAGCCTGTGCATGGAGTGATTGTGGTTATATTTAAAAGTCTCACAGCCCAAGAATAGAAACTACCTTTAAACCTGTTTGTTTGGCCGGCTATACTTCGATGTCTTCTGCCTGATGGTAGAAGGGCAAAGAGACACTGATCAGGGTGTGAATAATCTCTGAGTGTTTTCCTTACTGTGCTAAAGCAGTGAGATCTGGCGATGTCATCCAGTGGTGTCAGAGGGCAACCAATGTTTTCTTGTGCCATATTGATTACTCTCTGTAGTGCCTTCCTGTCCGCAGCTGTTAAAGCAGCATTCCATACTGTCATACAATATGTGACGACACTTTCTATGGTGGACCGATAGAAAGTGGTCATCAACCATTGTTCCACCTGATTTTTTTCGCAAGACGCTAAGGAAATGAAGTCTCTGTTGGGCCCTTTCAATCACCAGAGACGTGTTGTTTTTCCAGGTGAGATCTTGACTAAAAAGCACTCCCAAGAATTTAAAAGAGGAAACCCTCTCCACACAGGCCCCCCCTCGATATAGATAGATAGATAGATAGATAGATAGATAGATAGATAGATAGATAGATAGATAGATAGATAGATAGATAGATTTTATTTTTCTATACCGCGTCCTCTCCCCAGGGGGACTCGGAGCGGTGCACAGGGAAAAATTAAAACAAACATAAAATATATACATAAATAAATACAATAAAAACAGATTAAATCAACTGTCCCTGCACTAAAATCCCAATTTTTAAAATTAACATTCCCTAACCCCTGAGGTAGAGACTAACCTAGGCCGGCCAAGCAGAAGAAGTGAGTTTTTAATTTCTGACGGAAGGAGCGGAGGTCCGTAGTTGTTCTAATGATATACAGTGGGGCAGGTTCCTCTCCGTGCTTCCAGAAATCTAGCACCATCTCCTTCATCTTACTAGCATTAAGTTGTTTCTTGAGCACCATGCAGATATCTTCTGGACTTCATTTATTTCATTTCATTTATTTGACTTATTAACCGCCCCCTCTCCCCAAAGGGACTCGGGGCGGTGCACAGGCAAGTATAAAAATACAATACATCACAATAAATACATAAATACATTAAAACTATATTAAATTACACCCTGTGCTAAAAACTACCCCGTTAAAATCCCTAAAGCCCAATTTAAAATTTCTCTACTAAACCACTAAGGCTAAAAACGGTAGGTTAAGCCAGGCCGGCCTGTTGGAAAAAGTAGGTTTTTAGTTGCTGACGGAAGGAGCAGAGGTCCGGGATAGATCTAAGTTCGGGGGGGTAGGTCGTTCCAGAGGGTTGGGCCCGCCACAGAGAAGGCCCTTCCCCTGGGCGTCACCCACTGGCATTGCCTAGTGGATGGCACCCGGAGAAGCCCCTCTCTGTGGGAGCGAATTGGCTGAAGGGATGTATGGGGTAGGATGCGATCCCGCAGGTAACTAGGTCCCATGCCATGGAGCGCTTTGAAGATGGTGACCAGCACCTTGAAGCCCACCCGAAAGACCACAGGCAGCCAGTGCAGGTTCACTTCTCCCCTGTATGCTGATTCATCTCCTCCAGTTATGAGACCCAGCACTTTATTATGATGTTGGATGGATCAGAGGATATGCAGTCATATGTATACAGCGAGTACTGGTAGGGGCTGAGCACACAGCCCTGAGGGGAGCCTGTGCTGAGCTTCAGCGTGGAAGATGTAAAGGACCCAACCTTACTGTTTCTGGATGATCCGTCAGGAAGTCTTTGATCCATTCACAAGTGAGGGGAGGGAAATTCAGGTCAGTCAACTTTTCAATGAGAAGTCCTGGTAAGATGGTGTTAAAAACCAGGCTATAGTCTATAAAAAACATTCTGACATAATTCTCAGATTTCTCAATCTCTAGACAAAGGATCTAGAATTGGTAAGAAAAATGCTTGGCAATGCTGGTCTGTGAGGCTGCTTCCGTAAGCGAACTAGCAAACCTGCTCTGCATCCCCGCTTCTGCTTCGGATCTCTTCGCTGCCTCCTAGGCCAAACAACGATCCATGGAGAGCCTGGCAGTCTTACTATGTCACTCAGTATATTATGAGACAGCTGGAAGTCACTGGTAATATCTAGTCGACTAGAAGATCCAATCTTCAGTAACTCCCTGCAGGTATAGACTACTTTTGCCTAACTCTATTGTGGCACCAGGAGCTCAAAGCCGCAGCATCTAAGCGTACCGCCATCTTGGGGGGGAGGGGGGGGGAATGTATTGTGTAAACATACAGTCAGCTAAAGAAATAAAAGTATGAGATTAAAACAGGAAGCATTACACGACTAAGTGAGCAAAAGGCTATTTATCCACAGCTGTCTTCATTCTTCCAAACAAACTTTCCCAGAAAAGACCATATACTGCTCTGAGCTTCCCCTCTGAAGTGGCAGGCCTTGAAATTCCTCCATCAGTTATTTTCTTTAGTAAACATTAGCTATACCTGGCCACGCGTTGCTGTGGCCCAGTCTGGTTAAATGGCCAACCAATCTGTGTGTAGATCTACACCTGCACACATACACCCAACCACCATATAACTCCCAACCTACCTACCTACTGTATTTCTCCCTCTCTATCTATCCCTCTACCTACCTACCTATCGTATTTCTCCCTCTCTATCTATCCCTCTACCTACCTACCTACTGCATTTCTTCCTTTCTCCCTCTACCTACCTACCTACCTACTGTAGTTCTTCCTTTCTCCCTCTACCTACCTACCTACCTACTGTATTTCCCCCTCTATCCCTCTACCTACCTACCTACTGTATTTCTCCCTCTCTCTCTATTCCTCTACCTACCTACCAACCTACCTACTGTATTTCTCCCTATCTATCTATACACCTACCTACCTACTGCATTTCTTCCTTTCTCCCTCTACCTACCTACCTACCTACCTACCTACCTACCTACCTACCTACCTATGGTATTTCTCCCTCTCTGTCTATCCCTCTACTTACCTACCTACTGCATTTCTTCCTTTCTTCCTCTACCTACCTACCTACCTACCTACCTACCTACCTACCTACCTACCTACCTACCTACAGTATTTCTCCCTCTCTAACTATCCCTCTACCTACCTACCTACTGTATTTCTCCCTATCTATCTATCCCCCTACCTATCTACCTACTGTATTTCTCCCTATCTATCCACCTAGCTACCTACCCACCTACCTACCTACTATATTTCTTCCTTTCTCCCTCTACCTACCTACCTACCTACCTACCTACCTACCTACCTACCTACCTACCTACTGTATTTCTCCCTCTCTATCTATCACCCTATCTACCTACCTACCTTATTTCTCCCTCTCTATCTATCCCTCTATTTACCTACCTACTGTAAAACAAGATTACAATAGCAGAGTTGGAAGGGACCTTGGAGGTCATCTAGTCCAACTGCCTGCCTAGGCAGGAAGCCCTATACCCATGATGGCGAACCTATGGCACGGGTGCCACAGGTGGCACACGGAACCATTTCTTAGGCCTCTCGAGGCATTGCCCTGTCAGCTTCAGTGTGTATGTGTGCCCTGGCCAGCTGATTTAGGCCTTCTTTTGAGGCCATTTTTTGCCCTCTGGAGGAGGGGGAAGGCTGTTTTCACCCTCCCCAGGCTCCTATAAACCCTATGGAGCCTGGGGAGGACGTTAAAAGCATGCCAAATGCAGGGGGTCATGCAAATAGCATTATGGATGTGGCACACCTGTGCACATCGCCCCTGCACTCCCCCTGCTTTTGGCACGCGAGCCAAAAGATTAGCCATCACTCCCTAAACCATTTCAGACTAATGGCTATCCAACATCTTCTTAAAGACTTGCAGTGTTGGGGCATTAACAACTTCTGGAGGCAAACTGCTCCACTGGTTAATTGTTCTAACTGTCAGGAAATTCCTCCTCAGTTCTAAGTTGCTTCTCTCCTTGATTAGTTTCCACCCATTGCTTCTTGTTCTGCCCTCAGGTGCCTTGGAGAATAGCTTGACTCCCTCTTCTTTGTGGCCACCCCTGAGATATTGGAAGGCTGCTATCATGTCTCCCCTAGTCCTTCTTTTATTAAACTGTATTTCTCCTTCTCTCTCTATTCCCCTCTTTACCTACCTACTGTAATACAATAATACAATAGCAGAGTTGGAAGGGTCCTTGGAGGTCATTTAGTCCAACCCCCTGCCTAGGCAGGAAACCCTATACCGTTTCAGACAAATGGCTATCCAACCTCTTCTTAAAGACTTGCAGTGTTGGGGCATTCACAACTTCTGGAGGCAACTTCTGGTTAATTGTTCTAACTGTCAGGAAATTCCTCCTTAATTCCAGGTTGCTTCTCTCCCTGATTAGTTTCCACCCATTGCTTCTTGTCCTGTCCTCAGGTGCTTTGGAGAATAGCTTGACTCCCTCTTCTTTGGGGCAACCCCTGAGCTATTGGAACATTGCTATCATGTCTCCCCTAGTCCCTCTTTTATTAAACTGTATTTGCTGTCAGATGGGTGGTTCTTTGTTACAGTTTAAATAAAATAAATAAATAAATAAATAAATAAATAAATAATTTAATTTATAACCCGCTCTCTCCCCCCGAAGGGACTCGAGGCGGGGCACAGGGAAATTAAAAATGCATATAAAATCACAGACAATACAATATTAAAAAAGAATTAAACGAAACCCTGTGCTAAAATCCCCAAAGCTAAAACAAACCCCTAAAAACCCCTGAAAACAGTTAAGTTATCCCAAGCCGGCCAAGCAAAAGAAATGTGTTTTTAATTTTTGACGGAAGGAGCGGAGGTCCGTAGTTGTTCTAATATCTGTTTGGTTCAGTTTGGTTCAGTTCGTATTAAACAGTTTAAAGCAGCTGCCTGCCTCCGTATTTTTACCTCAGAGAACAGTCTTGAGCAGTATTTCTCCCCCCCCCCCCTGTATGGGCTATCTGGGAGTTTGCTATCTCAGTGCCTTTTTGGCCCTAAGAGGCCTCCGTGGCTGAGGAATGACTGTTGCCTGGTGGGAGGAGTTACAGGGAAGTGAAAACACATTTCGGTGGGTACATTTTACATGTGTTTACCTTGCACACGATATATGTGTGCTAGGCACAAAATGAGTTGGTATTCAGAAGTCCTTGTCAACATTGTGTGAAAGTTTGGTGTAAATCGGTCCAATAGTTTTTGAGATTAGTGGATTCGTACAAACTATTTTACATTTTTATTTATATAGATTAAGCAATATTTCCCTTATGTTAGCAACTTCCAGCTCTCTGGACTTCAACTGCCAGAATTCTCATAAAAAACTCTGCTGGCTGTGGAATTCTGGGATTCAAAGTTCATTGAGCTAGAAATGGCTGAGGTTGGGATACTTCTACAGTTGCACCAAGGCAACTACAGTTGCATTAGTTCACAGTAGTTTATTTTGTCTCGTTACAATTTATCAATAATCTGCATTTCTTAACCATTTCCTCTGCCAAAATAGTTTTCTTTTTTGGTCTTTGATATATTAATCTCAGATCCATGCTTCTTCTCCTATCATATAACCTAACATTTTCTGAAGATGGTTTGGGTTCTTAGCAGATGCACACACAAATACAGAAAAATCCGCACCCTCAATCAACACGCCCCTATCACACAGTCAGTAAATATTCTTTGTACCTTTATCTATAAATGCATGAAACAACCAACCATTGCCTGGTTTAGTGCTGAATTACATATTCCATTTATTCTTCTGTGTACTTTGTATCCATCGTCTATCAATGTTTCTGAGTTGATCAAGCATTATCCAGTTCCAAAACTGTACAAAACCCAACTGAGGCCCACTAGGTCCCTTTATTGTACATTTCTACTACATCAACAAACCGACATTTGCTTCTCCTTACAGGGGCATTTCTTACCAACCCACAAAACTTTCATCTTCCTATCCTGCCCAGCCTGAAGCTCCACAGCTACTCACTCTGCTTTACTGTGATAATTTAAAAAGTAGCTGACTCATAGAAATGTGATAAGAAACAAAACAAGAGGATGGTGGTGGGGAATGGATTAATTGAAAATAAAAAACATTCCCTCTGGGGATTTTTCTTAAATGGTTGCTTTTCAATAAAAGTTTATTTGTTCCGGTTCCGGCTTCCAGCGGCGACGGGCGAGCCTAGGGCTCGCTCGCCGCTTTGTTTCTTTTCCTGCCCCCCCCACGGGGGCGAGACGCCCCTTCTTGGGGGTCTCCCGCAAAGCCGGCTTGCCTGGGTTGTTCTCCCCCCGCGGCAGCGGGGAAGCGACCCTTGTCTTCGGCTTAGTTGGAGGAGGACATGCTGCGGGGGGTTTCCCCTTCGCCAACGGTGGACGGCATCGCTTCGTGAACATGGAGAGAGCTGGCCGTTCGAATCAGAAAGCTCCCCGGGGCTTTGGCTGCGAGGTGGAGAGTGAGTGATTTTAAACATTTTTTTTGCTGTCAGCCTGGGCTGAAAGAACTTGGAGGGGGGTGTTTGCCTGTTGAACCCCCCCTTGGACTTAAAGCGGCGCTTGGAAATGGCTCCTCGTTGCGAGGAAGCGGATATCCTTAACCCGGACTGTTTTGAAACAAGGGAAAGTGATCTGCGGCTCGTCTTTTAACAATGTATCTAGGTCTGGCTGGCTTGAAACAATTTTTCTTTTACCACTCTCCCCTTCTGGCTCTGAGCTTGGGCGGTGGAAGATGGCTCCCCTTTGTTCCTGAATGACTATCTTACTTATGGAAAATTACCAGCATCTTTTTGTGATTTGGACTTCCTCTTGCTATTAATGAAGAAATTTTTTTTTTGGATTAAGTGATTCCTTTTCTGGAGTGCCTTCGCTATTATACTTATTGATTTGGAAAAGTGTTTCTCTTCTGGTTCCTGAACTTTTTACAACCCTTTCATTTCCTGATTTGCCTTAACGGCCCCACCCAAAAAACGCCATTTTAGTGGCACTGACTTTAACAGCTAACCATGGCACAAAAATTGGAACTGGCAGGTTTAGAACAAAGGATGGCTTCTCTGGAATCTGTGATACAAACTTTGGTGCAAGAAATCAAGGCCCAGAGAGAAGAAAATAGTAACTTTAAGAAGGAACTTCTGGAAACACGGAAGCAAATGCAGGAGAACACACAGAAGACTGAAGAGTTGGAAGGGGGGCTGGCGGGGGCAAAGGGAGAGTTTAAAAAGGTTACTAGTGAGGTTGTAGAATTAACTGGGCATGTGTCTAGGATTGATTTTGAAAGGATGACATATTTTTTAAGATTTCAGAACATTTCTGAGGAACCTGGTGAATGTCTCCCTGAACTCATGAGCACAATTTTAGCAGATTATTTACATAAACCTAAGGATGAGATCAGAGGGGACATTGACCTAGTTTACAGAATAAATTCTGCATATGCCAGGATAAATGAAGTACCCAGAGAGATACATATTAAATTTGTTAGAAGGTCAACCAGAGAGGGAATTTTGAAGGCGCAAAGAGGGGGACCGTTAATTTACCAACAAAAGGAGGTTGTCATCTTGAAGCAGATCCCAAAAAAGATTAGGGAGATGAGAAGGAGGTACTCCTTCTTATCCAAAAAATTGTTTGATCACGGGATCTGGTTCAAGTGGGCGATGCCCGAAGGGATGCTGGTGTTCTGGGAAGGAGGAAGAGTGAGGATTAAAACAGTTGCTGAGGCGGAAGCCTTTTTAAAAAAACATTCCTCTTTCCTGGGGGAAGATACAGGGGGGGCAGGGGGGCCACGGCCCCGCCCGCTGGGGGCCTGGAAGGAGAGATAGAAGACACAATTGCCAAGAGACTTAGATCCAAAAAATAACTTTGCCTTGATTTTTGAGTAATATTGTATAACATGTGTATCTGGATTTTTGCAAATGACTGACAGCATTGAACTGAGAATTTAGAAATATGTACTTGTTTTCACCTTGTAGTTTTATGGAAAATGTTTTTTGTTACCAATTTATTATGAAGCCCCGGAAGGGCCAATGACTTCGACGCGAAAGCTCTAAAAATTTCTTTGTATCCCTTACCCTATCCTACTGAAAAAATTGTAAAAACCAATAAAACTTTTTCAATAAAAATAAAAAATAAAAAAAAATAAAAGTTTATTTGAAAGGGGGCATTTTGCTAAGTTTATTTACATTTATATCCCGCCCTTCTCCGCAAAGGACCCAGGGCGGCTAAGGGGAGATGTTTAATGTTCCTACAGAGATGGCCTCGCCCAGGCTCTCCATTTACTCTGAGCCTAACAGAGGTTAGGACTTCTGAGATTTCATTCAGAGGTTTAGAAGTTTCGCCTTCTGTTTCCCCTAGAGCGGCCCTGTGGAGTCTGAGGGCTGGCTAAGGATTCGAGGGGAGAGGGAAATTTAAAGGTTAAGCTGAGCCTTTTGGCAGAAGGATGAAATACAAACTTGGTATTAAAAGTTAAGCAATCCTTTCTGAAAGGTGGCTGAAATCAGGCTCCTTCTGAAATCTCCTCTCTGTATTACATTTCCCCGTGCAGTCTTTTTTATAAAATGCAGAATAGCCTTAATAGGCTTAATTGCTAGAAAATGTTTGTTGTAATGAGCCTGCCTGGCCACAAGATGTCAGGATTGTCTTAGTCAAGAGGAATTATTAGAAAAAGGCCTCTAGCAGCTAGTCTGCTCCAAGCCCTCCTTCCCTTCGCATCCTTTATCTGACGCTGCTGCTGCTGCTGCCCCAGAGACCACCGTCTTCTCCTTCCTCCCCCCTCCTCCAGCCATCCCCCAAAAGAAGAAGAAGGGGGGGGGGGTGTTCCTCTGGCACATGAAGAGCACTGCCCAAAGGCAAACGGCCCTGAGAAGCAGGGGGTGGGCACCTGGGTGGGAGGCTTGGGGAAGGGTGGGGGTAACGGAAGCAGAGGAGGCCCCTCAACCTGCCTGGCCATGACTGACTTGCTACAGGCTGGCTCTGTGTGTGTGTGTGTGTGTGTGTTGGAGGCAGAGAAACTGGCCTTCCTGTTGTGCCGGGAGCCACCTGAGGAGACCCCAGTGGGCTTTTTTCACCCCTGGCCGAACACAGCACTTGCTGGCTTTGAAGAACCATTCCTGATTAGGAAGGGGAGGCCCAGCTGAATGAATATCAGGCCTTCCGGGGGGACAATCCTCCATTCCCTTCCTCATTTATATTACCTGCGTTGCACAAATATGTGAGTGGGCAGACTTTTTGTAGAAGTGAAAATAGAATGGGATTATAAGGTTTGTTTACTGAACCGTGAAAGAAGTGTGTGAATGTGCTCTACAACTACATTTTCCCTGTAAAAGCAGAACATTCTGGCCACGGCAAAGAGCATCGGACTAACTTCTTGCAACAATTTTACTTACATTTGATGACGTACATTTTTAGTGTATGTCATACCACTTTTCCAAGAGATTTTTTCTGCAAACTAAACCATTTTTGTATGCTTTAACATACAAAAAAAATCAGTGTTAGTTTTGTTCACCAAAATACTTTTTTTTCTTCTTCTGTTCAAACATCCTCACGACCGATTCGCTCCCACAGAGAGGGACTTCTCCGGGTGCCGTCCACTAGACTTTGTCAGCGGGCGACGCCCAGGGGAAGGGCTCTCTCTGTGGCGGGCCCGGCCCTCTGGAACGACCTTCCCCCCGATATTAGGACGACCACGGACCTCCGCTCCTTCCGTCTCAAATTAAAAACTCATTTCTTCTGTCGGGCCGGCCTAGGATAGTCTCTCTGTCTTTGGGGTTTTATTGGGGTTTTGTAATATTGCTTAGTTTTAATGGGAATTTTAGCGCAGGTTTGGATGTAATTTATTTTTAATGAAATGTTTATATGTATTTATTGTTTTACTGTGCCTGTGCACCGCCCCGAGTCCCTGTGGGGAGAGGGCGCGGTTTAGAAATATTAAAATTATTATTATTATTATTATTATATGGAGACTGACAGAAATGATTACCATTGCCTCCTTTATAGGGCTGAAAGAAAGTGACTGGCCCAAGGTCACCCAGCAGTCTTCATGTCCAACCCGAATAGAACCGAGGAATCTCCCAGTTCCTAGCCCGATGCCTTAACCACTACACCAGGGGTGTCAAACTCAAGGCCTGCAAGCCAGATCCGGCCCATGGGGTGCTTAGATCTGGCCTGTGGGGCCACCCTGGAAACAGCAAAGGACTGGCCCTCTGCGGTGCCTCTGCCAGCAAAAAGAGAGCTCTGTTTTCACTGGCAGAGTGTTGCAGGAGGCCGGTGCAGTCGAAAACGGAGCTTTGGAGCTCATTTTCACTGGCAGAGCGCTCAGGCCACCACAGGCACCCCCGACTTTGAGTGATGTCAAACTGGCCACGCCCACCCTGGCCACGCCCACCCCAGCCTCCTGAGGTCAGACACAACTCTGATGCGGCCCTCAATGAAATCAAGTTTGACACCCTCCACTGCACCAAACTAACTCTCAAAGTACTTTTAAAAAACCATAAAGATTGACACCACCATAAATAGGGGCAACTTTATTTTGTTAGATTGAGTTTGAAAAAGGTTTTATGTATACAGTAACATCCTTCATGGGGATCTTACAGTACAATACAATAGCAGAGTTGGAAGGGACCTTGTAGGTCTTCTAGTCCAACCCCCTGCGTGGGCAGGAGCCTTATACCATTTCAGACAAACGGCTATCTAACACCTTCTTAAAGACTTCCAGGGTTTAAAAAGTTCCAGGGAACTTCTTACAGTTCTTGTAGCCCAGGCCTAAAGTGACTTGAAAGGTCACCCAGCAAATGAGCCTATTAATGCCTATCTGGGGATCTTGGGGAAGATACAGTTAAACCCCAGCTGCTAATAAAAGAGCTTTGTAAAGCCATCTTACTGTAGCCGAAATGGTCTGGCCTTTCCTTGCCTAGCAGCAGTCTGCAAAATCCTTCAAAGCACTTCATTACACTGACCTTCAACTTGATGGCACCATGAATCTCTGCTTTGAAATAGTTAGAAGCAGTTGGGAAAGTACCCATCTGATCGCCAAGGAAGGCAGGAGGGCTTCAGGACAAGCAGATGCCCGTGACTTGGGAAACCCAGGGTGAGTCACCTAGCCCTGGCCACACACCCACATGCAGGCCGACTGGAAGCACCATGGATGCCTGGGACAGAGTGACTCACGGTGAGCTGAGAACCTCCGTGCCTGAAATAAATGGGGAACAGAGGAGAACTTTTAAATTGTGAAACTGGGGCCCCTTGAAGCCTTGAATGCCAGCAGCAGAATGGGAGCAAAGCTTGGAGGCTTCTGTTAATATAACGGTCTCATCCTCCAGTTGCACCACAATTTCTGTCTTGCTCAAAATTTGGAATTCCCACTATTGTTTACATTGATTCACACTCAGCTCACCATGGTACTCAGCTCTTGACCATCGCTGTGGACTTCTTTCTTTTGATTATGGGTCTGGCTTGCCAAAACCGCACAACTGAAATATTGTGTAATGACCACACTGTAAACATAATCTCCCATTTACCCGTAGGTCTTAGCAGGACTCTGGTGAATGAAGAGTGGCTCTTTTGCATCAACGTTCCAGAGACAAGTCCTCTCCTGCATGGCTCAGCCAGCTCCACCGTCCAGGTGGAATCCATACCATCCAATCATTCTGAATCACCTGGTGCTGTGGGAGGCTGCTTTTCCTGTGGAAGAGAATTGCCCTTGAGAAGGTGGAGAACTAGATTGCAGCCTTTCACGGCTGAAAAATTCACATCCAGAGGGTGGCATTGGAAGACTGAGTAGGAGTCACGGTGGTTAGAATGCAGCATTGCAGGCAAACTCTGCCCACTGCCAGGAGTTCAATCCCAATGGGACTCAAGGTTGACTCATCCTTCCAAGGTCACTAAAATAAGGACCCAGATTGTTGGGAAAGCATGCCGACCTTGATAAACCTCTCAGAGAATGCCGTGGAGCACCATAGGGCAGCACTAAGTGCTATTGCTATTGATATATTCTGAATATCCTAACCCAGGCCGTTCTGCAGAAAGGGGTGCAATTGGGAAGGATGTAACCATACATCATAATTTAGGTTTCAATATATTTGTTCTCCCAGCATTTTAACAGAAATACCTTAAAAGAGGATCAGATGGGGGGAAAGAGGAATTTAGGACAGGCGAAGGAAGTTAGAGCAGCTGATTGAAAACTATATATTAGTTTCACTCAGCAAAGTAATCTTTTAGTGAGAAGATGATGATAAAATTCTCCACCTTTCAAGGTGCTATGGATAGAAGTGACCACTACTGGAGTTAGCAACTAACCGATTTGCTATTTGGGCAGATGTTGTGGTGCAGAACCCAGCCTCCCCTTTCCTTTTCTTCTCCTTCTGTGTTTCCTTATTTGCTTGGCTCAGCTGGCAGTCCCATGATTGTTGCATGGACAGGTACATAATTATTTAGATAAAAATTCAGGCAGTGAATCCCTGCTGTTGTGAATTCTAAGGCGATGGGCGGGTGGGCCTCTTTTCCAGGAAAGGAAACATGGCTGTCAAAAGCTCTGGTGCATTTCAAAAATGGAGAAACTCTGAGAAACTCCCTGCCACAGTGAACAGACGGAGGAACCACTTCAAAGTGAAAGAAAGAGACTCCTAGTCAGAAAGATAGGACGGCTTCCTCCAAGAAAGCATCCCGCCCAGGGACTTCCCATTCCATGGCCACGGGGCTCGGCTCCACCATTCGTTTCGGGGAGGTTAGTTCCACAAAGCCTGTCCAGATAACCCCCCCCCCTCCCCTCGTTGTTTTTTCTACCTCCAGCCGAGCTCTGATCTATTTATGCTCCTGAACTTCTGCTTTCGCCAGGAAATACGCACGGCTGCCTAGTCAAATGAATAAGAGAGGAAAGTTGTCAAAAACCGCTTTCCTTTTCTTGCTTGCTTGTAATTGCAACCAGCTTAGGATGAAACCTGCACAGGTAGGTCCAAATTTGCCTCCCTTGGGGTCTTCAGAAATTGCTGTCTCTGGAACGCTTGTAGAGTTGCTTCCAAATGAAGCGTTTGGAAAGAAGCTGCTATTGCCGTGTGGAACAAGACACGTGGTTTTGTGCTGTTTTCTGGGAGGAGTTGAACTTGCTAGTTCTATGGAATTGGAGAGGCCACGGGCTCTGTGTGTCCAACCACCTGTGTCCAGGCCTGTGTCCCTTCTGCTCGGCTAAAGCCTCTGGGGGAGGGAAGTGTGTGGCTGCGCTGCGGTGAACATTTCTCTGAGGTAGGGGGCATTCGTGAGAAAGAGTGGGGATGCAGGAGCCCTACCTCTAGATCCGGCCGCAGAGCTCTCTCCTGCATCCATGACTGTGTACAGTTCTGTTCACCACAATCCCAAAAAAGATGCCCTAGAAAGAGGGCAGAGAAGAGTGAGCAACAAAGATGATAAAAAGTCTGGAGGCTAAACTGTAAGATAAATGGTTGTGGGAACTGGGTTCATCTAGTAGTCTAACGAAGAGAAGGAGTAGGGGGGGGGGACATGATAGCAGCCTTCCAGTACTTGAGGGCTGTCACAGAGAAGTGTGTGTGTGTGTCAGTTATTTCCCAAGCACAAGAAGGCAAGACAAAAAGCAATGGATGATAATTCATCAAGGAGGGAGCCAGACTTGAACTAAGGAGAAATTTCCTGATAATGAGAACAATTAACCAAGGGAATGACTTGCCTCCAGAGGTTGTGGGTGTAGATATTTAAATTTTAAGTTTATCTTGGCATTATCTTGGATTACAGTCTCCTCTAAAGCCTTGTTTGCTCTCCACTAAAATAGAAATATTAGAGGTTCCAAATGGCTCTTCATTTGGGAATTCTAGCATCCTCAGGCATGTTCCTAAAATGTTGTGGTAATTCAGCGTTACTTGCAGAAGATAACAAAAGACAAACAGTCAAGTTACAAAGACGAATAATTTGGCAGGGCAAATCAGGGTGCTGGAGTTTTAACTTGTAGGAAGGAACTTGTGTGCAGGGCAGAAAGTCTTGTACAGAGCACAGAGCCTGTCTTTAAAATGGGATTTTATTTCTTGGTTCTTGAGGTTTCCTTGCCCTCTATAGTGATGTTCATGGGATGCTGCTGTGACTGTTTTCTAACTGTCTTCTTGTTTTCATCTTAGTTAATGTTAATCTGATTTTGCACAAAGTCACTTGAGCAATTTCTGCCATGTCTATAGTTCATTTTTTTGCCCAAATTCCAAAGGTAAATCGGAGGCCATGTTTAGCCATTTATACCGACAGTCTTTTCTTGCTGAGTCCAGAGTGGATCCAGTGATAATACATAAGGCAAGGGAGGGATGCAGCAAACGGTAAGTTGCAGGCAGCAGGAGGTCGGTTTGCAAGATCTTTAGAACATGCCTGGGATAAAATATTGGACTTCAGCTATGCTGATATGCTATTCTGCTTCTTCTTAGTTTTACTAAAATGTGTTAGGGGGAAATCATGATTTATCAAGCCATTGTGGTATTCGTGGCCTGTGGGATGATGTGTCTGGCACATGAACGACCAAGTCTTGGCTTGGAAAAAGAAGATCTGGTGAAGAAGACGTGAAACTCCGAGAAAGAGGAAGGGCCTACAGGACCAGCTCAGAATGAAACTAGTCTTATCAAGTGGGTGGGTGCAGACACTCATGGAAACAGAGCTATTTGTTAGACATTAAGTTTTAGGTATCTCAAGGTTTTTCAGACGTGGTTGGCTACTGCCTCCTCCCTAGAGCCAAGAGGAAATGACTGGCCCAGATGGGACTAGAACACATGGTCCTCTGGTTCCTGGTCTGATGCCTTAACACTTGCGCGAAATAGGCTCTGGGTTATTATACTGTATATGGTTGTTATCTTTATATCTCAGGCAAAGGAATGTTGTGGGAAACCATAACTGAAATTTTGGCCTTTGGAAGATGGCCTCGGCACAGCTGCTTCCCTATCCTGATACGTCTAGTTCCCGTTCAGAAACAATCCACTGCCAAATTTAGATAGCACCAAAGGGTGCTTTAATTATGAATGAAAGCACTACAATGCCTTAGATAGATGAAGGCCATTTCAAGCGTTGATACTGCTTTATACTGAACAGGTGGAGAGACGCTTGGAATGCTGCGTCCAGTTTTGGTCACAATTAAAAATATGGGTGAGATTCTAGAAAGAGTCCAGAAAACAGCAGTACAGATGACGGGGCTTCTGGAGGCTAAACTGTCCGATGGATAGTTGTGGAAAGGAGGCATACCAAACCCGTTGAAGAGAAGGATTAGGGGCATCATGATAGCTGCCTTTCAGGACTTGAGGGGCTGTCCCAGGGAAGAGAGGTTGTTGGCCTGTTCTACAAACTACCTGCTGGAAGCAAACTGGAAGATCTTTAAAGGAAGGTGGAGACTTATCAAGGAGAGACCCAACCTAGAACTAAGAAATTTCCTGATAGTGAAAACAATTAATCAGTGGAACGGAAGCTGCCTCCAGAGGTTGTGTTTGCTCCGTGACTGGAGGTCTTCAAGAAGAGACTGACAGCCATTTATCCAGTATAATATAGGGCAAGGGGTTGGACTAGAAGACCTCCAAGGTCCCTTCCAATTCTGTTAGTTTATGTTTTTGTTCTATTTTTTCCCCAGATCATTTTGACCAAAGCATGAAGCCTGTGCTAGAGCTATCAAAAGCATTGGAAGAGAAAGCAGACTCCCCAAATGAGCATGGAAGCCAGGATCCCACCCTTCCTGAAGGAGGCAATGGGACAGCGGTCAGAGAGCGTAGTGAAGAGCCTCCGTGCCAGCAGCTCTCCTTCCGAAGGGAGACCCTTGACAGGCAGGTCTTGGAGTACGTGGAGGTGGCTCTTTTTCTGAGTCCAGAAGAACAGCAGAGGCGATGGCTTCCCATCCTGACCACTTTTCTGAAGGTTGGTTGGATTTCACATTATTGGGTGTGTTTAACAGGATGCCCAGCTGATATCCATAGCAAAAAAGAAAAAAGAGGGGGGGGGGGAGAAAAGAAAGGAAATGGCCTACCTGAAAAGCTACCAGGGAAGGTGCCCTTTTCCTTCTATGTGGAAACAGCAGCTGCTGTCGGGTTGTGAGGCAGCGTCCTTCAGGGGACTGCTTAAGAGCCGCTTGATGGGACAAAGGCCCACGGAGGCAACCCTGGAAGTCTGGGAAAAGTTTAGCAGAGAGCGGAAACCGAAGCTGCTTGAAATGGTGTTGCAGGATTTCTTTAATTCCACTCCACACTCTCGTGGTCTTTCGTGTTATTATTTTTACTTCATTTATTTTAACAAAGGGCAACATTCAGGCTTCTTAAATGGAGTATGCCTATGTAACAGGACATGGATTCACTTCACCTGTGCTTTGTGTTATGGAAGTGTCAACCTTTTGCTGAGGTGAAGCTGAGAACCACAGATTTTCAAGCCAGCTGCATTTGATTATAAACTTTTTGAAAATCCTTTTTAAAGTTCCTGTTAGATTTATTTGGGGATAACGTAGTGATATAATGGTGGCTGAGTTGTTGAGGAGCATGCAAACTCAGCTCCATAACACCACAGAGTCCTTTTTGGTACTAATGATGCCACGGATCACATGGAGCTGAACAGGGGTTATTGTTAAGGGCTCATTACAGAACACAGCAATGTTGCTTAGCTGTGGCTTTTAAATAGCCATTATTATTATTATTATTATTATTATTTTAATATAAATTCGAAAATAATAATAATAATAATAAATAGCAATGAAGGAGCAATTGGCACCCCATCTGCCAAAACTCTCCTTTGCTAGCAATCACTGGAACTAACTTCCAGGTTCTTCTTTGTACACGTGCATTAAGCAAAGTTCCTTGAATCCAGGATGGACCTAAGAGAAGACTGCACCTAAATGACAGCACACAATTTTTTCATACTGCTATCATTTTAGAATATTCTCCTTTTGCTTGTTCTGATTTGTGACGATTTAGCTTTGGTGTTTTTCTGTTGTAATCTGTTGTATTTTTATACCGATGGCTCATAACCCAAAAAACAACCTGTAAAAGTACAGCTGACCAGAACAGCCATTGCATTGGGAGTCAGTTGTTAGAAAGCCATGGTAGTTATCCTACATTCCTCAAAGAAGGACAATCCTGAATGTAAGAAGCTTCCAGCTAAGAACAAAAATCAGTCAGGGAAAAAAATCATCTTGGTAGGAAAAATTACCAAGTCAATGCATTGAATGTCATTTCTTTTTACATTTAAAAAAAAAACATTTTAGGCCTGGGAGCAGTCAGATGGCAGCATCTATTTTCCAAATATCCAGCTTTTAGCAAGTGAAACTTCCAGTTTTTTGGTGAAAGAAATCAAGACGAAAATGAATGGAAATCCAGCAGGTGAACCTGTTTATGTATTTAACCTGCAGCCCGCTCTCTGCTTTCTGATTTATCTTGTTGTTGAGAAGATCTGTGCCAACCGTGTCCAGCAAGCATTAAAAAGTCTTGTCTTTATAGCTCTGTTTTGCTCAGGCCAGGTTAGGATACCAGTTCATTCCTTTAGGGTATGATAGAATGAATGATGAGGATATGGAATGGGAGAATTCTATAAAAATTGTAAGTGGCCACAGAATAATAGCTAAAACAGGGCAAGAAGATTAATATTGTACTAGATATGAGTGCAGGGGAAATTCCCAGAGTGAGCAAGGACCCAGGAAATTATACTGCTTTCCTAGAATGGCTGTAATTTAGTGGCTACTTTATGCGGCAGTTATTTCCAGTGTGTTGAATGGATTTCTGAATGGTTGTGTTGTAAGCACATGGGCAGAGTAATGATGTTCTTCTTGACGTTTGTCTGGCGCCCGTCCCCATTGGCACCTCTGCCAAATCCACTGACCCTTTTGCCTTCTTTCTTGCACGGTGTGAATATTGGCTGCCACAAGAACAGAAGACGCTCGTGTGCTTGTGTGGCAATTTCTGCAGTGGAAGGGAGAGCTGGATTCTGCCGGTTACCTGCTGCTAAAATCAATCTACTCACTTTCACTCTACACTTCGGTAAGGGAAAGGCCTTCCCACTCTTCTTCATGCAGGTTGGAATGCTCCATTCACTTGTCTGACTCAAATGAAACTAAAGCCTTGACCATGGTTGTAGGTCAGCTCAGGAAGGGTGGGGTGATCAATTAGAAAGCATAGAATCTACCCCAGAGTCTAAAAGAATTGTGAAAAGTGGAATCTGTATCATCTGCATCTATATCTTCCTTAGCATCTCTTTTTTTCCTTTGAAAACTCACTTTTTCACTTTTCATCCAAGAAGTTTCTTCAGCTCTGAAGAACGAAAGTATTGGCTTGGCATTGAATAATTTGAGTCCTGCAGATACACGGTGGCCACCTTTTGTCCTAAAGAATTGAAGGATGTGTATTTTCAACCACTTATTCCCCGTGGGCTTTCCTCCTGCTGGCAAAATAGAGGATTAACTCCCCAGGTGATTGAAAATCTTATGGCCATCTTATACGCTCCAAGGGTAACTCTTGGGTCTTGGGGCAGCAGCCATGGTTTCAGTTGTGTGGCAGCTGAGTGCCAGTTTGCCTTCCGTCCATTCCTGAGGGCCAAGAGGGGCTCTGGAAGTACGGCTGCCTTGGCTGCATAGAGTAGGACACTGTTGAGTCTTCTGGATTATTGCTAGAGCGTTAAGGGGGGGAGGCAGTGCAGAAGCTAGTAGGCATCACCACACCGGGAAGAAGTAGGCGGACACCAACATTTGGAAAAAGTACCAAAGGGAAGATTGCAAGAGGAGGTCAATTAAAAAAAAAACCCGAACGGTTATCTGTACCGCTTTTCTCACCAGTCTTACTTTTCCCCATTGACAAGGCTCTCTGGGCAGATTCCGAAATGAGCCTCAAACGTCGTCCGTATTTTCTTTGGGGCAGGAACAGGAACTCCGGTGGAATATAATCAAGTCTGGGCTGCCTGTGACGTTGCTGCAGTGCCTGCACCTCTTCTTTGTCTCTGCCACCCTGGAAGCGGCTCCTGGGGACAGGGAAGAGGAGGAGGAGGAGGAGGAGGAGGCCCCGCGGGAGACCCAGGAAATGCTGGTGCAGGTGGGTGGCGGCAGCTGGGCCTGGAGGGGCCATCTAAAAATAGACCAGAGCCAGATGTTTTGTTCTTTGTTTTTTAAAAAAAGATTTATTTCAATCAAATATTGGTCTTATTGTTCTTGTTTACTTTCAGACAATGGTCAATATTTATGCAGAAAAACAAGGAGTGGAGATGCTTCTCGTGTCTAGTCATCTTAAATCTTTGATCATAGCGAGATCCTCCCTCTGGGATCAAGGCAGCCCCGCTTGGAAGCAGCCTACAAGCCAAGTGCTACAGGCGATTTCAAAGGCCCTTTCCGAGACCACCATTTCATACCTGCAAGGTAATTGGGCCTGATTTGCCCTGGCCTCAATTCCATGGGCCTCAGTCCCCCGTCTGTGCTCACTTGATGAGGGGTGTGTGTGTGTGATGCCAGGACATCCCCGTTTCGATTCTTCATAATTACAAATGACTCTTTGTTTTCTAATGGAGCACAATTGCATCCCCCTATGTTTTGCACAACGTGTTTTTCTTTCCTTAAATGCACAGGTCCTGTTTTACCTGCAAGCGCCTGATAATTATTTCTAAGTTTTCTGGGCAAAACATTTTCTGCATCTCTTGCTTTGTAGCTGCTACTTTCATCCACGCAGGAACCTCCTTTACTGGGCTGCATTCCCTTGGAAGTTGCTTCAATAATCAGCTGACCTTGTTCCCTGCTCTTTGAACGGATCAACCCCCCTTTTAAAACAAATTGTTTCATCCCCTGAAATGTGGCCATTTTGGGCGGTCATTTTCTTCAAGGACCATTACAAGCTTGCAAGCCACAACGGCAGGTTCACCCACCCTCTCTCTCTTGCTGGTCTTTCACGCTGTGTGACTGGAGGAAGTTTCTTCAGCTGGCTGCCACCCCAGGCGCTGGAACGGTTGACATTATTTGGCGCTATTTCTCCTTTAGCCTTGTTGTTGTTTGTTGTTGTTGTTATTATTATTAATTCGATTTATTAACCGCCCCCTCTCCCCGAAGGGACTTGGGCTGCTGTCCAACTTTTCATAGGGTTCCGATTAGATTAATCCAATTTGAGTAATCCATCAGGTTGCTGACCCTTTGACTGGATCCAGTAAGGCTCTAGCTATATTCTTACATTTATCCTTTCTTGATTAAAACATTATTTTTTTTCAAATTTAGAGGTTGCATGTTATATTTTGGTATGTATGAAGCGTAATGTAAATTAATCTTATAGTGCCAGAAGAATAAGTAGAAATTTCTGTAAAACCAGAGTGAGGATGACTATAATCTTACATGTGGAGGCTAATTATCAGTTGCGATACTTTTCTATCTACAGATTGCATCAAAACGTCCGTTCACAACTTGTCAGAGCTTGATGATTCCTCGCCTACTTGGGAAGTATGTGAATCCATCAATATTATCCTGCATTTTGTGAGGAATTCCTACCCGATTTCCCCAGCTTTGCTTCTGGAGTTTGAGAACAATGGTGGCTACCAGCTGCTGTTGAAATTTTTTTTAAGGCAAGTCAATTGATAGCCTAGGGGTTGCCAAGATGTAACGCTGACAGATTTTTCGCCTTACTGTTTTATTTAGGGGGGAAATACTTTCAAATACCTTTTAACATTCATGTATCCTTGTAAATGCACATTTCTGTGATGGAATTGAGGTGTTAAACATTTCTGGACAAAGACTACAATAACATGTTGCGTCTTAAATGCCGATTATTCTGTTTTCTTGTATGGACTTTCCCTTTGAACTCTGGCCAATTGTTCTTCAGGGATAGACTTTAATAACTTTATCTCACACTTCTTGCAACCATCAATCAAAGCTTGTGCCTTTTTCTAGGCAGGTTTGTCACGTTCAGGACAGAACAAAAGAGCACATGATTTGTAGAGTCAATAGATCAACAACTGTAGGCTCATCCTTGCTAAAGCTGAGCAGTGCATCTCATGGGGCTTCCCCGTCCCCTCCCAGGGAACTGTCCTGATGCAGCACTAGGACTCCTTCCCCATCAGTTGCCCCAGGAAATCAGAGAATGTGAACAAAACACCTTGGAGAGGGAAACCTGACCCTTTGCCCCTTCCAAAAACCTCTTCAGGAGAACACCAACTGTTGTGGCCCAACAGTGGCCGGCTGAGCTGTTGGTGGAATCTGACAGCGATGAACAATATGGGTCTGTCCTGGAGGCTGACGAAGACTCTGGGGGGTGTTCAGAGTCAGAGCACAGAGGCCTGTTGGCCACCAGGTGGCGTCTGAGTCAGGGAGCAGTGA
This sequence comes from Rhabdophis nuchalis, assembly GCA_039707465.1. NCBI lineage: Eukaryota > Metazoa > Chordata > Lepidosauria > Squamata > Natricidae > Rhabdophis > Rhabdophis nuchalis. The sequence continues at coordinate 316,137 of CM077651.1, forward strand.
GGAAGAACAGAGTCAGGCTCTCCCTGACCTCCGTATGCATATGGCTGAGAGGAGAAGGGAGCAGCTGTGGAGACAGGCTCACAGAAGGAAATAGGAACAGGTGGCTACCGCCTTATAGGTGGTGCGACGGGAGGGACATTCTGCAGGAAACAACAGTTCATATATATATATATATATATGTAGGTCTTTGGTTGTTCGGGTTTTCTCCCGCGTAGAATTGGAAGTATCTTCACGACGTTTCGATGAAGTCTCATTCATCATCTTCAGGCTGGTGCTTCCGGCTTGGTGCTTCCAGGAGCCAATTTACAGGACTCTTAAATGAAGAATAATTATCACAGCTCCTGTTCAAGGATGACGTTAAGTCTCCTCCCCTTAAAGGGACCCTGAACAGGAGCTGTGATAATTATTCTTCATTTAAGAGTCCTGTAAATTGGCTGATGTATCAGGGATACCAGATAGCTCAAGGCATAGAGAGCTTGCCTCAAATGCTGGAAAGCCCTGGTTCAAATCCCAGTAGAAGGAGTATGGCCAGCTGAAGAAGGCTAATAAGCCTGAAATGGATCCATCCTGGTCTCTTTATTTTCAGCCCTTAAAATTCTAACATATACATATATATATGTGTGTGTGTGTGTGTGTGTGTTAGTTTTATGAGCTGATCAATAAATTAATTAGAAGAGACCAGGATAGATCTATTTCGAGCTTATTAGCTCTCATCAGCTGGCCATACCCCTTACTGGGATTCGAACGGGGCTATGTTGCATGCAAGGCGAGGAACCTCACACTTAAGCCAAACCAGTTCCCCTATTACATCAGCTTACACAGGGTATATTAGTATAGGTAATTGTTTCACAACAACCTGTTATTATTAGGCCCCAATTAAAGGGAGGAGACATACTGTTTCCCTTACTGCCCATCGGCTCATCGCTAGAGACCATCCAAACAGCAAGCCAAGAATTACGTTGTATAATATTTTAGATATGTGTGTTAGTTTTATGAGCTGATCAATAAATTAAATTAGAAGAGACCAGGATAGATCTATTTCGAGCTTATTAGCTCTCATCAGCTGGCCATACCCCTTACTGGGATTCGAACCGGGGCTATGTTGCATGCAAGTTCGAATCCCAGTAAGGGGTATGGCCAGCTGATGAGAGCTAATACGCTCGAAATAGATCTATCCTGGTCTCTTCTAGGGGATTTTCCCGTGTATAAGGCATAGAAAAGTTGTTGCAACGTTTCGACAAGATCTCACTTGTCATCATCAGGCAGGCTTGTGTCTGTGAGTGTGACTGCGGAGGCATCGCCCCTCTTTAAATCTTGGTGGGGGGGGGAGTGGAGTGCTGACTATTGTTGTGGGGAGGGAATGGGCATTTTGCAATATCCTTCCCCTGCCACACCCACCAAGCCACGCCCACAGAACCGGTAGTAAAAAAAATTGAATTTCACCACTGGTTTACCTCCCAGGATTGTGAGTATTCCGCCATCGGTGGCAGTTTTCAGAAATAGACTGGTCTCTTGCCTTGAGCAGTGAGTTGAACCAGAAGACACCGGAGGGCCTTACCAATTGGGTCATGGTGTGGTTTTTATGTTCTACGATTGCGTGTAAAATGATTCCTCCACCAATTAAGTCTCCCAGTTGTGTTTCCAGATACGAAGGGCCCCTGGACAAAAGAGAGAATGCCAGCATCAAAGGAACACTGGACTTAGTGACGGAATTGACACTTTGTGGGGAAACGGAACTGAGTGTTTCACGCAACATAGTCTATCCACAACTGCCACAGTTTAATGAGGAGAAACTGCCCCTTTCTTTGGGTAAGTAACTCAGGTAGGAGTGAGATAGGACATTTAAATATATGGCATACAAATATAATAAAATATGTCATATAGAAGATTTTAATATAGCCTAATAAATGGAAGGGAAGCAGGGAAGAAGCTGCCAATAATGTGAAATGCCATGTATTGTTAGGCTTACTGACCACAAACATGAGTATTCAAGGATTGCAACATAATTTTGTTTCAAGAGAATTAATATTTTACATTGCATTTACATTTTCTGGTTTCATTGTTCCTTGTAAAATGGAAATTAAAAGCTGAATGCTTTAGGATAGACTTGAGCAGAGATCTTTTTATTATAAAAAAGTGATAATAAATAAAAATGATTACTCTGCCTTGAGTGTTGATAAAAGTAAAAAATGGGACATAAATTAGATAAAACAATAAATATCCTTTATCTCTGTCACCAGTACTATCATGTACAAACATACTTCTAACTAAAGATTTCCAAATCCAATTAAACTTTTTGTTAAAAAAATTATCACGCAATTAAATAACAGCTTATAGAATGGGTTGCATTTATTGAACATGTAAGAGCTGTGGTAGTGCAGTGTTGAGAATGCAGTATTGCAGGCTAAGTCTGTCCACTGCCAGCAGTTTGATCATGAACAACTCAAGGTTGACCCAGACTTCCAATTTTCCAAGGGGGGTTAAATGAGGACCCATATTGTTGGGGGCAACAGACTGACTCTGTAAACCATTTAGAGAGAGCTGTAAAGCACTATGGGACGGTATGTGAGTCTTTATTGCTATTGCTCATAATAAAGTGCCAAAGTACTTTCCTTCATGCTGTGTTTAAAGAGAATATGGGTGGAAGGGAAAATGTCCGGACAGTGACCAAGAGACACACTATGAGGCCCCCTTGAAAAAGATATGCAGGCTTCACCTGAGGAAGATTAAGAATGGCCATCAGGAGGGCCTCAAGGAAAGCAGACAATCCTTTCTTTCTGCTCTAGAGATCTAGACTAAGACAAACAGCTGCAATATAATACATTTTCCTAGACTTAGCACAAGGAAGGGAGCAACAATACTGTTAAAACTGTCACATAAATTGTTGATAGGATTATTGTTTCCACAGGGAAAAAAATAAGGAACCTGAAAGCTTTCCAAGTACTAGAACTGCTTTTTCAGAAATCCAACAACCCGAATCTCTGTCAGTACATTCTGCTTGTCCTGAAATCCATCTGGACGTGGGACCCCATGAATTTCTTCCTGCTGGAGTGGTCTCTGCAGCCCATCTGCCAGTTTGTGGGGGTCATCCCTCTCAAGCCCTTCCGGGTCCAGGCTCAATTCTTCCAGCTGGTGGAGTCCGTGGTGAAGGACCTGTCTTATCTCCCTCACGAGATCTTGAAGAAGATCCAGGGCTTGATCAATGAGAACGTCCAGCCCTCGTGCACCTCGCTGGCCTTGGGCTGCCTCCATAGCATCACACAGAGGGACCCCCTTTTGAGGGACATCTTCAGGGATTCCGGACTTTTAGGAATGCTGCTTGTTCAGATGCGTAAAGAAGCCAAAAGACTGATAAAGAAAGGTATCCTCTATATTCAATAAATACACTATATCGTTTTCCAAAGTCTTCATGCTGGGAATGGATTGCCAGCAGTTCCACCCATTTCTCTGGTTATCTGTGGTCTATAAGGGCCCCATCTGAAATTTACCTTTGCGTTGATCCCAAATTTGGCCGCAACTCACACCTAGACAATCTGTCCCGTAGGATGCGCTGCTGCTTCCTCCCACTGAACCTTCTTTTAGCGCCAGCAGAGGTTGGAGACCCTTCCCGCTTTTTAGGGGGATGAAACATTTGCTCAGAGAAACGTTTGCTTGCTTCCTTCTCCTTTCCCTCCATCACTCACAATATACAAGCAGCTTTCTGTCAGGGGCTGATCTGAGAGGTTATCCGCTCAGGGCTTCATTGGACCCTTCCCCCCCATTCCTCTTATTGTTGTTGTTTTCCCTCAACCCCCCCCCCCCTCCCAACTTTATAAATCCCTAACCCGTTTAACTTCGACACCCCTCCCCCAGCCTCCTTAATCAGATCCTGATGCTTCTTCTTTCTCGCACTGAATCTGTTGTGTCTCCTCACCTCCTGAGGCAGCAGCAGCAGGTCCAAGTGAGCTCTGCCATTCTGAGAATGTCTTCTCCTGTTTGTGGGAAGGACAGCCATCCATACCCAGCGCTACTCATGAGGAAATCATCTGGTTTCTTGTCATGCAGGAAGCACTCAAGCAAGCCCTCAGGTGTCGGAAGGGGAAGGTCTCCTCAAATGGATTCTGAAGATGGCAGCCGCTCTGGTGGTGGGATCTCTCAGGAACACAGGTAAAGGAGAGGAGAACCCACCCAGTTTCACTGGCCAAAACATGAGGGTTGCGGAATATTAGTTTATGGGAAACTTCATCCGTTGCTTCTTCTGTTGATCCTGAAGCCAGTGGATAGGCCAGTCACCTGGTAGATATTGGCTTTCCTAGCCTTGCCACGGCTCTGCTCTGTGGAAGATTTGTGATTCAGGAAACTCTCCGTGAAAATAAGAACTGGCCGTGGGAAAGAAAGAGAGGCAACGTTTCCCCCACATTGCTTTCTAAAGACAAAGTCAGGGACTTAGGGACCAGGCTATGGATTCGGAAAAATCTTGCAATTTTAGAGAAGCTTTAAGGCGATTACAAATTAATTTGTGCAACATAAAGCATGCTAATGTTGGGTTAGGCTAATTCAACAGAAGAAATGCAATTACTTTTCCTTTTCATGGAATCTTAAAGAAGGTTCAGATAACAGAAGGCTATTTCTGTCTCCATTTGTGTCTTTCCCTTCATTTTTCAACATTTTCCTATCTTCCTTAATCAGGGGAAAAAAACTTGAAAGGGGGGGGGGGTCAGAATTGAAAACATGTTCATGACCCTTTGAACGGCCGTGACAGGCACCTTCAGAGGAAAGTGTCCATACAGTGGAAAGAATGCATACAGTGAGACAGGAAGGCAGAGATGGGATGCAGAGAACGGTGATCCTTAGGACCCAGGCCTAAATACTCTGGAATTATTTACAGGGTGCATTTACAGCAGCATAAGGCAATCTGCAGAGCGGCCACAGTCACGGTGCCTTACTCCAAGGAGGAAATACTTAGAGCAAAAGATTGAGACGGAGACTGCACCAATTTTGCCACATATTAATAACACCGATTTTTCAGGGTGGGGGAAGAAATATCTTAACATTTCACTTAAGCCATGGGCTTTACTCCTTTCATACAATGTTGCATTCATTGTACTCCTCAATAAAATTTAATTATTCTAGTAACTGATCTATGAACCTGGTCATATATTATAAAATAATCTATGAAATCATTATCATTAAGTGGCCATATTTCAGATTCTGCTTGGAACATGGCTTAATAGCAGGTTATACGTGTGATTTCTCAGTGATCCTCAGGGACTACGGCATGGTGCCCTACATCAAGATCTACATGGATAGTGAGCTGTACCGAAGTGATGCCGTGAACATCCTGGAGCAGCTGTCCATCATCAACCCTGAGGAGTACATGAGCTCCATGGTTGGGGCCCTCTGCTCCTCTACTCAGGGTGAACTAGACTTCAAGCTGGATTTACTTAAAGTAAGGAATAGTAAACGCCAGATCTATATTATCGGAAAAAAGATTAAGGGTTGGGCTTTGTTCCTCTACTGGGTTATGAATCATAGGGAAGTTCTAAACTATGGAAATATAGTTACTTTTGGCTCATAGGAAAATAATTTATTGAAATGTGTTAGCAGTCCCTAAAGCTGACCTCTAATTGAAGACTGAAAGTACTATTGGCCATTAGGAAGAATTATGTGGTCGTAAGTCCTGCCCAAGAATGGAAGGGATATGTCCGCCTTCCTTGGAACTCTCCCCAAAGAGGGTGGGTGGGCACCCATTCTGAAACCTTTAGTAGATCCTGCAGAAATTAGGGGTTTGCACTAAGAGTTCTCCTGCTTCTTCCAACCTGGTGAATGATGTGTATTTGTGTATCTGGCTATTGCTGTCCCTGAAGATGTGACACAATATTGGACACATTTCTTGGCCTCTAAAAAGTTTCCTGCTGCTGCAATGGTCAATAACTACCTGAAGAAGGTCAACAGTCCATTAAAGGGATTGGGGGAGAAGACCGTTAAGAGCGATTATCCTTTTCAGTGGCCTCATGAACAGCCAAGGTTTGGATACAGTCCTCAAGGACCCCGATCTGGTGCTTTTATAAGGCCAAGAAGGCTTAAAATAAGATGGGAATTATTATTGCAGTAGAGAGAGCAGATTTATCTTGTGTGGCTATTTTTATTTCCATCTACCGTTTTCCGGAGGCCTCCGGATGTGAAGTGCCAGAGAAGAAGAGGATGAGGCTGCTCTCGGGGAGGTGACCTCCTTGTCCAATTTCCACAGGATCCATTTGGCCATTGTGAAGAACAGAATGATAGTCAAGAGGCCCTTTGATCTATGACTTGCCATGCCTGTTCTTTGGCAGGAGACTCTTAAATCTAAGGCAGAAGCGGTAGAAAGACAGGAGCAGCTGGTAACTGATTAGTAGAATCTCAGATTTTTAATATAATACTCTATATTGCCATATTGCACTAAAAGCTATATGTGGAGATGGTTGTTCATAATAACTATTTGACTAGATAGTGAAAAGGGTAACTGTGTCAGGCAAAATGCGAAACAGAATTAATTAACCCAGTACACAGTAAACAATTTAGAAGTTAGATTTAACTTCCCGTGTTTGGGATAAGAGCCATGGTGGCGCAGTGATTAAAATGCAGTATTATAGGCTAATTCTGCCCACAGCCAGGAGTTCGATCCTGACCTACTCAAAGTTGACTTCCATCCTTCCTACAGTAAGTTAGTAAAATGAGGACCCAGATTGTTGGGGGGGAAATACTGGAATTGTAAACCTTCTAGAGTGTGCTGTAAAGCAGATGGGCGGTATATAAGTCTAAGTGCATTGCTATTGCTATATTTAAATAAAGACAATAGCACCTGTTGAAAGGAATTTTTCAAGAGTCCAGTCCTCAAACAGGTTAGTGAAAGTAGCTTACCTTAACCTAGAGACTGATGCTACTACCAGCCCCATGATACCTACTGACGGGGAAATGATTTGGACATCCTAGAGCAAGTCTATTTTCCTGAGGAAATGTGAAGGAGAAAAAATTAAAGCAATTGCCTCTGTATTAGAGAGAGTAGAAGGATTAACGCCCCCCCCCCCCACTTCACACCCAGATCCTCTCTGTCCAGTGAAGAGAAGAAACCAGCCACAGCTAATCTAGCATTCTTCTGATGGCTAAGTTTGCTACTTGCCTGAACTGATATAAAAACTAATGCAGCTTTGATGCCTAATTCTGACAAATTATAACTATATTAATACATAATACGAGAGAATGAATTTACTAGCTGTAGCCTTTGGGATCATGATTACATTATGTTCAAATTCAGATTGATTTGCTAATTTATATTTAGCTGTTAAACCCCAAGTGCAAGTGCTAGAGAGTTCCAGAGCGGCAGGCGGTGGGCAATTATGAGGAATAACGAAGAAAGCCATGCAGAAATAAATTCGGTTAGCTATAACCTAGTTAGGGATTTCCACTCCAGGCAGGCCTGTTACAGATTAAAACCAGAAGAATAGACAATTAAATTGTAACAGAGTTAGAGCCAGAAGAAATGAGGTTATGGCTGACCTCTCCAGATTGTGTCAAAGCCATTCTGATACATCAAGGTCCGGTTTATTAGGTTTATGCCTCTTCAGGAGTTACTGCCTGGTGTGATACATTAGCATGCAAACTGAATGGCAGTAACCCCGTTTCCTCCTTGTATCTCTGGCACACCTCCTCCCTTCTTTTAGAGGATGAAGAAGAGGCAGGATCCGTTTCAGAGAGACGTTTGCATAGGATGAAATTTTGAAATCATATATCTTTAAAAAATTTGAACCCCTGACACAGGCCAACACATCGGCCACATCCTCCTAAATTCACAAATGACAATTTTCTTTTTTTTTTAATCAAATTTTTATTTTTTATATTCTTTATACACATCACTGCGTGAACGGTGTGGCATCTGGGTATAAACATTTCATAAACATAATCTTATTATTCCTAAATATTACATTTCATTTCCATTATTTCATATTATTTATGCATGCCTTTTTTATTTATTTTAATTTATTTAATTTATTTCGGATTTATACCCCGCCCTTCTCCTTGTTAGGACCCTTCATTTCTAAACCTTCTTTCTGTCCTTTTGTACATTTTAACACATTAATATATAATTACTATTATTCCCCTCTATTTTCTATCCATATTTTAACTCCCCCCCTTCATATCACTATAATATTCAAAGATGTGTTTTTCACCTATTTTGTTATTCCTATTTCCTTAATTAAATCAGAATTTCATCCTTCATTCTTCCATTATTCAGTAACTCCATACACAGTTTTAGTACAAATCAAAACCATGTATACATTTAAGGTAGTTCTATTTATGTTCTTTCCCATTTTTCAATCCATATAATTCTACTATTAATACATGTGTATTGAGTGTGTGTATGTCTGTGTACACACACTCATACAGACACACACACACCTAATCGCCCATAGTTTAATTCTAACATTTCACTGTTATTTATATTTTTATATATATTTAGTAGTATAGTCATTCAAAATCTAATTTTCTAATTCTTCATATCTATTTATATTAAGATATTATCCTGATATCTATCACACTGCTATAATAATTCTCCAACTTGTATAATTCTAATATTAATACACATTCTTTAAATATATTCATAAAGATATTCTTTTACTCTATTTTTCCCTTATCCATCGTCTTTTAGCAGCATCTGAACCTTTAATCTTCTTTTAGTTTTCCTCCCATATTTTTCCCTTAAATTGTTTTATTCCCTCTATTTGATTATGCAATCCAACTTTTTCTCCCATCTCTACCCTTTCCCACTGTCTAATTCCAAACCTATCTATTCCACATTCTATCTCTTTCCCCTGTTCTCTTCCTGTTTCTCCCATTCCCTTTTTGAGTCTTTTATATTATTTTCCTCCTTTTTAAATTCCTTAAACAGTATTAGTTTTAGTAACATCTCCTCCTTGTTATCTTCTTCTTGCTGGTTTCTCTCCACTTTCCTCTCTGTTTTTTCTGGTGCCTCCATTCTTTCTTCACTGTCCAGATCATTGTCCATTCTTTTTTGTATTATATTTCCCAGTTTTTGATCTATACGGTCAAATATTTTCTCAATGCTTTGTAAAAGCTCCATTCCATTTAGGTTACCCACACTTACGTCTTATATTGCATCTGTATTTAGTCAATCTCTTTTTTAGCCTACTGTCCAGAGTTCATACATTCAAAACTTCCCCCTTGGATTTCTGAGGTCAACTTCTAATAAAAAATATTTTCTCACCCAGATCACACTCCATTCACTTTCTCCACTCCAGCCCAGTCTTGGATATTCCGGCTGTCCCTGGCTTCATGGCGGCCATCTTGGCTGCCACTGCTCCTCATGTTCAGATGAGGGGGCTTTCCAAGTCAGGAAGGAGAGATGTGGCTCTCCTCTACCTTCCAGGTGATCCCCCTTTACTTCACCATCCCTTTAGGGTGGCTATGGTCCACATTTGGACCCTTTGATGAGGAGAGGTTGGGGCCGACCGTGGAGCTCGCAGATTAGGCTTCCAAAGGTGCCGGAAGTACAACTGGAAGCTCTAAATTCACAAAAGACAGTTTTCTGATGAAGTAAACTGTAGTTCACAAAAGATTATGCCTTTTAATAAAACATGTTACTCTGAAAAAGTGTTACAAGATGCCTTTTGATGAAAGGATAATTCACTTTGTCTTATAATATGATAACTGTAGCTTGTGGTCTGACATTGTATGGACCAAAAGTCCTGGCTATAATGACTCAAGCCATTACCCTCATGCAATTAGACTACTACAATGCATTCAATATGGGGCTGCCTTTGAAGCTTGCCCACAAGCCATTGTTAGTTCAGAATGCAACAGTCTACTGCTTGATTGGTCCTAGCCATTACAATCATAAAATACCTATTTTAAAGCCCAATATTGGACCTAAGGCTTCTTATGAATTGGTGGCCGATAGGTTTTCAGGTGCAATTCAAAGGGCTTATTATGTATAGAATCCCATGCAAATTAATATTTAATGCATGTAGCTGTTCCTATGTTAATCAGAGTCAGCCTGTCTGGGGGACCCTTCAGGGAGAAGCTGCTTCTGGTGTCTAACATCCAGGAACCAAGACCAGAAAGTGTTGTTTTTCTGTCTTGCTCCCCATGTTATTAACAAAATGATTTTCCACTAAAGGGTAGGCTGAACCCTTCTGTGGAGACTTTCTGGAAACAATCAATTTGAAGGACTTTAGTCAAGACCAGTTTTCTCTGGAGTTGGCTGCTGTCCTTTACAAACTCTGTATATACGGTGATAAGTCCTTCTTTCCTTTTTCTCCAATGCTAGTCTCTGCTGAAGACCCTGGTGAACCCCAAGGGTCGCTCTGCCTTCAGAACCAGCGGTGGCTTCAACGGGCTGTTTTCCCTTCTGGCTGACATGGAGGGTGCCTTGCAGGACCCACCTTCAGGAGCCTGGGACTCCTTTGGTCACAGCCACACACTAGGGCTGATACAACGCATTCTCCAGACAATGGCAGCCGCTCTGTACTTGGACCCTGCCAATAAGGGCTTCTTCCAGGAGAATGGTCTCTTTGAGAGGATGGTGGAGGACCTTGGCACGCTTGGCTGCTTTTCGGCACAAAGGTGGGGACAAATTCCTATGCAGATCAACAAACCACGATCCTTTGTTGAGCTTTCAAATACAGCTGTTTGCTCACCTGAGCTTTTCCCAACTCGGCTAAAAAGCTGCATCAGGATATTCAGCTTCCTTGATTCCATGGCCAAGATGGACCCCTTCGACCTCAAGAGCTGCTTGGAGGAAACAGATCCTCCCACATTGGGCACTCAGGATAGGACAGAAAATCAGCGAGAAGATTCTCCAGGGAATTTTTGGGATCATAGAAAGTCTGACAAAGTAGCTGCTGTCCAGCTGCCAGAACCCCAGAACAGGTAGGCCATTGATGGTTATGAATGATATAGAAAGTTGAAAGCACTAATTTATCTAATAATTTATCTAATTATCCTATTTCTTACATGTCTTGAAGCTCTGATCAAACTGCCTGGCATTGCTTCGTAGCCTTCTGGATCTTCCTCTTTCAAATAGTGCTTAATTATAAGTAGAATTATACCTACATATCAGTCTAAATTAGTGTTCCTCACTTTGGCAAGATGTATGGATTTCACCTATCAGAGTTCCCCTGCCATTGTGACATCCACACATCGTAAAGTTGCTAAGGCGGAGATTCCCTGGACTCTCGGCCCCTCTCGGCCCCTGATGTAGGTGAGGCCAAAAAGGGAGGCACCCCCCCCCCCATTAAAAATCATTCCTGTAAGTCCTGTCCAAGTTTCTACTAATTAAAATTAAAATGGGATTATTGAGGGAGTTTCTTGGCATGCTTAGGTCTCCAGAGTGTGCAGTCTTTTCTTGAAACCCCTAGCTGCATATGTTATCTAGACATGAGAGAAGTCTTTGAGTGCATAAATGGACTGTTTGTTAACAAAATTATAGATATTTAAAGTTGGATCTAAATTGAAAAATATGATACTTAGCAGCCTATAACGTCAAATAAGCACCAACAATTTTGATTCAAAAAAATTATCATAAGGAGAGGGCACCAAACAGTAATGTTTCTTTTTCTCCTTGCTGTTTTTCTCTCATCTTGGGAGGAGCCATAATTCAATCACAAATTTATGAAAAAAGGAGGCAATTAAAGTTTCCACTCATTAATTTTGTTATAAGGCGGTTTCAAATCAGCAGACACTTCTCAAATGTTGGGAAAACCGAATGCCTTCTTTGAAATAAGTCCTTCTACTCAGACACAATGAAATGCAAGCCAATCCTTACAGAATACTACAGAATTAGGGCTCCCCCCCCCCCCACCATTCAGAAAGGAAGGTCTGAAGCACAAAGCATGTTCCTTCCCTTTCTCTTTGGAGGGAAAAGGCTTGATGGAACTCCATTGTGGAGCATTGCCTTCCCTGAGGGTGGCTAGGAGGGCCATCTTTTTCTGGGGTATCCTTGGCCACCAAGGAGGTTGCAAATTCTCCTCCCCTTCCAGTTTTCAGAAGCATTTGCTTTCCTGTTTTTATGCAAGAACGGACTAGAAGGACTGTGACCTGGTTCCTCCTCTTTTGCCTGGAGGTACACAAGTGTACAGAAATGCCATCGGTGTCCTCTTGTCTTTTCTCTGAAGGCCACAAGGTGAGGACTCGGTGATTGTGTGTCCTGGAGCCCTGTGTGTCATGGTGACACTGATTTGCAAACTCTACAATGAAGCCTATCCTGAGGTAAGTCGACAGGTGACTGATGCCCCTGAGGGAGACTCAACTTCACACAGGCGAGATTATATAGCATAGCCAAGCATACTCATTACTCCTTTCAAAATACCCTGTTTCCCTGAAAATAAGATAATAAGCCCGATTAGGCTTTTGAGCGCATGCACTAATAAGCCCTCCCCAGAAAATAAGCCCTCCCTGAAAATATTGCAACACAGCAACAGCCATGAGGTCACCATGATTGCTGCCTCCTGCACCTCAAAAATAATATACCTCCCCAAAAATAAGGCCAAGTGCTTATTTCGTGTGTGTGTGTGTGTGTGTGTGTGTGTGTGTGTGTGTCAAAAGAAAATAAGACGCTGTCTTAATTTTTGGTAAAACACAGTAAATAGGATTATGCAAAAGACAAATAATGAAAAAAAATGAAAGAAAAAAAGAGAGGAAATCTATTCTACACCCATCTGATTTACAGTGCCCTCTTTCATCTGTAGTCATATCCACTTGATACTTATTTATTTAGTTAAATAAATATATAAAACCACCCCACTGCACACAAAAAAAAAGAATAAGGAACCAAATATTAGCATCCTCATCCGCAGCTTAAGTTATATGCCAAGTATAACTGGCAAGGTGATCCCAAGCATGGAGTCTGCTGGTGAGAGAGAGTCGCCTCATCAGAGCAGGCCTGGTGGGGTGGATGGACCGACGGACATGTTTGCCCTCAGACTTCATCCCGACGCAAAGTTGTGGGCTTATTTTCTGATTTGTAATTGCATCTCTTGTGCCCCCGTCAGACTCCGGGAGGGGATGTGTAGGGAAATCAATCCATAACAGCTGGGGAAACGGAGACTACTTTCCTGTCACCATTAATTTTTTTCACTAAAACCCTTTTTTCCTGGAATGAGCATCTCTGAAAACGGCACATTTTATTCAAAACAAGGCAATCTCATTATTGGCAGGACTGCTGTCATAATGCGAACAATCAATTCCTTGTACTCCATTATGGCTCTATTGAATTTGTGAGGGCAATGCGGATTTACTGAGCCAAGATCTTCACGGTGTCATTCTTCCCCTTAACCTTGCTTTTTTGCTGAAGCAAAATTATTATTATTAGGAAGAGCAATATGTAAGGTACAGAAAGCATTACGGCCTACGTAGAAAATTTAGATGACACTTTCTCAATTGCTGGACACCCCAATTCTTGAAAATCCTTTCCAACCCCGACTGACGGGAACTGGAAATGGCCCCGAATGGGTCGGTCCCTTGGGTAACTTTCGCTCATTCACTGAGGCAGGTCTGAGCTGGCTTGGGGGTGGCCCTCCATCAAAAGCCCATCACAGATGACTGAGAAACCGGTATTGCAGACATTGAGATATCTTTCCCATTTCTTTGGTTCCCAAGCAGGATCGTAGCTAAAACATGATCTTTGGCTGAGCTGAGGAAAATGAGCCCAACCATCGTCTTGGCTTGGGTTATAGGAGAGCTTTATAGTATGTGTGCCAGACATCCCAGAATGCCACTGTTTTATTTTTCAGGTTTATAATTTTAGCAAACAGATTTACCAAAACTACCACAATTATTATAGGTCTACACTACTTGACACAATTTTTATTTATGTACTAAATAAATTCAAGTTGACTTACCCCCTGTTAGATTAGTATGAAGAAGCTGGCCATAACTATCCCCACCTTTTCTTTAAAACATGTCTTCAGTTAGTTTCTGCACATTCTCTACTTTCCCAAGCTTTAAATTAGCAATTTTTTCTAATTGGCATAAGTTACCCATTTTCTGCTTAGCCATCAGAATCCCTACCTTTCTACAGCAGAAAGCATGCCCTGGATCAGGGGTGGGGGGGGGGGGGAAACCACAGCCCCTTTATGACTTGTCACTTGTGGACTTCAACTCCCAGAATTCCTGAGCCAGCCATGCTGGGAGTTGAAGTCCACAAGTCATAAAGGGCTCGTGGTCCCCCCCCCCCCTAGCTTCTTATGAAACTGGATCAGTTTTAGTTCCTCTAAGCAACCCAGACTGAGTCAAGGATATCAGAAGAATATAGACACAAATTCCATCACCTTTCTTCTTCTTCTTCTTCTTCTTCTTCTTCTTCTTCTTCTTCTTCTTCTTCTTCTCCTCCTGCCCCCCCACTCCAAGAAATGTAGCCATAGGATCCAGATTTATCATATTTAGGAACCTAAATAAAATTTGGATTATTTTTTAATTTACTTTCGGTTTTTATCCTCCCTTTTTTCACCTACACCTTGGGGGTGAAGATAGCTAAGGCTCTTTCCTCCTCCTGATTTCCCTACAACAACTCCGTGAGGTGGGCTGACAAAAAGCGACCGGCCCATTTGCCTGACTGATTTCTCATGCTTAAAGTGGAGAAGAACTCACAGTCTCCCAGGAAGCAACTTAATTATTTATTAATTAATCTTAATTTTCAACCTATCTAGCATCATTTTGGAGCCAGCACACTACAATGAACATAAACATCTCTGAACATAATCTTCTGTTTGACCACGTTTGTTATCTTAGCCTTTTTCCAATAGTCATTTCATTTAAATTTTGAATTTATTTCCTTTCTCTTGTATTTTACAAATATTTATATCATATACAAAAGTGAATTCAGATGCCCTATTTCTAATTTCTGATTATGAACATGTGTGCTAGTATCAACCAAAAAATAAATGTTCAGCAGCCCAGCTTGCAACTCTAAAATTCTCCAGTAAAATTAGTGTGTAACGGAGATAACACATGAAGAGGCAACTAATTTCAATAATAACTAATATGAAGCAATGAATGAGCCTTGGACAATTTTATATTATTTGCACACTTATTTATTAACTGTGTGTTGTTGTAAGCCAACCCTGGGTTCCTACATCATTTCTTAAATTTTTGTTTAGGAAGCCGGACTCTGATTTCTGCAGTGACCCAGGACTACCGTGTTTCCCCGAAAATAAGACAGGGTCTTATTTTCTTTTGAACCCCGAAATAAGCACTTGGCCTTATTTTCAGAGAGATCTTATTATTTTTGAAGTGCAGGAGGTGGTGAGCGTGGTCATCTCATGGCTGCTGCTGTGCTGCAATATTTTTGGGAAGGGCTTATTTTAGCACATGCGCTCAAAAGCCCGATTGGGCTCATTATCCGGGCAGGTCTTATTTTGGGGGAAATAGGGTATTCTGTTTCCATTATGGCTGCCGGTTACTGGTTGCCCTGGTGTTGCCAGCAGTCCACTCACGCCTGTTCTTCTTGCCCTGCCTTGGCTTGTTTCAGTTATCCCTGGAAATCCAATTCGCTGTGGCTGACCATATTCAATCCTTGATGGGCTTGGAGAAGAACCGCCAAGTGGCTTGTGCAGCCGGCCTGCTGGGCAGCCTCATCAGCTCCTGCCCAGAAGTTCTGCATGATGCAAGCAGCCCCCTCCACCCGCCTCTGATCCGGCTCTTCGAGAAGCTGGCCTCCCAGTCCATTCAGCCCGAGGTCTTAAGGTGACGTGTTGGTGTATCACAGCCGGTACCTGTTGGGCAACCTGGGGCTTCAGGGCTTAGTGATTTAGGTTTCCAAATGTCTACCCAGCAACTGTGACTGGTGTTTTCAGAGCTGACCTATTCATTTATATCCTGTGTTTCCCTGAAAATAAGACAGGGTCTTATTTTTCTTTTGGCCCCCAAAATAAGCACTTGGCCTTATTTTCAAGGAGGTCTTATCATTTTTGAGGTGCAGGAGGTGGGAGCATGGTCACCTCATGGCTGCTGCTGCGTTGAAATTTTTTTGGGGGGGAGGACTTATGTTAGCACATGCGCTCAAAAGCCTGATTGGGTTTATTATCTGGGGAGGTTTTATTTTGAGGGAAACAGGGTATTTGTATCTTGCCTCTATTATTTTTACAAATAACTCAAGGTAGCAAACATATCCAACACATCTCATACGGTAGTTGCTGTTTCTTATTTTATTTTTCCTACTGTGGAGTAGGGTAGCATGATGCAGAGATGCAGAGATGCAGCTGGTAAGATTCTGAAAGTCTGCTAAAACTTGTGGCAGCATCTTTCAAGACTCCTGTCCTCAAGAACTGCTGGCCAATTCCTCCAGCAGCCCCAGGTTTGGGGAATACGCAGTGACTTTGAGGCAATTCTAGGACCTTCATCCCCTGTGTTTTGTGCCCCCCCCCCCAACCTCTGCCATGCACCTCCCGCATAGATGCCTCATCCAGGCGTTCCTTTTCTTTGGCCATGGGTCATTTTCCCTTTGCTTGACCTCTTTCAGACAATTCCTGTGCCTACGGATGATGCCCCTTCCTGTCGTTCACACACCCCAGCTAAGCCTCCCCCTGGCATCCCTAAGTGACAGAGAGGAATTGGACGGAGTCCAGAGGAGGGCAGCCCAGAAGATGGTGGACCTGCAACCCAAACCCTGTGAGAAACAGCTAAAAGGCCTGTTTAGCCTACAGAAAGATGACCAAGGAGGCATGTGGGAGTAGTTTTCAAATATGTGAAGAATTCTCACAGGGAAGAGGGGATGGACGTATTCTCTGTTGCTCGAGAGGAAAAAGGTCAACAGGGGCAGATCCTGCTTAGCATCCACCCGTTCAGCAACTATTTCAAATTACGAGGGTGCTGAAGGAAGCATTCCACTCACAACTGTGGAATGCCTTGTTGGCCTCTTTCTCAGTACTCCTCCCCTTTATACTGTGCCTCTCAAAGTTCCCAGTTTGGAACCGGCGGTAGCATCGCTAACTGGGTATGTTTCTTCTGTTAGGTCCTGGAATAGCTGCATGGAACGACAGCCCAAAGCGAAGTCTGTTGGGCTCTGCAATGGCTCTCCAAACGGCCATGAGTCTCATTTCCGTGACAACCCCGCGCAGCCTGCACCTGCACAGCGCCTGCCTGGCCCCTTCCTTTGTGGAGTTCGACATGTCCCTCGATGGATACGGGTAATGTAGGATTGTCTTCTGCTTCCCCTCTCAACATTCCTCATCTCAGCCTCCAGGTCCTTTGCCTTTGGTTCCATGGAACCGAGTTCAATTTGTGGAAAGTTCAAAAGTCGATTGATCGATCAATCCATCGATCCGTCATGTTATTTAGACGCCTAATGCTTTGTCATTCGAAGGAATATCACCCATTTATGGGGCGAATTAGATAACAGATGTAGTTCAGAGCAACTTTAGGAACAGAAGTTTCTCATTTCCCCTTTTGGTTATTGCTCATAGTTCTATAATGTGTACTGGAAAATACCCCCGTTGTTAAGTCTTTGAGGGGATCCTTATATATCTAGTGCTGTTTAAATACATGAATGTTCATTCATGTCCTTCTTAGTGTGTTTTGAGCCAACACGGTTTAGTGTAGACCAGTGGTCGGCAAACCGCGGCTCGCGAGCCACGAGTGGCTCCCTGGCTCCTCGGGTGCGGCTCTTCCTCTCTCCTCCCCCCCCCCCCCCCGAGGCAGCGGAGGGCCCGGCATGTCGGTTGGGGGGGCTCTGGCTGCCTCCCCCTGGAGCGAGAGAGCGAGCCAACGGACGGGGGGAATGCCCGGGGCTGTGGCTGCGCCGGAGCTGTTGTGTTGCAGCCGGAGGGGCCAAAGAGGGACCTGGTGGAAACGTGGCCGGCTGTCCTGCCCGATGCGCTCGGACGGCGGGAGATGCCTGTCGCAGGGCTCGGGGTCAGCAGCAGCAACAGCCGCCTGCAGAGAGCGGCGAGCCATGCTTTCCGGGGCTGTCCGCCGCGTGGGGCTGGGACGGAGGTGGGCATGCGGCGGCCGGACAGCCTCCGCGGTGCTTGGATGGCCGCGGCCTCGGGTTCTCCCCCCACCCGCTGACTGCGTGAAAACCCGTGCCGTGCTTTCCACTGCTTGGGGGGGGGGGAAGGGAGGGAGAGAGGGAGGGGGCGACTGACATACAGAGAGAGAGGGAGGGGGAGGGAGGAAGAGACAAACAGAGAGACACAGAGAGAGAGGGAGGGAGAGAGGGAATCAGAGAGAGGGAGAGAGAGAGACACACACACACACACACAGAATGACAGGTGGGTGGAGGGAGGAGAGAGAGAGACAGATAAAGAGAGAGATAGACAGAGACAAAAAGAAAAAGAGAGAAAGAAAAAGAAGGTGGTAGAGAGAGAGAGAGAAAGAAAGAAAGAAAAAGAAAGAAAGAAAGAAAGAAAGAAAGAAAGAAAGAAAGAAAGAAAGAAAGAAAGAAGGAAAGAAGGAAAGAAGGAAAGAAAGAATGAATTTTGGTTGCTAAGCAGGACCGTTGTTAAGTGAGTTTCACCACATTTAATAAGTTTCCCCACCACTGGTGTAGACCAATGATGCACTTGTTTGGAGCTGATCATTGTATTTTCGAGTCTAGTCTGGGGAGGCCCCCTCCCCAAAATGGCATAATTAAGATGAAGGATTGAGTAGGGATAGGATAAAGTGTAATTTGACCTTAGCTAACATTTTGAACACTTAAATTTAAATACAGTTAATATCTCCCCCCCCCCACACACACACACATATTTAAGGGGAGAATTACATATGTTATGGGTAACATTTGGAGCACGTGTGGGGCCCATTAAGGTGGGGGGTGAGTTATATTTAACCTCAGGGATGAAATGGTACCAAATGGATATCAAATTATGTAGCCATATGAATTTCATTTAAAGGATGGAAACAATATTTTTGGTAGCTCTTAGGGTTACAGTACTGAGTAACTATTACTAAACAGCAAGGAAATCAGTCTGCTTGTATCACTTCCTTGAGTGTTCTGATGCGATTATGCAACTTTTAATGCACATTGTGCTATAAAGGGGAACAGGAAGCATGGAATTGCAGAATTCAGAGAAGAAGAAAATAAATCTTACGTTAATCCTTGAATGGTCAGACTAGCTAAACAAAATATTTTAGGTTTGTTACCTAATATGCCAGGGAACATATTGGTTAGTGCAGTTGCTGTTTATTTGGCAATTCAGCTATTCCTTAGTGGCTGAAGAGACTTTCTCTTCTGCATGAATGGAGGAGGAGCGTATCGATAGAGTCCGTGGTGCTACTCAACTGTGTGCTTGTGTGTGTGTGTGTGCGCGCGCGCACACAGCCTGGTTATGTCCAAAACACATTGTGGGCATGGTGGGATTCAAATAATTTAACAACCTGTTCTCTGCCCTAATGCTAAGTTTGGTAGGCATGGCTGGGTAATCATGTGACTAGCTTATAATGTGACTGGGTGGGTGTGGTCAACTTGACATAACTCACATCGAGGGGTGCTTCACCTCACCCAGCCTCTCGGGACCATGGGGAGGCTGCATAATGGTCATAAGTGTGAAAAACAGTCCTCTAACTCCTTGAGGAAATAAAATAGTAAGAATGCAACGATAACTATCAGCAGTCAACTCTTGCTCATCAAGGGAAACCCTATTTAGCAGAGAGGTCCTTTAAGCTCTCCAGAAAGTGGGTGGGCTCACTTGGGCTACAAAATGCTGAGCTAAAGAGACAAATTAGCAAACTATATAGGGGACCCAGGTCCTCTGTGGAGAAGGGCGGGATATAAATTTAAATAAAATAAAATAAATAAATAAATAAGCCTCCCAAGCTTGTCAATATCACAATACAATTAGTACATGCCACAGATATCTAAGTAAACTTCAAGCCTTGTGCCATGTTACTAAGCCTTATTATCATAAGAAAAACCTCAAACGAATTGGAGGTTCCATATCCCTACCTCCTTTCCCCCCCAATCTTACTATCAGTGAGCAGGCATGTCCCTTGGCCGTCCCAAAGCAATGCAAAAGCACCAAAGGTGCTTTTTCAAGAGGCCACTGGACTTTCTGGAAACCAAGCATTTCTTCAAAATGTTCATCGTTGCATCCGGCCTGGAAGAACTCCGACAGTATTTCCTCCCAAGAGCAGTGTGAAAAGCTTTAAACAACCCTTCCCCTTTAAGAAAGTCAAGCCCCCTTATAAAGCAAAGCAAAGTACCGGCAAAGAAAAAATCTCCAGAGAAGCTCAGGCAACAGCAAGTCTGTGACCTACTGCCAAGAACATTTAGCTGTTACGGTGTAACAAGGGTTAACTGGAGAGGCAGTTTCTGTAAGCAGGGCAACAAAGATTAGGCTAGAAACAACACTAGAATGTTTTCTTCCTGCCTTCTTTACAGGATTAGCCCTGTAGAGTGGGAAAAAAGTGAGATTTCTTCCAGCACCTGGTTCTCAGAAAGTTAACAAATGGTTCTCCTGAACAGGTGTAACCTGGCTGAATCCCACAACTGAGTGTGGGGCTGCCATAACCCACACCGAACCCTGGGTGAGCTTTAGCATGCACCAAGTCTGCCCACGCCCAGGCAGGAGGGTCCAACCCCACCCACCCACTCCCGTCTCTGTGGGATCCTCTCCTGACTGCCGTTGCTGTCAAATCTGGTGCAAAGCCAGCTCCAAGCTCCGTAGCTTAGGCCAGCACTTCAAGTGTGGGTGTGGAAGGGACCCCCCTCTGGACCATGGGGGCCCTTCTTTCTTGGAGATACCTTCGTGACCAAGGGCTGAGAGGGCTTCGGAACTGCAGAGCCACACAGGGTCTTCGCTTTGGGTAAAAATAGGGGGTGGGGGATTGTCTGCTTTGAGAAGTAAATTGGGGTATTTCATTTAAAGTTTCACACAGCACCATTATCTGTGAAACTGTAAAGTGAGGAACTGCCACTCTTCAAAAAATGTATCTATTGAATAATCATAGGGATTACAAAACAGAAGGGAATGATTCAGGAGTAATTGGGAGAGAGATTTTGCTTGTAAGTTTGTAATCATTTATCGCTATTTCTATTCCTTTAAAAAGAAATGCATGTCTTACTGCTTTTATTTTCTTGTGTTTGCAGCTGTTTGTTTATCCCAAGTATGGCCACCATTCTAGGCCAAAGCACTGAACACTCTGTCTTGGGAGGAACCGGAGAAGGTAGATTTTTAAAGTACTGTCTTCAAAATGTTGGCTATAATGCATATATATGCTGGTCTTGTTGTATTCAAGTCTTTTCCCGTGTAAGATTGAGATTGTTGCAAGGACAATGTTAATCTTACATGGGAAAAGACCCGAATACAACAAGACCAGCATACCTACACCATGAAAATCTACGAAAACACACACACACACACACACACACACACACACACACATGTTTTAGATTTTTAAGGGATGATTTAATAATTAATTAAGAGACAATTGGTGCTCCTGGAAGCACCAAGCCGGAAGCACCAGCCTGAAGATGATGAATGAGACTTCATCGAAACGTCGTGAAGATACTTCCAATTCTACGCAGGAGAAAACCCGAACAACCAAAGACCTACATACAAACACCCGCGAAAACCTCAGAAAACACACACACACACACACACACACACACACACACATATATATATGCATGCATATATGAGTGTTTATAAAGTCTATGCCTCTCTTGGTGTGGGTATATACGTAAGTTGTTCAGTAATTCCTCTTGAGATCATCCCGGAGAAGAAAGGATTGGATCAGCAATAACCTTTGAAGATAATTCCCTCTTGGTCAAGAATGGCTGGACCAAAAAGCTTCCCTAATTCATTGGAGAGAGTATTTTTGATTCAAGACTTTGAAATGCTTAATTTTCATTGAGTAAACTGGATTTCTCCGTCATACACTCTGCTTCTCCTCTGCCCAAGTGGAAGTTGTCCGTTTGTGAACCCACCCTTTCTAAGGGGCTTTGTGTCACTGTGCCTTGTTCCACCTGGCGTGGGCAGCATCTCTCCATTGCTCTTGACAGTCTCTGTTTTATCCCTTTCTCTGCCCTCTTAGGCATCAGGCGGTTCCCCCCACCAAATGGCCTCACTTTTTCCTCCTGGTTTCTGATCAATAAGCTGAGTTCTGCTCGTGATTACCACCCGCTACGTTTCCTTACCTTGATGCGTCACATGGCGAGAACCGAAGAAGTCTTTGCTTGCTTTGCAGTGAGGTTTTCTCCCGTAGAAGGTTGTTTAACCATCTCGACTGAGGAAGTGGCATTTGAAGATTTAGGTAAGGGTCTCAGGGCCAGAGGGCCTGAGGTTGACCAAGGCCTGACATGCAGAAAACTTAAAATCCTCAAGCCCCGAGTTTCTTGGAAGATTCAAACCAACCTCTGAATTTGTGCCCAGAAAACAGTTCTTCAACATGGCCTACATGCACCAGGCACATGCTTTTCAAACTCTGTGTTAGATCTCCTTGTGGCTCTCTAATCAAGATACGGCCAAGCAAAGACTTGTGACCAGTGTGGTTAGAGAGCTTCTTTCCGAGTGCATTTCTGGAGTGTGTGATGTTTGTTCTCCAAGGACTGAATTAACCATTCCTAGTCATTGTTCAGATTGCAGTAATGCGCTCTCGCTCTCTCTCCCTCTCTCTCCTTCCCCCCTCCCTCCCCCCCTCTCAGCTGCATTGAGCCCTTTTGCAAGGCCCAGTTGTGGAAGCGTCTCTGTCAGAGCATGCAATAGGCTGGCTTCAAGTCTCCCAGGTCCTTTGGAATGCATCCAGTTGCAAGCCTAACATCTGCCTCCGATCCTTTTAAAGCAGTAGCATCGGAGCAGCTGGGAAAAGAGCTCCACACGGGCGCTGCTTTCATGCCTCTCCGTGAAAGTCCTCATAGGACTCGAATCCAAAGCGCTAGAGAGCCTATAAAACAGACTTATTCAAAACCCCTAATTATCTTGGAACTGAAAAACCAAAAGGGTCATCTGCCCTCACCGTGTCCCAATTTCCTCTAAATCCAAACTCCTATCTATACAGGAGAAGACTTGCCAGGGGCTGCTCTTACTTGGCAAGACATTGCCTGTCATGTGTGTGTGCGCGTGTGTGCGTTTGCTTGCATGCATGTGTGTGCGTGCACTTGTGTGTCTGCTTGTGCTTTGGGGCTGTCCTTGGTTGATGTCCAAACCAGTGTTGAAAACGATTCTTGTTCTGTAGAAACTCTGTCACCATCATGCCCCAAACATTTTCCCCTGATCTTGCGGTAAGACGTTTCCCTTTGGTTTCACTAAAATGTAGCAAATTATTCCTTTTTTTGTGCTAACAGACACAATGGTACCTGAAGATGAGACCGCTCTGCTGTGCCAAGTTCGGTTCAGGTGTGCTCCACTGCTGGTGACTGGACAGTGGCATCACCTTGCTGTGACGGTGGCAAAAGAAACGAAGCAGATCTGCACCGTTTCGGCCTATCTGAACGGCAGCCTGGTGGGCTCTGCGAAGGTGGGACGCCTGCAGAAGGCAGCTCTTTCTTCCTTTGGACTCAGCACGTAGGATTTGTTTGTCTGAAGCTCTGCTTCGTGGCAAAGACCAGGCCTGAAAGAAGAAGAAGGGTTAGCTAATTACCTTTCAAGCCACAATATTTCTTTTCGGCTTGTCTTGTATGGAGGAGAGGGCAATTCAAGAAAATTGTGATACGCTGCGATATTCCAGTAAAAAAACCTCTAAAATATATAAAACTAGATGCTTCAGGAGAAGGTTCAACATGTATGCATACATTTCAGTACACAGTTAGTTCAATCAGAATAGAGTTGGAAGGGACCTTAGAGGTCTTCTAGTCCAACCCCCTGCTCAAGCAGGAAACCCTATACCATTTCAGACAAGTGGCTGTCCAGTCTCTTCTTAACAACCTCCAGTGATAAAGGCTGTACTACTTCTGAAGGCAACTTCTGTTTGACTGTTTGATGGTTCTCACTGTCAGGAAGTTTCTCCTCCGTTCTAGGCTGGGTCTCTCCTTGATTTCTCCTTGGTTTCCATCCATTGCTTCTTGTCGTGCCTTCTGTGTGCAGGCTCCTTTTCCAGAGAGAAAGCACCACAAGGGCTCCAGCCGTTCCTTTTTCTTCTACTACAGATGCAGTACATCCGGGCACTGCCAGGGAGCTTCCCTTCCATGGACCCTGCTTCTTTTATCGATGTCTTTGGCTTTGTGTCTACACCGCTGATGTGGAAAAAGAGGTCTTCCTTGTCTTGGCGTCAAGGCCCCATGTTCTTATTTGAAGAAGTTCTCTCTGTGAAAACTTTGCAGCTGATGGAAAAACTTGGTCCGAGATATTATAGCAATTTCCAGGCTGTGGAGCTTAGAGGTAGAACTTGTGACTGCAGGGGCTTGGCAAAAAAGCTCTTGTGTGCTTGAGAACTCACTGGATCTGGCTATGTGACTGTTCCAGGGGTGGTATTCAGCCAGTTCTGACAGGTTCTGGAGAACCGGTAGCAAAGGGAGGGAATGCGGATTCTGCAGTATCCTTTCCCTGCCACGCCCAAAAGCCACGCCCACAGAACCGGCATTAAAAAACTTTGAATCCACCACTGGACTGTTCCTATAGTCAATTTGCCTTTCAATTTGTGTTGGATTCAGGCATAGAAAGATAGAGAAAGCAGATCCAGCTGTGGAATTATTTTGACATAATATACAGAAGGACAGTAGCTCTCACAACCAACAGTTGTTCACTTGGCACTGTGGAATTCTCAAAGCATTCAGAAAACAAGACTGTGAGATAGAAATGTTCAATGAAATAAAAGTAGACTATCGTGGAAGAAAAAATTAGGTTTAATTAAGTCTGGGCAATAGGCCAGCCATTGACCTGCCAACAACAATTCCTCCCCCCCACCCCCACCCCCAAAGGCTTTGCAACCATTAATATGGAGTGGTTGAAATCAGTCCAAATAAATGTGGACACTTGTTTTTGAGGAAATATCATTTTGCTTCAGAGCATACCCTGATTTGTTAAGTGTGGGGGGAGGTCAAGGGGTTTGTTGATTTTTGGAACTGGAGTTGGATTAGCTGAGAATTTCCGGCTTCCTCTGACCCCTTCCACTGCATCTCTGTTTGCTTCTTCCTTCAGGAGAAGGCTCCTGTGGCCATGTGCAGGTGGCTCCTTTGGTGGCTCCAGAGAAGATTTCCTTTGGAATCAACACCAGATGCTCATCTTACACAACAGTTAAAGGCATAAAAGACAGCTGGGGTGAAGTGGACGGGCGTCTGGTCGCTAAAGAGGTAGGTCCTTTGCATCATTGGGTGCACAGAAAAATTAGAGATGTCCCGTTCCTCAGAGAGAAGGTGCTGATGCTAATGAGACCTGGATGCCTTCACTGAGTAGGAGAGAGACTTAAGAAGATTCTGAATGTTGAGGCACTATAAACCAGGAATGTGGAGTTAAACTTGTTCCCAGGTTCTCACAGGCCACATTCTAAAATGTAAGCCACCCCTTTTCTAACAGTTTTGCAGTCCCAGCTTTCCACTCCAAGAGGCAGAGGACAGGGAGGGGAAAAGTAAAGACTGACAGTTTATTATTGGACGTACTTCTAGGCCACATCAATCCTGCGACTCAAAGCAAAGAAGGGTCGATGTTATTTTCCTCCCAACAACACAGAAGTCATTTGCCGTTCTCTCCTCTTACCTGTTTTTTTTTTTACTTTCGGGTTTAGCTGACGTTCCCACTAGTTTGGCCGCAACTTATTTTTATTGCAATTCCCAGAAAGTCAGCCAGGTCTTGTCACTTGCTGAGATAAGATAGATAAGAAGGGGGGTGGAGGGTGTTAAAACTCTTTTTGGGGGAAAGAGCGTTTCCCTAGGGATGACATATTTAGATTAAACAGTGATTTATTAGTATACAGCACAAGGCTAATCTAATCCTTGGTCTGAGGAACAGAGACTCACTGAGGCTATTGGGGCTCAATGTCATAAAATTGACATTTTCTGTGAGAAATCTACTTCTCTCCCACTGACATGTGGCCATTAGAAAAACCAGCTGTGTCCCACCCACCTCAGCTTTAGTGGCGCATCCTTCTCTAAGGCTCAAGGGGCTAGACGAATGCAGCCCCCCTGCCTCCTTTGAGCCCAGAGCTGGACACTTTGTGAGGGAAAGCAGAATAGATTGTAAACATATAGATCACAGAGCATAATATTTGAAATGTTTAAGAAAGAAATGAAAACGTGTTTTCTCTTTGTTTGTCTTCTAATACAGCATGCCTTTTTTGTTCTTTAGCTGGAGCTGTCCTCTCGTGATAACACAACACCTGTCTTCATGGCTCAAAACACTGCTGCAAAACTCCCAGGGTGCTTAAGAACAATTGGTGCCATTGTGGTGGGCCAGGACGGTAAGCCAAAATGCACCCTGCATGGATAATTCATCATAGCATATAATTTATAATAGCATTTGTAAAGTGTGAACCATCCAGAGGCACTTAGGTGAGATGGGCAGGGTAGAAATGCAGTGAATGGATAGATACATAAAATCTGTAAAATGAAAAAAACAGAAATATAACAGAAATGCAGAGCTGCATCCTATAGAGAAATTGCGGCTCCTTAACATGTATTCGGTCTCAGTCCCACGCCTAACCCTAACCCTCATCCCACCACCCGGCCTCCAAAATGACAGAGAGGAAGCCTTTGCCATCAGGAAAGGATGCCTCTACTGTGGTCAAGGACCTCTAGATTGCTGGCTGGTCAGGAAAGTTAAGATTGTCCTGATCTTGAGGGAGGCATTCGGGAGAAGAAGAAGCAGAAGCAGCAGCAGCAGCTGTATGTGGGTAAGAGCAATATTTGCAAAAGCGAAAGGTCATTCCCTTAGTATAACCCACCTGGACAATTCTATGATCCACTAGGGGTTTTTTTGTTTGTTTTTTGTTTTGCCTGCACCGGATCTTGTGAGGAAGGGTTGCCCCTGCTCTGGAAAGAGCTGTGAGTGGATGGTTGTCTTTGGGACAGCATTTTGTCAGGCTAGCTGTTTGCTGGTGATTAAATTGTCAGATCCACATTAGAATTTTATACATGGGGAGAAAAGCCCACGAAGTAGGAACAATTGTCCTAAAAATCACAAAGCATGGGTTTCTTGTTAAATGCAGGGCAAAAATAACCTCTTCCTTTAGCAACGAATCTTTCTGGGAGTAAGCATTTGAGGTCTGATTTGCATTACTAGACTTATGTAAATCTGCATGTGGCATGAGAAAATATTTGATTTTCTAAATTATTACTTTCTGTTATTTCTACACATTTCTACAAAGTTTTTGGCTGCTCATTTTATTCTGGGCAGGCTTTCAGTGATAATTCAATTCCTGTCAGCCTTTTCTCTCCCCACCCCCCCACCTCTCTCTCTGTCCAGGGACCCGGGTCTTCCAGTCCTGTCCGGCTGTGGTCAGCCTGAGCTACGTTGGCGGCCCTTTTCTTCTGTTGGCTCTGCTGGCCAGGGCTCAGGATGACCACGCAGTTTATGCGGCTGCCAAGGTCTTGCAGACCGCCATGAGCTGCAGCGCAGTGAGTGAACGACTGATGGCGGATGAAGGCAATGGGTATCAGGTGAGACAGGAGGGTCTCCCCTCCTCTACAGCTTTTAGAATTTGAGCTTTAATGGCTTTTCCAAAATCCTGATTCTTAGGCTGGCAGTGCTTGTGCATTAATTCAGAAATGCAGAACTTGAACAGCAAGTATGTCTGGCCATCTGATTTGTGGCTTGCACTGAAATTCATTACAAAAAAGTTGAGTGTCACATTCTTTCAATATTTTCATGCTCAAAATTAATATGAATGTTCATTCTATTGTTGGAGGAGGAGATAAAGCGTTTTCCCCAGTCACCTTCAAAAGTTTTGGAGTTTGGAATTTTGAGTCCTTCTAATGAAAGAAACCTTCCCCTTCCAATAGCAATCTTGGTGGCAAGAATTCCCTTTGTTTGCTTTATTGTAATCAGAAATCCTTTAGTCCCTCCAGTGGACGAAGGAGTCAGAGCGGGAAGCCAGAAGGCCAGTTAGTCTCATTTCCTGGTACGGATGGATTTTCCCAAGGCTTTCTTTGGTGCCTGAAGCTCTGCCTCAGGAGAAAGTGGACAGACAGAGATCTTGAAAAAATGGGAATGCTTAGAGAATTATGAATGAGGTTAAAGTTGACAAGTTTCATTACTTTCCATGTATTGTGATTACCTTGAATCTTCATAATGCTGCAAGTTTCCCATAAGATTAATTAACTGCAATAAAATGGATTTTAATAGTTGGCTATTGATGGCTTATCCAGTGATAGAAATAAAATACTGCGGAATAAGTCTTTCTTTGTTGTGCCTTTGGGTGATATTCTTTTACAGATTCTGGCATATCTGTTGAAAAAAAAGGCCCACCTGTTAAACAGCAGAATTCTGCATCTCGTTCTGTCCATTGGTGGCACCATGGAAGCTGGCTTAGAACAGCCGACAATCAAAAACTTGGAGATCTTCCAACACATTGTCTGCAATTTTGAGGTGGTGATGCTATTGTTTGTTTGTTTGTTTGTTTGTTTGTTTGTTGGCAGCAAGGTGTGAGTAACCCATGGCTTATGTGTTGTTTTTAGCCCCTGGAGAACACAATCTTCCTAAACTTTTACTTCCAAAATTTGATGACACCCTCTCAATAAATGTAGAGAAAATTCCCCAATCTTTTTAGTAGTAAAAAAAATATATTTTGAACCTGCTCACTTTGGAGGCATCTTTAATTAAAATTACTCTATGCCGTGGCAATCAGCCTCTCAAAATATATATTGGAGGGGGAGAACCGCTACTTCTGGCATGCAGAGATGTCTCCTTCCTGGGAACCCCATTTGGTAGGACCTGAGCCAGTAATTCAAGTCATACTATTATCATATATCTTATTGTATATTTGTTAGATTTCTGCGTCACACATGTCATCAAGGCGAATCTAATGGAATGATCCTCTCTGTAAAGAAAGCCCCTGATACAAAATATTGCCAGGAGTTCTAGACTTCCCCACAACCTGCCAGTTTTCCATGTAAAAAGAATCCTTCACGCGGAGTCGTGTTTAGGTAGACCACGGCTGAGCTGCAACATTTTGGACAATTAGAAGGCAGAAAGAGATGACCGTTGCCTGTTTCCTACAATTTAGGGGACCCCCACATCTCTTCAGCTTGCAGACCAACTGGCTTCTCTTTGTTGCTTTGCTTGCCTTTGGCTTTCAGCTGTGGTGCTCTGCCTCGGAAAACCTGGACCTCCCTCTGTTTAAACATCTCACGGAAGTTCTCCAGTCCTCCAGGTACAGAGAGGTCTGCTAAGCTAAGTGGGTCAGCAATTACACACATCCTGGGCTCACATGGCAGCTGTGCCAATGGACTGAAACTCTAATTACGGGGTCTATAAATCCATAGGAATACTTTTCCCTTTAAAAAACAACAGCCCACCAGACTTTGCTGCATATTTTCACATTTATCCATATCCTTCTGCACATGCTTATGGATGTGCCATGTCCGGAGAGTCCAAAACGGCGTTTCTGCCTTGTAAATGTAAAAGCCTGAAGATTCGTGAATCCCATTTCTTTTTGATTGAAAAACTCTCCAGGATTCTGATAGTGTCGTGATTTTTGTCAAAGCAGCACTTACTCCCCGTGCCGTGCAGCTCCAGGCATCAATTATTTCTTTGATTTGAACTCTCCTTGCTGGCCAGCCCACCAGAGAAGAGCCGAGTTGATGCAGAGCAGAAGGTGACCTGGCTGAGGATCTGATCTGGTGGCTGGCATCTTGAGAGCTGCCAAGACAACATCAGAAGCCAAAAGTTCAAAAGCAGAAATATAAATAATGTTGTGGCTATCCTTTGGAAAAGAAAAGTTTTTTTTAAAAAAATTATTTCTTTGTCTTTTGCAGAGGAAAGAATTCCCCCCTGATCCCCATCCAGCAGGTGCAGATAGTGCCCAAGCTTTTCCTTCTCCTAAGGGATCCCGGGATCCCGACCTCTCGCGTCCGTTGGATCTGTCTCCTCCTCCACCATTCACTCCAGGGCCACTTCAGCATCCAAGATCTGTGCTGGTATTTACACTCAGCCCCTGCAGCCCATCAGCGACTAGCACACCCTTGGTGTCCCTCGGGCTTAAGCCAAAAGACTTTTCCTCACTGCACAATTTGTTTTTTTCCAGCCACAAAACAAAGACAACGCCCTCCCCCTCCTCCACCAGCTCCATCAGTGGCAGGGAGAAAGAGCAGAGGGGCAGTTTATCCATGCTACGTCAACCCCAGAGGAACCGGGACGGGTGGGGCGGGGTGAGGTGGGGTGGCTGCAATGCCTCTGCTCACCCCTCGGTTCCCTTTTCAGCATCCTCCTTCTTTCTACCAGAGTGTTAGCAACTTTAAAAAAGGTGGACATTAATTCCTTCCTGCGCATTTCTAGGAGCTGAAGTTGGTGAGGATAGGAAGTCCTGCTTTGTGATATCAGAGGAGACTTAGCTTCTCTTTATGACAAACTTCTTATTTTAGGCTCATGAGTAGCCTCGTCTTCTTTCTTTGTGAGGACGCAGGAAAACATCAGTAGCAGCAATATTTATTTCTCCTGTGAGCCACCTGTAAGATATTATCTTGGGGTTCCCCCTAAGAGTGATTTGAAGGTCTTCATGTTTGCAATTTGATCTAATCGATTTATGTTTTCTTGTTCAGGATTGGCTTATTCTTGGTTTACACTTTATGCCCTGTATCTATTGATGAAAATGAGACCTTCTCCAATAATATTTCAGAGCCAATTGGACAAGGTATGAAACAGAATTGTTTGTTGCTAAAAAAAAAATAGAATATATTTATTTACCTGTGTAATATAAAAATAAGGCGCATAATGGCTTGCATTTTTGACATCTGGAGGTGGACAAGTGATAAAACGTGCATTGCAATACTTATTTATTTATTTATTTATTTATTAAATTTATACCCCGCCCTTCTCCAAACGGACCCAGGGCGGCGCACAGGGATGTTAAAACACATATAAAACATATAAAATTTAAAAAAACTTATTCTAATAGACCCTGCGCTAAAAACCGAATTTAAAAACCCAAATTTAAAACTATCTAAGAGTCAGTAAAATACAGACTCAAATACTGAAGTATTTGCATGGGACATCACAATTTCATTGCATGATGCCTTATTCTCAACCAGTCTGCTTGTCTCAATGTCCAAATCTTAGTTAATGGATTGTCTAGTTTATTTTGCTGTGGACTGTTCGGGTTGCATGTCAAGAAATAGCATGTGATATAAGAGTAGAGTAGCCCTGATGTCTCACCCGTGTTCTTCTTGGTATCTGCAGCTGCTTATTGCTAATATTCAGAACCAAACTCTACTGCTCTAACTCCTGAAAATAAGATATAAGTTGGGCTGAGAGAATAGATCACTAAGGCACCCTCTGTGCAGCAGGGCGTTAAGGGCAATGGGAGCGGATTATGAATGGATGCCACTCTGTGGTTGTGACATCAAGGCTTGTAGAAGGTCTGTGTTCCTGCCTAATAACCACCAGACGTAAGTTTGCATCAGGTGGGAGGCTGGAGCAGTGACTGAGGGAAAGAGAAGAAGACAGGAACAGCGCATGTCAACATTTCGGCTCACGAGGGAGCACCGAAGCCCCTGAAAACAGCAGGAGCCGGAGCAGCTACTGGGCCAGGCAGGGAAGCAGATATTGCACAGACCTGGTAGGTCAGATAAGGCTCCCCTGGTGACCCATTCTGGAGCCTCCCCTCCAGCTCCACTAGCCAAACGTCCAGTTGCTCCTCATCGGAAGGGAAACGGCAAGAAGGAGGAGGAGGAAGAGGAGGAGGAGGAGGAGGAGGAAGAGGAGGAGGAAGAAGAAGAAGAGGAGGAGGAGGAGGAGGAGGAGGAGGAGGAGGAAGGAAGAGCATAAAAATGACTCTCTGTCCAAACTCCTTGTCTGCTCTTCTTGTTTACTTGCTTGGAGTTTAAAAAAAAAATCCTCCTTGGAAAACAAATTGAAACACATAGAAAAGCTTCCAAAAGCCGCTTGTTTCTTTTCTTATTACTCACTGCTATGCTCGTAGCTAAGAGCATAAAGTGCCCATGTACAAAAAGAAACATTTAACTCCATTTTGCAGGAATGGAAAGAAGACCAAGGTCTGGTGCCATGAGACACTTTCTGCTGCCTGCCAAGGGGAGGGGCCGGGCGCTTCCTCTGAGGGAGGGGGGCATTCATTCCTGCCCAAAGAGAGAGGGCAGCGATGCTTCACCTGGCAGGAACACACGCACACGCGCACATGGTGGTAAAGCCTGCCCCCGCCCCCTTTGCCAATGGGCCATTGAGATGTCCAAGCCAGT
Source organism: Rhabdophis nuchalis (assembly GCA_039707465.1). Classification (NCBI taxonomy): domain Eukaryota; kingdom Metazoa; phylum Chordata; class Lepidosauria; order Squamata; family Natricidae; genus Rhabdophis; species Rhabdophis nuchalis. The sequence continues at coordinate 348,388 of CM077651.1, forward strand.
CCCTTTACGTAATAAAGAGTTTTCCCCCTTCAGCTCCAGAGTCATGGGATTAAGGCATGGCTAGCCTTTACCCACTCAACACATGGCGGCATCTGAGAACTCAACCACACCTGGGACTCAAACGCACAGCCTAGAGAGCTGCCCCTGCATGGCCCCCATGGGAGTCTGGCAACCGATCCAGAATACAAGCTCAAGATGAAAGGCCAGAGAGGGAATAGAACCAGGGTCTTTTCAGCAGCTCAGCCCTTCCTTCTCTTCTTCTCCCGCCAACGTTGAAGCTCGTGATCACCTTTCCTGCCCAGGAGCTCCGAGCCACGGGGTCCCGTCCACCATTAAAAGCCACCTTTCCAAGCAGCCTCCATGTCTCCAGGGCCTTTTTCTCCACTTGGAGCCGAACCCAGGTGGACGTTCCTTCCAACAAGATAAAAAGGACATTTCATTTGAAGGTGGACTATAAACCCCAGAATAAAGCCTGATTAGAGCGTCCATTCCTCCTAAGAGACCACGTATTAGGCGTACAAGATAAATAAAACAAGGGATAGTCTCATATTTGAAGAGTTTCTTATTACATGAATGATCTGCTCAAGCTCACTTCATTTTGTATCATGCATTCATTAGAAGTCAAAGATATTCATATGCAGAATTTCACATGCCTTCTTTGGATTGTCTGATTTTTAGACTTAAAAATGGTCTGGCTTCGAAATCAGTTGCTCAGCATGCTGCTAGATGTACTACAATCAGACAAACTTCATTTGTCCTCTGCGTAAGTAAGAAAGTCTGTGCGCCTGTGTGTATACAATCTTCTTAAACAGAGGGATGGCATTCAAGAAGCCATGGGTGGAAACTAATCAAGGAGAGAAGCAACTTAGAACTGAGGAGAAATTTCCTGATAGTTAGGACAGTTAAACAGTGGAACAGAAGTTGCCTCCAGAAGTTGTGAATGCCCCAACACTGCAAGTCTTCAAGAAGATGTTGGATAGCCATTTGTCTGAAATGGTATAGGGTTTCCTGCCTAGGCAGGGAGTTGGACTAGATGACCTCCAAGGCCCCTTCCAACTCTGCTATTGTATTGTATTGTATTGTATTGTAAGATCACGTGAAGGGTTCATACCACTTTATAATGCCTTGGTAAGGCCTCACTTGGAATATGGCATCCAGTTTTGGTCTCCACGATGTAGAAAAGATGTGGAGACTCTAGAAAGAGTGCAGAGAAGAGCAACAAAGAGGATTAAGGGACTAGAGACTAAAACATATGAAGAACGGTTGCAGGAACTGGGTAGGTCTAGGTTAATAAAAAGAAGGTTTAGGGGAGACTTGATAGCAGTGTTCCAATATCTCAGGGGTTGCCACAAAGAAGAGGGAGTCAAACTATTCTCCAAAGCACTTGAGGGCAAAACAGGAAGCAATGGGTGGAAACTAATCAAGGAGAGAAGCAACTTAGAACTGAGGAGAAATTTCCTGACAGTTAGAACAATCAATCAATCAATCAGTGGAACAGCTTGCCTCCAGAAGTTGTGAATGCCCCAACACTACATGTCTTTAAGAAGATGTTGGATAGCCATTTGTCTGAAACGGTATAGGGCTTCCTGCCTACGCAGGGAGTTGGACTAGATGACCTCCAAGGTCCCTTCCAACTCTGCTATTGTATTTGTATTTATTTCTTTACAGTGGTTAAAAGTACAATGATAAATGTACTTCTTATTCTAAAGTCAGCGTAACACTTTTTCTTTCTATAATCTCTCCTGTCCACTAATCAAAACTATACATCACTTTATTTAAAATAATAAACTGTTTAATCAGCAGAAAATGACACAGATATTGAAGTAGGGAAAGTTAAGGGGGGGAGAACAATCATTTTGCTCTGTTTTCTATCCTGAATGCTTTCTGCTATACAGTCTGTCATAAAGACAAACAAGAAAGGAAGAAAGAAAGAAAGAAAGAAAGAAAGAAAGAAAGAAAGAAAGAAAGAAAGAAAGAAAGAAAGAAAGGATCTTATGACATGAATTGCTCAGAGGTGTTAAGACTTGGCAGTATATATATATATATTTTAAACACACACGCACGCACACACACTCCCCAATCCATAAAGGGTAGGGCATTGGATCCCGTCTCCCAGCAGGATCCTTGAAGCTGCAAGGAAGGCTTTCCTTCTGGGCAATGGGAGCCAAATCAGGGCTCCTTCCCATGACCCGCTGCCTCGGAGGGAGTCGTGGGTGGGGAGACAGAGCAGGAGTGAGGAAGGCTGGGGCTTCCTCCTGGCAAGTCCCTCTCCAGCCTTGATCCAAAGGAGTTGGGGAGCCCTCCTTTGCTTTGGAGATGCACGAACCTCAAAATCCATTTCCACCTTGAGTTGCTTTTACTTATTCAGAGGAACTTATTTCTATGGGAACAAGGTTAAGTTTAGGCTGTAACTGAATCTTTGCTAAGTTAGGGATAAGTAAGGGATTTTGAAAGCAGAAGCTACCGTAGCAAACGTTTTCAGTTTCTGTTGTTCTAGTAAGTCCACCATGTAATACAGTTACCACAAATAACGTTCAAGTGTTGTGTCTTTCAATCTGGTGTTTCCCTCACAGGATCCAAGAAGAAGCGTTCCAGGCCTTGGGCCCTGACTGGTTCCTGATGTTTATGCAAAGCCACCTGCATAAAGCCACAATTGTGCTGGCAGCCAAACTGCTCTTTCATTTCCTGCACAACCGCACACACCTGCATAAGTTCAGAGAGGGGATGATGGCAGGCCTGTGGCTGAAAAACAGCTTAGAGGGGCTGAATATTTTGACTGGTAGGCCCTCGGTGCTTCTGGCTGGCTTGCAGTGTGGATCATGACTAATTATTTCAATAAATCTACCATCCCTCTCTCTATATCTCCCTCCCTCTCATTCTCCCTCCCTCCCTCCTTCTCCATCTCTATCCTCTGTTTGACTCTATTTGATTTCTGTAGAATTTATTAATTATTTTAAAATGTGTTTGCCTTTTGTTAAAAATAACTCTGACCAAATTTGAAGAAAAGCTAGCAGCCCAGCTTGGATGGCCAAGGGATTGTGGACTGTGCACTAATACACCGCCTCCTCTTTGGCCCTGATCTTTCACACTTTGGCTTTAGCTGTTTACCTGCTCAATCCAAAAGAGAGAAGAGCCATGCTTTTGGTGGTCTTATTTGCTGGCCAATACAATTTAATTCTGGTTATTTGGTTGATAAACCTTCAACCCATCGATGCCGAGACAATGTTTTATTTCAGGTATTAATGGAGACAGTAAGGCAAGTAGGAAAGCTTAAAGCAGCACAGTCGACATGGAAAGGGAAGTGAACTCAGTTCGGTTTTGGGGAGCGTATACAACCTGTAGGTCGAAGAAGCCCTGGTTTATTTGGCCAGAAATAGTGGCAATGGCAATGAAGGAGACGCTGGAGAATCTGGTCTCCCTGCTCCCCGCATCTCTAGAAGCTTTTCTGCCGAGACCACTAAGCAACCACCCGACAACGGCTGTATTGTGCAGCCTTTCTTTGGGTTAAATAAGATCAGAAGGCCACCTGGTCCCTTCCTGGGGACCTACTTGTTCTTCTTTTATCCTGTAAGTCAGTAAATTGGCAGGCAGTTCAGAGAGAGCCCGAGAAAAAGTCTCTTCTTCTTTGTTTTAGACAATTTGAAGAGTTCTCCCCAGTCATTTGAATACCAGCCATATCCGCTCTCTGGATTAGTGGAGCTAAAGACGCTCCTGAGCTGCTCAGCCCACGTTCCTGAGATCTGGCTCCTTCTCTCAGGACTTCTTCTGGACACACCAGGGTCTAAGCCGCCTGATGAAGCTCAAGTAAGCCACTGCATTGACAGGGTGAAGCGTGGGGAAAGGGTTTGTAGAAGCTGAAAGAGTTTATTGAGCAAAGGAATAGGACAGAAACTTTAATTGTGAATAAACTCTACAAAGCAAATATTCACAAGAAAGGCAACAGAAGAAGAAACGTCAATATTCAATAGAGGAATCTTCCTTAAGCCGCTGAGAGCCACTTCGTGTCATAGAGCTCAGCCTCAATTATTCCCCAGTGCAGCCCCTTTCCTGGGAATCAAACCTCTGCTGAAGCTCATTTTGGGGAAAGGTTTCAAAACTCCCATCGTATACTATCGCAATTATTCTGTGTATTGTTCACATTTCATGCCTATCAGCCAGGGGTGGGTTCCTGTACCGGTTGGTACCGGTTGGCTGTGCATGTGCTTTGCACGCACGCTGCTCTCTTCGCTCGCACGTGCCTGCCACACATTGCTTGCACATGCTCAGGCGATTAAAAATCGTTCTGCCCAAGTGCCGAAACATGCCGGCCACAGCAGAGGAGAGCGGGGAACCAGCTTGTGGGCATGGCCAGCCTGGGTTGCTGCCGGTTCTGCCACCCAGGCCAAACCGGGCCGAACCAGGAGCAACCCACCTCTGCTCTCAGCTATCAAAACTTTATTTGAAACAGAATCGGCTCATGTGGCTTAGATTTTTAAAAGGGTCACCATATAAGCCGTTACGTTAATCTTTTGAAACAGTCCCACAGTCACGTAAAAATAAACCTGAAATATTTCTGTCTGCATATATTTTTCTTAACTGTCCGGACATTGTTGTTTTAGTTTTGGATATTTTGAATACTTGAATACTAATTTTCTTGCGCTGGTTAATCACCACCATAAAGTAAGATTTTAGGAGGAATTCCCTGGTGGCAAGAGATGTTAACCCGTAGAATTAATTGTCACATGAGGGAATAAGGTCCCCTTCCCCAAAGCAGGGCTGGATGGCCACCTGTCCGTAGGATTAACAAAGGAAAGTTTTATTAAGGTCTGTGATACTATGCCACGCAATCCACTTCTCACAGCTAGTTATTGATTAAACTGCACAAAATCTCTCTCTCTCTCTCTCTCTCTCTGCACGCATGTGTGCGTATGTGTGTATACACATTCAGGTATACCTTGTGCAATTCTTTGAGATGATGATGTGCATATACAAATTCTTGCAAAATAAGCATAACAGAAAAAATGCTGATATAAATAGTCCTACTGTCACATTTTGCTTTCTTTGATTTTCTTTTTCAAAAAATGTATTCATGAATACTTTTCACTGACACAAAGAACCTTAAGGAACAACAAATTGAGAAGTGTTTTTTTATTCTGGCTATCCACATCAAAGGAGTTTTTCTCAAATGTGTGTTGTGATATGAAGATGCAAGTTCTGCTCCTGACTTTTACTTCTTTAAGTGTCATAAGAATTGGCATCACAGTATCTTGATTCAGGTTCCCTCCTTTGCCCATATTTTGGATAGAATTTAGAAATAAAAATCACGTTGTAATCCGAGGACTGTTTTGGAGGTTTCTCTTTTTCAAAATTCTAGGCTTCCGGACTGATGGTTTCAAGAGGGGCCACCCGCACAGCCTGCGGTGTTATTTAGCAGTGTGGGGAAGCTCATCCTGTGGTGCCCTTTCGGCCATTTCATGAGACGTTCATTTTCCAGGCAGGTTTGGGTGCCATGTTGGAGTGGCTGCTGTGCCACCATCAGACAGAGAGGGTAGCCAAAGCCGGCTTATGTGAAGAGGCCGCCGTTCTGTTGTTGGGGATGGTCTCGTCCCTCACCAGCCAGGTGAGTCCTGTCCTGGGGATGTCGCAGGCTGAAGCCACTGGGGAGCAATGGAGGGTGGCAATCAGCCCCAGTGGCCGATTGCTCTCTATTTACACACACCTGAGCTGAGGCTGTTTTGAAATTTTAGTACAAAATTTAGAGCAAAAGCAAAGAAAAAAAAAGGTTAAAGAATGTGCCAGTAGACAGGGAACCTGGTCATCAGGGTCACTCTCCGAGCTGAGCTTCTGCCGTGTAGAATCCATTTGGATGGGGGCACATTTGTCTAGGATGCCCATCCACTGGGTTTCCGTTCATTTATTTTATTTCACCAATCTTCTTTGCTGCCCTTCTTGCCAAAGGTGATCCTTGACATTGAATAAAAGGCAATATAATAAAGTTCTAATAATAAAGATCGCAAATTTAAAATTTCAATTAAAACTAAACCAAACAGGATGGAGAGGGAGGGAGCAAAGTACACACAAGGAGGAGGAAAAATATCCCCAAAGCAGGATGGAAATAAGGGATGAAAAAAGAAAGACGGATTGCCCCAAAAAGGAAAAAAGGAAAAACAGCCAAACTAGCTTTCAGTTCAGTGGCAGGAAGCCTTTCCCAAGTTCTACAAAAGTGTCCAAGCTTTTCTTTCTACATTCCACTCATTTGTTTTCTCTTCTCTCAATCGAAGAAAAACCTAAATAATTGAATGGCTGCTTGATAAAAGTTCACATTTTATGTCCCCCTTTAGATTCCCGCAGAGGGAGAGGATTCCTGGCAAACCGGCTTCATACAGGATATCCTCCGCTTTGTCCACCTGGTGTACCAGAGATACCCCCAGGACCCGCTCTGGTCGAGCTCTCCCTTCCTCCAAGCCCTGGCCTTGGCTGCCTTCCCCTCGGGGCCACCCCAGGTAGGAAGGGCTGCTCTTCAGACCAGGTGGCCGATTCCATTCTGTTCTGTTCCGTAGGCGGGTTCGGCAAGCAGCCAGCGCCATAGAAGTCAAGATAATTGTGGTGATGGGACAGACCACAAGTTGGTATAGAGACGGACAAAGATCTTGAGGAATTGGAATACTTGATTTTTTTTTTAATTGGATAAATCTAAGATCCAGGCAATATTATTCCTCTTATGGCTGAATCTGAAATTTGACATTCAAGGACGATATTCAAATCGTACCAATTAGATGACAGAAATCAAATCGATGCATAATCCCAATTGAACGGAAGTCTTCAGCCAGTCAAAAGGCAAATGAAAGAACTGTTGTCTTGAGAATCAGTTTGAAGGCAAAGACAGACTATAAAATTAATCAATACATGATTTGTACTTTCAACTGTGCTTGGTCTAACTCTGCACCGCAGCCTGGGCTGTACTTTTTAGGCAGCATTTAAATGATGTAGACATTATAAGGCTATTTCTAATATATGGGGAAAGGGTCATTTTGTACCAGCTACATGTTGTCCTTCTAATCTGCCTCTCTTCCTGGCTCAGGGAAGACAGTTGCCCACACATCTGTCTCTCACCCTACAAGCAGCCCTTAATCTAAACCTCCGGGTGGGAAATGCCAGGAATCCATCCTACAAACAACAGGTGCTCAGGATTTCTAAAAGAGAGAAGCAGATTCTTGGAATAATAGTTTGTAGCTGCAACCTGAAAAGCGTAAAACCATCTAAGAAATCAGGAAATCAGGTGGTGTGGTGGTGATGAGGATGATATACTTTATTCATTAAACATGAAACTCAGTCATCTGAACGTTCAAAAAGGCATCTCAAATACCGTTGATTGGTGCTGATGGTTGATATGGGTTGCGCCAGGGTTAGGGTTAGGATTAGGAAGCTGCAATTTGTTGATGTATCTTATAAAATTCTTTGACACGGTACTGTGCCCCGATGACAATAGGCATCCCTTCTACATGTTTCATCCATAATCGGGTAGTTTCCATGGCCATGTTGCAGTATTTCGTGATTTTTTCCAGTACATTTTCTTTGACTGGCATCTCCTGGTACCGCTATGTCAATAAATTGTACGTTTCAGTTTTTGACAACTGTGATATTGGGTGTGCTGTGTTCCAAATGATGATCCATCTGTATTCAAAAGTCCCACAAGATCTTCACCTTCTCATTTTTGATAACTTTTCCCCCTTTATGTTCCCATGACTTTCTGGATACAGGTAAATTGTATTTTTTACATAATGACCAGTGGATTAATTTAGCAACTCTGTCATGTCTAGCTTTGTAATCTGTTTGTGCGATTTTGCTGCATTCACATATTACAGGGGTCCCCAACCTTTTTTGCACCAGGGACCGGTTTCATTTTAAAGAAAATTCTGCAGACCGGCTGGCCTAGAGGAGGAGGGGGAGGGGGAACAGGCAGCGCATGCGCACGCGGGGGGGGGGGGGGGGAAGTCGGCTCACTTGGCCGTCTAGGGCAGTGGTGAGCAAACTTATTAGTCAATAGAGCCAAATATCAACAGTACCATTACTGAAATTTCTTTTGAGAGCCAAAAGGTGTGGCCTGTTTTGTGGGAGTGGCTCAGTTGTCATGTGACCCGGTGAGCGTGGCCAACTTGGAAAATGTGGTGAAACTCACTTAACAGTCTTGCTTAGCAACCAAAATTTTGGGCTCAATTGTGGTCATAAGTTCTTTCTTTCTTTCTTTCTTTCTTTCTTTCTTTCTTTCTTTCTTTCTTTCTTTCTTCCATTTCTGGCTGGTCTTTGGTCTTCTGAAGATGGTAAAAATGGATTTATGGGCACTCGTTATATATAAAGGCAGCCCATGACTCTTTGGGATGCTGGTTTGAATCCAGGAAATGACTCAGAGGATGTGATTCCTTTGAAATGACCACTGGGAGAAAAATAGATCTTTAACCTGGTTAACCAAACAGGTAGCTTTAGGTGGAAGGAAATAGGAAAATAGATTTCTTCTTTTCCTTTCCTTTCCTTTCCTTCCTTCCATTGCCTCCCTCCCCCTTCCTCCCTTCTTTCCTTCCTTCCCTCCTACCCTCCATCCCTCTTTCTTTTTCTTTCTTTCTTTCTTTCCTTCCTTCTTTCACTCCTCCCTTCCTCCTCCCTCCCCCTTCTTTCCTTCACTCCCTCCCTCCCGCCCTCCATTCATCTTTCTTTTTCTATTTTTCTTTCTTTCTCTTTCTGTTTTTTGTCTCTCTCTCTCTCTCTCTCTCTCTCTCTCTCTCTCTCTCTCTCTCTCTCTCTCTCCTCCCCCCACCCATCTCTGTCACTCTGTGTGTGTGTGTGTGTGTGTGTCTGTTTCCCTCTCTCTCTCTTTCTGTCTCTCTAAGTCGTCTGCCATTCTCTCCCTCCCTCCACCTGGGGAAGCAGCAGAGGGGTCGGCATGTCGGTTGCGGAGGTTATCCCGCAGCGAGCGAACGGAGGACCCGAGCTGCGGCTAGTGCAGGCGAGGAGGAGGGAGCAGCCCCCTGGGCAGAGGATGGCCGAGCGCGCCTCCACCAGCTCCTTCCGACGGCCACCACGGCGCACTGCACTTTCCGGGGCTGGAAGGGAGGTGGGCGTGCGGCGCCCAGATGGCTTTGGCGGCACGCAGCTTAGGTCCTTTGCCCTCCCGCTGTGGGATAACCTCCCCAGTCGACATGCCGGCCCCTCCAGGAAGCCCCGGAAAGTGCAGTGCACCGCGGTGGCCGTTGGAAGGAGCTGGTGGAGGCGCGCTCGGCCATCCTCTCCCCAGGGGGCTGCTCCCTCCTCCTCGCCGGCCCTGCGGCCCGGTTCCTATGAAGCCGCAGACCAGCACCGGGGGTTGGGGACCCCTGACATATTAAATGTGAAACAGTTTTGACTTTGTTATTGCAAAGTCGGCAGTTTGGATTGTTGGTGGGTTTTTGTATCTTTGCTTTCATGGCATTAGTTTGTAGGGCTTGTTCCTGAGCAGCGAGTATTAAAGCTTCCATTTCTTAAGCCATGTCCACATCAAGTTGTCATCAAGTTTTCCTTCAATGTTTTTCAAGTATTGTCCATGCAAAGCTTTGGTTTTCCATCTACTTAATCTGTCATCCAGCTGTTTTTCCCTTATATTCTGTCTTTGTTTCTACTGTTTTTATAATGTTCTCCATTTTCACAGCCTGCAGCAATTTTTCTGTACTTTGGCTGTCGTTGTTGTTGTTGTTGTTGTTGTTATATTATTCAAATGATGGAAGGAAGTGTGGAGGACAAAACAGGAAAACGTCATCGATGCTGGCCACTGCTCAGTAAGGACTCCCTTGCTCTTGCAATTGCTCTCCACGCAGCCATCCGGCTATGGGAACATAAACCGAGTGAGAAGGTCCTAATGTGCTCTTGGAGCCTGGAAAAACAATTCTGAGCGAGTCCAAAGTGCTAGCTGGGGAAGGGGCATCTGGATTTCCCCGCAAAGGATGAGCTCGCTTGCAGAGTGGGGCTCTGGGATACTCTTGTTGACAAAACCCATCTTTGTCTCTTTCCCACCAAAAGTGGTTTCAAAGGGCTTTTAATTTATGGCATCCTTTATTTCTGCCATTGCTCATTTTCTGCATGCAATTTCATCTAACATCACGACTGCTGCTTTATTACATTTTAGCAATCTGTCTTATTTGTGGTTTGATGCTGATATTCCAGTTGTTGATCTATTTTTTCCGTATGGGGAAAAATGTAAGTGTGGTCCCATGCTGTGGTTGCTGGGGCCGGTCCCATGCTGGGGTTGCTGATGTTTCCCTGTTTTTCCAAGATGGCGGAGGGAGAGGGTCCCCTCCCCACAGCACGGCCGTTGCCTCCCCCTCCCCACCATGGGAATAACCCTGCCGGCCTTTGTGATTCTTGGTTTCAGCCTCCAGCCAGGAAAGAAGTTTGGGACTTGGTTCAACTTCTCCTGACGGGAATAATGCTGCTGGACTGGAGGGACGAACGTTGGCACCCCCTGGAGCTCATACTTGAGGTCTGATGCATTTCTCTGCCCCTTCAGTTGTGGGGTGAGATGGAGGGAGGAGGGTTGGAAGCTCCAGGATTATCCCTTACTTGCCACAGAGGCATCTTTCCTGCCCCTTGCTATTTGCACTGTTACTTAGGAAAACTCTGCAAGTAGAAACGTTTGATAAAGCAGAGGGGAAGCGGATGCTTCTTGCTCACCTTTTGCCCCATGCATTCCAGAGTTTTTGCAAGATTTTGAAAGGTTAATTTCCTTGGGGATTTTACGATGTGCAAGTATGGCCCTCTGTGCCAGACTGCAGTCTGGATAGTGAACTATAGAGTATTACCACCAACCTTTTATTGAGGAAAAGGCCTGGTTCTGGAAACTGCTGTCTTATTCTCTCATTCTTTTAAAACATTTTTCTGAAAACGTTTTCACTCTAATGTAACCTTCCTATGAACATGGGAGTGGGGGGTGGGTGGGGGGATTGTGGCTGTTTGCTAACAATGCTGACCAGTAGCGTTCCCTGCAGACTCCATCGTTTATCTATTATCGCAATACAGGCCTCTCCAGAGAATGCTGCTATTGAGCAAAAGATGCACTTCCAGACAGAGCTATTGCTGTCCATCGTAGAGATTGTCTACAACCTTGGCCAAAATTGCAAGGAAACCTGCAGTTTAAGAGGTGAGTGTCACTTGCAGTTCAGCCCTCTTTCTACCACAGTCTACCTCAATCTACCCGACACGCACAGAACGTACTGTGAGGTCCTTGCAGGTGTTGCTGAACTACACATCCCAGCATTCATCTTTGTTTTGCAAACAGCCATGCTAAGTGTTGGAAGTGGCCATAGGTTCTAAGGCTAGGCTGTCCGTAATGTCCCCCTGCTTCAGTCTGGATCCCTGCGTTGAGCAATGGGCAGGGTGGGTCAAAGTTCAAAGGGTTTCCCCGCCCCCCTTTCAACCTTGTAGGCTGTGTGTTCTTGACCCTTTGTGTCTTTGACAAAGTACAGTGGAGCTTAGAGAGAAGGAGGCTGTTGATACCTTGCTTGCTCATAAATAACATAATAAATTCTTAATCCAAACATTATTTTTGCAAATGAAAGTTTCCTCACTGAAGGACTACATTTTTCTAATAGTTTAGATTGCTTGATTGCCGAATATAAGGACTAACGTTTATATTTTATTTTATTTGTTTATTAGATTTAGCAGTACAGTATATTTATTAGTAAATATAGTAAAGTAACAATAAATATAAAACACAAGGCAAAGTTTTTCTCTTTTTTTCTTTCTTAGTTTGCATTTTATTTTGTTTGAGGTGGTCTCTTTTCTATATTTTTTAAAATTGAAGATTGTTCCAATAATTTTAGAAAAACAAAAATTAAGAACAGACCACATAACATTTTATCAGGAAAAAAAATCTGCAGAGATTTCCTTGTTTAATTGCATTTTAAAAGTTCAACCTTCTCTTCCCCCTTGCAGGAAATGAGGATACCAGGAACATTTTGGAATCTACCAGGCCTTATTTCCTAGTAAATGTTTGCTATTTTACTCGGAAGCTGGTAAGCAAGCTTCAGGAGGGAGTGCTGGTCACAGAGCCCAGGAAGACCATCCTTTTCATCGCAGAGCAAGTGCAACTGGTAAGGGCTCCTCCTCTTCCTCCTCTTCCTCCTCCTCCTCCCCCGCAGCCCCGGGTGCCATTCTCAGCCACTTCTAGATAGCAGCAGATGCACCAAGTGATGCCGTTGTAAGCTTATTAGGGATGGTTTCCACCCCAGGGATGCTACTTCTGTGACAACAAATAATTACCCTAAATTCTCTTCAAAATGGATTTAATTTATGAGGGGATTGACAGCTTGAATGCTCACACATGCTCAGGCTTGTTGGAGGAGGAAAGTAGTTGGATTAGAGAAAATTTGGCACAAGGCAAATGGGCATTTAAGAATCATTATTGCGTATGCATTTCAGTGCACATTTTCGTGTGCCGCAGATTAAAGACCACAGAGAAAAAAGAAACATTTTCATTTTTATTTGCATGTGGCTGAATGTCTGTAAGCACAAGCAAAGACAAATTCCTCGAAAAACAGAGTTCCTCGTTCTGCAACATTTTGTTGCAAATCTGGTTGCATAATTGCTTTTAAATTTCTTAGATTAGGATTATTTTTAAATTTTTCATATTTCTGAGGACATTTTGGGTCATTTTGGACTAGAGGCTTTTGATACCATCGACCATGGTATCTTATTGCACCGATTGGGGGGGTTGGGGCTGAGAGGCACCGTTTTACGGTGGTTCTCGTCCTACCTCTCTGGTCGGTCGCAATGGGTGTTGGCAGGAGGGCAGAGGTCGGCCCCGAGGCCCCTCACATGTGGGGTTCCTCAGGGGTCGGTCCTCTCGCCACTTCTGTTCAACACCTACATGAAGCCACTGGGCGAGATAATAATAATAATAATAATAAACTTTAATTTGTAGACCGCTCCCTCTCCCCCAGGGGACTCGGAGCGGTGCACAGGGAAGATAAAAGACAATAAATATACATATACAAATATACATACATAATTAAAAGGCAAATTAAACATTATTCCTGTGCTAAAATTCCCAATTGACGTTCACTAAAATTCCCAATTAAATTTACTAAAAAACCTCATCCGTGTTTTTGGGGTGGAGTACCATCTGTACGCTGATGATACTCAGCTGTACATATCCACCCCAAACCACCCCAACGATGCCGTCGAGGTGCTGTCCCGGTGTCTGGAGGCCGTATGGGTCTGGATGGGTAGTAACAAACTCAAACTCAACCCGTCCAAGACCGAGTGGCTGTGGTTTCCGGCACCCCGGTTTAGCCAGATAAATCCAACACTGGCCATTGGGGGCGAACATCTTGCCCCCGTGGAGAGGGCGCGCAACTTGGGCGTCCTCCTGGATTCCCGGCTGTCCATGGAGGACCATGTGGCGGCCGTGGCCAGGGGGGCGTTCTATCAGGTTCGCCTGATACGCCAGTTGCGCCCCTTACTAGACTGGGGGGCCCTTTGCACAGTCACTCAAGCGCTCGTGACATCTCGGCTGGATTACTGTAACGCTCTCTACATGGGGCTTCCCTTGAGGTGCACTCGAAAGCTGCAGTTAGTGCAGAATGCGGCCGCGCGGGTGGTTATGGGTGCCTCAAGGCAAGCCCACGTAACACCTCTCCTGCGCGAGCTGCACTGGCTGCCTGTGGCCTTTCGAGTGCGCTTCAAGGTGTTGACCACCATCTTTAAATCGCTCCATGGCTCGGGGCCTAGCTATATACGAGACCGCCTCCTGCCCCATACATCCCTTCGTCCGGTCCGCTCCCACAGAGCGGGCCTACTCTGGGTGCCGTCGGCTGGGCAATGCCGGCTGGCGACACCCAGGGGAAGAGCCTTCTCTGTGGCGGGCCCGGCCCTCTGGAACGACCTACCCCCCGACCTTCGCACTACCTCGGACCTCCGCCTCTTCCGCCAACGTCTTAAGACGTACTTATTCCAACAAGCCGGCCTAGGATAGCCCCCCGCTTCTGACTTTTAAATATAAATTATAATTTGGTTACGGTTTTAATAACGGGTTTTAGCACGGGTGAATTAATTTAATATATTTTTAATTGATGTATATTGTATTTATGGTTTTATATAATGCCTGTGCGCCGCCCTGGGTCCTAACAAGGAGAAGGGCGGGGTATAAATTTAATAAAATAAAATAAAAATATCTCTAAACACAGTGCATTCTGAGCCTCTTGACTGTTTTTTAACAGGTAACAAGAAAGTTTTTGCTCCACAAAGAGTCAATGATGAGCAACTTGTACAACTGTTTGAACCACAGCATCTTGTACTATTTATCAAATTCTTCTTCTGGGCCCCAAAGTCTCCTGGAAGTTCTACGGACCATTCAGATGCGATGGGACGTCATCTTTGCAGTGCACAATTCTAGCCTGGATTTCATCGCAAGCTTTTTGTATTGCCTATTGCAACTGAAGTCTATCAGGTACGGCAGTGTTTCCTTACTCTGGCAGAACTGTTAGGCAAGGGAAGCGAAATTTACAGAAACCTCTTTTCAGAGAAAGTATGTTTCCTCAGGGACATGTATTTCAACGGGACTTGTTGAGTTATGTCAGGGTGGCCAGTGTAGATTTGATCTTGAAGAAGCCCCAGGAGTTCAGTCTAGTACAGAGGAGATTGCTGTTCTAGATTGAACTCCTGGGGCTTCTTCAAGATCAAATCTACACTGGCCACCCTGACATAATTCAACAAGTACCGTTGAAATGCATGCTGGATATGTCCCTGAGTTACAATGACTTCCACAAAGACCAGTTTGTTTCTAGCCACATTTCGGAGAGATGCCTCTCACCTTTAAAGCTTATTTCAAATCTGGGGAAGACTTTTGTGATGTTCCTGAATTGGGAGGGGGTATTCCAACATCATGTGTATGGAACTATGAAGTCCCCATCACGAGAGAGTAAACTTTCAGTAAATCTGTGATTATTCTTGGTAAGCAAATAGTGTCGCCTACTTACTATCAGACCCCAAGTGTGGCACATTTCTTGACCCCAACTCTCTCTTGCTTTATTCTGGTTTGGATTCTTGGATAGTTTACTGGACCAGTTTGCCATTTCCTTGCAAAGTCTTAACAACTCTATTTGGTCCTGGGCAGGAGGGTTTTATCGGAAGTTTGCATCCTTCTGTGGCATCGGGAGGAAAGTCCAAAAAATGAAATAACACACGAGGCAATGAAGAACTCTGCTAGCTAGGTAGAAGGCTATTTTGCCTTCCAGAAGAACCCAGAAGCTGTTTCCGTTTAGATTTGGGAAGCTTCTTCAGCTTGGAAATGTCTGCATCAATCCCTCGCTGATGGAACAATAGCACCGCATCTAGTTTAAAAAAGAGGATAAAGATAAAGGAAAAAATGGACCCATCAACGGAATCCGTCCTAAGGACATAGAGGCAGACACTTCCCCAAATAACAGATATTGGAGCGATTTGTCTTTTAGTTGTTCTTCTTGGTTATTAGGGTTCTTAAAAATAAGCATGTATTTTAAAAAGTTCTTTAAAAATAAATATATTAGGATTAAGTTGCATTAAATCATCCACAGCCCACCTTTTTTGCTCAGATGGTGGTCTTAATGAACCTGTTCATATTTTAGCCAGAGGTTTGTTTATTTTCTGTGTTACAGCTGTCATGAAAACGGTGAGGCAAAACGGATGCCGGCTTTGGGTTGCCCTATTTTTCTTGGCCCGAGGAAAGAGGAGGAGGAGGTTGATGGTCTTTCTTCCCTGAAGGATGGTAAGCATGACACAATGGGTGTGGGAAAGGGGGTGGAATAGGGGCTCATCGAGAGAAGAGAAGAAAAGGAGAGAAGGAGAAGGCTGTTGTAGACGTCCTGCTTTGCTCTCAAAATCTACCCACTTCCAAAAGTCTATAGAACCATTCCAAGAGCTCACAGAGAAAGGGCCACGTTTCATGGGGATTTTCTAGGCTAGGGTAAACATGCAGTGCTGAATTAATGGCTTCCAAGCAACAGAAATTACACCCGGGCCAATGCAACCCACATGGATTATGACTTTTGTACTAAGGAACTAAGCTCAACACTCACCTACTGTAGACTCTTTAAAACATGGGTGGCATTTTGTAATGTCGATATAGAAACCTTGTCACCCAAATTGTTTACAATTTATTGCCTGGAAACTAAAAAAGACCATTTTGCATGAGATACATGGAGAGATAGGGGTCATTTATTATTTTAGTCATGTTTGTTGCTCTGACTTCTACGTACCTTCGGCACAGGCAGTATCAAAATCTGATTTTGCTTTAAGGATAGACGTGTCCTGGCTTCCGTAAACATACCGATCAGACTTACCTTGGCAGATCCTTCAGTCCGGATGTGATGCACGATGGCCCTTTTGCTGATGTCAGACTTTCACACCAGAGTATGCTTGCCTTTTCTTTCGTTCCAGTTCAGCAAGAGATCCAGAGGGCAGCTGAGGAAATCTGGCTCCGGCTTCTTTCTAGGAGAAGAAAGGATTTAGAGGATGCCTACAAAACCTCTTTATTTAAAGAGAAAGGCGATGGAGAGGAGAGAATGAAGATGGAGGACGTAGCTCCTCTTTGGGAAGAGGCCATGAGGAAGACCCGGCAGGCCTTTCTAGGTCTCTGCTCTTGACGTATACAAAGTCTTTAAGGGAAGGGGCTTGGCCTTTGGGGGGATGGGCCCACCCGGGAACCACTATTAAGCACGATACATGCTACCAAGGGAGCGGCTGACAGGCCCCATCGGGATCTAAGCTGCTTCATTCATCTGGTGGACTGGAACTGGTGGCGGCGGGTGGGGTTCAGAGGTGTCTGAAGGACCACAGAGCTGGATACAATGGAGGCCTTGCTAGACAGCAGAAAGAGCCTCACCGATTGCTATTTGGAAAAAGAAACGTCCAGGGCAGAGGAAAACGCAACTGGCATCGTCCACCAGCTTTGCCCTGGGCCTTGCCAAGCCTGGGCTCTTTGGGGGGTAACGTTGAAGCCGCTGAGGTGGCATCGATGGTCAGGAAGAGAGGCTGTGTTAGGAAGCGGTACAACAAAACATTAACTGCGCTTGTTGCTCCTTTCCTCTCTGGGGTTCCAGCATCAGGAAGAAAAGCCTCCCAGAGCAACATTCTCACCCAGACGGGTCCTCGGAAGGAGAGCCTGACTCCCGGCAGGAACCTGAAACAGGTGATACACAAAACTGGCCTAGGCTGCCTTTCCAAATCCTTGTGGGGACCTCAGGTTCCCTCAAAAAAAGCGCAGGCACCAAGAACGCAGGGTAATACCTGGTGCCTGCTGGCGTGCAGTCCTAGTCCTGCTCTATTGGCTGGCACGGAATGTGTGGCCCCAATAAGCGTTATCCCTCCCGGGAGTGCCAAGGGCAGGGAAGGGTTTGTGGACAAGCTCAAGGCTGGTTTCGTAGCTGCTTTTGTTGGCCGAGGAAGAGATTCAGCCTAAGTCGCCTTCCAGGTGTGATCGGAATGCACGTTACTGTTCAATGCTGGCACCGTCTATTTGCCTTCGGGTCTGTTTAATTATTTCTTAAAATTAATTTTGATTATTACAGCTGATTACACATCAGTGAGCAAAGTAATTGATATTTGTTAATGTATCCCAAGGAACATTTTGTACAACTTGTATTTGCTGTTGAAGGTTAAAGACTATTATTGGTTTTTCCCTAAATGTGCCCACATCATTAGTTCTTGTAGTAGGAAAGGATGCCATCTGGAAAAGGCTGAGTAGACGCATTATTCAGGCACAAGTGCATGAAATTGAGGTTTCCGCATCTTCTGTCTTCCTTTTCTGAAAAGAAAAGGCTTGTAATTAAAGGAGAAGCTGGATTACAGGGGAACATGACTCATTTTGTGTTGTTGAACGCTTCAGGATCTGGTAGACGCTTCCCTGTAGTGTGACGTGCAAGTGAGCCTCCAACTCTTGCCTCTCTTTCTGCTCCGGGCAACTGTATTCCCCCCCCCCCCACCCCCATGCTTTTCAAGAAGATGAGTTGTGCAGCAGGGTAAACGACTGATAGGAGATCTTTGGGACTTCCAGATCCACAGGCAGACCGAAGGGTATATTCTGTATAGCAGCTCTGGTGCACCCCAGGGGTTTTTTTTCTCTGCACCTTGGAAAGGAAAGAAATCCACAGTGTGGATGATTGATATTTCTGTTCCCTCCTAGATTGTTTTGTTTCCCCACGCGGCCTTCTCCCCAAAGGACATGGGCAATGATAAGCAATCCAGGTAGAGAGAGGGAGGCAGGAGGAAGGTCTGACCCCTTTCAGAGCCTGAGCAGATCCGCCCTGGCCAAAGCGTCCTTTAGGAAATGAACGTGGAGGGCTGCCAAGGGTCTTTGGGGGGGCCTGCTGCTTTGCTTCCCCAAACTCGGCCCGTATGGAGACAGCGGGCATAGGAGGCGGGTGACGGAGGTCCAGGCAGACAGAGGCCAGAGGCTGACTCCCAGGGCTAGGAACCGTACAGGAGCTGAGCGGTAAGACAGGGCCACTCCCACAAAACCCATTGCCTCCTCGTCTCTTTCTTAATCTAGGCAAGTATCGTTGAGCCTATCCCAGCTGCCAGAAACATTCCCAGTTAGAGGTTTAGCCCCTGTGTTAGGCATCCCCAGCTGGAATAGATCTCAGGGGACCAAGGTAGAGGGAAGTCGGCCATAGTAGCCGTAAGATCGTGTTTTTTAAAAAACAGATAACCCTTTATTATTAAAACCAATATATGAGTCTTTTAATTAGAAGACATTTGACAATCTCTGACCCTGAAGAATGAACGGAGGCGGGGCGGATGTTGTCTCACATCTGACTTTCCCTAGAGTGGTTGGAGGCAGCCGTGTCCTCGGAGAGGTTGGTCTCCTGCCCCAAATCTCTTTTTCTGGGTCCAACTGGAGGTTTTCCTTCTGGCTCTGCCTCTCTCTGCCCAAAAGATGTGACTTTGCCCTGATCTTTCTAGACCTTCCCTCCCTTGGCCCCAAAAGCTTCCCTGAGGGGCGTCCTCTCAGAATAAACGCCTCTCCACTGACAGGCCTGAATCGGAGCTTCTCTCCCACTTTGTGGAAATGGTTTGCCCCCAGGAGAAATTTTCATAAGGTTTCTTCATTCACCACTACAACCCTTAAGCAGACCAGGCATGTGTTTAGGGCACCAGGCCCAAGGGGGCACCACGAAGTTGAAAAAGGGAAGAAAACAACCCAATGAAGATTTGCACAGTGCGTACAAAGGAGTGGGGGGGGGGGGCACCGAGATTTGTCAGTGCTTAGGGCCTCAATGAGCCTTAATCCACCACCGATGGATATCAATCCTCAATAGGGAGCATTTTCTCACAACTCAAACATTCAGCTATTCTCCCTGCTGACAAGCAGAAAGCAAAGAGCAAAATGTCCACATTGACCTTTAAAAACAAACCGTGTTTATTTTCCCAAACAGTAAAGGGGAAATAGTTGTTTTTACAATCCAGGCAGAAGTTCTTGTACATAGAGCTAATAATTTTCTGCTGACTTGCAAAGACATCATGACTTTTAACCATTTCATCTGCATACATGTTTTTAGGTGTATAATTAGTGAAAGGCTGCCTGAGTGTCATAGTCCGGCAAGCCCCCTTTGCCCACCCAGATAGATCAAAGGAAGTTGAGGCAACACAACTCATAGTCACATCTACCTGCAACTCATTTCTTTGGCTTGTTTTGGCTTGGCTTAAATAGGGTGCCTGTGATCCAGTTGTGTACTGAGTTTGAAGGAAGCACTTAATGCTCCCTGTGACATATGTGTAGTGCCCTCCTAGATGTATTTGGTAAAAGTCAATTGTTCTGAACTCACAAGAATTTCCAGTGGCTGCTTTAGGAAGTTACCCATCCAGATGTGAGTTTTGCCTGCCAATCCTTTTCACAGCCAGTGCTTCACCAGTATGCGGAATGCACAATGTCAGCATCCTTTTCAAATCTCTTATCATAATGCCATGTGTATTATTTCGATTTCAAGAGACCAAACAAGCAAATTTATAATTAATTATATTTCTGCTAATCATTTGTGTAGCATCTTAATCTTCATAATAGAAAGATAATTAACACCACTGATTATCTAATTAAATTCATTAAGCATCTACCGACAGTGCTCTGTGAAGCTGACATTATGTTCCATTGTCAACAAAAGCTTTGATTTCTTAGGAAGTAATTAAAATGTAAATTAGCATGCCATTAAATACACAGGGGGACTTTTGAATCTGATATTCATTTCAGAACTGGCAACCCATTTTTTCTTTCAGTGCAACCAGACAATTTGCTTTTAATGATTTATATTAACTTTTTTTCCCACTGCAACATAAATGCCTTTTTTGATATCTACCGTAGTTCATAGCCAGAGTAGAAGCGACATTTCTTTAAAACAGCTGATTTTATCTGGGTAAATCTGGGTGATTTCTGTCGATGCAGGAAGAGCTTTTCTGTCTGCATGACCAGAGCTTAGATCAGACCACAGAGTGCCACCAATAACACGAAGGATATCATTGCATTTTTATTTCTTCATCAAGAGGAGAACATTTGTTCCTTCTGCTGCAAATCGTGGAAGCCGAAGAAGTATGCCAGTTGCTTCATTATATCCTGGCACGGATCTTGAAGTTTGCCACTGCTATGGAACAAATTATTTCTACTTTTTTTACATGCTATTCTTGCTGAAATATGCTATTATGGTAATGCCGCCTTCATGAATTTGGGTCCCTGCTGCCACCTTTCAGCCCCATCTTCTACCAGTCTTAGCTCCTCTTTCTTTGCTTCTGCCTCGTTTCCAATTCTACTTAGCCATCCGCTGGTGAAAGGGCCTGCCTGCAGAAATTGTGGGTGCTCCATCACTGGAGGTTTGCAAAAAGTGTTTGGATAGCCATTTCTATGAAGTACTATCTGCTTGAGCAGGGCTACAAGTTCTCCAAGGTCCCTTCCAACCTCTCCTGCGTGAGCTGCACTGGCTGCCTGTGGCCTTCCGGGTGCGCTTCAAGATACTTGTGACCACCTTTAAAGCGCTCCATGGCATGGGATCTGGTTATCTGCAAGACCGCCTCCTGCTGCCAAATACCTCCCACCGACCACTCCGCTCCCACAGAGAGGGCCTCCTCGGGGTGCCGTCGGCCAGACAATGTCGGCTGGAGACCCCCAGGGGGAGAGCCTTCTCTGTGGCAGCTCCTGCCCTCTGGAATGACCTCCCCCCTGAATTACGCACGATCGCAGACCTACGTCTCTTCCGTCGGGCCCTGAAGACACATCTATTTCGTGCAGATGGCCTGTCATAGTCTTTTAAGTAGATATTAGTATTGGTTATAATAATGGGCTAAATTGTTTAAAATTTATTAATTAGTTGTTTTAACTTTTGTATTTCCTCTTTTTATTGTGGCTGTTCACCGCCCTGAGTCCCAAGAGGGAGAAGGGTGGTATATAAATTAAATAAATGAATGAATGAATGAACTCTGTTATTCTTCTTTCTTTCTTTCTTTCTTTCTTTCTTTCTTTCTTTCTTTCTTTCTTTCTTTCTTTCTTTCTTTCTTTCTTTCTTTTTTCATTTTCTACCTTCTGGTCTTCTTTATTTTCCCTCCCCTTTCTTTGATCTTTTTTGTTTTCTATCTGTGCCTTCACTCTCTTGGAAGCACAGCCCAGCCTCCCCTTGTTAAAAGACCGGTTGTCCCAGGCTGCCAAGGATGGTCCTTCAGAAGTTTGGTCCATGACAGAAAAGATTGCAAGATTCTCAGCTAGGACTCCTTAGCACAATTTTAGAACTCGTTTAAGTTTTACTCATCAAATGTAAAGCACAAATGTTTTGTTACAGACATCAATTTATTAATAATTTTTGTTTTAAATCAGGATTTTACTTCATATTTAGAAAAATGCAGGAGAACTGGTCAAGAACTCTACGCGGTTTTATGCCAGGATCATGTTGAGGTAAGAAACGAAAAAGGCACCTTGGCAGGGAAAACACAACGTGGTTGGACGGATCGAAGAAAGGAAAGGGTTGGTTGATTCCATTGATGGCATTTATACCTGCAACCATCACGAGACTCTGAGAAATTTATATTAGTCAAAATGGAGAAGGAAAGAAAACGTTAAGATTGAGAAAAGAACTCATCCACTACCTGAACTTGCTTCTAGCAGGGGATTTGATATTTATCTGCTTAAACTAGAGTGAAGCGATGGAGTTGTTGCTCTCTGAGTAATTACAGGAAAAAGTACATCCTCATTGAGAGAGCTAAGAGGATTTGACTTGCCCGATGTCCCATTCTGCCTCGGTGAAGTTTTGTAGAGCAGAGTACTAAATGCAGTCATCTCTACTACCTTCAATTTATTTAGCTTCCATTGAATTTAAATAAAATCAAGGGCAGTTTATGAGTCCTGGTAATCCTTCAAAAGCAACAGGCCTCCTTCGGTCCCAAAGGAATGGCCAGCCTCTGCCTTCTCGCAGAAGGAAGTCCGCCACAGGGTCCCTGGTGAAGTTGCTGGGCTAGAGGGAGGGAAGGTGGTGCCCATCCTCAGCTACAGGGCGATTGTGAGTTTTCCTCTCAGCCCAACCTGCCTCTTGTGGAGAAAAGAAAAAGGGCACTCAGGGCACCACCTGGAGCTTCTGCAGGTAACTGAGTATTTGCACACCTCTAACCAATGCTTCTTTCCTTCCCAAGGCAGAGGTGCAACATCTGGGTAGGAGCAGGAGCAGGGGAGGAGACTTTGCTGCCAGTGATTCTCTCTCTTTCCTCCAGAGGTCGCTGTGCCTACGCTTGAAGTCTGCCAAAGCCTGGACTGCGCTGGAGGACCGGCTTTTTAGGGAGGGGGGGCCATGGGGATCTGTGGCAGCTTCTCCTGTCACAAGGTGGGTCCTGGATGCCTACGAAGGTCCTGCTCGGATGAGGAAGAGGATCCAGCTCAAAACCGTCCACCCTGCAGCAGAACCGTTGCAGAACAAGGTAACCCTCTTTCGGGGCAGGAGACAAGAAAATAGGATCCGGTTTCCTTTTGCCAAAGTCTCCTGTTTAGTCTCCTGAGCTGCAGGCCGGGAGCTTTGCTACCTGCCGATGATGCTGATATTACGCAAGGGGAGGCGGTTACTGCCGTTCTTGGTTTGCAACACAAAGGCCTAGGATAACCATGTAGAATTTTAGGCTAAGAAAGGCACACAACGGACCCGTCAACTGATCCTGCGATGCAGAGCCGTGACAGGCAAGAAGAGGGCAGGCAACAGAATTCCCTGCCGCTGGCTGAGATGACGTTGCAGGTGACTTAGACACCTGCATGAAGGAAATAAACTGATGGGATGGTGCAGAGGTTAGAGTGAAGCATTGCAGGCTAACTCTGCCCATAGCTAGGAGTTCAATCCTGACTCAGCCTTTCATCCTTCCGAGATGGGTAAAATGAGGACCCAGATTGCTGGGAGAAAGAGGCTGACTCTGTAAACCACTCAGAGAGGGGCTGCAAAGCCCCGTCAAGTGGGATATAAGTCTACAGTAAGTGATATTGGCTGCTGGCTCCAGGTGCATCCGAGTCGTTCCCGGGGCGGAAGCAGCCCGGCTCCGTCGCTGGAGGCCACGTCTCCCTCTTCTCTGCCTCGCAGCTCAAACCGTTTCTTTTTCCAGGCCCATCAGACACAGGAAGGCGCATCTGCTCCCGCTTGTGTGGGAAATCAAGGTAAAGTTCCCAGACGAGAGGCTGGAAAGAGGAAAGAGAAGGGCCTGGCCTAGCCACAAGGAGCCCCCAGGCCTGGCAGTCTGTACCCAACCCAATATTTCCAACCCTCCCGTGTCCCACCTGCTGACAAGAGCGGGAAGCCAACACTTTATTTTTTGGAAATGCTTTTACTTTCCAATGGCCGAGTCCCTCAGCTACGTGATGAAAACAAAGGGGGTTGTTTCAGTGCAGGAACAGAGCGCCCAATATAGGACGTTCTGCACCCTTTATGCCTTTTCCTTTAATGCAGGCGAACGGCCAGCCCTGACTAGAGAAGGAGAAGCAGGTCGGGATCAGCTGACCTTTTTTCCCGCCCTGGGTGAACATCTCCACTCGGAGGAATTCGTGGACGTCTGCGTGGAAAGGAAAATTATCCTCCAGGAATTAGTCCAAGATGAAAAGGTACCAGCAGAAGCCGCACAGCCGGTGTGTCCGGGGCCCCTGGGCAGGGCTCTGGCCAGAGCTCTCTCCAGGCCCACAATTCAGCCGCTTTCATGATCTCCTGCTGCAACATGAGGGGGCCAGGCGGGAGGGCCCCTTCTCCCCCCACCCCACCCCAGGCCCATTCCAGTCGGGAGGGAAACTGTTCAGCAGGAAAGCAGCCTTACTTCCCTCACACAAGGCAGCCTGTTTTTGCAGCTTTTTATGGTAAGGATTAATTAACTTTGCAACTGACTCTGCTATTGAAGAAAAGCTGGGACGTTATTTTAGCATCAATAAGGCTCCGTGAAAGAAGGAAGGCCGTTTAGAGTATTGCTCAGTCAATGAGTCTTAATTTTTAATGGGTAAAATATGGAGCACTGGAGGCCAAGTTAGGACGGCTGCATCGCCATCTTCCCTGTTTAGGTTACCTGCCGGCTGTCTGTGGTGGTGATGGATGGACATGCAGCGTCGGAAGGGGCACTTCTCCTTGGCCGCGACCACTTCTATGTCTGCAAGCACTTCGCCCTGTCCCACCTGGGAGAGGTTTATTGCACCAGCCATTGCTTGTCCTGGTGAGCGGCCCCCCTACCTGAGAGGCACTTGGGGCTGCCCGGCCTACGGCTGGTTACTGCGAAAACAGGCCCCGTCCCCGCCTGGGGCCAGGGCCCGGCCCTCCCCGATTTGTAATGGGAAGGGGCAGAGGAAAGAGCCCCTGCCAACGTAGAGAGAAGAGCCCCCAGTTCAGGCAGAACCGTAACACGTGAAGAGGCTTCTTATTCTGGTTTGCTCTGAAGGGCCAACCTATGTGCAGAAAAGAAAGACACCTGGGAGGAAAAAAACTCAGAGATGATACAAGGGTCAAAGATAACTGAGAGATGGGCCTAATTTAAGTCCTTGCACCACAGTCTGTGGGGGTATCTTCACCATCAAAAGGTGCAAGATTTTGCAATCCCAATTGTGGAGGGAGATCCCCCCCCCCGCCCCTTTTACTTCTGCTTGATTCGTTGCAATTCGCCAGGACCTGAGCACCAGCTCTCTCCTCCTGCTCCCATGATTCCAGGAGAGAGATGGAGGGAAAGGAGGCGCTGACCTCCCCCCAGGTGCCCCCAGGACCCCCAGGACCCAAAGGGGACAGGCCGGCCGAGGCCTCAGGGAAGGGGCTCTTCCTTAGGAGAGCAAAGGCGCCAAATGGCTTCCTGTTTACAGGGCAATTGCCGGTGACTTTTCTCTGACTCAGGCTGAGGTGCCTGGAACAAGTTGTCGTCCTCTGTAGGTTTTGGGGCAAGGCAGAAGAGGACAACCTGGGCCCTCCTCCTTTGCCACTAGTGGAGTCCAGTTAATGATGCCGTGGTTGTCTGATGCACATTTCCCATGGTTGCTTCTAGCATCAGAGAGCCATTCATTTACAACTTGTGCTACGCAACGGAGGCCACGCCTGTGGAGCCCACGTGTTCCTGCCATTCCTACAGGGACATTAGGGAGATCCGGCCGATGCGTTTCCTTCTGCAGGTAGGAACCGTCTGTCTGTCTTTGGGCTTTCCTTCGAGTAGGGGATGTCTAATGAAGATACACAAAGTTTTGGATGGATGCTCAACAGGTTAGAATGAAAGAAATCGTCAACTATTATATAAATGCACAAACTGTTAAATGCTTCCTTGGATGGCAAAATTCTGAACCATCGGAATGAATTCCATAGCTGCGTTTGAATTGATGCGCTCTAAATCTTCAACTTGATTGGGGATAGACCAAGAATAACGGCACCAATAAACCAGTGAAGTATAAACATTTAAAAAAAAAAAACCAAATTTGTATCCTGTTCAGGTTTTGCCAGGAACCTTATTTTCAACATCGGGATAATCGACTGACTGCCTGAGCAGGGGGAGGGGGGGGTTGTGCCAGTGGTTCTGGGCCAGGGACCCTTTGGTCTTTGGGTGGGGCCTTGGCCATGCTCCAAAAGCAGTGGCCAAGTCCAGGAAACGATCCTTTCAGCAGTCAAAAGAAGCGCCCTTCCTAGACATCCTAGACTAGTCGTATCCTTAAATGTAAAGATCAGGGGAAATTTTTGAAGATGCCCGGAGAACAAGCTTTATGTAGCTCTCTGATCTGCACCCCCGAGAATGAATCCTAGGGACAGCAGCACGAGGATCCCAAGATCCCAAGACCTAGTCTGGTTGGCTAGATGATTGCCGTTGAAGTCGCTTAGAGAAAGAAGTGTTTTTGCTTTTCTCTTGCAAGCTGATCGGGGCCCATTTGGTTTGTCTTCACAGGAGATAGCCCTGGAGATCTTCTTAAACAATGGCTATTCCGTTTTCCTTGTATTCCACAACAACGACAGGAAAAAGTTCTTGACAAGGTACCGTTTGCAGAAGCTACGAAGAAGCTTTGCTTCCTGCCTCGTTCCAAGAGGTTTTCTTCAAGAGTTGGCTAGAAATCTTGTTTTTCCATGGACGGTGTTTGCCCTGTTTGAGAAATGTTCATTCTCTGTACAACAGACAACCGCTTGTCCCAGGTTGCCCCGTCACCACCGGCCTTTGCTCATTTTTGCATCGTTGTTAAACATTCCACAAAGGCCCATTGGTTCATCTCCTTGTTCCAGCTGTATTAATATAACAGGTAGATTTGTAGACCCGTGTTTCTCTTTTATCTGCTGAATATTAAAACAGGCAATCGCCAGCGCCAAGCTCATTTTAGGAGTGAGCCTAGCAACTGGGCTTCCTGCCTCTGCCAGGCAAAATCTGGCAGGCTTGACGAATGGCTCTTTCTGATCTCCTTAGAGCAATGATAAACACTAGAACAACTGTGAGACATGAAAAACCAGGTGGACCTAAGAAATAAACAGCTCTTGAAGAAAAGACCAATTATGTTATGGTTCCTTAATTGTTTCCAACCCAATGGAATCCTGGAAAGAAATAACTTAAGAGGGTCGAGGCCTGCTTATCACCAGATGCACTTTCTGTAGACTAAGAATAATGGGACCAAATTCAGTTTGCTGTAAAAAAAGAGAAAATCCCAGGGGTCAATACCTCCGCCCCACCCTCCGTGCATCCCTTGCCAGGGCAGGAAGGCCGAGGAGGCTGGCCATTGCTCCATTCAAACCCCCCTCCCCTCTCTCCTGGTCTCTCCTGGTCACATGACCCTCAGTGGGTCCGAGGCAGCCTTGCAGCGCCTCCCCACAGGTAAGCAGCCCCACAGAGGCAGCCAGGGGCCCCCTAAGCAGCATAAGGGGTAGGCAGCTCCTGGGTGCGGCTGATGAAGCACGGGGAGGGCTCGATCCCCAAGGACGCCTCCTGCAGGCTTTCCCCACCTTCTTTACTTTGGCATAGGTGGGGGGTGGGGGGGAGGCTGCCTGTGTGCTCTTTTTAGAAATAGCGCCCCCCCCCAAGTGCAGTGGTGAAATTCAGTTTTTTTACCACCAGTTCAGTGGGCGGGGCTTGGTGGGCGTGGCAGGGGAAGGATACTGCAAAATCCCCATTCAGCTGGGAGAATAGAGGGGGGCGGGGCCAGCCAGAGGCGGCATTGGACGGTTCTCCAAACTCCTCAAAGTTTCCACTACCGCTTCTCCAGAACCGGTCAGAACCTGCTGGATTTCACCCCTGCCCAAAGTGGCTTCCATCCTATCAGCGGGTGGCAGTTACGGCGTATGTCCGTCACAAATCCACAGAAGCCCTTGGAATTTATTTATTTATTTATTTATTTTATTAAATTTATACCCCGCCCTTCTCCAAACGGACCCAGGGCGGCGCACAGGGATGTTAAAACACATATAAAACATATAAAATTTTTAAAAACTTATTCTAATAGACCCTGCGCTAAAAACCGAATTTAAAAAACCCAAATTTAAAACTATCTAAGAGTCAGTAATGGGGGTTACGCTAGGCCGGCTAGATGGAATAGGTGTGTCTTCAGACACTTGCGGAAGAGGCGGAGGTCGGAGATGGTGCGGAGTTCAGGGGGTAGGTCGTTCCAAAGGGCAGGGCCCGCCACAGAGAAGGCCCTTCCCCTGGGTGTCGCCAGTCGGCATTGACCGGCCGACGGCACCCTGAGGAGGCCCTCTCTGTGGGAGCGTATCGGTCTGAGGGATGTATGGGGCAGGAGGCGGTCTCGCATATAACTAGGCCCCGAGCCATGGAGAATTAATTTTCTAAAGGGCTCGCCTTTCAGAGGAATGACGTTCACTGTTTCTTCCCCTCAGATTTTGTTCCGTGAGATCAAAAGGCGCTGCAGACGAGTCTACTAATATAAGGTATTTTTGCATGTCCTAATGATAAGAAAACGAATTAATTAAATGTTGTAGTCTTTTGTCTTAGCACTTGCCTGGCATTTACCTCAGAAATGCTGGATTCCAACCTGGGGGACAGATGCTTCTTTCTCTTGCAATCATTTTTACTGCAGTTAAGTGAATCACCTGATCGTTCAGTGAATCTGGCTTCGCTTGTTGGAAGGTCACAAATTGTGATCACGTGACCGCAAGGCACAACCATTGCAAATGTGAGCCGGTTGCCAAGGGCCTGAATTGCCATCACAGGACCCGTGTGGGTGCGTGTGTCTGTCTGTCGGTCTGTGTGTTTGTAGCAACAATTATAACTTCAAGGGCAGGTTGCAAGTCACTTTTTCCAAGGCTGTCATACCTTTGAATCACGATTAAATAAACAGTTGTAAGTCGAGGACCATCTGTACAGGTGTAAATGATTTGCATTCTCTAGTGCTAGCCTGCTCTTCAGATTTTCTTCTTCCGTGACCATTTATTATTGGGACATATTAAAATAATACTTAAATAACAAATGGGGGGATATCCAGTTAATGGACGAAGAGGTTGAATGCAGAGCAGGTGGAAGCGTCTAAAGAAGGGAGCAGGAGATGTCTCTTTTCAAACAGAGAAGGTGCCTGGCCTGTTGTCATTTAGAGGCTCGTGCTGCTGCAGGAGACGGAGAACATTAATGGTTTCTATTGGAGATGATTACACTCCTCCTTTTTTTTTTTAATAAGCACCAAACTCAGTATTACAGTAACAAAAATATATGGGTATTCCAAGAAGAAAGTTCAGTGAAGAGCATTACCACATTTACAATGTTGTTCGTTTCTTAAACCAACCTTTGATGACCACAGATACTCCAAGATTCTTTACAACATCCTACATCTAAATCCTATCACCCCATACGTCAGTGGCGCTTTAGGCTCTGTCTTCTTTTCAGCTATTTTGTGTGCCTTTGACCCTTGGCAACATTTGAGCAAACCCCTGCAGTTTGCATGGCAACATTTTGGGAGGTCATTTTCCAATGACCCCAGAAGGAGGGTCTGGTCCAAGGAGATGTGCCTCTCATTTTCCTGGCCTTTAACTACCACACCCAAATGGGTCTCTGGCTTTAGCTATTAAGAACAGCTAATTCACACTGAGCTTTAGAAACATTTTGGGATTCAAAGTGTGTGGTTTACTTAAGATTTTTCTCCCTTCCTTTCCTCTAATCTAATCTAAACTAATCTAATCTAATCTAATCTCAGGAACATGGTCTGCATTTGCTTTTCAACAATATCTCAAAAAATGTAACAGAACATAGATTGCAGGATGCATGTAAAAAATAGAAGCATTGTATTAAAACAAATAATTTCCCAGCCAAAGGTGAAAGGCTTGGAGGAAGCAGGGGAGGGAAAGCAAAGACACCTCAAAGCCTTGGGGAAGCCCAGGAAAAGACCATGCTAGAGAGATAACCTTCTGAAGAGCCCTTCCTACCAATCTTAACAATTAGCTGAGATCCTAAGACATTTAGGATTTCCAGTGTTAGTATCTTAATATGACAGTACAGAGATAATATGATTTCCGTATTTGCACTACTTAGCAGACAAATTTGTGAAATTATTGGCCGAAGATTTAAATTACGTTTGTCTCTTAAAAAGTTTTGGCAAAGTATACACTCATCATAACACAGACGTTCATTGCTCCTTGAGCGATTGTTAGATTCCAATTTTTGCCCTGTGCTCCGTGTCTTCTTTTGCCCCAGAAACCCCGTGCTGAAGCAGCATCCCTGGTATGTGGGGAAGGAGTGCCTGGTGTGTTTTGGGACTCCTGGGCTGCTCCTTTGAGAGGATATTCTGTGGAGACATGCTCTGTGCAGAAGAAGACGATCAAATGCCCTGCATAAATGTGACTCAGAGTCATGGATGTCCATATCGATAATCCAGGATGTACCTTTGACTACTTCTCATATGCACATGAGACAGCATGCAAGGACTAAATGCCAGGCAACTGAGTGCTGGCACATTGTCGCTTTCAGAGAAGAGTATTGTTGCTACCCAATAAACCCTAGGTCGGGGCTTCCCAATCTTTTCTATGCACCGCACCTTCTGATATATTCTTGAACCCCTTAAAAATAAATAATTATATGCATATAATTATACAGGTACAGTATAATTTTGAAACTTGTAAACCCAAGTTTTCGCACTCCCTGAAATATCGCCTTGCACTCCCGGTTGGGACCCCCTGCCCTGGGCCTATGTGAAATGGCTCAACAGGAGTAGGAATTAGGGATGACCTGGGTGGGAATATGGTAGACCCGAGCCAAAAGGGGCTGAAACTTTTTCAAGTCCAGGACAGCCGGATAACACTTGGAAGCAGCTCTAGCAGACATCCCGTGAATTCACTGAACTACAAGGAGGAGAAACAGCACATTAGATTTTTGATATCCTGTTACGATGGCCAATCTTAAAATGTAGTTTTAGCCTTCTTGTGGAGTTTCTTTCCTGGTCTGTTGTACCTAGGGGAATTGGCAAGAGGGACTGCCCAGTATGCAATGGTGGCAGCGTAGCCCAAGGACCCTCACGACTGCTCACACATCAAATGTGCCACGTCTCTCCAGAGCCATAAAAGTTGAAGAGTCACCTTCTGCACAACAGTTGTGTGACTCAAATAGGGGAGGGGGCATTACCCATCCATCTTTATAATCTGAATGCTCTCTTAGGCCCAAGGCTGTAAGCCTCTTTTGTTCTGCTTGCAACGATGCATCTTCTGTGTTTCTGAAGGCTTTGTGTCCTGGCCAACGTCGTGTTTAAATGCTAGAGAAGGAACTCATTTGGAAATTCTCAATGTACTAATTCATATGACACTGTAAGATACAGAGAAACTGCAAAACTCCATTATGGGTTGAGCTCAGGCATAAAATAGGACAATTTCAACAGTGATTTCCGTATGCAATTACCACGGTTGCCAGCATTAACTCTTACAAGCCCAAGGCCAGAAAAGGCCTATCGCCACATCCAGGAACACTTCTGTGGTTGAGGTGATGCTGAAGGTTCCCCATCAAAGGGCTACCGAAACACTCCGTCAAGTGAAATTCAAAATGGAGTCAGAGGTTTTTCCTTAGGACGAATATCTAAAGAATTTTGAAAGGAGCCAAAATAATTGTTGTTCGCGTGTTGAGGTGCAAGATGCGATCTGCGGGCAAGAGAGAGGCGTGCTGGAGCAAGCAGCCTGCTTGCCCTCTAATGATCCTTGGGCCCTGACTGGATTGAGCCAGGAGCAAGAATCAGCAGAGGAATGGATCTCAGCCCTCTGCTCAGGCCCTCTGGCTCCTCAGTAGAGGCAGTGCTGGAAAGGTTTGGGGCCTAGGGGACATCCTCGGCCCTTTTTCCCAAGCTCCGTCTGGAACTGGAAAGGGAAGCTAGCCTGGTTCTAAAATGCAGAGTTGGCCCTTCCCTTTGGTGTTGGCCGCATCCTGTCTGCAACCATCTGAGGGACTCCTCTGCGAACTAGGAGAGAGGAGGAGGAGGAGGTCTCCAGTACTGGGCTACCTTGGGATGCCTCCCGTGTCTGCTGCCCAAAGGACCTCTCAGCCCACCTCTCTTGGGTCAGAAGGGGGTGGGGAGAGATCTTCCCTGGAGCTGTTGGAAGGCCAGGAGGTCTGCTTCCAGGGGCTTCCAGGGGCAGCTGGAGAGAAGGTGGGGGTAACAGATTTTAGAGCCTGATCTCTTGCTGAGGTGGATCGACAGGTGTCTGTGAGAGTCATAGAGGACTATGTGACCCAGAGCCGTTTTATTAGTTGGGTGGTTCCTAAGGAAGGGAGGCGAAGTCGCTCTGTGGGGCCACACTCCGCATTGCTTAGTCCTTCGTCTGCGGATGGGCCTGCCGGGCTCCTCACCTCCACTCAGCCTGGTTCTCCTTTGCCAGGGAGTTGGGGGTCATGAGGCTCGAGAAGTTTGGCTTCCTGAGGGGGGCAGGCACCGTGTTCTTCAGCTTGTTGAGCTTGTCCCTCTCTTCTTGACATTTCCTCAGGCATGGCGGGCAAAGGTCTTTCTCTTCTACCAAATAGAGCGTCTCAAGGCGTTTGATGTTATCAATAAAGATTTCCTCTTCGGTGGGTCCAGGAAAGGGGTTCCTCTTGGAGTTTAACTTCTTTAGTTTAGGGAGCTTTGCGATGCTGTTGGGGAGCAGCGTCAGCAGATTATCAAACACCCCAACTTCCTGGAGCTCCTTCAAGGCTCCGAGGGTAGTTGGGAGGTTGTCAATGTGGTTGAGGCCGAGATTAAGATTTCGCAGGTTCTTGAGCTGGTTGAGCTCCATGGGCAAGCTGCGGGCGGTGAGCTTGTTGTTGGAGAGGTTCAGGAAAATGAGGTTCTGTAGGTTCCCTATGGTTTCTGGCAGCTTATCGATCTGGTTGCTGTGCAAGTCCAGCCAGCGCAGGTTCTGGAATTTATCGATCCCCTCCGGGATTTTCTTAATCATGTTTCTGCTGAGGTCCAGCTCATCGATGTCCTCCAGTTTCAGGATGCACCTGGGGAACGTCGTGATGCCCATCTTGCTCAGGTCAAGGCGGCGCTTCCCATCAAAGGTGATCTTTATGCAGGTCTTGGCGACCTTCAAGGTGACCTTTTTCCCCTTGGGGGGTTTTGCTCCTCCCTTGGCCATCGCCCTCACTGAAAAGGCAGCCGCTCAGGGGGCAGGAAAGGGCTCTCCGTTGAAGTCAGCAGGTGGTGCTTGATGTTGAACCCTAAAAGCACACAAAGACACACAGGCACAGAGTTAAAGAGGAGGGGCGTCTCTTTATGCAACCCCCCCATCTGCCATTTTGCAGGGCTGCTAAGACCGGCGACATCGGGGGCCCATGCCAAGATGATCAGGCAAGAATAGAGAGGCCCCTGTTTTCTCCACCTGTCTGGGGGGAGCTGCTAAAATGGGTTGAGCATCAAGATCCTGAAACCTTTGATATCATACTTTTTCTATCAATGCGCGTTCTGCCATCTGTGTCCATTGTGTTCCTCAGAACTAGGCAAGCTTAGGGAAACCAATACCATTTCTAAAGCCACTTTCAAATCTACCTTCTTAATAGGTTCCCAAACACTTTGAAAATATATTGTGCACGGATGTATATGTATATGTATATGTATATGTATATGTATATGTATATGTATATGTATATGTATGCATTTCAAAAGAGTTGCTGCAGTTGCTGCTAATCACAAAGTTTTCAAAGCTGGGATTGTTATAGAATTAGAATGATATTATTTTATCCTAAGGAATCTTAAAGGAAACAAAAGTTGCAGAGCCCCCAGTAGAGCCTGTGGTTTTAGCTGTTCTTGCTTGCAACTGGTGGGACATGGAATTAATTGACTTGGAATTACAAGGGCTGTACAACCTCAGGGAGGTACGAATCCTAGTTTATAAGGCTCATCCACTGGCTAACGCAAAGGAAGGCCATTTGTACTTAACAATATATGAATGAAAATCGTATTCAAATAATTACTTTTCAATGACACTAATTTACACATGATAGTCTCTGACACACATTAATATCAAGTGTTTTCATGCTTAATCTCTATGGTTAAAGCAGCAAGTAGAACTTCTCTGTGCCATAAACCCATGGATTATAGCCAACCAATAAAAGGATTTTAAAAAAATTGTAGCAAAAAAGAGCTAGCCAGTTTGGTATCTTTATGCCAAACATGATACGTTCCTTTCATTAGACAAATTCAGTGGGAGTGCCTACATTTTCCACAGAAAGGAAAAGTCTGGCTCACGCAGATGTCATCCATGTTTTATTTTATATTCTTCCTTCCGCAGCAGTTCAGTGCTGATTTTTGCTGGCCGTAGCACAGAACCAAAGTATTCACAGGGGGAGCAGAATCCTGTATCGGAGATTATGGCTCTCCCACTTGGGGAGCAGAGATGGAAACGTCAAGGTTTTCAAGGTTTTTAGAAACATGCTAGTTCTTGTTCAGTGTTTATGGCAGAGTTTTGCCTGGTCAAAATAAGGTTTCCTTCAAGTGGAGCCTGGTATCCTAGTGACACCATCACAAATTACGCTGTTTTCTCAAAACGTGATCCAAGTGGTTTCCCAGGTCGCCTTCTAGTCACGCCTGGCTTCCTCCGCCAGCCGAGGCCCCTGGGACTCGCTAGGGCTCCTCCTTATCCCCCCCACCCCCCCCCCTCCTGGTCCTGGGGAGGCTGGAGCTGGGCCTGCGCCAGAGGGGGTGGGAGAGGTTTTCCTGCTCAGAGGCCCCCCCCCCACCTTCTCTTCCCTGCTTCAGGGGGCCCAGAGTCCTGAAGAACAAGTGAAACGGCTACCAGATTTTAGGGCCCCAGAAACTGGGGTGGGCCTTGCACCTGGCCTGCATAGGCTTCCTGCTTGGAGACTGGCTAAGTATCAGGATAGAGGAGGAGGAGGAGGAGGAGGAGGAGGAGGGCGGGGCACTTGGACTCCTCCTGGCTCGGCTGATTCCTCGCCACTTCTCTCCCTGGCAGGGGCATCGGCAGCACCTACCTGGCCCTCCGGGGTCCCCCGATCTTTGTGCCTGGGGAGGGCAAGGGAAGGAAGCCCTTGTGAGGTTGTCGGTCAGTGCTGGCAAACCTCACAGCCACCTCACAATGCCTCCCCTCTGCCTCCCCTGGACTAAGCTGTCCTCTTTTGGGTGATCATCCATGAAGGAGTCAGAAAAAGCGCTCAGAGGAGGGATGCCCTAATCCTAACCCCCCCCCCCCACGGGCCCCCTCACTCTCCTTACCTGGGACTCCCCCAGCCTCCCGCATGAGGATGACCCAGGCTGCTTCCTGGGATTTCGGTCGCTAAGCAAGGGGGTCACATGATGCCCTGCTTTGCGACTGCCTTGCTTAGCCATCCCAATTGCTGCCATAAGGCGAGGACCTCCCGTATGCCCCCCTCCCCTGGCTTGCTCTCCTGACAGCTGTCCTCCCTCCTCCCTCCTCCTCCTCCTCCTAAGGCCGCTCTCTCTGCCAGGATGCCTTCCGCTCGCTCGCTCGGCCCTCAGCCCTCCCCGGCCCCCTCCCCTCCGCCCGGGACAGAAGGCCAGGAAGGGAAGGGATGGCTGCCGGCTGCTTTGAAAGAGCCGAGGAGGTTCCGGTTGGCTTAGCCCCAACCGATCCCCCTGCATTTAATTGTGGAGAGTCAAATCCCTGTTCTGATAAATGATTGTTTGTAAAAGAACGTAGTTGTGTTTAGAACACACTTCTCCATTAGACGGCTTTCGTTACAAGCGCTCCGGGCTTTTCGGCTGCTCATTAATCATGTACGAATCCAGGGACATCCAGGGAGATCAGAGGGAAGTGCTGGCTCCCACTTGTCTCTCAGTAACCCATTGGAGCAATACACGTGGCAAGGGTGTGCGTGTGCGTGTGTGCGTGTGTGTGCGCGTGCGTGTCTGGGCCAGGTCCCTCCCTTCACCCCCAAATTTCTCCAGAGGAAGGAAAGAGGTGGCGAGGGCATTCTCGGGTCACCTTCTGGCCAGGGAGTGGCTCTTCTTGGCTTTCCTGAGGAGTGAGAGGTTCACAAGTATTGGGAAATCTTTTTACAAGCGCCCCACTTCCTCCAAAATCTGCCGTGGTCTTTTAATCGCTCATGTTGTAATCGCAATTAATAAAGTGAGCGAAGAGAGTAAGAATTAGCCCGACTCCTGCCACAGGGCTGCTTAGGGCGTCTGGGCGGGTGTCGATGAAGAGGAAACCACCACCGGGAGGGGGAATCGGGCAATAAAGCCTTTGGAACGTCTCCTTGGTGGACTTGGTCTTCCTTGAAGTGCTAGAATCCCTGAGCCGGCCTGCAGCGTGCAGGGACGTTCCCTCAAAGCCCCCTGGGAGCCCCTCCCCGGGGAACTCTTGTCTCCAGCAGCTGCCACGTTTCCCCCTCCTTCTCGACAAGGGAAATGCAGCTCATCAGGTTTGGACCCAAGTGGCCAGAAAGGCTC
Organism: Rhabdophis nuchalis; assembly: GCA_039707465.1. Taxonomy (NCBI): domain Eukaryota; kingdom Metazoa; phylum Chordata; class Lepidosauria; order Squamata; family Natricidae; genus Rhabdophis; species Rhabdophis nuchalis. The sequence goes on from CM077651.1 coordinate 384,677, forward strand.
CCCAGGGCCTTTCCTAGGGGGACACAGCTGTGAGCAAAGCCTCCGCAAAGCCTCAGGACAACCAAGAAGGATTGGAGCCCACGGAGGGCCCCCGTCTGACCCCAGAGCAATATAAACCTCCCACCGACCCTTGCAAGATGGCTGCCTCTGACTCTGAGAGACGGCAGTGTAGCTGAGAAACCTTACGTATAGCTCTGCTTCCTAAGAACCAGCGGCTTTAAATTAAATGGAGGCTGCAGTTCCCAATCTGGGCTTGTAAATTCTACTGCACACAGAGAATCTACAAGAAAACGAGTATTTAAAAAAAAAGAAAAAGAAACCACATAACCTTTAATGGGTTTGCACGCCAGCTACTACTATTGGGCCTGGCCCCACACTTTCTTGGCAAACCCATTTTGCCAGAAATCTTCTCTGATTAATGAGGACTTTCTCTGGCAAAGTTTGGAGATAAATCTTTGAACTGCATGGAAAACTCTCATCTGATTTTTGCTGGCCCACAAATTCTAAAACCCGAACCACAATTTTAAACGACTGGCAACCTGCTTGCTTCAAGAAAGGGTGACTTACCCAGTTCCTGTGATATTGTGGTCAGCTGTTGTGATGCCGCCTGTGAAACTTGGTATCTAAGCGACAGGAAATTCCAAGCCCTTGGAGATCACACAACACGGGGCCTCGTTTCCAACGCCAGCTCCACCTGCCGGGCCTGGGAAGGCAGCCCGGGGCCTCTTCAGAGCACTGGTGCGGCAACCGTTCCAGAGTGGCCTACAGGAAGCTCCACCACAGCCGTGAGATCGTGGCACAGGAGAGAGAGAGGGGCCTTCTTCTTCTGTGCGAGACACGTGGCCCTTGGCCTTCCATACAAGCAGAGAGTCACAGGAGGGCCACTGGCTCAGGGCAGGGAGGCGAATTAAATCCCTTCTACCTGTGGCTATCCGGCTTCTGCTGGGCCCCTTCCCAGTGAGCTCCCAGTGAGCTCCCAGTGGCATTCTTGTAGGCCTGTTTGATGCCACGTCATGCTGTCAACTCTCATTTACCTGGAGATATAAAATCCTTTCCATGCATTCCATTGTCAAGCCCACCCCACCCCCACTTCTCCCCCATCTGTATTGCATAGGTTTGCAGGGAGTCCTCCCTTAATGACCACAATTAGGACTGGCCATTCTGCTGCTAAGAGACCTGGTCCTTAAGTGCGACATCACGTGACTGCAATGGACTTACAGTCTTGATAGAGGAGAACGTCTTTCTAGCTCAGGGCTTGAACCAAGAGGCTGGTTTTCTTGCAGACCTTTCATGACCCATCTAGACTACGTCATCAGTGCTGGTAAAGAATGGGGCTTAAACTGACCAAGTTTGCATCCAGATTTCAGACCCAAACTGAATCAGGCCTTCTTTGAATCTCAGATCTCCAATCAGATCAAGGTCAATTTGCACAAATCGGTTTTTGGCCCCATTAGAAAAAGAAATATGAGTGATGCAATGTTAATTATTATTTTTTGCAGAAAACAATCAGAGGAGAAAAAGTCATTCCTGTTGAAGTGGCAGGTAAAATGTTTTCTTGGTGCTGTTCCACTGAAATCAATCCATCCATCGCTTGAAGCTATTTCCCCCATGAAATTTGGCCAAAGAGATATTCCAAAATCTTTGCCCCAAACAAAGTTTTCCTTGTTGGATTACAGTCCTGAGCCAATTTGTTTCTAATTAGTCACATTCAAATTAAATATTTCCCTGTGTTTAATATCTGCACTCCTCTGCCGTGGCTAACAACTAAGGCAAAATTACCTCGGGATAACTTGGAGCGATGGAAAGACCTATTTTGGGGTGGCTTATTCAGAAGCATCTGCTACCATAGCAGGAGACGTCAATGCTTCGGTGAGTTTAAACTGCGTGTACAGTTTGATAGTCTATCACTGGATGGTGAGTGCTGGGGATAATTATACTTTGGGTTGGAATCAAACGATGGGTTTTGTGATGTGTGGGAGGGCTTCGCTTCGCCCCAATGGCAAATAGACGAGATAAATGATTCAAAAAGAACAAATGGAGATGGACGTAGCCATCAGATGACACTGTATTCGGATTCAGTAGATGTGTCTAAAGTCTGATCTTCAAGCTCCTAACTTGAACTTCCACAAACATTGTGCCAGCAGAAATACAACATAAAGCCTTCATTAGAAATGAAAAGATGAACAGCCTGAGAGAGAATTGATAGCAAATCATGTCAGTGTTGGGTTGAAAAATTCTGCCAATTTTTGGCATTGGGTTAGAAGAGGCTTTGTTGTTACACAATGGACCCACAGTCGACTGTGGAATTTTAGCAGGCATTTGGGAGAAATATTTGAGTTCCATCTTTGCAGCAGCTTCTGGAAATAAGCTGCTAATTGAACCTATTACCAGAACGGCCCCCTTCACATCCTCAGAGGTAGTTCAGCTTGTTTCCCAACTGGAATCAGGAGAACTGTTGAAAGCTCTAACAGAATTGCAAGCCCCTGTGGACTATGTGCCCATAAGACTGAGACAGAGAGGGGGGGGGGGAGAATAACCCCCCCCTTTTTTAAAAAATATCTGACTTATAGATTCTGGGTTATGGGAACGGAAGCCAAAGGGTCAAGCAAGGAGTTTGGGACCTAGGCCCCCCCAAGAGAGAGAAAGAGGCGCCATCCCGCGTGCCTTCTTCTAGGCTCAGCCGTTGGGTGCCCTTCCCTTACATTGGCCGGGGCTGGTGTGGGCAGGAAGTTTCACTAAAGGGGGAGCGAGGGAGGCTGCTTTTCTTCCCAGACTTGACTACAGGCATCCATAGAAAAAGGCACCAAAGAAAACGAAAGAAAGTATATATTTAGAGAATGAGGCCACTGAGCCCGTCCTCCTCCTTTTCATGGCCCGGCAGAGGAGAGAGATCAGCAACTTTGAGTACCTCATGTACCTGAATTCTCTGGCGGGACGGACACACAGCGACCTCATGCAGTACCCGGTGTTTCCGTGGGTCCTCGCAGACTACCAGTCCCAGGTGAGCCACTGCTCCGTTGGGCTGAACTGGAGCCTTCTTGGAAGAGAGAGCAGGCGGGATGAGAGGGAAGGCCGGCCACTGGGATCCTTGGCCCAGGGGGTGGCTCACTCAAGGGATGGCGCCTCTGTCTTCCAGACTCTGGACCTGAGCAATCCAGGCACCTTCCGTGACCTCTCCAAGCCCATGGGGGCACAGACGGAGGGCAGGAAAGAGAAATTCATCCAGCGCTTCAAAGAAGTGGAGAGGACCGAAGGTACAAATCGGCAGGGTGAACCCCAAACACCACCACCACCCCGCTCTCCCCACGGTCTTTTTGGCAAGAAAGTCTAAAACAAAACGGGGGAGGCGGCACGGAGGTCGCCCTCACAAAACCGAGGGGAGAATGAGGAGCTGGGTGGGAATGGGTGGGGGTGGGGGTGGCCTGAGCAAGCAAAGCCCATTGGAACTGACTTGTCTAGCATCTTCCGGAGTCCTCCGGTCGCCCTGAGCAGGGGCCTGCTTTGCTTAAAGATGGGCGTGAAAAGTCGCTTGATAAGACGTATTATTACACATTTCAGGGATAGTTTGATCTTGAAGAAATCAAAACAAATTGATTTGTCCAGAAATGAAGTCCATAAACTGTGGGTTTTTCCTCTTTGTAGGTAACCTCTCAGCTCAGAGTCACTACTTCACCCATTACTCCTCCGCCATGATTGTGGCTTCCTACCTGGTTCGCCTGGAGCCCTTCACGGAAACCTTCCGATCTTTGCAGGTGGGCTGAACGTGGGTGGAGCCTACCAAACATGGGTGGCAGCACCCTTGGCAAAGGCTCCGGTCACATCTGGAGCTTTTGAGCTGCTCGAGGCCCTCCCTCGGGACTCTGTCCTGAACCCTTTCCGGCAGTAAACGGAGAAGCGTAGCAGAGAGGACTGCAAGGAACGGGGCAAAATTAACGAAATGTGGAAGCCTCGTGGAAAAGTTATGCTGCCTTGTAAGTCAGGGGAGAACCCGGCAGCACAGCAAGAGGGGGATTCCTGTAACAGTCATTCAGTCTTCACCATTAACTCTTCATTTCTCTGCCCCCGCCCCACTACTGTTGCCTACCAGTGAAAATACACCGCACAAAACATAAAACAGCCTATAGTGTCCCTTGAAGCAAACTGAACAGTGGCTAGGTTTACATTCGCTTTCCGTGCAGTGCAGGAGTTTGAAAAGTCAGTCAAAAGAAGCCCATGCTTTGGAAAACGCAGGAGTCTCTGTGGAAGCCAGGGGTCCAGTTTTCATTGGCAAACTAGCCATCGAGCACAAGGAGTGGCGGGGAGGGAGGGAGGGAGGGAGGGAGGTGCGGAAATGTTCCTGCAGCTTCCTAAAATGCCCGGCAGGAGCTGGGCAGCCCCCCCACCACACGCCCATCCCTCACCGCGCCATCAACCAGACCGTGGCATCAGGAAAGGGAAAGGAAACCACAGGGCAAAGAACTACGGACCGCTGACGAAGGAAGGTTAGCTGCTTCAGCAACGGGGGAGGGATGGGAAAGGGGCCCCGCAGAAACAAAGGGCCCGGCACCCTACATCCCTCATGGGGGGAAGCCGAGCCGAGCCCTTCCTTTGATCTGAGCCTTCTGAAGGAGCCAAGGTCAAGGTCAGGCAAACTCCTGCGCCAATTTCAATTGGTAATCATTACTGGCGTGGCCGTCTGGCAGCATTTCATTTCTATACAGTTAAGAGGGTTTAAAAGGTTTAAAAGCATAAGTGCTTTTAAAACTAAATAAATAAAAGGGATAGTTCACGCAGAAGTGCAAAAAAGGAATCTTTGAAAAAAACCCACTGACGCTTAAACTAATAGCAGAAATATGAAAGTATTTTATGAATAAAGCACTCCTGTTAAATATACTTGATTAACCTTTAAGTGTGAGGCTGGAGACCCTCGGTGGTACACGGGTGCAGACAGAGGCAAGGGCGCCAGTCGCAGGACGGAAGACGTGAGAGCAAGGGGGACCTTGAGCTGCAAATCTCTCCTCATCATAGAGGTGGATTTGTCTAACGAAGCAGCATGAGCTACAGAAAAAGCCTTCGGTTTCTATTATTGTTTTAAAAAATCTTTTTAAAAAACGTGACAGGCAGAAAGAAAACAGAAACGGATTGCAGGTGAAGCAAACAGGAAGGGTTCCTGCCTTGTGGCTGGAGAATATTCCGAGCTTCATAATCCACTGTGGAGTGCTAAATCCCTGGAAGGGGGGAGCTTCATGGAAACAGGCCAGGCTTCCCCTTGAGCAAGCAGTCGGGCCCTCGGCCTGCTCTGGGCGCAAAGCCTCGATAGCGCACACACACCCCTTTCCTGGGGAACCCTCACATTCCGAGAGAAAGAAAGCTCACTAATTCTGATACAAATGTATGCAAATACAGTTATTAATATAAGAAATACTGAAAATCAGTTATTGCTTTCTTTATAAATAATACAGGCGTGCGTTTTAGAGATATTACTTTCTCCAAAATGCATTAGACAGCTGCAAAAAATTACATTTTTCTGGATGGTAATATCTTTAACCAGATTTGAGCCGCTAACAACATTTTCTATGTAGATATTATTTTTATTTAATACAGATAACCTTTTTATTACCAATCACATTGTCTCTCTAGAGATTGTCATCAGCTCTCATAAAAACGGGAAAAGCAGATGAAAACGTGTCAGTCTCCTATCCTGGCCGCAACGTCGTATATATGCAGATCAAGGCCAGGGGGCTTCCGGAGGGAGGGAGACTCGTTAGCTGGCGCCTTCTGCAGAGTTGACTTGTCTTCGGAGCCAATGCAGTTTCGGCTGGAAAGCAGCCCTAGGATGAACCCTGCAACAATGACTTTGCAACACCCCCGCTGACCTGCTCCCCGTGCCTGGCCCTTGCAGAACCCCACTGGCGTAGATTGACTCACAAGGCGGAGCAGAGAGTAGTGCAGCTAGGGAGAAGGAGGCTGATCCTTACTTTGGGGGATAACTCCCCCTGCGGCTTTCCAGAGGAGCGCACTGGGGACATGATTTGCTTCGCTTTGGAGCGAGCGCCATTAATGTGCCGATGAGACTGTAAGTTCCAAGAAATCCTTAAGCGAACGGCAGCCGGTGCAACAACCTTCTGCCTGGACCACGTTAAAGGTGGCCCAGCTCTGCAAATTGGAAAGCCCCCTCCCTCACTGTGGGAGCCTGCAATTGTTTACAGGCAGCATGTAAAAGAGTCCTTCTAGTTTAGTTTAGTTTAGTTTATTTTCAATTTATATACCGCCCTTTTCACCAAAAGGGACTCAGGGCGGTGCACAGAAAGATAAAACCCCACAATATACAAAATTTAAAAAACAATTAAACCCATATGGCTGTGCTAAAATTGAATAAATAGTTAAAACCATAAATAACGAATTAAAATAGTCCCTAATCTATGTCAAGCCGGCAAGACGAAAGAAATGAGCTTTTATCATCCGACGGAAGAGTCGTAGGTCCGTGATGGTACGGATATCGGGGGGGAGGTCGTTCCAGAGTGTCGGACCCGCCACAGAGAAGGCTCTTCCCCTGGGGGTCGCCAGTCGGCATTGAACGGCTGACGGCACCCTGAGAAGGCCAACTCTGTGAGAGCGGACAGGTTGAAGGGAGGAATGTGGTAGGAGGCGGTCTCTCAAGTAACCAGGACCCGAGCCATGGAGCGCTTTGAAGATGGTAACTACGACCTTAAAGCGCACCCGGAAGACCACAGGCAGCCAGTGCAGCTCGCGCAGGAGAGGTGTTACATGGGAGTAACGAGAGACTCCCAGAATCCCCCGCACGGCTGCATTCTGCACTAGCTGGAGCCTCCGGGTGCACCTCAGGGGGAGCCCCATGTAGAGGGCTTGAGTGACCATGCGTAGGGCATCTTGATCTAGAAAGGGGCGCAACTGGCGTATCAGGTAAACCTGATTGAAGGCCCCCCTGGCCACGGCCGTCACATGGTCGTCTAAGGACAGCCGTGAATCCAGGAGGACACCCAAGTTGCGGGCCCTTTCCGCGGGAGCCAATGACTCGCCCCCGATAGCCAACGATGGAGTTAGTTGGCTATATCGAGATGCCGGAAACCACAGCCACTCGGTCTTGGACGGGTTGAGTCTGAGTTTGTTCCTCCCCAAACAACTAGCCCAACTCTTCTCTCCCGGAAATGTTACTCCAACCAGCTCCCTCTGCCTGTCCCAGTGGCACTTTGAGGTCCATTCCGAGGCCCTTTCCCTTCCTTTCCTGGAAAGCATTTCCTGCTTCAAGAGTTCTTGAAACATCCAAACTCTTTTCGGCTTCGGTTTCTGGGCTGAGGAAATACTAGCTTTGAGGTTATATTGAAACTTAGGGAAGCCACACTGGCTTTCACCCGTACAATATTTTCTGTGCACTCTCCGGAAGCACAATAGAAACGCCTTCACGATTAATGGTTAGCAAGGAGTTCGTTTCTCCACGCTCTTCACTCCTTTTCCTCCTTGCATGGCCATGTCCAACCATTCCAGAACGCTTTCAGAGCATTTGGCCATCATCACAGCTTGCCATTCTGGTGGATGTGGCCCGAGGCTCTGGGTGGTGGCATGGCTTCACTCCTCCTCCTCCTCTCCCCAGGGAGGGGGCCTGGACGTTGCAGACCGCATGTTCCACAGCGTGAGGAGCACCTGGGAGTCGGCCTCAAGAGACAACATGACGGATGTCCGTGAACTGATACCTGAATTCTTTTATCTCCCTGAATTTTTAACAAACCACAACCACATTGACTTTGGTGAGTGGGCAGGCGCTGGGCTGGGTCTTCCTTTCAGAAAGAATCATGGGCTCTCCACAGCCTCAGGGTGATGGAGATGGATTTACCCGTTGGGTGAATGAATCAAAATTAAAGCATTCTAGACCAGAAGTGGGTTGCCCATTTTTCTACTACCAGTTCAGAAGCGTCTGGGCGGGTGGGTGGAGCCTCCCTAAGCCGCCACTACCAGTTCCCCCGATCTGAGCCAAACCGGGAGCAACCACCTCTCTTCTAGAGGAACTTGTGTTCAACTATGCAAGTAATGTTGGCCTTTTGAGCTGGCTTGATGTCCCATTGAAAATGACTCCTTCTTTTAATCTTTATGAGAAAGGGGCTCCCGCCTCAACACCCCTCTCTCCAAAGACCCCCATGGCTAAATCTGGTTTTCCCCAACAACAGATTCTGTCTAGAGAAAAACTGGAGAGGTCACAGTGGTTCCCAACTCAGCAGCTGAACCCGCTCGAAGCCCACATCAGATGTTTTGGACCTGCGATGGTCACCAAGGATCTTGGCCCACCACTGTTGCCTTCCAGATGTTTCACTTGTTGCCAGCAGCTTCTCCCACCCAATCCCAGTTGGGCTCCTCATAAGCTTAATCGATACCCTTCCCTCCCTTTCTAGGCATTTCTGTTGGATCCCAGGCAGAGGAAAGCCTCTCTCTGTCCGTCCTCTAACGCCGCCCGTCTCTTCCCTTCCGTCCCTTGCAGGGTGCTTGCAGGATGGGACCCGGCTGAATGACGTGGATTTGCCACCTTGGGCAGGAGGAAATCCTCACCGATTCATTCGGCTGCACAGGCAGGTCTGTATGGAGAGGCCGTTTGGAGCCAGGACCACAAGTCTAATATTCTCCAAACATTTCTTTCAGTCTAAAATAAAGATCAGGAGAAATCTCCCAAAAGAAAGAGCCTTTATATTTTGTAGCAGAAATCACACACAAGTCCATTGGGGATCCCCAGGCCTCCAGGCTTCCTGGAGGGCCCCTCCCCTGCCTAGCCCCCTCCCCGCCCCCACCCCCTTGCCAGAAGGGACAGGGTGTTTCTCCCCCACCCCGCAAACGAAGGGCCTTGCTTGGGTTGCAGGCCCTGGAGAGCGACTTTGTCAGCAGCCGCCTCCACCACTGGATCAACCTCATCTTCGGCTCCAAGCAGCAGGGCCCAGCTGCGGTGAAGGCCGTGAACACCTTCCACCCCTACTTCTACAGCGGTCAGGCACAAATGGGCAGCATGGAGGACCCCCTCATCAAGAGCACCGTCCTGGGGTTCCTCAGCAATTTCGGACAGATCCCAAAGCAGGTAGGAGGCAGCCAACGGCCCAGGTGCCCCCATGCGACCGTGGAGGAGGACGTAGAGTGAGTGAGGCTTTGATCTCACGCTGAGGTGCGTTGCTCTTGAGGGATTTCTTGGGAAAGTAACCCGATTGCCAAAAGAAAGTTGTTGTGAGGAAGGTTGTTTTCAAGCACCCCTGAAGCCATAGGGGGCCTATCCTTATCCATATGGTATTAATTCATCCAGTGACGGTTGGAGGACTCTAGAAGAGGAAGCCAGCCAGGGTGCGGATCCCGTCTTTGTGCTGCCTTTCCTGATAATCTCCATTTTAATAGATTTTGTTTTGTTTCGATAATTTGGAAATCATATATCAGCTTTTCTTCACCTAATCAGTAATCAAAGTCATTAGGTGTTATTGTTTAATTGCTTAGCTCACTCGTTGGACTTGAATCTTTCCTCCTGCCAAGTTTACGACGGGCTTTCCATGTAAATGTTTCCGTCTCACTCTGTAGATCTCTAGCTAAGGAGGAGGAATCCCTGCGTGGAGAAACCTCCCCGTATGGAGGGTGGGCAGAGCAAGAGGGATCATGGAAGCAGGCAGGAACCTCCTTCCGTGCACAAAGATAAACCCTCCAGCAAATACCTCTGTCGTCACTCAACAACGGGACACAAACAAACGTTATGCCATAAATACACGTCATGGGTTCGAGTGCCCCGTCAAGCTCCTACTGCAAGCCAAAGCCCCGGCTGCGTACCCAGATGTAGAGGAGGTGGGGGGGGCGGCTTCTGTAAGAAGGGCAGGCATAGCCAGAGTGGCAGCCAGAGGGAGAAGCGGGAGCTTTGGCTGACTCGCCTGTTCCCAAAGTCCAACCCTCTTCCCCTCGGGTCTCCTCCGGCCACCTGGAGAGCGCTGGGCGGCTGTGGGTTTAGGCCCTTTCCAGGGACTCCCTCCTCTGCGGAGGGACCTTCCCATGGAGTTTCTCTGCTCTCCCTCGGGCACCCTTTGAAGGGGAGATCTCACGTTGACAACTAAGGCAGTCTGTGGAGACCAAGCGAACGGCTTCAGTCACGTGGTTCTCCTCCTGGGGAGCGGAAGGGAAGCTTCCTCCTTCTAGCCTATGTTATTATTAAAGTCCCACTCATTCTGGATAACTTTGGCAAGGAGCACGGATAACGGCCCAGAAAGCCAAGAATACATTAAGAGCCTCCAAGCCTCCAAGTGCATTTCTCCAAGCAAATGGCCCGAAACTATCTGCTGAGGAGTCAGCTCTCGCTCCTGGCGCTGATCAGCGCCCACTTTGCCATCTAAAGCGTCGGCATCAGGAGCATTTTGCTTCGACCAAAGGCCAAGGCAGAGCTCCTGAGTATCAATGCACAGTGCTCGCCCCCCCCCCTCCCCCAAAAGGCTCAGCTGAGCAGAAGCAAAGGTGGTGGGGGAAGCAGCGGATGTGTCCGTGCCAGGCTATTCTCAGGCCGAATCATGAGTCATTCTCTGCTCTGTGCTTGACCAGCGCTTCGCTCGGGTCTTTCTGTTCTTCAATGGTCCTCTTGACCCTCTTGAGTGATTTTGTTCAGAGGGTTTTGGTTGCTACTGTAACTCCTTTGCATTGAGAAGTAAAAGGTAATTTGTAAGAAAACAAATATTTTAAAAACATGCAGTGCAGCTCCTGGTGCCTGTGTGCATGTTACATTACAGGATTCATTGATTTGCTCTTATTTTTGTTTATGGTTCTTTTCCGTTTTCAGCTTTTTACAAAACCACATCCCTCCAGAAATGCTGTCAGCCTGAGGAAACCTTCAGTGGGGAAAAGCAGCCTCCTCCTGGCTTCTCCAGCACTCTCTGTCAGTAATCTGCATCATCTGAAATGGTCATCGGTCGTTCCCAGAGGTATAGACCGGCTAAACGGTGCGCGGAGAACATCCTAACGCCTCGTTCGGGACCCCCTTTTGGGGCCCGGAGAGCAGTTTCTAAGCCATGGCAACTCTAAGAGGGGAAGCGGGAGAGAAAGGGAATCCTAGCACAAAGCTTCCTGTAGCAGATTTCTCCCCCCCCCCCCCCTTAAAATGTGTTCTGAAGTTGTTTCCTTTCTTTCCCGTAGAGGCCCCACATGGGCCTGTCGGTCACATCGTATGCACAGAAAAGGGGATTTTGGCTGTGGAGAAGAAAAGTATTTTGCTTCCTCCCCTGTGGAATAAAACCTTTTGCTGGGGATTCAGTGACTTCACCTGCTGCCTGGCTGATTCTGGGTCAGAGAAGGTAATCGTGAACTACAGAGGGCCACCTGTTGGGGCACCCAGCGATGGATAGGGCCCATTTCCCCATCTGCCTACGCCCTCTTTCCTCTTTGGCCAGAGGGAGCACGCCTTGGGTCCACCCACAGGTGGAAAGGCCTGGAGAACTTAGCAAATGCACCAAAAGTTCTTGAACAAAACCATCAATATATATGTCTGCAACTTATATTGGACAGAAAAGCAGGACATAATTAAAAGTAATAACAACTTCAATCTGGATCTCTTCATACTTGAATATACTGCATATATAGGAAACCCTGCCGTTTACTTTCTGCAGCATCCTTTCTCCCCGTGTGCAAAACAAAGATGAGCAATGTAGTTAGTGTTTAAAAAAAGGTTACAGCCACAATTTGATTGGCAGAATTGTGTGGGACAAAGGGCCCTTTGTAAGCAGCTCCTTTTCCCCTCGGCTTTTCCTGCCAGAGAGGTCCTGCCTGTCCCTGTTCTGACCATCTTAACATCTGCATAATAATAAAAAATACGTATCTGGCTACATCCAGTGGGAGCATTCTCTTCCCACCCTTGTTATTTCTTCTCCCACTTCCCGAACTAAATCTCAGATGATAGGAAAGGATCGCTGATCGTTCTCTGGCTTCTTTGCCCTCTGAAATGTATCATTAAAGGAAGTCAGAAATTTCCTGAAAGGACTTCATCCTTTGTTAGAATTTGTTAGATGTTACAGTGATTAAAATTTCCAGTGACTTTGATTCCATACCTCTTTGAAAGGCCTTTGGAAGGATTCAGCAGCATTGTTTTCATTTGTGCCTCCACTTATTTCAATGGGGTGGGGGGCGGGGGGGCTCTGCCTGTCTTTGCCCCACCCGGCGCCCTTTCCTCATCCCGTTGGCTCCTTCCGAGCAAGGCTCTGCTCAGGGGAGCCAGGATTGCCTCTGCCTTACAAGCTACTCCCGCCCACCCGAGCCCAGAGAGGTGGCCAGCCAGGGAGGGACAGCAGCCGCTGTGTGGAGGGCTCTCCTGTGGGCCAGGTGCCTGGCGAGCAGGAAGCCAACCCGGTTGTTTAAAAAGAGAAAGGATGCCGTCAAATGCTGAAGCGAAGACAAGTTACAAGAAGTGAAAAAAGTCTCCTTCCCTCTTTCAGCAGAGCAGAGCAGATAAGAGGGGTGCATTTTTCAGGTTAATAAGCAATATGAAACGTTCTGAGTATATTTTGAAAGGAATATACTCATTATTATGAATCCACTAGTATTTTGATATTATAAATTGATCGTTAGTCTTTCGCTAGTGTTTGTGACTTGGACAAAGAAGCTGGTATCAGTGGAGGCTGCAGGGAGAAGGCACAGACTTTATATTCAAAAATAACGGATAGGCTGCATTTTACAGAAAAACTGGCAAAAACCTCCAGTATTAAACTGTTTCAGAATTTGTATTTGCTTTTTAACTTTTTTGTATTACTTTTTTTTAAAGCCTATTTTATTAAAACACACAAAAGTGTTTTTTAACTCAACTCAATTAAAATTTCACATAAATATATAAGCATGTAAGTGTTGCAATTGCGGAAGTGTTGCATCCATTTCACTCTGCCTCTCTCCTTGCCTTGCTCTCCGCTTCCCTCCTCCTGCCTTGGGCGCTCCTTGGACCACGCAGAAGGTGGCCGTCCTGGAGGCTCCGGCTGACTGGGGCGACTGCCTCTGCGCTGTGTCTCCCACACCCAGCAGGCTCATCACGTCCGGAAGCAGCTCCGTGGTTTGTGTCTGGGACCTGTGCAGGGCCACAACGGGAGCCCCGGCCTTGCGTCTGAAACAGGTGGGTCGCCCCAATTCCTCTTCCGAAATCGGATGGCGCTGCTGGGGTAACAATTTGGGGCAACAGCTGCAGAGGGTCAGCAGGAATCAGAGGTCGACTCCTTCTCCCTCCGAGTCCTCCGTATTTCTTTCTCTCATCTCCCCACCCCCAGGCACCTCCCAAAACAACCTTTCTAATGTTTCTTTGCTATATTCCATTAAGGGCTTCAGTTCTTCTTCCTTATCAGGAATGAAAAGGAAGAAAAATGGGCGGAGAAAAGAGAAAAATTAGCTGTGATTTAGGAACAGGGTTTACTTAACTATTAGTCCCTATGAGGAAAAGATAAAAGGACTACCGGTACTTTACCCAATTTATGAATTATCTCCTTTTGAGGATCAGAATACAAGAAATAGGACAATTAGTTGAAGGTTAACATTAAGCAAACTTAATGTGTTGCATAAATGCAGCCACCTGATGTTTTGCTGCCTTTATTAGCTTTGGTATCTTCTGCACACAAACCATCATGGATTGACATTATGACAATGCTGCTGGAGAGGTAACAAAGACCCAGCTAACTGGAGTGGCTGCTAGGAAGGCAGTTGTGTAAAGTAGGTTTCAGGCTTTGTACTTGTAAGTTGCTTTAGGAAAGAAGATTATGCACCACTGTGGAAGAAAGCCAAACAGGTAGCATATAAAATGATTTATACCTAAGATGAAATTTGTAGATGCCAGATAGATAGATAGATAGATAGATGGATGGATGGATGGATGGATGGATGGATGGATGGATAGATAGATAGATAGATAGATAGATAGATAGATAGATAGATAGATAGATAGATAGATAGATAGATAGATAGATAGATAGATAGATAGCCAGATAACTACATAGGTGGATAGCTAGATAGATGGATAGATAGATGATTGATTGATAGATAGATGGATGGATGGATGGATGGATAGATAGATAGATAGATAGATAGATAGATAGATAGATAGATAGATAGATAGATAACTACATAGGTGGATAGCTAGATAGATGGATAGATAGATGATTGATTGATAGATAGATAGATAGATAGATAGATAGATAGATAGATAGATAGATAGATAGATAGGTGGATAGCTAGATAGATAGATAGATAGATAGATAGATAGATAGATAGATAGATAGATAGATAGATAGATAGATAGATAGATAGATAGTAGCCAGATAACTACATAGGTGGATGGATAGATAGATGGATAGAAAGATAGATAGATAAGTTTAAGTATAAGTTTATTCAAATTTGTATACCGCCCTATCTCCCCAAGGGGACTCAGGACGGTGCACAGAAATATGAAATATAAAACAATACAGTACAAAACAGTTAAAAATAAATTAAATAAAGGTCTGTGCTAAAATTTAGAATAGAAAAAGGGTTAAAATCAATCAATTAAAACTATGTCCATTAAAACTAAGCCAGGCCGGCCTCTTGAAATAGATATGTCTTTAGTGCCCGGCGGAAGAGGCGTAGGTCCGCAATGATCCGAAGGTCGGGGGGGGGGGGGGGAGGTCGTTCCAGAGGGCAGGCCCCGCCACAGAGAAGGCTCTCCCCCTGGGGGCCACCCATCGGCATTGTCCAGCGGATGGCACCCTGAGGAGGCCCACTCTGTGGGAGCGGACAGGTCTAAGGGAGGTATGTGGTAGGAGGCAGTCCCGCAAGTAGCCAGGTCCCGTGCCATGGAGCGCTTTGAAGATGGTTACTAGCACCTTGAAGCGCACCCGGAAGGCCACAGGCAGCCAGTGCAGATAGATAGATAGATAGATAGATAGATAGATAGATAGATAGATGGATGGATGGATGGATGGATGGATGGATGGATGGATGGATGGATGGATGGATGGATGGATGGATGGATGGATGGATGGATGGATGGATGGATGGATGGATGGATGGATGGATGGATGGATGGATGGATGGATGGATGGATGGATGGACAGCCAGATAACTACATAGGTGGATAGGTAGATAGATGGATAGATAGATAGATAGATAGATAGATAGATATATGATAGATATATGGATGGATGGATGGATGGATAGATAGATAGATAGATAGATATATAGATAGATAGATAGATAGGTAGATAGGTAGATAGGTAGATAGCTGGATAGCTGGATAGCTGGATAGATGGATAGATGGATAGATGGATAGATAGATAGATAGATAGATAGATAGATAGATAGATAGATAGATAGATAGATAGATAGATAGATAGATAGATAGATAGATAGATAGATAGAAGCAAGCAGCTGGATGAATTTACACACTTTGCTAAGAAGTTGAAAATGGAGGAATTTTAAGATATGTAAATTCTAATAGGTACAGGCTACGTGGACTGTAATATTGACCTGTTGCAAGGATTTAATGTTTCTCAAAATCCTGAAAAATGCTGCCTGTGGGAGCTCTTTGTCATGTGACGGAGTCAGTTGGGAATGCCAGCGGAAAGGACGGGCGTGTGGGAAGGTGTGCTTCAGAGGTGCGTATAGTAAAAAGAGAAGAGAAGGGGAGAAACATTAACAGGTGAGGGATGTGGATCAAACGGAGGATTCATGTGTACTGAAGTGTTTGGGTCATATAGAGAGATTGAATGACCCAACTATTAAAAAAAGGAGAGAGGATGAATGGGTTCAATGGAGGATAAAATATGTACAAGAAGAGAGCGGTAAAAAGAACAAATGGTGGAATAGGACTGGTTTGTTCAAAGAGAAAGAGGCGGAGTGGGGTAGTTCATATAAACTGTATTTGGTCAGATGACCTTATCTTTTGCCTTTCTTTGGCTTATCACTCGTTCTGAAAGGAAATAGCGTGGTGGGTGCATGTTTCATTGCTTGTACTAATTGTATTTGATTACCCAGAGATCTATTGATCTGAAGAATGAACTTTGAAATAAATGCCTATAACCTTCATGACCATTTGGCCATTAACAGCCTTTTCTTTCACGAAACTATCTAGTCCCCCTTTGATGCCCCTGAACGGCTGTGCCGCACTGCAGCTCCTGAGCTCACTGGTTGAATTGCCAAGACCCCACGGCAATGGCACGGCCACGTGGGAGAGCCCCTGTCCCCCGCAGCCACCCGAGAGAGGCAGGGAAGCAGCCTTGCTGGCATCCCATGAGCCTGGCATCCTTCTTGCTGGCAGAGGGGCCAGGAGGGCGAGGCTGGCTGGGCCCAGTTGCTCTTCAACCGGGGGAACCGCTTCCCAGGTGGCCTGGAGCAGAGGCCCCTGCTGCACTTCCGGAAGGCTCCCCGGAGGCCCTTCAGCAGTTGCCAGAGAGGGTTCCCTTGGACTTTCTACACACGCACCCCACCCCCAGTCCGTGCAGAGGCTGCCCCTCGCTGGGTGAAGGATGGGGTCAGAACTGAGGAGGGGGGGGGGTGTTATGCAAGCCGGGGAGGGGGGGCGTCCTTGTGCATCAGGGAGGAGGAGTCCTTGACTTCATCCACCTGACTTCCATGGCTCCTCCTCTCCCTTTCGCCTGACTCTGGAGGGCTTCTGGTTGTCTTTGGGTTTCTCAGCAGGGCACCTGGAAGCCCCCGGGATCTTGCAGACCCTTTCGGGGCTCTTTCTCAGACCCCGTGGCGTTCTTTAGAAATGGTTATACGTGATTAAAGCACGGGAGGCTCGCTTGCCCTACAGCAGAGGGTCCTCCGTGATCTTGGCCACCTTTAAATGAGCCCCAGAGGCAAAGAATGGCCGCTGGCAGACGGTTCACTTCCAGATGGGGCACCGTGAAACCCCCCCGGCCTTTCTCCCCTCGAGCCCCCCCCTGCCCATCCTCCAAATTCCAGGTGGGGGGGTGGGGAGTGGGCAGCAGTGCAAACGGTTTTGGCTTCCTGGATCAGAATGTTGTTCCCGCTCTCTCCCAAGGGGCCCTACAGAGAGTAAACGGGGCCAAGGCCTCCCTCCAGGCAAGGGCCGGGAGAGCCTCGGCTTTCTTTTCCCTGGGCATCTTCGGCCCTGATTTTCCTGCCCTTGGACTTCCCTGGCTGCCCCAAGTATTCAGCACTGGGAGGAACGGAGCAAACCTGCGTCCTTTGTTGCATCTTCACCCCTCCACCTTTTTCCAACTTCCAAAGTCGCCCAGAGTGGCTGCCCTCCTCTGCGTCTTCCCAGCGTCGTCCCAGCCTTTCTAAGATGAGCTGGAATGGCGACCATAGCCACCTCGCCAGAAGCAGGCAGGCAGCAATCTCCATTTAGTTCCTCTGCATTCTCACCATTGGCTCACGTGTCTAAAGAAACCGGCAGTCCTAAAGCAGGCTTCCTTTTTCTATTATTATGATTGCTGTTGTTGCTGTTATTAAACTGCATGGTTCTAACATTCCCCAGGACCAGTTTGTTTGCAAGGCTGAAGTTCTGATGCCCCGATACTGGAGGGGCAATCCTTCTTCTCTGCCTCTGGAGCTTTCATTTCAAGCCCTTTTGCCATTGTGTCGCCTTCCTGCCAGGGCCTGGCGGGGGGCGGGGGGGGGGGGGGGGAGAGGGGCGGGGGGGGGAGACGGTGCCTGTCTGCCTTCTGCCCCTTCCCAAGTGGCTCTCCTCCTGCTGAGCCCCCCATGCGCCCCCTGGGCACCAGGGAGCAGGTGGGGGGGGGGAAGGGTCTGCAGGCCTAAGGCTGCCCTGGGACTCGCTCCCACTACCCTCTCGTGTGTGTGTGTGTGTGTGTGTTGCTCATTGCTTGCTTTGCTCCACAGCCTTTGTATGGACACACGCAGCCGGTGACCTGCCTGGCCGCCTCTACGGCTTACAGCCTGCTGGTGAGTGGCTCTGCGGACGGATCCTGCCTCTTCTGGGACCTGAACCGGTTGACGTGCCTCACCCGGCTTCCTGCGCAGGAGGCAGGCCTCTCGGCAGTTGTCATCAATGATTCAACGGTGAGGCCTTCATTCATCATCCTTCTTCTGACAAATCCATGAACATTTCAGGATGACTTAATGGGTGCGCTTCTCCGTGAGAAACCATCCCGAGGCGCGACAGATTGATTTTTTTTCTTTTTACAGAGGTTTTTAATAGGATCCTGAATGTTGAAAGAGGGCACTAAAAGCAATTTCTGAGTCAGAGGAGGAGGAGGAGGGCTGCTGCTGCTGCTGTCTCTGAGAGCTTTCAGCTTTCAAGAGAGTTTGCGCTCTGGTGTGTTTGGTTTCATGCAGTCCTCCAGATGCCGTGGTTGGATGCCAGTTGGTGAAACAGCAAAAGCTTCTCCCCTCCCCACCCCTCCCCACCCAGGGTTATCTGGCGTTGTCTGCATCGTCCAGGTTCACCGTGGGTGACAAAAGTCCTCTCCTAGCTTGATAGCTTCTGGAAAGCAGCAGACACCCCCCCCCCCCCCCCAAATGAAATGTGTGAGTTGAAGCAGGGAAATATACTTGCAGGGAATTGATGAGGGTGGACAAAACAGCAGGGGAATCTCGAGGCAGAAGAAGAGGAAGAGACTTTGGAGCTGGGAATGAGCAGAAAGGGGAAGAATTGGGCCACTGTTCTTTCCATCCATCCGTCCGCTGGACCTCTCACTCCCTATCAACAATGACTGGGACCGACCTTGGAGAAAGGAGCCAACCCAACCCAAACTCTACTGCTCAGACCCAGCTCCAAACCCCACAGCCTGCCCCAAAGAATGCCCTACTCAACAGCATCGAAGGCCGCTAAGAGGCCAAGGAGAGTGAGGGTGCGCTGCCCCCCCCCCCCATCCTTGCCAGGTGTCCCCGGGACTGTTTCTCTCCCATCCCTGGGCCCGAATCCTGACCGGAATGGACTTGGGGCTTCATCCAGGAACCCCTGAAGCAGCCACGCACCCACTTTCCCCACCATCCTCCCTGAAAAGGGAAGGTGGGCGAGACTGGGCAGACCTCCTCCCATCGCTCCATTCATTCAGAGTTTTTGCTTTGGTGACCATCCCTCCTCTGTGCCCCCTGCCTGGGCTCTTCCTGTCTGACCAGGCCCGCTTTCCTGCAAGGGTCCATGCTGGCTGACTCCACCTGCGTGGCGGAAAGGCCTGAACTGCTCTTGGGGTGCTTTTGCAGGGCGAAGTGGCTTCGTGTGCTGGAGCGACCCTGGGCCTCTGGACGGTCAATGGGCAGCCCCTGGCCAAAGGAAAGGCCCCCTTAAGAGCTGGAGGAAGGCTCTCCTGCTGCTGCTTCTTTGGAGTGAAGGACTGGGATGCGCAGAGCCTCATAGTCACGGGGGACACCGACGGCTGTGTGCAGGTAGGACCCTCCAAGAGGGCAGCCGCCCCCCTCCAGGAACTCCCTCTTCTGTCCCGGGAGCGGAGATCAGTCGGCCTGTGGGGCTTCAGCAGGGGCTGGTTCTCGGAAGGTTTTGACAAGGGCGCCTCGTGCAGACGGATGTGCGCACCTTCTTCCCTGGCGCTCTTCTCTTCTTGAGGTAGGCAGGCGGGTGGGGGTTCAGAAGCAAAAGACGAACTGGAGACGCTGCCTCCATGGGGAAATGGAACGGCCTCCTTCGTCACCTCTTCTCCCCAGGCAGGGAATAGGACTTGCACTGGCCCTTAAGCCTTAGATGCCACTTTACAGGGCTTTTGCAGACCCCCCTAAGCGGTTTATAGACAGACTCAGCCTCTTGCCCACAACAATCCGGGTCCTCATTTGACCCACCTCGGAAGGACGGATGGAAGGCTGAGTCAACCTTGAGCCTGGTGGGATTTGATCTGCCAAGTTGCAGGCAGCCGGTAGGCAGCAGAAGTGGCCTGCGGTACTGCACCCGCACCACTGGGCCACTGAGGCTCAACGTGGAAAAAGTGGTTTCAGCCACGCAAGGGGGGCCTCCCCAGCACCAGTCGGTTGGGTGGGGCTCATTCTCCCATTGCCAGATGGGGAGCTTTCTACGGAGCCTGGGGCTGAAAAGGCCGTTTACTACCCCCCTCCAGCAGTGAGTAAAACCACTCACCAGAATACAATATTTTATACTTGAAACTCCACCCAAAGTCACGTTTTCAGCCTGCTTTGCATTTCATTCTATTAACTCACTGAATTCGTTTAAAACCAAGAAGGCATTTGAAGTGTTGGATTGATCAGGAAGGAGTTTTTAAAGAAAGGAGGCGGAGGCCCCTGCCTGACAACCCCCCACTTCACCCACCTCCGCCTCTGGCTGAGCCCAGGGGGCCTGGCTGAGGCCCAGCGGAGGGGCTCCTTTTGCTGAACTGGGGCCTTGAGAGAGAGAGAGAGAGAGAGAGAGAGAGAGAGAGAGAGAGAGAGAGAGAGAGAGAGAGAGAGAGAGAGAGAGAGAGAGAGAGAGAGAGAGAGAGAGAGAGAGAGGAGAGAGAGAGAGAGAGAGAGAGAGAGAGAGAGAGAGAGAGAGAGAGAGAGAGAGAGAGAGAGAGAGAGAGAGAGAGAGAGAGAGAGAGATCTTCCTCCAAGGGCTGCAGGGGCTTGAAATCCAAGCCACACACAAGGAGGGGGAAGGGGGGGGGTTCTTTTAGGACCCTTCTTTGTCCTCCATTTTCAGGGCACGTGCAGTCCTTGACTTATGACCAGAATTGGGCCCAGAGTTCCTATTGCTAAGCGAGGTGGCTGATTTTACAACTTTTTTGCCATAGCAGTTATGTGATTCCCCGCAGTTGTAAAATGAATCACTCAATCATTAAGTGAGTCCGTCTTCCCCCACTGGCCGGAAGGTCACAAAGGGCGACCCAGGGAGGCTGCCACCATCATAAATACACGACAAGCATCTGAACTGCCATTATGGGAACATGGGGGATGATGCAATGGTCATAGGTTTGTGGACCAGTTGTCCATGACTTTTTTCAGTGCTGTTCAAATGGTGGCTAAACATATGGCTCTAAGCCGGAGGATCTTAACGCTTCCCCTCCTTCCTCCTTCCTTTCTCCCATCTGGCAGTATTTCCAGGCCTCTGGGCTGAAACAAGCCCCAAACCCTTGTCTGAGAACTGAGTCATCTATTGGGGTTTATGGAATCAATAATACAATAATACAATAATACAATAGCAGAGTTGGAAGGGACCTTGTAGGTCTTCTAGTCCAACCCCCTGCATGGGCAGGAACCTTATACCATTTCAGACAAATGGCTGTCTAACATCTTCTTAAAGACTTCCAGGGTTGGGGCATTCACAACTGCTGGAGGCAAGCTGTTCCAGAGGTTAATTGTTCTTACTGTTAGGAAATTTCTCCTTAGTTCTAAGTTGCTTCTCTCCTTGGTTAGTTTCCACCCATTGCTCCTTGTCCTGCCCCCAGGTGCCTTGGAGAAAAGTTTGACTCCCTCTTCTTTGTGGCACCCACTTGGTCGGATTCTCCCTCCCCTCTATGGACCCTTCTGACTGGTTCTCCTGGACGTTTCAGGTCTGGAAGCCTGAAGCCGCCTCGCCTGGGAGCCTGGGAGAGGAGCAGCCACTGGGAGAGGCCGAGGCTGGCAAGCGCCAAGCCCAGCAGGGTAAGCACACAAACCAGGCATGGGCAGCTTAGGAGAGGGCTGCCGGCCTGCAAGCGGCCAGCAGGGGGCTCCCTC
Source organism: Rhabdophis nuchalis (assembly GCA_039707465.1). Classification (NCBI taxonomy): domain Eukaryota; kingdom Metazoa; phylum Chordata; class Lepidosauria; order Squamata; family Natricidae; genus Rhabdophis; species Rhabdophis nuchalis. The sequence goes on from CM077651.1 coordinate 406,262, forward strand.
TGCAAGGTTTTAGCCCACTCCATCCTCTGCCGTGCCACTCCCAAGAGAAAGGCAGAAGTCCAATTGGCTTCCCTGGGATGAAGGTGGCAGCCTTGCCCCCCCCCCCCCCCCCCCGCAGACGCCTGGCCAAGAGAGCAACAGCCTGCCGGATTTGGGCATCTGTACATAGTTCACATGTAGGTATTTCTACCTACCGGAGAGATTTTTGTACACATACCAGCAAGCCTTTTCCCTCCCTTTGCAAGGCAACTTTGCAGGCAACACATGCATGAGGTCAATTGGAGGTTATTCCTTTCATGCTCTACCTGTGCGATTGCCAAGAGTTGCCACGCAACCAACAATCACAATTCATGGACCGTTCCTCCTCTTGGTGTTTACGGCACAAGTCCGGCCCTTGTGTACAAGAGAACTCCGTTCCCTCAGCTGTACCTGGCCGACAGAAGGCCAGCCTCGGCTCAGAGGGGGAGCTGCATTGGCTGGGACTCTGCCTTGCATCCCGGGGGGGGGGGGGCGCCCATCCTTCCAGGGACTCCGGTCCACAGATGCCCCCCCCCCCCCCCCGGTGCCTCTTTGGATAGCCAGAGGAGCCTCAATCCCAGCAGCCTCCTTTCCCTCAAAACCAATCGTGGGGTTCGTGGGGTATTTTCAGCCGGAGCAACAGCCAGAGATTCCTCTGTTTGTTTGGCAACACTGGAAAGAGCAATTAATCCAAAACAGGAGCCCTAAAAATAAAGCTGGAGTAGCTTTTTTGCCGCGATCATTTGCCCCGTATTCTTGGCATTTAATTACTGGCTGTAGAAGGAAGAGATTCAGGGACGTTGAGGTTAGGCCTTCGTTTGACCGGGCAGTGACGGGCTGCCTTCTATCCCGACAGCCAGGGATTCTGGGGCCTCTCCTCAAGCCCTGCGCGATGAAACCCCGCTGGGGGATCTTGCTGAAGTAGGCATGATGCGGTTGAGAAAGCAATAATGCACAAATCCAATTGAGCCACAATGGATAGAACCACCGCACTCAGCACAGGCGACTCTCCTGGGGCGGGAAACTCTGGCGGGGGACAGGGAGCGGGGACGAAGCCTCTCCCTTCTCCGGCCAACGGACTCGAAGGAGCCGCATCCGCCACCGCGCCCCTTCTCTCCCCTCCACGAGGAAAATCCCCGCCGCCCTTTGACGTTTCCTCTTTGTCCTCCCACAGGCGGCCGAGGGGAGGAAGCGGCCTTGGTCCTCCGGCGGGAGCTGCTGCTTCGCCCGAGCCCAACCGAGGGAGCCCCCCGGGCCGCCTCGCCCGTCACAGCCCTGGCAGCTTCCAGGTAAGGCTCCCGACTGCGCTGCCGACGAAACTCGCCAGGGGGCGCGCGAGCTACACCCTCCTCAACTTCGCGGCCTCGGAAGCTGCAGCTGTTCCTGGCTGCTTTACACACACACACACACACACACACACACACACACACACACACCCCGGAAGGCATTAGACACACACACACACACACACACACCCCTTTAACAAGGGGGTTCCCCTTCTGGAAAACACACACACACACACACACACACACACACTCTCTCTCTCCTTTAACAAGGGGGTTCCCCTTCTGGAAACGGTCTGTAACAGCCGTTGGAGGCCCCCGTGGTCTCCTGGTGCAGTTTTGGTTCATATTCATAACTTAGGGAAGGAGACAGGGTGGGCAGCCGGGGCCCCCTCCTGCCTTTTGCAGCAGGAAGACACCCCCCCCCCCCCGGGGTGAAAGGAAACCCACCCTGACTGGGGTGCCTTTAAGCTTTGGTGCCATTTGAGCATAAAAGCAAAGGGTTTTTTTTAGCAGCAGTAGAAAAAAAAGGGTTGAACTTTCCAATGCGGCCAACCGGCAGGCAAGCCCCCCTCCCACCTTCCATTCATTTGTTCCGTCAATGTATCTGGCCGCCCAGAGATCTGGAGGGAGCTGAGAAATCTGCAGTGATCTGTGCAACGTTAAGGAAAATCATGTTTACCTAGAGATCTTGTGGGTTTGGTGTTGTTGTTTTTTAATGTTGTTTTTAATGCTTAAGCCTAACATTTCGTCTTTGTATTTATTTTCTCTGCTTGTAATTTTTCATTATCTTTTCCCAGTCTAGCCTGTAACCAGATTTACGCTGGTTAACCATGCAAGTGCTAAACAGATCCGGCCTTATTTAGCTTTTTTAAAATCAATCAGACCTCCAAATTAATGCATAAAGTATTAGTTGACCCGAAGAGAACCCCATTAGAACACAACCATATCCTATGGTACAGTTTCCATTCAAGATACCACAGCGCCCAAATTATCTGAACCTAATAGTTTCTCCTTAAAAAGTAAGCATGTCAGTAAACTATTGTCATAAAACAAAAGGCAAACCTAGTGGCTTGGAAGTCCTTGATGGTGGTCAGGTTGAAAAAGGCTAAATACGTTTCAGTTTGAAAGAAACGCAAATGACGTGTGATATCATGAGACTCCATAAAAACACACCAGCATACAAACACAATACAAAAAGCCTCTACAAAAAGGTTACCACCTCTCAGCTGCACCTCTGATTAACCTCTTACCCAATAAGGATTTTCCAGCTGGACTGGATGAGAGTCAGGATATACAATAAGTATGGAAGAAGGGAGGGTCGCCCTGAGGAGGTTAGTATTTCCTCCAAAGCTGTTCTAAGGATTTTCAGATATGGACCTGACTTTCAAATGTCACGGATAGCATCCACCCCCTCCTGTAATAATTATTTTGGGCAGAAGCATTGGGTTTGATTGCAGTGCTCTCCACCCTTATTACTCCTAAAACTCCTCCTCCTCCTCCTCCTGTCTCTAGGAATTGTTCCAAGATTCTGGCTGGCAATGAAGATGGGAAGGTCTGCTGTTGGTCAGTTGAGGAGTAGAAGGAAGAAGCACCATGTAAATGTGAATCCCAGCAAAATCTCCTTCCAACAGGAGCCCTGAGCTGAGCAAAGGACGGGGTGGGTCCGTCTCGTCTTAGTTGTGGGGACCTGAAACGATTGACGGAGGTGAGGCAGAAGGGGGGAAATTTTCAGGAGCATTTGGCCCCAAAGTCTCCCCTCCGTTGTCTTGCAAGGCTGAGATAGCAGATTCTCCCACAGGCTGTTTAAGAAGGCGCCCAGAGTCTTACTAAGAAGCCCTGGAGGGGCCAACGATCTCGACGTGAAAGTTCTCAAAATATTTCTGTATTTCACCATACCCTACCCTGCTTGAAAAAATTTGTAAAAACCAATAAAACTTTTGCATTTAAAAAAAAAAAAAAGAAGAAGCGTCCAGAGCGGGATCTGTGGGGAGATTAGGAAGAGGCAAAAATTCTATCTTGGAAAGCCTCATTCTGCCCTCACAAGCACCAAGGAACAAATAAATCTATGAAAAGGTTCAGCGCAACTTCAACTAGTGTTACCTAAATATTATCGAATAATGCCGTGTGTTATCTATTATCAATATTTTGGCTTTCCTGAAACTTTAGCAATGGAGGATTAGGTTTCACAGGATTCATCCTGATATCTGAATTTCTGGCAGTTTCTTTTGTCCCTCCCGCTTTTTTTAAAATGCCACTAACTGACTAACGGCAACCAGGGTGGCTGCTGTGGTTGTCCATCCGCCGGTCTGAGTTGATTCGCGTCTCCTGGACCAGAAGAAGAATCCAAACTGAATGGTGCCAGAATTGCTCTGGGGAAAGAGGAGGCGGGAAACCCACCCTGGGGGGTTCTGGGGTCGCCCGTACTTTGGTCTTGACATTTCCATTCCTCTGCCAGCCAAAGCTAGTTCAGCCCCCAGGGATCGCTGCCCCTGCCTTTAGGGCTTGGCGTGGGGCATTTCCTCGGGAGGCTCTCGGCAGAGGCGCTGCGATTGCTCTTTTTTGCTAAGGAAAATAAACTTTGCTCACAGAGTTGGAACTGAGCTGCCTGTAGATGAGCGAATGACTTTGTCAGCAAAGGAGGTTAAGCGAGAACGATTCATTCCCATATTCCTCCGTATGGAAAATCAAAGGTGGCTCGTTTTCTGCACAGGCACCTCAGAGGCACAGAAAAGAAACCAGGCTGTGGCCCCACCTAAAGCGGCCATCCGATAGGCATCATCAGAGGGGGTTTCGTTTTGTTTTGATCTCTGGCACCTAGTCCAGATTTTGGCCGTGGCCATGAGACGTCTCCCTCTCTGCAGTCATCCTGCAGACAGGGGCCCGGCTTGACCCTCAGCCTCCCAGCAAGGCTTCTGCATCAGAGGCCAGGGGCACCTCTTTCTCCTGGGTCCCTGGCTCCCTTCTTGCATTAGCTCAGTTCTGCCACTGGCCCAAGGCCGGGCCTTCTTGCTGGATCTCCCTGGAGCCCTGCTGAGACAGCCGTGTCACTGGGATTCCCCTCAACTCCGTCTCCCCGTGGGGAAGAAGCAGGAGGCCCACAGCTGCCCATTGGCCATCCTTCTGCATGGTGGCAAGGGCTGAACAGCCAGCCAGCCAGCCAGCCACCGACCTGCATCGTTCAACAGCTGCAGGTGGCTCATTTAGCATCTCCGACTGGAACTCTCCGTCACGTGGTGGTGGTGGTGGTGGTGGTGGCCTGAGTAGAATACAGAGTGGCTACTTTGCGTCTCCTCCTATGCAAACCCCTCTGCGTGTCATGGCCTGAACTGTGATAAGTGGGAGTCAGGCTGGTGGAAATCTACCCGAGCCTGCCTAATTGTCCCAAACACAACGGTTCACTAGAGTGGAAAATAGTTTCCATCTATCTAAGTGAAGAAGATAATGACCTTTTAAATAACAGGAGCAATTTTATCTCAATACCGCAATTACTGTGAACTCTCCAAATGCCAAAGTGCCGGGCACTTTCAAAATAACTTAATTTAGACATTTATAGCTCTTAGACACTGCTAGTTTCTTATCTAACCTAATTACGGGTTGTTCAGGAAATGGCATAGCATGCCAATTAATGTTATTTTTTATAGAGATAGATAGGAGGGCCTTTGGCTCCCTCCTTCCTCAGGCAGGAGCCCTCCTCCTTTGCCAGCTGTTTTTCCAGCCCCGCCACTAAGGGGGCCGCCAAGCCAAGTAGTTAAAAGACACACCCAGATCTCCAAAAACAGGCCTTGATGCCTGCGAGAAGACAGACGTCTTCTGTCCGTTGGTCCTTGTGGCAGCCAGATTCCCTGCTGAATGGTGGAGCACCGGGGGCAGGAGCTGACTATGGCCACATCCTACAGGTGAACTGGGCGCTCAAAAGGAGAGCGGAGTGGAAGGGGCCACAGCTGGGATAGCCATTTTCTGCGTTGCAGTTGAAAGTGAAATGATATGGGGCTCTGAAAAAGATCCCTCTGGCTCAGGGCTAGATGACCTCCAAGGTCCCTTCCAACTCTGCTATCGTATTGTATTATTGTATTGTATTATTAAGGTATAAGAAGGGGGCCCACATCCTCCTGGGGGGAGAGAACCGGGGCTCTGCTCTCTGCACAAAAAATGCTGCGTGGTGGTGGTGGTCGCCGTCTCTGGGTTCAAGAGGATCCCTTCTGCCTTGGCCAGGAGCAGGGAGCACAGGAGCTCTAGCGAATGCAGGAAATTCCCTCGCCCCAAATTAGGAAACAGGGTTGCCAGGCTGGGTGCAACCTTCCTCTCCGCTTTCACGCCTAATGTTGGGGGTCCTGGACTCCCGGTTGGTCAGTCAGCAGCCCATCAGGCGGAATGGTTCTGCTGTCGGATGTGAAATGAGACTCCGAAGAGAGAACAAGGCCTCGGTGCCTGGGGAGGCAGCGTGGCCTCTTTCATCACCCTTTTAATTCCCCTGCCGCTTTTCTCGCCTCCTCAACAGCTGGATCCTTTTGAATCCCAGGTGCCGATGGGAGCAGATTAGAGCTTGTGTCGTGTTAGTGGTTGCATTGACTGACCACCTTCCTGCCTGAGCCGACATGCTGAGTCGATGTCAGGCTTCCAGTTGTGGGGAACCTTCCCCCTCTGGAGGAGTTCTCTGAATCCATGGCTTCCGTAGCTACGAGCTCAGCTCCAGCCACCTTTGACTCACCACACGTTGTGCCTCATTCCTACTGATTGGGTGTTTTGTTTTGCAACTCACGCTGTCCGAATGGGGTGGGGGGGTTGTTCCTTCTTTCCCCTGTTTACCACGGACAACCTATTTATGGATTGGGTTTTGAAAGACTTTCTGCGCCTGCTGGACTGCTCTGAGCAGACGGGACAGAGCGGACTCCTCTCGTGTCTTTAGCCAAGGAGAAGAAGCGCTTCTCTGAATGCGGCTCCTGGGGTCCCTTGCGTGATTTAAGAAACCGTCTGGCCGTCTGGCCCATGTTAACGACTGTCGACTGGCGCTCCACTCTTCTAGGTTTAGAGAAGCTGGTGAAGATGGTGCTGCAGCAACACAAGTCACACTTGGATCAAATCGGTTATCTCCAATCTTTCTCCTAATTTTTACACTCACGTTTTGCACAGACACGGTTTTGGCCCCATGATGATTGGCCTTTCCCTAGAAGGAGATAGCGGGGGTGAGACTGCTAGCCTCTGGAGTAGCCTTCAGCGCGTTGGCCTTCCTTTCTCCTTGGAGAAGGTAAACGGTGTCGGAGGGGCAGCTTAACAGCTCCACCTCCCCAGGATGGGGCTTCTCTTAGCCGAGGCACAGCCGTTGGTCTCCCTCTTGCTTAACCCCTGTGGGGCTTTGCTGGGGAGGCCTGCTCCACCTCCAGGGAGGATCCTGGGCGTCTTCCCTGTGAGCCTAGAATTCGGTGTCCCCAAAACCTCTAGGCATCTTCAAGTGGCTTGGCCGGGGGGGGGGGGGGAGTGTTGAGGGGGGGGCTGCCTGTAGAAGAATGACCAGGCAACTCAGCTATCCCTCCATCTGTGAAGATGCAGGCCCTTCGGGATGTGACTTTACTGGCAAAACGTTATGGAAACTGTAACGGCCTCCTAAATGCTGAAAGGTTCTCTGCCTCCCCACCTTCTCTTCTCCCTCAGGCTGGCCTTTGCATGCACAGAAATACCCAGCCTTTTTTGCATTATTTTTGTATCGGTGTTTTTATCCATAATAAATAGTTAGGATCAACAATCTGAGAGGACGGGTCCAATTTATTGTTAGGTTTCTTGCCGAATCCTATCTTTGCTCTTGCAATATGGACTATTATGCTACAAATAGTATCATCATACATATTTCAAATGTGTATAATTCACCCTTTAGATATATAAATGTAGGAAAACTATCTCAAGATTGACACGTAAAATAAACCCCACATTTAATTGGGTGATTTCTGAATCATGTTTCATAAGATGCTAGCTTGCTGTAAGTTAATAGACGCAACCCTAAGGAGGCTATTATTACAGTTATCTAATAAATGAATAAAATACACTTACATCGACCTCAAAATGGCTCCCATGCCTAATGAACCTATTAGACAGTTTCACAACAGAGTAGTTTTTATGCCAGGGATACCTCATCTCCCACAACGTGTGTGCGCGTGCACACACACACACACACACACACACACACACACACACACGTAACTGCTCATACCGATGTGATTGAGAATGTTTGCAGATGGTGGTAAAATTCAATGGGGAAGAAGAGGCCATATTTATCAGTAAAAGGTGTCCAAGGCTGAATTCTTTAAACGACGGGACACAACATTGACAATAAGGGCCTGGCTGGGAGCTGCCCATCTCAGCACCCCCCAATGTTCTCTTCCCATGGCAGAAGCAGCACAACTCAACAACTTCACCCATTGTTGAGCTGTCCTAGAGAAGCCTCCCCCTCCCCCCCCACAAATCCTAATCTGTTTAAGGCTATTTAAAAATACAGCTGCCAGCCTTTTTGCTGGGGTGTCGCGGGGGGTCAGAATGCCTGGAGTCCCACTTAGAGGCAGAGCCAGCCATCCCAGAGATTGGCCAGAAGTAGGAGAGGGGCCACTTGGAGCCCAGGAACAAGGCAGGGGTGTGGGGGCTCTGAACTGCGGGGGGGGGGAGCTACAGCTGCCCTTTTCTCATCTGCCGCCTGACGTGGCCCTTGTCCCCCCCTCCTCCTCCACTTCCCTCTCCCCCCCCCCCAAGTCAAAGCAAGGCTCCCCTCCCCGGCCCTGATGGGGCCCTCCTGGCTGAAGAGCCCAGAGGGGCTGTGCTGAAGTCAGACACGAGATTGGTTGAATCTTCTGTTTCTGTTCCCTCCCACTTCAGCATGTGATTGGCTGACGGGAAAAACATCCATCAATGTTGGATGGTGGCTGAAGTCTGCTGATGACAAAACAATTTGACACCACCACCACCAACACCCCGTCCAAGCCTTTCCCGTGTCCCGCCACCTTCTTTGATGGAGGAAGTGGCATGGCGCGAGGCAAAGGCAGAGTCTGGGCTGCCAGAGTATTCCCCTGTAGGTTTCAGAAATCCATCATGGCAGTTTGTGTCCAAAATGTCTGTCTGCCTCACGCAGAGTTTATTTGGCTTTCTATACAGTTTTTACAAGTAGAATCCAGTACGGATAGCAACGGCATTCTTCTTCGTTTCTCCTCCCTCCCAAAGTAGCTTTACAGAAACTATTCCGGCCAAGGATGAATCCCACATAACTTTCCCATACGCCTGTCCTTGCCGGGTGAGATAATGGGAAGAAAGATAAAGGGCTACTGAGAACTTGGCAGTTCTGTACATAACCTTTTCCTCTCATCCCACATATGGTTCTGCTAATTAGGTGAGTTCATCGGTATTCAAGGCAGAAAGTTACTGAGATACTACACGTGTCTTTTCGTCGCTTTCACCTCTACACCAACATTCCCCCAAAGAACAAAAGATCCGTTTTGAACAAGGCCAAGTTGTGATGCTCAGAGAAACTTGAGCAACGTAGCTTTTCGATGCAAGAGTCCTAGCATTAGTGGAAATAAGCATTTTGTCCTATTCTGTTATCTTTCTAAACTCTGATCTTATCAAATTGTTGAGTTGATTATGCTCTGCTCTGCTGGGCAATGACCACCCTGAAGATTTGATTGCTGGATGGCCCAATTATCCTATGCATAAACCAACCAACACGCCCCCCCCCCCCCCCGCAACAGTGTTTTGTCTTCCTGCAGCACCATCTAGCCTATCACTCATAACTCCCCCCCCCCCACTTTTCCTAGGGCGGGATGCATTTCAAAGCAAAATCTGGGCCATAACTTCTCGCCCTGTTTCTTTGCAAAGAATCTGCCTGAAGATTGCAAGCAAAGCAGAAACATCTCGCTAGCCTCACAAATATTGTTAATTAAATTGTTGAAGTTGGATCACTGTTTACTGACCCTTAAAATTAGTAAATAGAGTACACTCTGGCATCAGGTACACCATACCAATAGTTGGATCCTCCTCAACTTAAAAAAAAACCCTCCTAAAAGTGACAGAAAACCTAAGGTTTGTGGATATGTAGGTAACATTTGTAAACAGTGATTTGCAAGCTGAAAGTTGAGCAAAAGAAAGTGGCATCTGGGAGGATGGGGCCTGGGATTTTGTCAAGGTCTGCAAGAGTTAGGCTTTCCCAATATAAAATTAAATATTCTATTAGGTCAAAGAGTTCATCCAGCAAACCTTAAATCTGCAAAACATGCAATTATACTACTGAAAATTTTGTAAAGCTAAGAAACTTCTCTGAAAGCATTTCTAGGTTACTCTGAGACCAGCTTTTAATTCTTTGCTTGGATGTGTCCAGCTTAGAGGCTACTATGTAAGCTGCTGGCCTTTTAAATGTCACTAATATCAGAGATCATATTTTTTTTCTACATCTTCACCTGTATTTGTTATTTTCTGTTTTAAGTAACAAACCTGATTAATTACTACTATTTATACGTTAGGATTAGCCCAAATAATGATTATTTTGGAAGAATAAATGTACACAGCAATAGGGTGGATGAAGTTACTTTAGAAGATAGGAAGGAAGGAAGGAAGGAAGGAAGGAAGGAAGGAAGGAAGGAAGGAAGGAAGGGCCACCCATCCGCCCATCCATGATTTGCAAGATTGAATTTCATGTGTACATGTGCACAATATACATGCCAATGGTGAAATTATATATTTTGACAGGAAGGAAAAGAACATCCTTTTCTGGAACTAAACTTCCTGTGATATATACTTACAGGTTCCCCATTTTTATAATTTTGGTTCTGCATGGATTGTTAAATAATTTGTTAACTTTTAGGGCACTTCCAGACAGCCAGTTTCCCAGCTACACCTCCACCTGGCTGATTCCATTTTGAAACCTGTCTGACATTGATTCAGATAAAGCGCTCCTGAAATTGATCTCTGCTGATTGACCATTTCCAACAGCAGGCTGTGACCCCCATGGGCATTTTTGCATGTTGGAGGTCAACAGAGATCCAGGACAAGAGGCATCTGCATGTTCATTCTTTTGCCAATAGCTGAGCACGCAGTGGTGTCATACAAGCCAACTTTGTGGCTTCTTGTGTCTTTTCAAGCTCATCTCCAACATGCATCATTTCCCCCTCTTGACAAATGTTCACAAATAAATTCACTTGAACAATTCTGCTGCTTTTTAAGTTGACATCTTTTTTGAGCAGAAACTCTTCTATTTTCCTTTTATTTTGAATAGATTTAATTTTGATTTGATTTTATTGAATTTATACCCCGCCCTTCTCCAAACGGACCCAGGGCGGCCCACAGGCATATTAAAAAACATACAAACATATAAAACTTTAAAAAAAAAACTTATTCAACTAAACAACCTGTGCTAAAACCGAATTAAAATCCCCATTTTAAAACTATCTATGAGTCAGAATTGGAGGCTACGCTAGGCCGGCTAGTTGGAATAGGTGTGTCTTCAGACACTTGCGGAAGAGGCGGAGGTCGGAGATGGTACGGAGTTCAGGGGGTAAGTCGTTCCAAAGGGCTGGTCCCGCCACAGAGAAGGCTCTTTCCCTGGGTGTCGCCAGTCGGCATTGACCGGCCGACGGCACCCTGAGGAGGCCCTCTCTGTGGGAGCGTATCGGTCTGAGGGATGTATGGGGCAGGAGGCGGTCTCGCATATAACTAGGCCCCGAGCCATGGAGCGCTTTAAAGATGGTCGTTAGAACCTTGAAGCGCACCTGAAAGACCACAGGAAGCCAGTGCAGCTCGCGCAGGATCGGTGTTATGTGGGAGTGTCTAGGCGCTCCCGTAATCACCCGCGCGGCTGCATTCCGGACTAGCTGTAACTTTCGGGTGCACCTCAAGGGAAGCCCCATGTAGAGAGCATTACAGTAGTCGAGTTGAGACATGACGAGTGCTTGAGTGACTGTGCGTAAGGCACCCCGGTCCAGTAAGGGGCGCAATTGGCGCATCAGGCGTACCTGATGAAACGCCCCCCTGGCCACGGCTGCCACATGGTCATCCATAGACAGAAGGGAGTCCAGGAGGACACCCAAATTGCGCGCCCTCTCCACGGGGGCCAGTGTTTCGCCCCAAATGGCCAGAGTTGGAATAATCTGGCTGAATCGGGGCGCCGGAAGCCACAGCCACTCAGTCTTGGACGGGTTGAGCTTGAGTTTGTTGCTACCCATCCAGATCCATACGGCCTCCAAACACCGGGACATAACCTCGACGGCATCATTGGGGTGGTCTGGGGTGAATATGTACAGCTGGGTGTCATCAGCGTATAGATGATATCCCACCCCAAAACCACGGATGATCTCACCCAGCGGCTTCATATATGTGTTGAACAGTAGGGACGAGAGGACCGACCCCTGAGGTACCCCACATATGAGGGGCCTCGAGGCCGACCTCTGCCCCCCTGCCAACACACATTGCGACCGACCAGAGAGGTAGGATGAGAACCACCGCAAAACGGTGCCTCCCAGCCCCAACCCCCCCAGTCGGCGCAATAAGATACCATGGTCGATGGTATCAAAAGCTGCTGAGAGGTCTAATAGGACTAGGATAGAGGAATATCCTCTATCCCGCGCCCTCCAGAGATCATCAACCAATGCGACCAATGCCGTCTCGATGCTGTGCCCGGGTCGGAAGCCGGACTGGCGCGGGTCTAGATAATCAACTTCCTCCAAGTGTCGCGGAATCTGTTGAGCCACCACACTCTCAACAACCTTCACTAAAAAGTGAAAGTTGGAGACGGGACGATAGTTCTCTAATAATGCTGGGTCCAGGGACGGCTTCTTGAGGAGGGGCCTTACTACCGCCTCTTTCAAGACGGCGGGCAAGGACCCCTCACTCAGAGATGTGTTGACAATGCCCTGGAGCCAGCCTCGTGTCGTCTCCCAGGATGCCAGTACAAGCCAGGAGGGACACGGGTCCAATAAAAATGTGGTGGCCCTAAGTCTCTTTGACAACTTGTCCATATCCTCGGTAGTAACAAAATCAAACTCCTCCCATGATGGTGTCACAAGAACAGCCTCGGCACGCTCGACTGGGCCACTGTCAATGGAGGGTAACTCGCTCCAAATCCGAGTGATTTTCTCCTGCAGATAAGTCCCAAATTCCTCTGCTCGACCCTGTAAAGGGGCTTCCCGCGGCCTCTGTTGGAGGAGGGAGTGGGTCACCCCAAACAGGGCGGCAGGGCGGTTATCTGCGGATGCAATAAGAGTGGCACAATACTCACGTTTGGCCACTCTTATTGCCACTAAGTAAGTCCTAATATGGTCTCTCACTAGTGTTCGGTCGGCTTCGGAGTGAGATGATCTCCATCTGCTCTCTAGGCGTCTCTTGTGGCGCTTCATCTCCCTGAGCCCCTCGGTAAACCAAGGAGCCCAGGTGGTTCGTCGCCGCAAGAGAGGCCGCAAGGGCGCGACTCGGTCCAAGGCCCCCGTGGCCGCACTTAACCATGCGGCCACTAGGTCCTCAGTCGAGTCGCGGGGCAAGTTCACAGGAATTGGCCCAAGCTCCCTTTGGAACCTTATTGGGTCCATCAGGAGCCTGGGGCGGAACCATATAGGAATGTCCGGTTCCGCCTCCCCGCAGTGAGGTGCAGCGATCGGAAAGTCGAGCCGAAGGAGAGCGTGATCTGTCCATGACAGGGGTGTGATGACTAAATCCCCTATTCCCAGATCACTACTCCACTGTCCCGAGACGAAGATGAGATCCAGGGTGTGTCCGCCCTCGTGGATAGGGCCTACAACTACCTGTGTCAGGTCCATGGCTGTCATGGAAGCCATGAACTCCCGAGCTGCACCAGAGGTTTCGCCTGCCGACGGCAGGTTAAAGTCCCCCATGACTAAAAGTCTGGGGGTCTCAACCGCCGCCTCGGCTATCACCTCTAGGAGCTCGGGCAGGGCTGTTGTTGCATAGCGAGGAGCCAGGTATACAACTAACACGCCCAACTGCCTCCCTAGGCCCCACTTCACGAGGAGGGACTCGCACCCGGTCGTCTGAGGGATCGTGGTCTCCTTTGGCTCAAGACCTTCCCTAACCATAATCGCCACCCCCCCCACCCCTCCCTAGGGCCCTAGGCTGATGCAAGGCTCGGTATCCTGGTGGGCACATTTCTACGAGGGGATGTCCTCCCTCGTGGCCCAACAGAGGGAGGACATTACACCCAATAGAGTGTAACTACAGAAGAATACCGTTCTGTATTCTTAGCATTCCTTCGGCTCATTCAGTTTTATCTTAGCTTCCTCGGCTCCAAAGTGTTTCCCTTTCACTAAGTTACTTCTGTGGCCTTGTTTGGTTTTCCCTGCTGGGTCTGCAATTTAATATTTGTTTTCCTGGACCTCCCACCTTCTTTCAGGTCCTTGTCCCCTCGCTTCTTCTTCTGACATGGGATTCGACTTCGATATTCATTTCTTTGAAGTCGGAGAAAACCAAAGCCCAGGACTGGCTCATCACTCCCCCCCCCCCCCCCCCCACTTTCCTCCATGAAGCCGGTTGAGTTTTCCAAACAAATCGCTGTGCAAGGCTGGGAGAATAAATATGGGCAGAATTTGACCTGAAAATGGACTGTTGTTACGGGCTGTTTGCCGACATTTGGTCTGTTTTCAACAAAGAGCAAAGGAGACTTCGGACTTATTTAGTCAAATTTCTGGTTGTTGTTTTATTTGTGACACTTCACAGCATATTATTTTTCTCTCTTTCTCCTCTTAGTTGGTTTGATACAGTCGTTATTATCATAAAAACGTTGTGTTGAGCCATACGTCAAATGTTTAGAAATGTGGGTCTATTGTGTAGGGTCTGTAGTTTAAAAACTGATCAACAGTCAACCCTACTTCAACATCCCATTGAAAATACCCCTTCACTTCCCATGTAGGAGAAGCCTGTTTAGAACAACGCAGAGGGAAAATGGGCTGTTTTCTTCTGACAACCAAAGCAATTATGGGGTTTAAAAAAAAAATTAAAAGTCCCATGGGCTGCAGAGTGACAAAGGCATCGACAGAAGACACGGATGGAGTTGGAAGGCCAGTTTTGGAAGCCCTGGGAAGCCAGCTAGGATGTTCCTGACCAGCTGCTAGGAGATTCTGTCAAGGCCCCAAAACCCCAGGAGTGGCCCTTAGACCGATGCCAACACCTCTGCCGGTGGTCCTGGCAAAGAGCCGGAGCCCCCAAGAAGGGATCGGAAAGTTGGCAGGAAAGAAGGGCAGCTTTTATCAGGATGGCAGCGGGAGGAGAGCCCCCATTTATATGCACAGATCACAGAATCCTTGAGTTGGAAGGGCCCTAAGAGGTCATCAAGTGCGACTGCCTGCATACTGCAGGACTCTTTTATGCTATAAAACTAAGAAATCAGTCTTTTTTAATGGAAAATTTTATTTATTCCAAAATACATCTTCATGGTCTTAATAACATGGAAAAGGAACCAATGTACATTTTTTACATGCATAGAGTTTTTTTTTTTAATCCTGGGTCTGTAAAATTGCCCTGTTTTATAGTCACATTCATCTTCAACTTAGAGCTGTTCTCAGCCAATAAAATATTCCATATTCCCATGATCATGTTCTGATGTAAAGGCACAATTTAACTTCCAGTTTTCTATTAATTCTTATTCCTCCAGTTTTTAAAAATGTTTATTATGCCAACCATCCAAAGGAAAGATGTTATGTTTTTCCTGTTGGTTCCTGAGAACGTTTTTATTCACCTAAAAAGATTCCCCCGAAATCTTTCAAAACACGCTGTTTCCACAGCCTTAAAATTAGAGAAGTAATTCAGCATCCCATCCCCCCCCCCCCCCCCCCCGGTCAACAGGCTTCATCTGGGCTGCATCATTTACATGCTGTTCTCCTGAAAGAGGATCTGAGCGTAGACGGTGGTGGACGCAACGTCTTTGGCCTCCTGGTGAGGCTTCAGCAGCTCCAGCTCAGCGTAGGTCAGGTTCTCCTCCCTGCCCTTCAGCTGCAAAACAAAAGGGCCACCTGAATCCATGGGCCAAGGAGGGACCTGGCGCCCTTCAACTTGGCCCAGGGAGGCAAGAAGGAAACAAGGCCAGGCCAGAAGTAAGAACATAAGCCCCAAGTGCCCCCTTAACAGGCCTTCTCCACCACAAATGGAACCAGCTACTAAAACAGGAGGCAGGCCGAAGAAGCGGGAAGCGCAGGGAGTGCAAGGGTGGGGGTGGGGGCGGAAGGGTTTCCCCCTTCACTCCTGGGAGTCCCTCCTTGCAGTCCGAAGCGCTTGGCGCAGGGGGGCACCGGCTGCCTCTGTGGGAAAGAGGCCCCGAGTAGCAGAAACAGCCCCAGAAGGCGCCCAGGCAGCCTCTGAAGTCCAGCTCTGGGGCCTGGAGCCGATTAGCCAATTTAGCCCTTCACCCTGGGAGGCATTTCTGCCTCCCATCAAATAAAGCTGGCCTTTAGTTATAATTCTCATTCAAATTCCAGCCCAACCACGATGAATTCTGAAATGGCACAGCAACACCCAGCTCATGTAAATTTTAGAACTAAGATTTATGAAATTACATCGTCCAGGTGTATTATTATGTTATCTGGAAATTGCATTGTTTTCTTGGGTAGATTATATCTTTATTCCTTCTTTATTCTATTAAGTTTGGATATGAAAAATAACCCTCGATTCCTCCAATACAGGTCACTGGGCAGCCCTGGCTGATGTGTTACTTTCATACATTTTTATGATGTTCCTATAGTAAACATAATTTAATAAAGCCAAAACACACTAAATAAATAATTGCATCTAGAAAAGCAATAAAAGCAAATAAAATTAGTACTTTCATAAGTGGAAAAGGTACTTCAATTACTGCTACAAGCAACGGCACACCATAAAATGTGTAGAATAATTTCCCTTATGCATATTTCCAGTATGTAATAATTTGATTGAAAATATGAAGAGACACACAGGAGGTTCAGAATCGTTGTGCACATACAGTTCTCGACTGCGTATAATAACAGCTGAACGTAGAAGATACGGGACTCTTCAAAGGCAGAAATCTCAGGCTGGGCCCCATTCCGCTTCCTGGGTTGCCACGGACAAGTTCAAATAGCTTTGAGAAGAGCTACGCCTACCAACCGAAGGGGAATCCAAACCCGAAACACTGAATGTCTCCAATTGTGGGGCATTCCTCCTGTTCAGCTAAAGCAAAATAGCGGCCCAAGATAATGTTGCTGACCACTTAAGGCACTGGGGGAGCGAAGAAGAATTTAAGAAGAAAAGCCTTAAAATAAGGCTAGCTATACAGTGAAAAGTAAACATTATGTCAAATAGCGCCCTGATTGACAACCAATGCTGTAGCTGTGCTTGCTTCCACCCCTGGCATTCCAAAGCACATCTGCAGCTGGAAAGAGCCCATCTGGGGATGCAAAGAAGAGCAGCTAAACTCATCTCCAGCTAAACTCCTCTTTCCCTCATTACACTTCGTACTAGCAACAACCACCGAGACCTCTTGGTATTTTGCAGTAGAATTATTAATGAAAATCTGCATATTAAAGGATGGACATGAATGAAAAAGGAGAGACAGCAGGGAAGCTCCCTAGGGCTGCCTTTGGGCTTCGGGCACCAGGAGCCGCTCCTGCCAGTTTCAAGGCAGGTCAGCATCCGGAAGGGTGAGGTCACGAAGGCCCATAACCCACCGACTGGAGTTCTCACGAGGGCCTCTAGGGAAGTTCATGCTTCTTCCTTGAGGGACCAGTACGGGGAGACAGTCCAATCCTTTCTTTCCACAATAGTCCCAAGCATGATTTAATAGAATTGAAAGAGATGGATCTCTATTGATTGGACTTTCTTTCTTTCTTTCTTTCTTTCTTTCTTTCTTTCTTTCTTTCTTTCTTTCTTTCTTTCTTTCTACCTTTATCTTTCGCTCTCTCCCTTCTTTTTCTTTTTCTTTCTTTGTTTTTCTCCTTCTTTCCTCCCCTTCCATCCCACCGCTCTATAATTTCATTTTGGAGATGGCTTTTTTACCTTACATTCTGACAGAAAAATACATTTTGAAAGATCCTGATGACTGCAACCTCCATTCTCTTAAACATTCAAATGATCACCTGTGTCTCTAATTGATGATAAGGGAAAGTTGGGGGCTAGGCTGCTGCATTTCTGCTGGAATTCAGGGAGAGAAGCTACAATTTTATATTATGCAAAACAAAGAATTCTTAAGAATAAAAGCCCATCTATAAAGGAGTAACCTTCACTTGTATAATGAAGGGATGAAATGTCTTATGCTCTTATTCTCTACCTGTGAGTCCCAAGGAGGTGTTCATTTGAGAACCACCCTCTGGAGCTCACAGGTGAGAGCCATTTTTCCATCTCTCCTCTTGGGACTTTGCTCCTGGAAAACTTACTGCAGCCATGGAAAGAAACGGGATCCTTCCTTTCCCATGACACCCGTGGTCCAACTCCAGCTAGAAGAGCGATAGGGCCCGGGAGATGAGGGAAGCTTCCCAAGGTTTCCCAGGGAAAGGGAGGCAGAAGCTTCAGGGAAGTTCTCAACACCACAAGGACAGCCCAGGAGGGTCCCAGAGCAGCACAGAAAGGACAGAGTCGTGACCGGGGACCACGTATGTACGTGGGAAGGGAAGGGAAGGGAAGGGAAGGAAGGAAGGATAAGAGGGAACCAATTCAAACATTAGATAACTAACAGAAAGTAAGGACAAATCTCTACAGTGCTACTCACCAAGGTGACCTTCCTTTGTGGTTTCAGAAGTTTAGGCTTTGAGAAGGTGTGGGATATTGGTGCTGTAAAAATAAGGACAGATCATTTGCCTCTTGCTGCAATAGGAATACAGGTAAGAGTGAAATGCACAAAAACGGACATCTGTCACACATTCAGCCCCCCTGCAGCTGGCCAGAGTGCCTCTCCATGTGCCTTTTGCATCTCCCAAGATGCCTCCGGATCTCATGTGCTTCCTTGGCAGTCCAGGGCCTCTTTTCTGCACCCGTGGCCATGGCTTCGGCGTCTTCTCGGGAATGTGAACTCAGTTGGAGGAAATGGAAAGGCTGCATCTCAAACAGTTGCTGATTGTCCAGGGTGATTTGGAAGTCATATATCAATGAGGAATAAAAGTTGTGGGAGAGGGAAATGGAACAGGGCACCCCAGAAGAATGCAGCCCCTTCCCTACAATGAAAGGATGAGGATACAATGTAAGGGGTGGAAGGGATCTCGGGAGACCATCCAGCCCAACCTCCTGCCAAGGATGCATGGCCAATGGCCACCTGCTTAAACAGTCAGCGCAGGATGGAGCCTTCCTTTGGGAAACCCAGGGTCAAAGTGCTCGTGGCCTCGCGAATACCTTTCGCAGGAACTGCTGGGGGTGCCTGGGTCGCCTTTGCTCCTTTTCTCTGGGCGGGGGCCCCCAGAGACCCGGCTGCCTTGCTGGGACTGCCGGACTCCTGCACGCTGGACGGGGAGAGAGAGAGAGGGAGAGAGAGGGAGAGAGAGGGAGAGAGAGGGAGAGGTGTATGCCAGGAGGGCTGGTGATGTTGGGGTTCCCTTCTATTCGCTGTCTTACCAATTCATTTGATCTATTTAATTCATTTATTTATGCATTCAGGCAAATAAAATGGAGAGAGTAATCAAAATCATTACAACTGGGAAAACAAAAAAATGGCCTGGAGCAGGACAACTAGCATAAGAGTAATCCTCATTTCAGCCTTTCCCTCACACACCCAGGAGGTTAGTCCTGCTGGGAACCCACACGCTCCACAGAGCAAAAGGAGCCTCCTCAGCCGCTAACGCTAACCCGAGGAAGGCCGAAGGATGAGGGTCCAAGGCAGATTCATCCTCACCGAACATAACGAAGGAAGGGAAACCGTGCCACGCCTACGAGAGCCCATCCCTGGCAGGGTTGGCACTTCAACTAGGGCAAATAGCGGTAGTCATGTTTAGTTAGGAAGACTCACTCCCCCATGTAGGTTCTTGTTTTTCAAGGCTGTACACCGCCTGGAGTAATGGTAGCCGAGTTGGGTGGCTATATACATTTGTTTAATAACAAATAAAAATATTTCAACAATGAGGATGTGAAGAGCCTAAGGAAATAGGTTGAACAATGGATGGTTATCAGTGCTCTTTTGAAGTGTACATGCCACTGATTTTATGGCATTGATTAAAAGGCACTCAAAACGATTTCCAAGACTTAAAATATATTTTTCTCAAGCTAGGAGGACAGCTAAAGTCAATGACCTTTTTGTAGAAAAATTAAAGGTGGTAGCTCTCAAAAACAAGCTGCTTCTCCTACCTCTTCTGAGGAGATTTCATCAAGTTACGTTTCCCTGGGAAAAGAATACAGAAATAAGAAAAACTGAAATTAAGAAACGTATTGCCGTGTGTAGGAATTTTCACTTGCATGTGATTTCTGGAGGAGTGATGATCACTTTGTTTTGGTTTTTTGTTCGCTTAAAACACAGCTTCTAAGTTTTCTGCACAGAACTTAGGAAGCTCTCTGTTTATACACAATTTTGTGTATTACAAACAATTTATCAAATTTAGATACCACCCATCTCACTATCTGAGCTGCCGTGATGCAGTGGTTAGAGTGCAGTACTGCAGGCTACTTCTGCTGCCTGCCGGCTGCCTGCAATTTGGCAGTTCAAATCTCAGCCTTGCAGCCTTCCGAGGTGGGTAACATGAAGACCCAGGTTGTTGGGGGCAATATGCTAACTCTGCAAACTGCTTATAGAGGGCTGTAAAAGCACTATGAAGCGGAACATAAGTCTAAGTGCTCCTGCTATTGCTAAGTGACGCTGGATGGTTTACAAAGATCAGTTTGAAATAAGCAAAGTCAAAGATCTCTTGATCATTTAATATTAGATACAATATTTTGAGCGTAATTGAAGAGAAATGTACAGAACATTTAAAGATAAAAATTGAATAAACAAACTAAAATGTAGAATTAGCAAATTCAGTGGCAATAATGTTTAAATAACGTATGAATTAGAAGAAATCTTTTATATTGACAATGGACTCACCGTGGGCTCGTTTCTTGTTGCTCAAGATCTGGCAGAGGATGACTAGAGTGAAGAGAAGGATACTCAGGATCCCTGCGGAGCACATCAGGGCCGCATAGACGGAGAGGTCTGGAGAGGCCAGGAGAGGAAAGGCGAGTCAGCTGGGAGACCTCCCCCCCCCCCACCCCACTCCGTCTCAAAAGGCATGGAGGTTCGGTGGTGGAGCACCTGTCTATTCCCAAGTTCACAGGGCCGTGTCGCTGCTGTGGCTCATGCAAAATGTGGAGCCGACTGACCAATTGAATGGTTTGTATCTTTCCATACGTGCATAATCTGTTAATATTTTACATTGCTGGTTTTTAATGTGTCCTGATCTTTTATTGCAAAAAATGTTACTGTATTTATCTGACTTTATCTGGTTGGTTTTTTTTGTTTACCCGTCTATTCCAGGGAAAAATAATTCTCTGATCCAAATGCTGCAGGTAAGTCGGTGTATGAAGACGAGATCAGAATGAGGAAAATAGTAAACTATAGTGATATAAGCTGCAGTTTTTAGAGTTTGGCAATTTATTGGAGGTTAAGATTCTTGTGTGTGTGTGTCTGTGTGTGTCTGCATTGTAGCTTTGATCTCTCTCTTCTGAAAGTCCACTTAGCCTAGTCCATTTCGGAGAAGGGCGGGATATAAATTGAATAAAAAAAATAAAAAATAAAAAAAATTAACTTTTTTTAAAAATTCTCTTCATATTTAAACATTTTAAACATGTATTCCCTTAGCAATACCATGTCTTTTTATTTTTAAACTTTTAAAAGTAAATGTGTTTCAGTTTATCAGTTCATTGATTTTTCCCCATTTTTTCTTGTCTCACAAAAATACTGGTTTTGCTTTTTAGACAAGCAGTTTTCATAGCCGTGTTATCTTTCATGGCCTTTTGGAATGTTAATGGCCAGAGATACAACATCTGAATGTCCTGGAAGTAACCCAGAATTTTTGTTTTTCATTAATCAGACGGCTAGGCTAAATATACAATTGCGGTAATTGAAACCAGCTAGAATAATGATTATAAATAATAAATTCTCAAATTTCATTACATCTGATACTATTTTTAAATATTGATTATTATGCTCCAGCTAAGGGCAAACCAGAAGTTTTACATACTGTATGCTGGTGCTGAAAAGTTTCTTCTTCACACAAAAGGAGCTATGGATCAATTTTTCAATAAATAAAAAAGTACAATATTTTTAACTAATTTGTTTAATTGGTTTCCCTTTACCAAGTTTCAGAACGTGTGGAGAACAGATGTTTTATTTCATATTTATGCAGAAATATTGAAAATTCAAAAAGGTTCACAACTTTTAAATATCCCTATAGATATTATAGGGACATAGTGGCTCAGTGGCAAAGACGCTGAGCTTATCTATCAGAAAGGTTGGCAGTTCGGTGGTTCAAATCCCTAGTGCCACATAACGGAGTGAGCTCCCGTGGCTTGTCCCAGCTTCTGTCAACCTAGTAGTTTGAAAGCATGTAAAAATGCAAGGAGAAAAATAGGAACCACCTTTGGGGGCAGTGCTCATCTCCGTTTCAAAGCCAAAGAGCCAGCGCTGTCTGAAGGTTCCATGCACCTTCAGTGTTTAGTCATGCCGGCCACATGACCACGGAGATATCTTCAGACAGCGCTGGCTCTTTGGCTTTGAAACGGAGATGAGCACTGCCCCCTAGATTCAGGAACGACTAGCACATATGTGCGAGGGGAAACTTTACCCTTTACCTTTATGGATAATATACCTGCCTTTTAAGAATGAATTGTGAAATTATGACATGATTTTAATCAAGTTTTGAATCCTTTGCATGACCAATCAAATACTGTTCCATGTAAACAATGAAATGTATTTCAAGCTTATTTACAGAAATGTGTTGACTATAGTAACACTTTTCTACATATATAGACACACTGTAAAACCAATATAAAATAAAAACTGGCAAAGGAAAAGGACAGGGAAGCATGGTCCCCCTTGCTCAATTTCTTCACCTCTCAAGCATGCATCTACCCGTGATGCATAAACACTATTTACACTCCGGCTGGGAACGGGAGAGGCAAAAAACGGACAGGGGTCCAACTGGGAACGTCATGGCTAAAGGCGTCCTTGTCAAAGACCTCCAGCCACACAAAGCGAGTCCCTTCGGGAAGAGAGAGCGGGTTATAAATAAAATTTATTATTATTATTATTATTATTATTATTGTTGTTGTTGTTGTTGTTGTTGTTGTTGTTGTTGTTGTTATTATTATTATTATTATTAAAGCGTTGCCCTCTTCCCACTAGCAATTCACATGTTCAGCTAAATTTTGGGGCAAGCATCTTGGTGTTTTAAATTAAAGCTGCACAAAACCAGGTTTTACTAGATCTGTGAAGAAAAACAAAAGAGGAAAAGTATACTTAACCTTCAAAAAATGCCCAAGCGTTGTGTTTTTCCTCATCCAAAAAACGGGATGGAAACACTGAAAAAGAAAGAAGGAAGTGATCCACCTGCACAAAATAGTTTTGCATCTAAAAATAAATCTAATATCGACTTTCACTTAATTTGGGAACTCTTTAGAGATTATAATTCTACACATAAACATCTGCCACATTTTAAGTCTGTTTCTCACGTAACACAAGATTTTAAAACATTACATTATTTTTGGCTCTTTTCTTGCTAATTCCTCTTATTCTGACTGATAATTCAATTTGGCTGTTTTTGTCACTTTCTGGTTTGACTTGTATAAATAACCATTAATTCCAATTTAATGACACGTGTACAAACAATAATGGATGTTTTTTCTTCTTTTTCCAATATTTTGTAAATTCTCCTGCAATTTTACATTTTGTAAAGTTTTATTTTTTTCTCTTTCCTTTGTCCCCTTTAATTCTTTTCTTTTTTTCAATTTTTCAATTCTTTTACATTAAAAGGATGTCATAACAGAACCTGAAATGTTTCCAAAAATATTAAAGAGAATCCATATAGCATCACCGAAAAGAACAATTGAAAATAATCAATGAGACTAATCAACTAATCAAGAAACTAATTAAGAAACTAATCAAGGGGGGCAGCAACCTAGAACTAAGGAGAAATTTTCTGACACGTGAGAACAATTAAGGTCGACCCCAGAAGTTGTGGGTGCTCCACCTCTGGAGGTTTTCCAGAAGAGACCGGACAGCCATTTGTCCAGAATGGCCTAGGGTCTCCTGCTTGTGCAGGGGGTTGGACTAGAAGACCTCCAAGGTCCCTTCCAACTCTATTATTCTGTTTAAATCTTTTTAAAGGGGTGTTAGGGATATGGAATAGATTTGATGTGGGGGCAGGGTATTTTCATGAACACTGTTTGAAACTGATTTCAAAAACTTGAAAAATACGTTCAGCATACTACAAATTTTATCTCCTTTTAAAATCCCAAACAACCCTGCAGATCCTGAGTTGCTAATCCCTGTTGCTCATTAACTGAGTCCTGAGCAGCCCTGCAAAAGGGAGAGGGGGATTCTCCCCCAGGGGTCTGCCAAATTCCTGAAAGATAAGCAGGCAGGTAAATGGGAACAGCAACGCAGGGACACCAAGGGTCCGTTTGGAGAAGGGCGGGGTATACATTTAATAAAATAAATAAGAAAGGACAGCCGTGTTGTCATATAGCATCCCCAGGGTCAGCTGGGGATCATCCATCAGCATAAGAGAAATAAGGTAATAATCTGTTGCATTAAAATCCGTGGCATGAAATTGCACAGACGTTACAGCTCTACCACATAAAGTCATGGGCTTTTTTTAGAAAAATGACCACTTTAGAGTAGAGTTGAAGCCAAGAACCCACCAGCGATGGCCGAGCTAGAGAAAGTCAGCCGGTGGCTGAACTGGGCTTAGGGAAGGGAGAGGAAGGTGACCACATATATATAATTTCACTTGTGAAGCATGTAATTTTCCTCCTCCCCATTCTTATAATTGCTTCCACCATCCTGAGATTAATGGGGAAAAACATTAGTCATTTCTGAAAAAACAAACACTGCTTAGTGTTTGCATTTTACGTCCTCTTAAGTCACGTCTAGGGGAATAAAACGCAACGTCCACCCGGAGCTTCCTTGCCTGTCCTAGACAATTAGGCAAAAGTGAAAAGACACGGAGTTTTTATTGAAACACAATTTTTAGGGAAGTTCAGATATGTATGCACCTATTTTTCTTTTATATTTGTGAGATTTTATTATTATTATTTTATTATTATTTACACTTATATACCGCCCTATCTCCCGAAGGACTCGGGGCGGGTGCACACAGGAATAAAAAGTAGTAAAACGCAATGACAATATAAAAATTTAAAATAGATTAAATACTAAATCTGTGCTAAAAACTTATGGTTAAAAGCAAATAAAAATTATAAAATTGTTATAAAATTGGGACTATATCGTTAAAAACTATGCTAGGCCAGACGCATGAAATAGATATGTTTTTAAGGTCCGGCGGAAGAGGAGTAGGTCTGTGATGGTACGAAGGCCGGGGGGCAGGTCGTTCCAGAGGGCAGGGCCTGCCACAGAGAGGGCTCTCCCCCTGGGGTCACCAGCCGGCATTGTCCAGCAGACGGCACCCTGAGGAGGCCCTCTCTGTGGGAGCGAACAGGTCGGAGGGAGGTATGTGGTAGGAGGCGGTCCCGCAAATAGCCAGGTCCCAAGCCATGGAGCGCTTTGAAGATGGTTACTAGCACCTTGAAGCGCACCCGAAAAGCCACAGGCAGCCAGTGCAGCTCGCGCAGGAGAGGTGTTACATGGGAGTATCGAGAGACTCCCATAATCCCCCGCGCAGCCGCATTCTGAACTAGCTGGAGCCTCTGGGTGCACCTCAAGGGGAGCCCCATGTAGAAAATTCTCTAATTTTTATTTATTTTTGAGCCAGATGTGGGTTGTGGTAAACACATATCCAATTTATATGTATTTTTCTGGATCACACTGAATATGAGTACCGTATTTTTCAGAATATAAGACGCACCGGAGTATAAGACGCACCCAGGTTTTGAAGAGGCACATTTTTAAAAAGACTAGGTAGGTAGATAGAGGGATAGAGAGGGAGAGAAAGAGAGAGAAATACAGTAGGTAGGTAGGGAGAGAGAGAGAGTAGGTAGGTAGGTAGGTAGAGATTTCCAGGTGTATTTACCCATGTGCTGGAGAAGGAAATCACTGACCACCTTTGGAACAAATCTTTGTTTATGCAGGCACAGTACTTGACCAACGTAATTCTCATCAATCACACTAACTAAACAGCTTTCTGAAAGGGGGGGGGGAAACCTTTTTGCACTGTGCAAACCTCACCCAAACGGCCCATTTTCCACGAAAATGGGCCCGTTTTTTTCAAATAAAAGGCATGAAGAGTCTTAGGGGGGCTTGCAGAGTGCTCCTGGAGGGGGTGGGGGGCCCCAAAACGAGAGGAAATGGCCCATTTATTTCGTGAAAACGGGCCATTTTTTGATTAAAAAAAATTAGCATGCATAGCCTTATGGAGGCTTATAGCGTGCTGCTGGGGGCTGGGGGGGGCAAAAATGCCCTGTTTTTTGCTCGTTTCTGCCCTCCCCAGCCCCCAGGAGTTCTCTGGAAGCCTCCATAAGGGTATGCGTGCGGCCATTTTGGTGAAGGGGTGAGGTTTCAGGAGGCAAAAAATGGTGTATTCGCTGTATAAGACGCACCCAGATTTTCAGCCTCTTTTTAGAGGAAAAAAGGTGCGTATTATACTCCAAAAAATACGGCACATAGTATATGAATGTATCTTTTTTTAAAGAAAGAAAGAAAGAAAGAAAGAAAGAAAGAAAGAAAGAAAGAAAGAAAGAAAGAAAGAAAGAAAGAAAGAAAGAAAGAAAGAGAAAATTGAGTCTACAACTGCAATCCTAGCTATCTGCGAGATCGGATCCTGCCCCACACATCCTCACGGCCGATTCGCTCCCACAGAGAGGGGCTTCTCCGGGTGCCGTCCACTAGACTTTGTCAGCGGGCGACGCCCAGGGGAAGGGCGCTCTCTGTGGCGGGCCCGGCCCTCTGGAACGACCTTCCCCCTGATATTAGAACGACCACCGACCTCCGCTCCTTCCGTGTAAAATTGAAGACCCATCTCTTTCGACTGGCCGGCCTTGAATAGTTCTCTCTGTCTTTTAACTACAATTATTTTAATGGGTTTTTAATTTATATTTTTAGCATAGGTAGATTTATTTAATTTTATTTTAAGTAATGTTTGTATTATTGTATATTGTTTTTAATTATGCCTGTGCACCGCCCCGGGTCCCTGTGGGGAGAGGGTGCGGTTAATAAATCCCAATTTATTTATTATTATTTATTTAATCCATTTTTTCTCTCTCCATTTGTTTATAGTATTGTTTGTGTGTATAGATATCTATCATTTTGCACAACAATCTGTTTGTTCTCCTTTCTGTTTAAAACTTCAGGAGAAAATGAAGGCAGATGCTAACCATTCCAGTCAGCCAAGACAGGAGATACGGTTTGTGGCTTGGCCACCCAAAGAGACAACCCGTCCATGGGACTCAGCACAGACAAAGTGGTTGCATCACCACCGCCACTCTTGTATAGTTTATCTTTATTGATTAGTCAGTTGACCAGATCTATCATCCCTTTGTAAACATGTGGGTGTCAACGCAGGCCCCGAAGGATTGGCCCTTCCACAGGGACCCTGCTCCCACCCACTTGCCTGTCTCAAGGCCTCCGCAGAGAAAGCTCCAAGGCGGATTACACAAGTTCTTCACACAAGCAATGTTTTGTTTCATAAAGAGGAAAACCACCACCACACAACGAGGGGGGAAAGATGAGGTGGATTCAGCAATGGCAGAACAGGAGCTCAGAGGGCTCCCATCCAGAGGGATAACGGCAACGGCCCTTCTGACCGGAAGAAAGTGGGCACTCCTACTTCATGGGAACTACAGGGAAGGCTTTGGCTGTGCACAAGAGGCCGCTGAGAAGTTTATGAGGGAGCGGCTGGATGCCCTCCGGGGGAGCCTTTCCCGCAAGCAAGGTCCTCCCGGAGGAGGCGTCTTGGGGGAACAGGAGGACAGAGGAAGGGGCTTCAAATAAGGGACCACCCTTGCTTTTGGTAGGATAGGGGGACCTATAAGGACCATAGACAAACAAACAAAACAAATAAAATAACAACCACTTAACATCTGTGGGGAGCACAGAAGAACGGGAAGGCTTCAAGGAAAGACTCCGGAAATCAGAGTCTGAAGTTGTAACGATGCGACCTATTCAGGGGGCACAACTTCGCTAGCTAAAAGTTAGGCACTCCTAGAAATGCTACTTGTGAACGTAAAAAGTGAAAATGAAAGTCTGGCCTAGTACAAGTAATCCTCAACTTACAACAGTTCCTTTAGTGACCGTTCAAAGTTACAACGGCACTGAAAAAAAGTGACTTATGACTGTTTTTCATAGTTATGACCTTTGCAGCACCCCAATGATCCTGTTGTGACCCAAATTCAGACACTTGGCAACTGGTTCATCCTTGCTGTGTCCCAAGGTCACGTGACCCCCTTTTGCGACCTTTTGACAAGAAAAAAAAATGGAGAAGTTGGATTCACTTAACAACCGTGCTACTAACTTATCAACGGCAGAATCTCACTTAACAACTGCGGCAAGAAAGGTCATAAAACGGGGCAAAACCCACTTAACATATCACTTAACAAAAGGAACGTTGGGCTCAGTCGTGGCCGTAAGTCAAGGGTTACCAGTATCAGATGTCAAGAGGACAAAGGAAAAGCCGATCCTGTTTGGTGAACTTACAGTTGACAGTGAGGAAGTGAGCGCGGAAGGTAAGTTTGTTTTCTTGGGCTCAAGAATAGATAAAGTTTGGTGGAGAAGTAAAGAGGACACTTAACCTAGGGAGAAAGACAAGGACACGAGCAGAGAGCAGAACAGAACGCAAGAGGATGGGATTCTTTATTGGCCCAGGGTGACTGGACACACAAGGGATTTGCCTTTGGTGCAGACGCTCTCAGAGGACAGAAGAGGACAAGTACACGATGCAGCCTCATCACAACAAATAAATAAATAAATAAATAAATAATGAATCCTCCACACGGTCTACGAATCTTAGGCTTCAGGGAGTTTCCTTTCGAGGCTTCCAGTATTATAGAAAGAGAGCAAATGCTGACAACAGCTGTTATCCGTGACAATAATGACAATGGCCATTTATATGCCATGAACCTATGCTCTGTGTGTGTGTGTGTGCGTGTGTGCCGATCCCTCTTTCCTAAGCCATGAAGCGCCTCCTGGCAGAGTCCTTTTCCTTCCCGGGGAAGAGGTTGGTGCCCTTTTGATTTGTTACGTGGCTGTGGCAACTTTATTATTGCACAGCTGAGCTTTATAACGTCTAACCTCTGTTTTGGAAACCATCTCTGCAGCTACACATTTAAACCGAGGTAAATAATTTGCTGTGTATTCTTCCTAGGACAAAGGCCAAGGGAATGGCTCCCTGTTACGCTTCATACGCCTACAGCTCCGGCTGGGCCTGGGGGGGCGGGGGGGCTGAGCCAGGAAGCCCCCGGGGAAACCTAGGCCTTCAGAAGGCCCGTGGAGATTCTCCTGCGTCATCCAGCGCGGCGGGGCTTTTTCAAGAGGCAACCGGACTTTCTTTGCTTTCCCTTGAAGACGTTTCGTTTCTCAATGCCAAGTCAACCAAGTCTGCAAAGAAAAAAGCAGAAAGTCCAGCTGCCTCTTGAAAAAGCCCCTTTGGGTTCACCCTGCAGACCAGGACGGTCTGGGGAGGAAAAAGAGAAAAAGGCACCTCAAAAGAATGGCGAATTCAGCGGAAAACCTGAGAGAAAATACAACTTGGCTCCCTTTCCAGATGCAAATTCCTAGCACCTACACGGACCATGTGTGCAAGTCCTCCAGCGTGGCTAAAGGAGGTGGAAGGTCTTTTCCCTTCTGTGGAAGAAGGACGCTGGCCACTTGGCTCCCTTCCGGCCTCCCCACTGAAGTGAGGTTCACGGCCCTGAGAGACACGAGGCTGCTAAGAGGCCGGGGGGTGGGGGGTGGGGTGGGGGGGTTCAATCCGGACATTTTCCCTTCGGTCGTCCCAGAGCCAAGCGAGGCTGGAACTCCCAGCAGACGCCCCACTTCCAGCCGCTGCTGCAGCTGCACGGCTCTCCCAGGTCCAATTCTGCCTGGCAAGCAAGGCTGTGCTGCTCTCCCCCTCCCTCCCCTCCCTGGGCGGGCTCCTCTTGCTCGGGAGAAGAGGTGAACTTTCCGTGGGACTCTCAGAGGAGCCCGAGAAAGGCAGAGCCGTCCCGAGGTGACGTGGCCAGAGGTTGGCCTGGGGTCCCTTTCCGCCGCAGCAGCCCGAATTACAGAGTGTGGTCAGCTCAGATTCTGAGGACGGAGCAGCTTCTTCTCTAGAAGAGCTGAGAATAAGAGACCCATCTTCCACCGCTGGGATTTTCTGATCTCTCCCCTCGTCTTTCAGACCCACAAGGGCATCATTTGGGTCGCCGTGGGATCTGCTCATGCCGCCCTTATTTCTGATGCCCGTGGACTCCTGGGGCCAGACTCGGAGAGGGGAACCCGGCTAATAGGCCGCCCCCCCCATCCTTGCACAGAGGAGCCAGTCCGGGCGGAGGAGGGATGCTGACATCTGCACTTCTGCCAGGGAACCGGAATGCTTTGCTATGGGAAAAGGAGATTTCACGTGGCCGGGACTGGCTGGCTGGCTGTGCTGCCTATTTTTACAGGCAAGTAGCCACGAGGAACACACCCACGTTGAGCTTGTGTTGCTGAGGCTGAGAAGTTCAGGTGTGGATTGAAAAGGCAGAAAGTGTCGTCCTGTGGCTCTCCTGGGGGTTCCCTCTCCACACATGCAGGTTCTCTTTCTTTCTTTCTTTCTTTCTTTCTTTCTTTCTTTCTTTCTTTCTTTCTTTCTTTCTTTCTTTCTTTCTTCTTTCTTTCCCTTCCTTCCCTTCCTTCCCTTCCTTTTCCTTGCTATCCTTCCTTCCCTTCCCTTCCTTCTCTAATAGGAAGTGATTTTGTTTTTCTTTTGATCACTCCGCTAAACCAAAATCAAGTTTTAAAAAATTAACACATCCCTTTTTATGCTTTTTGTGTTTTTTTTTAAAAAAGTATTTCTTACTGGTGCTTTTGCAATCATTTCCTCTAAAAAAGAAAGGAAGAAAAACTTGGTAGATTGATAGCAATGAGCTGCTCACTACCAGACCTACCTTCTGTAGCCCTGGGATGAAAAACTAGGAAATCAGGGTTTGTTCTGAGTTCTCATGATTTCTCATAGCCAGAACACACAAAACGTTTTGTTTTGTTCCACACAGAACAGGAAGCCTCCCATGTGTTCTGGCTCCTTTTTCTCCTAATTTATATATTTATTTATTCAATTTATATCCCGCCCTTCTCCGAACGGACCCAGGGCGGCGCACAGGAAAATTAAAACAATATACAACAATACAAAAATACCAAAATACAAAAATTTAAAAATCTATTAAATGTGGAATCCTGCACTAAAACCAATTAAAACCCCCCGTTTAAAAACTATCTATACTAGTCCACAGTGGAGGCTATGATGCAGATGTTTCACCCCTGGCGTAAAAGAAAACATATGTTCCATTTAATGTGAGTTCCTATTGCAACAACAACAACCCACTTGCTCTGTTGTTTGTTCTGTTATGATGACGTTTGTAGCTCTACATTTCACTCGGGCCAAGGACCCCTCCTTTCATCCAGCCTGCCAGAAGAGGGATGCCCACAATTCCAACCAACAGCAAAATGAAAAGCTCTCTGCCCAAAGCACGGTATTATGCCTCAAATATTAACTTCTCCCCTAAACCCAGCCTTTAATTGGTAACATCCTGCTTGCCCAAGGAATGTTTGCATGGACACACACACACACACACCTCCTGTTATGCAAAGTCATAGGAAAAGTATGGATTTTATGAATGTATGGAAGTTGCTTTTATGTAAATATACAGTAAGATGAGGATCTTGGCATATGCACATTTGTGGCAAATAAAGACATAAATATGGTTGAAAGATATCATGGGAAGGGGCTATTTCCCTTGACAAAGAGATTCATTCGTTCATTCACTCCAAGTATCTCAATATACTTAAGGCCCAACTCAACCCACAAAAGACAAGGTTTTACCTTCTTTGGCTTTCTGTTTTTAAATAATGGATGGTAACCGTCTTCCACCAATACGGTCAAATCTTAGGCCTTTCCGGACGAATGCTTCGCTCTTTCTCAGGTAGTATAGCTAGGCAACCATCCTACGTAGAAAGGCAAAGCAAAACCTCCTCCCGTGTTATTTTCTCACCTTGGACTTCGGTCGAGGCACTTCCGTTGGACCAGGAAGTCCACTTGTTCCTTTGCTTGCCGATCTCTTGCACTTTGCAAATATAGTGTCCTTGTTCGGCTTGCTGGATGTTCAGGATCAAAAATGCGTACATCGTCCTGTGCTTTTCCTCAAGGAGCCGAAGCCTTCGCTTGTAGAAGCGGCTTGTGTAATTTCCATAGTACTGGACGACCCCAAATTTGGTCATTTTGATCATTAGGTATTCCTGGGCAGAGGGGAGAGCAAAAACCCACCGGACAGCCAAAAGGTTTTCCCTTCGCCTTTTCTGAGAAACATGGCAGAATAAAGTAACATTATCTCCAATGAGATGCTGTGTCCTGGGCCCTGGAGAGACGGTCACATTCAGAGCTTCACAAAGATCTACAAGGCCAAAAACAAACAGGTGCTTCTCAGCAGTGCAACACCGTAGGACTCCTTTTAGGCCTTAACCCCCATGTAACAAAAGTATAGCTCTTAAAAAAAAAAAACACACACGGGTTTTTTAAATAACATGGGTTATCAGAGAAAAACTGACTCGATCTATTTTTTTATTTTTTGCTTATTATATGTTTATCCCCAAACCTTTGAATTTGCCCCCCTAAGGTATCACGTTGAACCTTCTTGGACTTTTAAAAATTATTCCACTGTATTTATGCCTAGGTAATTTTACTCTCCAGTGGGGTGTCCAACCTTGAGGACTTTAAGACAGGTGGGCTTCAACTCCCCGAGTCGTTCACTTGTTGGTGACTTAGGATGCTGCGCTCCTTTAAGCTCTTTCAAGTACTTTTCAAGGATGGCCACAAGAAGACGGTTGACATTTGGATAAAAACAAGACACAGATGGTAACAATTGCTTGTCTAGTTGGGTGTAGGGGTTATGGTGCTGACCTAGAAAGCAGGGCGCCATGAGTTCTAGTTCTAGTCTTGCCTTAGGCACGAATGTCATCGAGGCCACTTTGGGCCACTGGTTTGCTCTCGGCCCCACCCAGCCTGACAGGGTGGCCGTTGTGGGGAAAATAGGAAGAATTATTAGGTATGTTTGCCACCTTAAGCTACTTACAAAGTAATAAAGGTGGAGTAGAAACCAGATGAACAGATCAAGTTATGGATAACTATTGCCTAAGCAGTTTCAGAATAGTCGCAGCAGGCCCATTAACTGGCAGCTGCAGGCAGAGAAGCTAGGAACAGCAGCCCCCCTCCCCCCCCCCAGCATGGAGGAGACCTGATGCAGAAGGCCAAAACTGTGCCCCCCCCCCAGGCTCTGTGCCTGCACCTCCCCATCCCCCCCCGCCCCCCCAGTGCTTGATGCTCCCGAAAGCCACCCAGCAGCTCCAAGTCAACCAGTCAAGGTGCAACCCCCCTCCCCCCCCCCCCCCATCTAGAGCTCAGGGAGCTAAGCAATTAACTAGTTCCAATTGTCCATTCTGGGCAAAATCCTGGCTGCCTGATGGGCCACAATGGCAGAATTTAGATGAAACTGGCTCCTTTCCTGTATTTCTCTTTCTTCCACAGGCAGACCAAGGGGTCTAGAGCTGCGCCCCCCCCCCCCCACCAGCAGCCTTCCTCTTCCCTTCTCTCCCCCTGACACCCAAGCCCAGGCGGAAGCCCTGAGAAGAAAGCCCCCCCCCACCTGCTGCCCTCCCCTCCCCTCCTTGCCTTGATTCCCCATGAAAAGAAGGGGGGGGGTCTGGGTCTAGAAAGGGCAGGGGGCCCAACGCTCTCCCCCCCTCCGGTCTCCTGTGTGCAGGAGGCTGATTTGAACAGCATCCTCGCCTCCTTTGGCTGCCTTGGCTTTGCAGAGCTGTGTGGCTGCCTTGCCGGCGGCGTCCCGGGGCCCTTGGCAGGCAGCGCTCGTGGCGCCCCCGAGCTTTCCCCTACGGGACCCTTCAGCGCCGGTGCTGGGAGGCTGCGAGCGACGCTCCCGGACCGTCTGCCCTGCCTTTGCCTCGACAGGCGCCTCGGAGAGGGGCTCTTCCCGGGCCCCCCCTCCAGGCTCAGCCGCGCCGCTCTTCCCCTCCGGAGGGCCCGGGGGGGGGTCTTTGGGGCCCCGGGAGAAGACGCTCTCCTGCCCCAAAGCGCCTCCGGGGCGGCGGGCGGCCCTGGGCGGAGGCCAGCGCGGCTGCCCGGGAAAGAGCGCCGAGAGCCGGGCCCCTCGCCCTCTCCGCCGGGGCGCTGCTGGGGGGCCAGGACGGCTGCTCCGCTCCCGCTTACCTGCTGCCCAGGGCGCGCCGGCCAGCAGCGCCAGCAGCACCAGCAGCGGCATCGGCGACGGGCGGGCGGCTGCCGGGTTCCCCACCGTCTCTCGCTGCGAAGCGGCCTCCCTGTCCGGCCGCGCCACCCCCGACAGCCTCGCCGGAAGACCCCGCTGGCCCGGCTGCGCCCACAGCGCCCACAGCCCCCGCCGCGCTCTCGGGGAAGGCGGGCCGGGCGGCTGCGGAGGCCGGGCGGAGGGAGGGCAAAGCCGGTAGGCGCCGCCTTCCGAGCCTCCCCCGCGCCGGCCGGCATGTGGCATCCCGCGTCCCGCCGCACAAGCCGAGTGAGGCCCCGCCAAGGGCGGCGGAAGGTGGCATCCCGCGTCCGCCCGGCTGTCCTGGCGGGGCAAGGCTGGGCTCGGGGGCTCTTTTGAGGAGGCGGCTTGGCTGGCCGGGACCCAGGGATGCGGGCGGCCAGATTGGGCCCCTCCGCTCCCCTCAAATGGGAGGAGGGGGGGGGGGAAGAGCGGCGGTCCTAGGACGGGCGAAGCGGGGGGGAAGGGGGGACGGCCAAGCTCTGCCCTCCCGCTGCGGCTGCCCTGATTCCTGGGCGCCTCTGGGCTCCTTGGCCGAGCCCCTGGGGGTTTCTGCGAGGGTCCCCCTCGAGGCCTGCCGGGTGGGAAGGATGCCGTCCCAGGTGGGGCTCCAGGGGCTCCAGGGGAAAGAGAGCAGCAGCCGTGGCCAGGAGAGCTGGCTGGGCGGTTCCAGGAGGAGAGGCAGCCTGGCTGGGCTGAATGCAGCAAGCTCCCCCGTTGCCACGGTCTGAAGGGCCCCAGCATTGGAGCCCTGGTTCCTCACGCCTGATGGATGTGCTGAATCTTGGTCCCGGCTGCCCATTGCAGAAGCTCCGACTTCTTCTCTTGCCTTTCATAATTTCCTGGGATGCAACTTTTCTTCATGGACAAAACGGAACCCTAATTGTCTATTTTTGTTAGCATTTTACCCTCTTCACTGGGCAGCTGGTATCTTAATTGTTTTGTCCGTTTGTTTGTTTTGAGCATATCTGACTTGAGTTCACCAGAGTTTTTGCTCTGCAATTCTGGGGTCGTTGTTTGTCTTTCTATCTTCCTTCAAGTCTTGTTTCTATTTCCTGAATAGAAATTCTTCTACCTGTCCAGAGTTTATCAAATATATTGTGCCAGTTTTATTTCAACTGTGGAAATGTTTCTCCGCCAAACAAATGCTTCTATTCAAAGCCATTGCAATGCTTTTAGCTGAGCTAATATTTATATCGGGGAAGGCAATATGAATGCTTACCTTTTGGGGATGGAGTCTGCATTTTTCTTACAGAAAAAGAAGTTGGACTGAATGGCCCACATAAATCTGTCTGAACAATATTACGTGCGGACGGAAAAGAGTATTTCCTACAAAACATACAGTATGTGATTGTTAAAGCATTGATTGAAACCAGAGGTATTAAATTCCATTCTGGTTAATTTGGAGCCGGTGTCTCTCAGCACAATTTATTTCACCAGTTTGCTAAGGAATAAAACGTGGGGAGGGCCACATGGACCCAGCCTTGAGCTGTCAGGGACCTAGTTTTCCGTGAGTCCAAAGAGGGCCGCCGAGGAGCATTGCACAGTTTGGGCTAATGCAGGTGCTGATGACAGGGGGCCGGGAAGCTTCGCTGCTTTCTTTAAAATCTGGAGTATGCTTTAAAACCGATTATTTAATGCTACTTCAGGGTAGGAAAGTACTACAGAGAGAAAGAATGGGAGTAAAAATAGTAGTCGGAGAGTTTGTTGCAGCAACGGCACAACACACATGTGTTTCTCATCATGGCAAGGGGCCCGCTCTGTTTTGGACTGGGCTGTTTCCAGCACTCGGTTGAAATCTGGCAAGAGGGCCCATTAACTCCCTACTTAAACAACTGACTCACCAAATTATGCAGGATGCCATTAGATGTGGGAGATGCTTTTCTCAGGCTGACCAAATCCATCTGGAAGAGAGAACTGGGGGGGGGGGGAGGCTAGGGAAGCTCAGAGGGAGGAGTTTGGATCACCCTGCCTGCTTTTGTTGTGAACGGAGAGCTGTGAATGAAAGTAGAAGGCGAAAGAAAGCAAAGATGGTACCAAGAATAATAGGCGCCTTGAGTGCAATCCCAGAACACCTGGAGCGCCACTTGAACACCTTTGGCCTTGACAACCTCCCCCTCGGTCGACTGAGAAAGACAGCTGTACATCCTGTGTAACACCATCAAACATCTGCCTCTCCCAGATCCTTGGGAAGGACTCCAAAGGCGGACAAAAAAGCCAAATCTAGTCTGAACATCTGGCTGACTGTGGCTGCTGCAGCCCCACCCCAAAGGCAATGATGCAGGGACAGCCAATGAACTGGCTGCCGTCTTTTAAAATGAGATTCCTCTTTTAGAAATACCGGTTGCCAGTCAGAAGACCACAGATGTAAAACTTGCTTCATTCAAAAGGAATTGCCCTTCAAGCTCCTCTTGGAAGACCCTCGGGGTCTCTGCTGTGTTACAGCCCCACCTTGCTTTGACCCAGACTTTATTATAGTACAAAAAGACCCTCCCCCCTCCCCCCACGCGGGTTAACTCACCTCCAGGGCATTGAAAAGAGTCTTGCAACAAAGGAGGAGCCAGGAAGGCCTTCCGGAAGGGAAAGGGAAAGGGGAAGGACTTGGCTCTTCATTCCTTTGGGCCATCAAATCAGTTTTTCAGGCTCCTTCTGACTGCCCGGACTGGTCCCTGCCGTTTCCTCAGCAAGGTTTTCTTTCCCCCCCCAAGGGATTTGCCATTGCCGCCTTCCTGGGGCTGGAAGGATGGGGCTGGCCCAAGGTCTCGGGGCTGGCTTTGTGCCTCAGAGAGTCTGACACTTTATGTCGGCCTCACTGCTGTTTGGCCTCAGCCGGGCTCTGCTCTCTTGGCCCCAGAGCCCCTCAGCCAGGCCAGCAGGAGGACTTTCAGCGGCTTCTCTCTGCAGGGTCTGAATCGAGACCTTTGTCGTTTATTTATTTATTCATTTATAAAATAAACTGGCTAGGTGTCCAGCCTTTCTTTGTCGTTGATAAGTGGTCGACCTACGTGATTTCTTTCGCAAGGTAGTCTTTACCTTTGGTTGGCTACATTTTCCCTTTTGGATGCAAGATCACATTGGTTGTATTTAGTACAAGGTAGCCCACCTAATCCTATCGTGGTCAGGAGTTTTCCTGCTGCAGCTCCGTAGATAGTTGGTCAGTTTTGCAAGGAAGCCAGCAAAGAGACTGGTAGCTAATTTAATCAATTCTAACTTTTGGTGACTTGTTTTTATCTAATTTGATCAATTCCTGGAAGATTTGGTGTTGAAGCATTAATGGAGACCTTGCCTTAGGAGTGGGATTCCTTTCCTACGGAAGGTCTGGCTTTTGCTGCGAGCCGCTGGGATTTAAAGGGGCCTTTCCCTGTTTGGAAGGGAAACGGTTTTCTACTCTTCAGCTCTCATCCTTGCCACCCCACAGAGGGTCTTCCTTAAGGTAGGAGCTTTGCATTCGGCCTCCCCAATGCCCGGCCTGCCAAGTCCTGGGAGAGCCGTCCTGGGAGAGGGTTTGCCTAGGAGAGGAGTCCTTGGCCGCCTCTGGCTCCCTTGGGAAGCCTTTCCCCTGACTGGCTCCGGCTCCACCTCGGAGGTTAAGGCCCTCCCTTCACCTGGGAAACCCCGGGAGAGGCCAGGAGGTTGTGGGCTCCAGAGGGGCTGCCCTCTCCATCCCCCACCCCACAGCCCCAGTTCCACCGTGAGAGTCGTGTGGCCCCTCTGGGCAGCTCCCTGGGATGGTCGCCTTTCAGAGGTGGGTGACCCAAGGGAGTATTGTGATCCCTTTTTAATTTCCACATGTCGGCCCATTGATCCAGGTTTCCCTCCCTCCCTCTCAGGTGGGTGTGAGAAGTGCCCCAAGAGGTTTGGCCGCTTTCTGTTCAAAGGGAAAACTAGGAGTAAAGGGTAAGAAAACCTAAAGTCCTAGTATTTGCCTAAAAGCATCCAAACTTTCATAATTGGCAAATTAGTGGGAATGCTGTGGAACAAGTGTGTGCTTATAAATACCTCGGAGGGCTGTTCCAGATTTCGGAGAAGGTTTTTATATCTGGCAAGTGTTGCTCGGTGTAACTCCTCAGCTATTCTGAGTTTTTTCAATTGGAAAAGAGTCCGCTTTATCCCTGCAGCTTGCAAGGTTTTCCTGGCCAAGGTCATCGCCCAGATTCTCTTCAGGTCTGTCCTCTTACAAGACTTGATATGATATCCTGGAAGGAGTTCAGCTCCAAGCCTTTCGGTCTTCAAGGCATTCGGCCCCAAGAAGCAGCAGTTAAAAATATGTCCTTTGGCTTAGAGATCACCTGTGAAGTCTTCACCAATGCCAGAGTCTGGTGCCTTTGTTTTTGTTTTATCTTTTTCTCCAGTGTTTCTGGTCCCTCTTAAGGCAACCAGGTTAAAATAAGCTTCGTTCTTTAAAACCATCTTTAGTTTGAGTTTGAGTTTTATTGGTTTTTTATACCGCCCTACTCCTGAAGGACTCAGGGCGGCGTACAGCCAGAATAAAAACAAATATATAAACGTTTTTTAAAAAAGCTTTAAAAAGACATAATAAACTTTAGCTGAAACGTAGAAAAAACCCAAACTAACCCTGATTAAAATTAATAAAAATTTGAATTTAAAAATTATGTTTTATGCCAGCCCGGCTTGTTGGAAGAAAAAGGTTGTGAGACCACGGCGGAAGGTGCGGAAGTCAGGGATAGTTCTTAATTTCAGGGGCAATTTAGAATTTAGAAAGCTGCTGCCCACGGGGGCTCAATCACACCACTAGCACAGACTCCTTGAAGGGTGGAGGTGGGGCTCAAATCGACCGAAGCCTGCTTGATACCTGGGGGGGTGGGTGGGATGGGGGGGTTGTATTGGGTGCCAAGAGCACCGACAGGCAAGTGAAGGCCGCAAGTCAAAGTTTGGGGGGGGGGTGCCCAGTACAGAGAGCAGGTGGCGGGGGGATGGCAGCTGCTGTGGAACACGTGATCCTTTGGATCCACGCATGTAAATATACACAGACACAAGGAAAGAGCAAACACCGGCCTCCGCAGACGCAAGTCATCATTTCGTTGCATGTACCAGATGGGTTCACTGCTGTTAAAGAGGTTGGAAGGAATTCCATAAATTCCCCTAAGTCACGATGTTCCTGTTGAAAATGTTCGAAATAGAATTCTGAAACCTTTCCTGGCCGTGTATGAAACGGCATCTCCACTCGGATCTCATGGAAGGTTTCTCAGCAGAGAAATCCTGTCTGTCCTCCTCTTCCACCTGCAGCCTCAAAACCGCTGCTTAGTTTTACCTCTACTGTCCTTCGTTTCTCCCTCTCTGGAGAGATCCCTCCTCCTCCCCCCCCCCCCGCCTCCCCAGGACGGGCAGAGTCCAAAACCTCAGAAGGCTAAACCTCCGCTCCCCTGGACGGCCCAGAGTGGATCCTGCAACGTCATCCTGGGACCCACAGATTGACTTGGATTTCTGCCCAGCAGCATTCAAAGGGGTGTGTGTGTGGGGGGGGGGGGGTGCGCAAGAGAGGGGGGGGTTTCAGGAGCATCACAGGACTGCGACATAAACGCCCTCTTTTCCCCATCTTCTCTCCTAGCCGTGACAGAAGTGACAGGATCCCACAAGAGTGGCTGTTTCTGCTTTGTTTTTCCTCCCTGGGAAGGAAGGAGCACTGAAAGGCCGAAATATATATATATATATATATATATATATATATATATATATATATATATATATATATATATATATTATATATATATATATATATATATATATATATATATATATATATATATATATATATATATATATATATATATATATATATATATATATATATATATATATATATATATATATATATATATATATATATATATATATATATATATATATATATATATATATATATAATTATATATATATAATTGTTTTCGCAACTTCCTGTTAGGGCCCCATTAAGGGAGGAGACATACTGTTTCCTTCTCTGCCTTTCGGCTCATCACCAGAGACCATCTAGACAGAGAACCATGAGTTCCGTTGTGTAATTTTTTTTTAGATATGTGTGTTAGTTTTTATGAGCTGATCAATAAATTTATATATATATATACATACGCACGCACACACACACATATGTGTGTGTGTATGTATGCATGTGTGTGTGTGTGTGTGTGTCTGTGTGTATGTATGTATGTATGTATGTATGTATGTATGTATGTATGTATGTATGTATGTATTTGTGTGCCTGCATCTTCCCTCAACTTCCAGAATGGAAACCTTAATGAAAATGCAGACATAGAGAGACATCCATTAATAGGCAGAGTTTTTAGCCTTCACTACGAGCCCTCAGAATTACTTATTAGCGTAACTTTAGTAATTTAATACATTAGTTAGCCTACGATACTAATGAGCTGCCGTATAATTGAACTGGGAATCTCTGCAACTCAGACTAACGCAGCACTTCGCTTTTTGGGGAGGGGGCAAAGTGGGATGCAGACAACGGGTTGTCCCCCCCCCCAAGCACACCCTGCATCTCCTCAGAAGGTCCCTTACGCCAAAGCATTGCTTCAGTCCCAAGGGAATCGCCGTGAAAGCGTCTCCCTGTAAAAGATGGAGGTGACTATTGTGACCAGTCGCCTGCTGCTGATGCCGGCCGGCTGGGCTCCTTGGCACAAAGCTCTCCTTCACCCGGTGAAGGGCCCTCCCGTGGTTCCCCAGGGGGCCCAGCGCTTGTGACGTAGGAAGATAGGGACCTCTGATAGAGCGCCTTGCCCCTCCCCCCAGATTTCTGTGGCTCAGGTGAGGGCAGGAGAGTCACCTGCCCCACAGCCCACAGGGTGCATGTTGCTCGTTGGGTCCTCTGGGGACCTGGGCTGGAGGGAGAAAAGCAGCAGGACCGGTCAGCCTTTGCCCAGGTCATCCCTTCCTCAGAGGGAGGGAGGGAGGGAGGGAGGGAGGGAAGGCAGGGAAGAGCAGCTGCAGGCCGCTTGCTTTTAGGAACGGTGCCAGCCTGCTGAAGTGGCCACCGAAAGGGCACAAACCTTCAGGCCGGGTCAGGGTCAGAATGGGGGCAGGTGCCCTTTAATTCGGGCCCCTATGAGGAAAAAGGTCTTTATAATTGACTGCCCCTCCCAACGTCTGCAAGGTGGGATGGCCATAGATTGGCTCAACTGTTTCCTTGGCCTCAAGGTATAAAGCGGATGATTGATTGGGGAGCAGGGTTGCCTTGTTGTGGAAGCACAGATCGCTTCCCTGGTGGTCCGGGGCTCTTCCACGCTTCCTGCTTGAGCTGGCATGAGGAGAGAAGCTCCCAACCTGGTCCTAACCTACTTCTGGCCTATGCCAAAAGCACCCTCCATCTCTCTTTTCTCTGCTCCACACCAAAACGCCTTCCTAATTTTGCCAGCTCCAAGAGTGCTGGGCAGTCGGTCTGCTGCACTTCGCGTGGAGACACACAAGGCTTCCGTCCGTCCCCATCACTGACCTGCCTTGTGGCCGGTTCTGGGCAAAGAGTGGATCGCCTCACCCTGCTCTTCAAAGCCCTGCTTAGCAGGTCCCTCCGCCTGGACGAGCAAATGGATTTGGCCTGCAGGACCAAAAGCTCTTTGAGTAAATTCTGTGCAGGTAAATCCCAAAGGGGCCAAGTAGGTTAAGGTGGCAGGAACTACCACCTCGTGATGGCACGATGAAGCCACGGTTGGAGCTGCTGTTTCCGTGCTTCTCAAATCAAAGGTGCTTCTGGCTGTGCCACAGCCCCTTTTGGCCACAGAATCCAAAGCATCAGACTCCCATCAGAATTGCGAGTGCATTTTCCGTCCTTGCTTGCTGTCACCCAAATAAGGTAGCCATTATGCCTGAGCTACCGCTTTAATCATAAGGGCTTTGTAGGATTGCAAAATGAAAGACTTGTTAAAAACACCATCCTAACCAAATTTTAATTCACCTGCAAGAACCGGATCTCAGCATCCCTGGCCTAAAGGTCAGCCCCACGCTAGGCAGGGCCCCCCTCTGCCTACCCTTGGGCGAACTTTAGCCAAGAAGACGCCCTTTCAGCCCCGGGGGGGAGGGGGGGCTGGTTCTCCTCCATTGCCCCTGAGTCTCAAGGTCCCCTTTTTTGACCATCCCCACTCACCTGTCCTTTTCTCTTCAGCCTCCACTTCTTATATGCCGATCTGGAGCTTTGTGCTGAGTAGGACATACAACAGGAGGCCTGTGTCGTGGCGGAGCTGGCAGCCGATTCGGACAGTGAGGAGGCTGGGGAGGAACATGGGCCAGCCCTCGACTCTGGGGAAGGTTTGGACAAGTGCTCTGCATGGGAGGCAGAGATGGGGCCAGGGCCATCTGGCAGTTATCTGTTGCCTTCAGAGGTCGGACATCAGTGAGGCAGACGAACAGCTGGAGCCTGTTCCCAGTGTGCGCATGCACAGAGTTGCCAGACGAAGGGAGCAGCTAAGGGGTCGGCTTGAGAGGAAGGCCACAGGTGGACGGTTAATGGCCCCTCCCAGAGGAAACAAAAGAGGAGCGAGAGGGGAGTGGAGTTTGCAGGAGACCATTAGTTCATCCCTGCCTTCTTGCCAACTATGGCGGCGGCGTCTGGAAGATCTCGGCCTGGCCGCTCTCCAAGCCTGATCAAGGTCGGTGATTGTGAACTATCTTGAAAGATTGTCAGCCGGGACTTTGCTGGAGAGGAATTCACTGTCAATGAAATAAAAGGGGTTTATCGGGACGAGGACTCGGCTTCGTGCTGCTGGGGAAGCCCAGGTGAGAACAGCATGTATGCCTATCATTAAAGCAGACCCACCTCTGCTGTAATCAAACTAAAGTCCCTTTTAGGTGAAATAGGGCGGTATATAAATCGAATAAAATGAAATGAAAGGGCAAAAAGCACACAGGATGAATCGACAAGACGACGTAACCACCACTTCAGTCTTTCGGGAACGGTCGGAAGAGCACATTTGGCCTTCAGAATGTGCATGGATGGAGGGCGGTCCTTCATGTCTCGGAAGGTTGCGATTGTGTGTCCCCGTAGCCTTCCCTCCTTCAGGTTAAACGGCCCTTTAGTGGCTCTTCAGGGGAGTTGGCCTCCCGGGCCCTCCTGGTTCTTCCTTGCACCTTTTCCAGGTCCTCGGTCTTCTTCTTCGAGTGTGGCCCAACGTAAGGTGGGCATGTGGGCATGTGTGGATTATGGGCAAGCAACTGAAGCTGCAACTCTGGCCCTTCACCCGCCGTTACAGATGCCACAGATTCCTCCTCACCGCATGGCAGGACTGAATTGTTGCCAATTTGCACAGATTCAACACTAAAAAAGGTCACAAATGGTTATAGGCACCTATTTCGTAGGAAGCGAGAGTGCCCCGTGGCAAGCTCAAAGCGCAGAGGACCTTCGGCTGCCAGGCCTCTGGTGCCACCGGGCCCCCCTGGACCGAGCCTTCGTTTACCTGATGGCAAGGAGACTTTTAACTTGTTGGCTGCAGTTGGGAAGAGAAATATTTCCCCTGCTTTGGGCAAAAGGGACACTGGGAAGTTTCCGAAGCCTCTAATTTCATCTGCCACGAAACTTCATACGTTGCAGTAATAAAAGGAACTATAAACCTACCTCATCATTAAAGCGAAGCAAAGAATTCCTCCTTGGAACATCATGTGCAAATACTGGGGTGACTAATAAAGGCGGAAGAGCGTAGGGGCACTTAAAGAGCAGCTTTTCTGTCTCCACAGTTTCTCTCTCAACTTTGGAAGCATATTTTTATTAAGTGCATGTAAGAGGATGATCTTAAACATCAAGAAGAGAGTGCATAATAATTGTGTGTTCCTCTAATGCTCTCCGAAGGCCTATTCGGAGTCCATTCTGGAAGACAACAATATATCACAAAGTTCTACAAAGTTCCTCCTAATGAACACATGCCAATTTGAGAGCAAGAATTCTGGCCTCAAAAGACAATATAACCACTGCTCTTGGTCTCTGGGTACTTTGCTACTTTATTTCAGAGCGATTCAAAATCTAATTAAATTTCTAAACTCTAATGAAATTACAGTAGAAAAATCATTTAGGACTATATTATGCACAATTACTCATGGCTGAAAATTACTGCTGGCCTCTTTCACCAAGAGAAGGTCCCCAGAGGGAGCCTGGCTCTTCTGACCACAAATAAATCCAGCGCCATTCGCTCGAATTTACAGAGTGAAGGTAAAACTAGAATTAATTGCAAATATATATCCTGCTGCTGGCTGGGGGAGTTGGGCTGCACAAAGGTTCAGAGAGCAGAGCAACGCCAGGCCCTTCCCACAGACGGAGGAAGGGATCCTCGGCTTTTGCCACAATCAAGAGCAGGTCGGGCAGTGGGGGGAGCAGATGGGAAGCAAAGCTTCTTCCGCTGAGATCGAGGCCAGTTTTAGGACAAAGCCTCGTCCCTTGTTTCCAAAGCCTTCGTTCCACACCATTGGATTGCAGGAGGAAAACGAGCAGAGACAGAGGCCTGGATCTGAGTACACAACTCGGATCTCATGCTTTGGTTTATGAACTTTCTGGCCTTGTTGCCAAGATTGGATGCCCCTATTCATCTGCCTAACGTTATCCATGCACACACGGAGGTGATCCCCCGCAAAGGTGCATCCGTAGCCACTGGCTGTGCTCTGGCCAATGTTTGACCCACGGGG
Source organism: Rhabdophis nuchalis (assembly GCA_039707465.1). Lineage (NCBI taxonomy): Eukaryota > Metazoa > Chordata > Lepidosauria > Squamata > Natricidae > Rhabdophis > Rhabdophis nuchalis. The sequence continues at coordinate 450,766 of CM077651.1, forward strand.
GCCATTCCTGGAGAGGGAAGGCTTAGGGACAATAACCATCGATGCCTTGGGCTAAGCCTTTTCCGCAGCTTCGTGGCCGTTTATTGGGGTGGGGGTGGGGGTGGGGCCCAAGGAATGGGGAGGGCAGGAAAGGGTGAAGCCTCCCAGCTACACTCACTCACAGCAGGGGGGGAAACCCCCATCAGCTCCCACTGGCACCAGTGGGCCTCCCTCTCTGCCAAGTCTTCACACCTGAAGCCTTTGCCAGCCCCGTCTGGATAGACGAGGCCAGAAGTCCAGTACCCAATACAAATTCTCCGCACAGTATTATTTAAAATTCTCTGGGGTTTTTTTTTTCTTCATAATTTCAACAGCTACTACAGGAAGTACAAGGAAAGCCGCTGCATGATTTGAGCGTCTGGGCCGCTTCTGCTGTGCCCAGGTGCCCTCACGGACGCCTGGGCTCTAATCCAACCAGCGGCTTCATAGGCTTTGGGTCAGGAAATGGGGGGCGGGGGCAAGGGACTCACACTTCGGTGTGCTTTAGGTCACTTGTCAAGTTCCCTTTGGGGGAGTCCCACCTGCATTTGCATCTGGTGCCCTTGCTGGAGGGCACCAACTGCTTTTCACAGCAATTCAACGGGATGCCCAGGAGGCAGGAAGCATCCTCTGGGGGCACTTCTTAGGGACTGCAATCCTAGAGCCACAGAGATGGCAATTTAGTCACTGATGTGTGTTTACGAGTAGCCATAGCTCAGGTTACACAAGGCCACCTTTTGCCCAACAATGAGCCCATCGGTCACCCTAGTCAAAAGCAGGATGTGGCCCTCTTACCCAAAGGGCCTTTAGACGTATCGCAGGGGAAAGCTTGGGAATGCCAAAGAACAGAAGCCGGGTTAGAAAGGGAAGAATGGGTGGTGGGCTCCCCTCCCCTTCTAGCCTCCTGCTCGTCAGCTGGGATCCGTGTGGTTACAGCTGTCTAGATTTAGATCAGGTTTCCTCTGTCCAAGGACAGTCCCCAGAAGACAGTTGGGGCCCCGGCTCTGCAGGCTGCAACCCGAGTGCCTCCCTGGGCAGTCAGAAGAGCAGGGAAAGTCCCTCCCTCCCTCCCTCAGGGGGAAGACGGTGGGAACTGGGTTGCCTTTTCTCTCGCTTCAGGCCATCCAGACTCCCCGAGTGGTGAGGAGGCGGAGGAGCTGACCTTGGATCGGGCCGTGTGTCGTTCTGACATGCAGGACTGGGAACCCCGAAGGGCGTTTTCCCCTGAGCCTCATGGGAAAGAGCTTGGATGCCTCTCCTTCCAGGGGCACTGCTGTTGTTTTGGAAATACGGCACATCTGTTGCTAAAGGGGAAGAGGGGCAAACATGGTTGAAGGCTTCTTTTCCTTTGTGCCCCCTTTTTTGGCACCGAGGTCCGGGGAGGGGCCCTGGAGCCTTGGGGAGCAGGGCTGCCATTGCTGGGTGGGGGGGAGGGCAGGACTGAAGCAACCAGGAAGAATGGTTGCTTCAGGTACCAGGTACCAGCCCTCTTCCCTCCGCCTAATAATAATAATAATAATAATAATTTTAATTTATATCCCGCTCTCTCTCCCCAAGGGGACTCGAGGCGGGGCACAGGCAATTAAAAATACAAATAAACCACAAACAAATACAAAATACAGAGTTAAAAATAGATTAAATAGATCCTGCGCTAAAACCCATAAACTAAACTAAAAGTACCCCTAAAAAACCCTAACCTAAAGAGACTACCCAAGGCCGGCCAGACGAAAAAAGTGCGTCTTTAATTTTAAGCGGAAGGAGCGGAGGTCCGTGGTTGTCCTGATATCGGGGGGGGAAGGTCATTCCAGAGGGCTGGGCCCGCCACAGAGAAGGCCCTTCCCCTGGGCGTCGCCCGCTGACAAAGTCTAGTGGACGGCACCCGGAGAAGTCCCTCTCTGTGGGAGCGAATCGGCCGTGCTCTCCCCCTCTCCCCCCAGGCCCTTCACTCCTTCCCCTTCTCACAGGCCTTTCCCTCCCCGGCTCAGAAACGGCACCAGTTCCTCATCCAGTCATTGGTGCCGCAACCTCCCTTTTCTGTAAGGTTAGAAATTACCTGAGTCATATCCACAAAACCCCCTTAGAAACCCTCCAACCCCCAAAGGCTCCTAATTGGGGTCACGGACGGTGGGATACGGAAGTTGCAATGAGAGACAATAGTAGCTGCCGTTTGGAAGAATCCTAACTTGGACTTTGTCTGTACAACGAAAATGTCTTCTGAAGCCTCCCCCCGGGGGGGAGCAGTTCCTCATGGCATCATTGGAGGCAGCTGTGAGTGGGCACCGGAGGCTGGCAGGTGGGCAGTGCCTGTCTATTGAGAAGTCAGTCTTGACCTACATCATTGACCTTTAAAAAAATAAATAAATATGGGAAGCTTTGGGGGACAAATGTGTAAATAAACGTCTAGGTGTAAATCAGAAGGTGCCGCTCTCTCAGTGCTTTTGTGAAAGGCCTTGTTGGGATCTGGACCAACCCGCAGCAGGAAGAGAAGGAGGCGCTGGCAGGTGTGGGGGCAAAGGTCGCCCCCGCCCCCTCTCTGCAGCCGACCATGGCGCTCCCGCACGGCTGGCCCCAAAGAGCTGAAGCCAGCGCCCCCACTCAGAATCCGGAGGCCCACCTGATCCTCCCAGGGCCGAGCGGAGGGTGGGGTGGGGGGTGGCAGGAGGCTGGCTGTGCCCATGGGGGCAGATGCTGTCGCTCCAAGGGAAGGTTGGCCGAAAGGGAGACCTCAGCCTATCTAAGCCTCTTCTCCTTTCCTACAGGAGCCGTTTTCTTCTCACGGGGGCAAAGGTGCTGCTGGGCTGAGCAGCGTCACCTCTGCCGCTGGGTCCGCTCCAACCTCCTCAGGACCTTCTCAGGGCAGATTTTCTAGATGGGGGGGGGGGGGGCTCTGAATGCTCACCTGGGACTGTTGGTGGAGCAAAGATCTCCATCCTCAGGGTTGAGTGCCCTGTTGTGCATACCCAGAAAATCCACACGAGGGGGGCGTGGGGGTGGCAGAGGGTGGTGGAAACTGGGCAAGTCATCTGCATGCGAAGAGCAAAGCCCCAGGAATGGTCTGTGCTTAATTTCTTTTAAATCAAGTTGGTTATGTTATTCTGTTTGCAATTCTACTCCAAGGGCTAAAATAAAGTTTTATAAAGGCCCTCTAATCCTGCGTTTCCAATCGTCAAATCTCTGTTGAGTTCTTCTTCATAGCTCTAGGTTTAATTAGTTTTCATTGCAATATTAATGACTTGCATAACCCATTGTAACATTCCTGTTGCACAGCTGGAATTCTCTTATTTAGCATTCTCTTCCTACAAGGGAATTAAAAGGAAGAACTTGCTTTTCCCTACATTGTTTCACAAATATGCATTAAAATCATTTTTTTAAAGCATTCTAGCATAGATTCTGTGAAAGAACTCTTGCAAAACAAATAAAAGTTTTAAAACATTCATGCCATCTCTTTCAAAATAATAGTGTATACGGTTCTTTATTAATTAAACATGGCTCATATAGGAAGCTAATATTTGTAGCATATGGACAGCTGACTGGCAAGGATAATAATAAAGCTGTCTTTAAAAAAAACGCATAACTGGCTAGCGGTAAAAATGCCATTGACTTTCAACCTTTAAGGCAAATCTGGAATCTTTTAAAATAACTATTTCAGATCTCCACTAACCTTAACATACCTCATAATGTTGTAATATATTGAATCTTGTGGTTTACCCCTGTCATTCTAGTTTCAAAACTCTCTAGGAAAACTTTCTGCTGATGAATGTAGACAGCTGCTATTTTTACTTTTCATAGATTTGCTCTTGATGGGGGAACAGGAACAATGTGACTTACTCTTGAATAAACCTGGATAAGATTATAGCCACAAAAACATCAGTTTTACAGACCACATGAAAGCAAGACACACGGGTGTCTATTCCAAAGTCCAGAAAAGTTTCATCCAGCGGAATTTCATTATTTGTAGAACCACAAAATTCTGGATACTTTACTGAGGTTTCCACCACGGTACTCAAGATCACGCACGCTGAGCTAGAGAGAGAGAGAGAAACCCTGACATCGAACCTGTAGTATAAAGATTGCAGGGCTCCCTGAAGCCCAAGTAATGCGATCAAAAAAGCTAAGAAGCTGGGCGGCCAGTAGTGGTTTTTGCTGGTGGTTGAAAACTGTATTGAACTGTATTGAAATACACTGTATTGTATTTATTGTATTGTTTTATATTTGCCTGTGAGCCGCCCTGAGTCCCTTCGGGGAGGTAGGGCGGGATATAAATCCAGATGAAATGAAACCGAAGAAGGGCCTCCCCTGGAGCAGAAAGGGCTACCCCACCCTCCTCCGTCATGGGGAGCACGGAGAGAAAGGCTCAGGTCACTGACTCTGTTCACACAACCTTGAGGAGACGTAGAGAACGGAGTTCCCAGGACCAGGCCGACGGATGAAGGCTGATGAATTCTTGACAGTTGGAGTAAGTCCTGCTGCCCTTTGCCCAGGCGCTGGAATAATTTTTTAATCTGAAGTTTAAGTTAAAAACGGAGGCAATTAAAGGAGGCAAACTTATCCTCTCACCCCTGCAAGGGATCTCCTGAAGCCAGCTGGTTTCCCTCCTGTGGTTTGGCTACAGACAGGCGCCATAAAGCAAAGGGGACCCTGCTGACCGGGGGGAGCCTTCGGAGCCCCCCCCCCCCCCGAGAGCAGCCAAGGAGCAGGAGGAGAGCAAAAGGGATGCGGCTGGTGGAACAGGCTGACTGCTCAATGGTGCGTGAGGGAACGGAGGCTTTGCAGATGCTTATTGAACCCGTCTAAGGTTTAGATAAGAAAAGTTGAAACTGCCGATTGTCCCAGAAACAAATTATTTCCAACATAAAAAGAGAGATTATTATGCAAAAATTATTATTACTTCTTATATCTTATTAACAAAGTCTCTCTCCAGCTCAGCTTAACTGGCGGTGGCTTTATGGAGACGGCCAAGTAGCTTCAAAGGAAGGAAAAGGGCAGGTGGAACGGTGGAGGATTATAGAATCCAAAGATGTCAGTTTCCTTGTGGACCACAAGTTAAACATGAGCTCAAGTGTGATGCAGCCGGTTTTATTTTTTATTTTTTTAAATCAAACTCCGGATCCCTGAAAACGACGGCTGCTTTCTGCTTCTTTCTACCCAACATACCTTTTCTGATGGGCAAATGGGAGCCCAAAGACCCCATTCATTTCAGAAGGAAATCTTACAGGACAGACTTAGCCTCCCCTTGGGGGAATCCAGAAGGAATGCTTAAGAAGGTCGTGATAAAAAAGGAGAAGAAAAGCCCCAATGCTAAAATCCTAAAAGTAATGCTTTTAAAGGAACAGATCCGGCTCGAAACGGTCCCTGCCAGACCTACAATTCTATAGGCCAGAGTAGGACGTCTGAGGGAGGAAACGGCCCCTAGTTTGTCCTGCCACAAGAGGAGTGGACACTCTTGCAAAGTTGTCGGTCATGGCTGCCTGCCACTGACCAGAACACAGATGGGTCCGTCCATCATGACAACAATCTGCGCAGCGGTTGCTGTTTGTGTCAAGTGGACCCTGGGAAAATATCCAACGTGTTTGGCTCCAGTTACAGCCTCCCTCTCGCTGGCTGCAGTTTCAGGCCGGAGGAAAAAGGCTCTTTGGGTCCTCTTTGGGTCCTGCCTGCTCTCTCTCTCTCTCTCTCTCTCTCTCTCTCTCTCTCTCTCTCTCTCTCTCTCTCTCTCTCTCTCTCTCTCTCTCTCTCTCCTCCCTCCCTCCCTCCTCTCTCTCTCTCTCTCTCTCTCTCTCTCTCTCTCTCTCTCCAGGTGGCTTTCAATGGGGTTTTCCATGAAGAAAGAAGCTTGGAATAAAAATGTAATTTACCTGATTTAAAAATATTTTTATCACATGCTGTAAGATGGTTTCCAAAGTGAAGTTTTTTTAATTTCTTCTGTAATTTTAATAATAATAATAATAATAATAATAATAATAATAATAATAATAATAATAATCTCCTGTGTGCCATTTCTATCATGTAGTACACATGCACACCACATCGGTACCCACAATCTTCTGTGTTAAAAGGAGACACCGATATTTTCTAGAAAAGTGTCTTCAATATCCATCAAGGGACCCATTTGAGAGTAATGGTTAAGGTATCAGGCCGGAAAACACGGTACTGGGAATTCTAGTCCCCCGTTAGGCATCAAAGCCCGCTGGGTGAGCTTGGGCCAGTCACCCTCTCAGCCCCAGGAAGCAGGCAATGGCAAACCCATCCCGGGAAACCTTGCCAAGAAAGCCTCAGGTTCAGAGGCATGTAGGGGCATAGCGCCCATCTCTTCAATGGTGGGAGACATTACTTTCCACGGAGGAAAATGGCAACGCAAGACTTCTGGCTTTGGATCGTAAGAAACAGTGCAGGATTTACTGCTATGTAAGGGATGCCATTTTCTCAAACCATTGATTGGCTCTGGCTTCAGTTTGGCTTTGATTTTTGGCATAATGATGTAAAGGGCCACATTTGGATCTGGGCTTCTGCTCTCCTTTAGGCCAACCTGCACTCTGAGTGGTGATGCGTTGTGTTCCCTTTAAAAAAACTATGGGGGGAGGGGGGGGGAGATGGCCACATCTGTCTGATTACACATTTCAAAATGCTAGATTAAGGCAATATCCAAAACTCCCAAAACAGAGAAATATAACGTATGGTGAAAGTCACTCTAATTTGTTCCCATCTGAACAAATTGTCTAAATCTTAATCTTTCTCTCCTCTTGTTGCACCAACTAGCTGAACAGAAGTCTCAAGGAATTGTCCACAATGAAACCAGCTCATAAGGACGTTTCAGGGTCGTCGTCGTCTTAAAACAAACCAGGGTTTGTTGTAAATGTTCCATAACGAGAAAGACAAACAACCCGAACGAATTCCAGAAACAGTCCAGAGGCCAAGCGCCTGCCCCGGAATTCAGGGGAATAACTCCGTTATCAAAGACACAGGCACAGTCAGGAGGTGGAGTACGGATGCGGCCTTCAGCAATGACCGCTGGAAGAAGCAGAGCCCCCGTGGGCAGCCTCCAAGCTCGGGCTGAAGCTCGGACTGGCCCCCCTCCTTCATTCCCCACCAGGCTGACCCTGTCTGTCTCCTAGCTGAGCTGAACTTCCCTTTGCCTGCTTCCCTCGAGGCTCGCTGCTCCTTCAGGCTCAGGCGCTGCACTTCGGTCTCAAAGGGGGGACGGTTGCCTGGGGCCTCTGGATTAGGGCCGAGAAGTGTTTGCTTCATCCCCCCACCCCTCCCACTGACCACCTGTGTGAGAAGGCCGTGGGACGAGGCCTTGGGCTGGCATAGGGTCAGCTATCTTCACTGATGGGCTGATGATGCTCAACTGTGTATCCCGACTCCCGGCTGACCGGAACAGAGGCGGTTGTGGGGTCTGGATGGAGCTTTCCAGCTCTGCTTCCGAATGGGGAGAGCAGGGGGCCGCTGTAGCCTCAAAGGCCTCGACACAGATTAATCTGGAATCCTAATTACATCTAGAGTATTCCTGAACGGGGGGGGGGGGGCTGGAGGGGAGGGCTGGAATCTCACTCATCACTCACGCCGTGGTCATTTCATGTATGGACTACTGCAATGCACTGCAGGTGTGCCTTCCCTTGAAGACTGTTTTGAAGCCTCAGCTGGCCCAGAAAGCGGTAATGGCCTTTGAGGACACCCGCTATGAGCTGCTGATGTAATGCCTCCGCTTTGCAAACTGCACAATGAGCTCCCGGGTGCAATTCGTGGCGGATTATCACCTACCAATCTCTAAATGCCGGAGGGCTGATTGTCCGAGGGGTTCCTGGGGTTCCTGTTCCGATCCCACAGCCAGCACAACCAGGTTCCCACCCAATGGGCATCCTTTGAGGGGACCCAGATGGAGCCTGATCTCCATCTGTCTCATAGAGGCAGCCCACCCGCTTTTCCTTTGGCTCGGTCTTGGGGTCCCGGCTCCAGGCCGGCTTGGGACATGGCATTCCCGGGGGCGGGGGGGGAGAAGAGAAGGGGGGGCTCCTTCACGTCTGTTCCACTAAGATGACCGTCTTCCTTGTTTGTCTTCTTGTCTTCTATTTCTCTGGCTTTAAATGTATATGGCAACCAGAGATGTCAAGAAATTGGGTGACTTTTGAAATATAAATTACGATATGCATGCTTTGAGTGTAAAATGATTGCCGGTGTCATTATAGTAGGAGTAATTCTACCTTCTGAGCCAAGAGTTGGGATCAGCTTTGGAAGCCACACCTCCCCTGCTTGGAAGCCTGTCCTTGCCCTGGGCGATGGGGAGCAGGCAGGCCTTCACCCAGGACCAGGCTCTGCAAGGGGGAGGCCGCTCTTCTGGCTCGCCTCTGACGCCACGGGAGAGTCCCAACCTTTCGCTGCCCACGCCTCCCTTCCCGACTCTGGCGAAGGCTCCGACTGGGACAGGCGAAGGCCTGGGGGCCATGGGGAAAGTCCAGTGGCCTTGAGGGCTACTGATTGTTTGCCATTGGGCCTTCTAAAAGATCGTCATGTTCACAATACCGCGTGCATTTTTTAAAGGGCAGGGCGATTGCTCGTGGGCGCCTGCGGCTGAGGCCGAGGGAAGCCAAGCTGCTTTGCTTGGAGAGCCTGTCCTGAGGCCTCCGAAAGGCTCAGAGCCAGGACGGGTCTTCTTGCAACCTGTGCAGAGAAGCGATCCAAGCTCTTCTGGCCTCGCAAACGGCACAATGGCACCTCGGCTGAAGTGTTAGAGATTACTTAGCCCTCCATTTCGCAATCGACAGCATGATAAGCCTCCTGAGTCGATCACCTGCTACCGTCTTTATCCTCTCGGGAGCTGAAAATCACGGTTATCATCGTGGGTCTCAAAATGGAGATTCTCAGGGACGTCCCCAGGCTGTCCCGATCCTTTGGCACAAATCTCCCCAGGAGTAGAGAGGTAGGGGACGGGTCCCGCCTCAGCCCTCCCTCCCTCCCTCCCTCCGTCCGGGGCAGGAGAAAGAACGGCCTCTGGGGACCTTCCCAGGAGCATCATGGACTCCCCCCTTCTCTCCCTTGGGAAGCCCCGTTCATGTTCTGGCACCACCTTCTGCCCTGCAAGGGATGACCCAGAGGGTGCAAAACATTCCTTGACCGATGACGGTGAGGATGAGGCTGACAATGACATATCTTGCCCTTCCAGTCCCAGCCACCAGGTCCTTGATTTTGCTGGGCCAATATGGATAGGAGCGACATTTATTGGGGGAGGGGGGGTGTCTCTGGGACACAGCATTGAAGTTAACATCCTTCAAGGATCCAAATACTTTTCCATCCCATCCGAGCAAAATTCCAGCTAAGCCACCAAGAGCCATTTCGATTGTGGTGGGATAGAAATGCAGGAAGTAGCAAAATACTGTAAATAATAAAATAAAATGGAGACGATATCAAGCTTTTGTGAGATCAAGCTTTTGCTCTAAATTAATCCTTTATTTATCCAGCAGATTCACTTTCTTCATCTGAAGCAAATATAAAGGCAAATCGAATCATACAATAGCACTCCCTGCAAGGCTTAGGATGTCCCTGCCCCACAGCAGATGAATTCCCATTGGTGTAGATCCGTGATGGCAAACCTATGGCACAGGTCTTTCCCAGCCTGAGGCTCTTCTTCCTTCTCGTCAGGTGGCCAAAGGATGTGACGGACTCCACTTGCTGGCCCCTAATTCTGAACATGCAGGGACCGGGCCGGTCACCCTGGCTCCTTCGGCCTCTCGGAGCAGACTGTCCAAGGCCTTCTGCAGATCCTGCACTCGTGTACAGAAGAGATTTGGGCTGAATTTCTTTTCCAATGAAATTCTGCTGCCTTCAAAGCTCTGCTGCTGCTGGATCCTCTTTCGTCGGTGGTTGTTTTTCCACCTGTCACTCTAGAGGCACATGACCAAGGGCGCTATACGACTGGCACAAGGTCACCAGATCCTATACAAGAATGTCCCCTTATTGCTCAGGGGGAGGGGCTTCCCTTTGACACCCCCCCCCCCAGTTCACAGCCCCCCTGATTGCGTGTCTCCTGATGAATCTTCTTTAATAACAAAGCAGAACTCGGGACAGGCGCTTGCCTGCCAGTTAACAGATATTTTATTGCATTATTAGAATTGGAAGCCGGTGTTGACTTGTCTGGATCAGGGGGCCGTTCTGCTTCTATTGGCTCCCAGAGCAGGGGAGGGGGAGGGGGACACCCCCCCTCGTCTCTTCCAGAAGAAGCATGACCTGCGTCTGTCCAGCCCCGGTGATGACATGCGCTATTTATGGAGTGTCACCATGAAGACAACCATGTGTATCAGTCACGGGCACATCTTTGGCCATGGTTTTTCATGGTGACTTTCGTTCAACCCTTTTCAACGGAATGAAAATCCAGGGATTATAATCTGAATCAGCCCTGGGCTCTGGCCAGTCCCCGGACCTTCGTCTTCTCTCCTCCTCCTCGGTTTCGTTTGAAGCGCTGCCAGTAGCCAAGCTGGAGGTAAAAATAGCCCATGAGAGGCTGCCTGTTACTCGACACTGCGTGGTTCTTCTCCTACGTAGCTCTGCTCTCCTCCCCCCACCCCACCCCCCACTCTCCCCCCCTGGGCTTCTGCTCGCCTAAGAGAGATTTAAGTGCGTTTTACGGACACTTTGGGTTTCTCCTTCCGCTCCTTTTTGCCTGTTTGGGGAGATCTTGGCAGGGAAAGATTTGGCTCCTACAACTTTCTCCACCACAGCTCTCCTGCCTGCTCAAAAGGAAGAAGCCCCCAAGGATCTAAATTACAGGAAGTGTCGTGGTTAAGCAAACTACGGAGAAATTGACCGTGCCTGGGAAAACTGGATTGGCTGAAGGCAGCACCATGCTCTTCGGGCCCTGATTGTAAGAAACCCCAAAGGTAAGACCAAACCAGCATGGAGCCTGAGGTGTGGGTTGAGTGGCTGCGCTCACCAGAATAATAGGAACGCCTGTTATGGAATACAGAACATGAACCATCTTACGTTTTTTTAGGTAGGACCGTACCTCTGAGTTATCCTTATCAGTACTTTAATTTTCCATACACACTTCTCCTCCAATTAAGCCACATATTGGTAAATAGATCTATGCAGGGTCACTTGGGATCTTGGAGATCAAGAGAACCCATTTCTCAAAAGCATCTATAGAACCGACTCTTCAGTTTATTAAAATATATTTTATTTAATGTCCTGTCCTAAATGCTGTTAATCTCTGAGGTTGAGGGACCTATTTGACACATATTTTTGTCAGAACAGAAACTTATTTTCACTGAAATACTCTAATTCACTAATAATGTGAAGGGAAAAAATTATGAGACTCTTAATTATCACATATCAGTAAAAGTATTCTCAATAGATTGAATTTCTCAAATCCAATTGTCAATGATTTTATTTAGTTATGTCTTGAAACAGTTTAATATAGAAGTAAATGAGCAATTTCTCATGGTTTTGAAAAATGCTCTATGAAACATTATACGCACTAATATTGTTCACCAACACGGCTGTATAAAAGATACTGTGTGCTGCCATATGAATTGCTTTGTTTAGGGCAAAATAAATGAACTGAAAATGGAGATGCCGTTCTCCTTCTTGCGACTGTATCCCCACCTAACTAAATAAGCTCTTTGGGGCTTTTGAGTGTTCACTGAATCTAATCCAGCCCAGGGCCCTTCTGAGTCCTCTGCCCTTGCTTCTCCAGCACCAGCCTCAGCCACCAGCCCACGGGTTGGGCCTCCAGCAAGCCCTTCCTTCTTCTGCCCCTCCCGCTCACAGTCCCGGGCAGGCTTTCTGGTGGGGCCTGCCACCCTTCCCCAGCCAGCGTCCCCAAGGCAATGAATGAGGGCCCAAGTCCTCTTGCCCATCAAGCGGGACCCTTTGCAGGGGCTCAGTGGGAGGAAATTCCGATCCCAAGGAAGTTTCCTTCCAGCCTCTCAAGAACAATATATTATTAATTTATAATTAGATGAACATTATTTGTTCCTTAATGAACTTTTATCGTGAATATTCCCTGCGTTTATGGCCTGTTTAAGTCTATCCACAAATGGACTTGATGTTATTGCACAGAATAAGAGCAAACAAGATGCCACAAAACGAGCCGTCAAACAATCCAGCCGGAGGGACTGCAGTCCACCAAAGCTGGAAGTTGTGGTAGTAACCAAGGAGGGAAATCCTTGGAGTGGGAGCCACGCTTGAGAAACCGAATCCATGAATGCTCCCGTCTCCTACTAGAGGCTGTCTGTCTCCTGTCTGTGTCCGCTTTGGTTGGTGCCAATTACAGCTGAGCGAAGGTCTGCCGAGAAGGAAAGCCGGTTCCTGCCAGAACCCAGGGATGTTAAGAGCTGCAAAGCACGGCCCACTCACAGCTTAGCTTAATCAGTACAGCAGATTCCTTCAAGTATAAGTCAGTGCGCCTTCTGCGCCTTTATGCTATTTGTGTCTTTGTGCATCTGGCCTTTCATCATTCATCAGGTCTAGTTCGGTGGGGATTAAAACGATGCCGTCACCAGCCGCAAATTCAGTGAGTCAAAGACAAAACAATGGCTAACCCAGGAAGGGAGATCCTCCAGCTTTCAGGCTGACCGTGTCTGACCAGGCGCCTTGCAGTGTGGCCTCCATCCAAATCACCCCCTCCTTGGCCATGCTAAGGAGCCGCGAGAACCTTTCCCAGGGCTGTGCTCTGCCTTCACAGCAAATTCTCTTCCTAGAGAGAAATGCTGGAAAATAGAAGATAGAATAACAGGGTTGGAAGAGACCTTGGAGGACTTGTGGTCCAACTCCTTCTTGAGCAGGAGCCCTTATTCCATTCCAGACAAATGGGCATCCAATCTCTTCTTGAAAATCTCCAGTGATGGAGGACCCACAACTTCTGAAGTCAACCTCTGTTCCACTGGTTGATTGTTCTCAAGGTCAGGAAATTTCTCCTTGGTTCTAGATTGGATCTCCATCTGATGATCTTCCCTCCTTTCACTTCTTGGCCCACCTTCAGGTGCTTTGGAGAATAGGGCCCAGTCTTTTTTTTTTTTTAATGAAAAAAGTTTTATTGGGTTTTATAAATTTTACATACAAAAGGTAAGGGTAAGGTGTGAAAAGACATTTTGAGAACTTTCTCGTCGAAGTCATTGACTCCATCTGAGTCTTCATGCACAAAATAGATATTTCAGTTATACATTCATACTACAAAGTGGACAGAGATGCAAATAAAGTTATAATAAAAGAACAGTGCTAGCAAACGTGCTTAAACATCCAAACAACATTGTATTATACTAAAATCAAGTCATTTTTGAGATCTAAGTCTCTTGGCAATTGTATCTTCTTCCCCCTGGCCCCCAGCGGGCGGAGCCGCGGCCACCTCTGCCCCCCCGTTGTCATCTTCAAGGGTTGAGGAATGTTTTTCAAGAAAGGCTTGCGCCTCTGCTATTGTTTTAATTCTTACTCTTCCCCCTTCCCAAAACACCAACATTCCCTCCGGCATCACCCACTTAAACCAGACCCCCCTTTTAAATAATCTTTTGGACAAGAAGGAATACTTTCTTCGGGACCTGTTTCAAGATGGTGATCTCTTTCTGTTGATAAATTAGGGGGTTGTCTCTCTGCGCCCTCAATATCCTTTCCCTTGTCGACCTTCTAACAAATTTAATATGTATCTCTCTAGGCACTTCATTTCTCCTGGCATATGCTGAATTTATTCTATAAATCAAATCAATGTCACCCCTTAATTCTTCCTTAGGACTGTGTAGGTAATCTGCTAAAATTGTGCTCATTAAATCTTGTAAATTTTCTGCACTGTCCTCAGGAACATTCTGAAATCTTAAAAAATATGACATTCTTTCGAAATCCATCCTAGACATATGACCAGTTAAATCACTAATTTCATTATTAATACTTTTAAGCTCCCCCTTTGCCCCACCCAGCCCCACCTCCAGCTCACCAGTCTTTTGTTGGGCCCAGTCTTCATTGTGACAGGCCCTGAAGTATTGGAAGACTGCCATCACGGAACTCCTGATTCTTCCCTTAGGCTTAGATTAGACACATCTAGCTCCCACAACCATCCGTCCTCCAGGCCCCTGATCAGCTTTGTTCTTCTTCTCTGCGCTCTTTCTAGGGACTCTGCATCTTTCTCTGGCAACCAGAACTGATAACCAGAACTGGACACAGTAGTCCAAGTGTGGCCTGAGAAGTGCAGAATGAAACAAGACTGACGCCTCTTGCGATCGCGATCCCAAATGTGCTTTTTCCAAGAGGCAACTGGGCTTCCTGATTTCACCTCTCGTCCAAGAAGCTTCTCCGTCTATTGGATGAGAAGCGAAACATCTTCAAAGAAAACCAAGAAAGTCCAGTTGCCTCTTGAAAAAGCCCCTTTGGGACAACCGTGACCCAGAGGACTGAGAAGCTCCATAGACATGGAGATCTTGATACGATCCCTCTGTCGATGCAGCCCAGGACTGCGTGGGCTTTTTTGGGAGCTGCAGCCCAAGGCTGGCTCATCCTCAAGCGGTGGCCCATTGGACGCCTTGCTCTCTCTCTCGGTGTTGAGAAAGCCCTTGAAGTCTCTCCCCCCCCCCGTGTCATTCACGAAGGAAGCATCATTCGTATTTTATTATTACACGGGGAAGACAAAGGATGGAGAAGCTCCCGCAACTCAAAAGCACCATGCTGCCTCAGAGCCACCCTTCCCGCAAGGGTCCCTTGTTCAAAGGAATGTCCTTCTGGGTTCGGATACCTTTCCACCCCCTCCACCCCCAAGCTTTCAGAATGGGATGGTGGGGTGAAGCTGGCTGGCGGGGGGGGGGGCTTCCTCACCCTGCAAAGGAAGGATGAGTGGCTGCTCCCCTTTGCCTCTTTCCAGGACAAAGTGACTCCATGCGGAGTGAAAGGCGAGGGAGGGAGGGAAGCACCATTCACCCTCCAGAGGAGAAATCTCATGGGGGGGGGGGGGGGGCTCTGAATTTAAACACTGCAAACTGCGCTGGGGGTTGTTGCTGGGGCTATTTGTTTGCTTGTGTTGGTGCCCTAAGGGTATCTAGTCTACGGAGTTGGAGGTGGAGATCTTTAAGTCTGGCTAACACCAGAGAAAACCAAGTAAAGGTTTATAACAGCAATAAATGAAGAGAGTAGGACTGAGACAAATAAAAAGTACTGAATAAAATATTTTAATTGCCTTTCATCCCCCAAGGCCATATACAATTTTAAGAACCATCTCAAAACTACCAATTTAAAGCAGAACAGAACAATCTTAAAATATCAAAGAGCTGGCTTTAAGAACAAATTAAATGAAACAAAAGAAGTTTTACGGGCCACCTGCCGGGCCAAAAATGACCGAGTTTAGCTCCCTAGGTAGGGGATGCCCACCTCCCAGTGGAAAACGCCTGGTCCTCCTTGGTGGCAGCACTCAAGGGTGAGGTGGCCTCTGTCAGATGGCCAGAAGTCCAGGGAGCAGGGAGAAGCCCTTGTTTCACAGAGAAAGCAAGCTTGCTTGCATTTGCCTTGGATGTTGGCCCAGAACTCCCCCGGGAGGACACCCTCCTCACAGTTAAAGCAGATTGATTAGATCTGCTTGAAATACATGGTGCTTGCAGCCCATAAACCACGTCCTGCTGGACTTGAGATCTTCTTCCTTGGGGTGTTTTGCTTCCTGTCCCAAATTGCTAAGCTGCCTTCCATACATTCAACAGACTTTCCTGGCTCTCTCTCAGAGCCTCTTTTCTTTGTGATTCCCCAGCTTCTCCCCATCTTTCTGCATCTTTCTGACCTGCAACCATCTGCACTCTTTCACTTTTCTCAGAAACTTCTCCTGATCCTTCTCCCCACTCGTCTTGTTCCGCTTATTTTCCTAAGATCCAACAGGGTGCAGCTTTTCTCGTCCCCCCCCTTTTCCAATTCCCCTTTCCTCCGTTTTGTTCTGCGAGTCCCTTTGGGGAGAGGGGGCGGTCTAGAAATCTAATAAAATAATAAATAACACACGTCCCCTTTTTGCAAGGAGGCCCAGAGAGCAGATTAAGGCTAGTCAGGTGCTGTGCGGGCCTGGAAGTAGGAATGTGCTCATGTCTCTGTGTAACTTTTCACAAAAACACAAAGACGTCTGATTCTCAATTGTTGACTATGGTCACAGTGAGAGAGTATTTTATGTCTTAACTATGTCAAAGGTTTCCTATGGGCTATGTTATTTTCCAACACTGATTCTATCTATTAAGCAAATGTTAAGTTTAAATTTTCAGTTTTTAAATCCCGAGAGCATAAACCGCTAGGGTAAATTGTAAGTTGTGTTACAGGCCGTGCTCACAATTAAACCATTGTTTACTCAATTAACTCAATACTCAAGATCCACAAGAAACATGGAGCCATAGATGACCAAGAGGGCGGAGCTTTTATCTAGACTAACATGAGACATGCCTGGCTGTTTTGCAGTTCAGGCTGTCCTATGAATGTAGGCAGAGGTCAGAACAATATCCTAGAGAATCCTAGTTTTTTATCTACTTCCTGGGAAGAAATTCCTGTCCCAGGTTGCAGAATTTCATTTTCACTGACAGAGGCTCCCACTAAGAGAGGAAGAGTTTGCAAGACGACATTGCAGGCCGTTCTCACCGCAATGTTGGTTTGTCATGTTGGAAGTTGTCACGGACAATGTTGCGGGTAGTTGTTTACTGTTGTCAACAGGTCTGCTGCCCTCTCTATGTTTTCTAGCCCAGCCAATAGTTTTTTTATTAAATCCTATGATCGATAAGCACAAATGGTGATTATTTTTTATTATTATTATTATTATTATTATTATTATTATTATTATTATTATTATTATTATTATTATTATTATTATTATTATTATTATTATTATTATCATCATCATTATCATTATTATTATCATCATTTTCAACTCAAGAGAAATGGCATAAGGGGAGTCTGGACCCTGTCCATCAGCAGCATTGTTGCCAAACAGCTGAAGAGAAGGGGACCCGGTTCTTTCTGTATGCTTAAATCCCACCCCCACCCCAAATTGGAGTTGGAAAAGGGGTCTGTGGAGGAGGCTGTGGAGGACAATATTTCTCCAAGCGCCCCATGGGAGAAGCAGCCGAACTTTCCCCTCTGCCAACCTGCGCTTGCACCCACACACAAAGCCCCACAAAAGCGACCCCGAGAGAGAGGAGAGGGGCCTCAGGTGAGCCTCCGCCCCGACCTGCACGTATCCTGACGGAGGACTTGTGAGGAAAGCCCTCATCGCCCGGAGGCTCCTTCGTTGAGCTCGGAGAAAGAAAAGTCTCCGTCGAGCCAAGCGCAGCGCAGCGCCGCCCAACGCCGCCCAAAACCCGCAAGCCCTGGGCCGCCTCCTCTGCCTTGCCGCCCCAGCCCGGCTCTTGCGCTCCCCCCTCGCCGCCATCCCGGGGGGCGCCTGGCTGGGCGGGAAGGGCAGAAGCGCCTCTGTTCTCCAGGGCAGCCCTTGCCAGCCTTGGAAACGGGGAGCCTGCAACTCAACCCGCGCCTCTGGAAGTTGCCCCGGGCGAGGTCCGTGGGTCCAGCGGGTCGGGAAGCGAAGGCTGCAAACCGCAGGCAGGTGCGGGAAGGTGGAATTGCTGCCCTCCGACAGACCGGCAGAAAGGGGTCCCTGGCCCTCCTCGCCCCCCCCCCTTCTAACCAACTCCTCCTCCTTCCCTCCCTCTCTCCCTCTCTCCAAAAGAAAGAAAGACCCTTGTTGCTGGAGGGGGGGGGGGTTGGACTAGATGACCTGCAAGGTCCCTTCCAGCTCTGTTAATGAGAAATAAAATCCCTCCCCTGCCCCGTTTGACACTTGCATGGCCTGGACTCTTTGTAAAGGAGGAGAGAGGAGGAGGAGGAAAGGCTGAGCCACTGCAGCCCTCTCCTCCTCCTCCTCCTCCTCCTCCTCCGGAGCCTGCCTGAGCTCAAAGGTTTCAAAGGAAGGGAATCCAAGAAAAGCTCGGAGATCTTGAACCTTCCCACCGCATGGAGGTCGCCAGGCAAAAAGGAAGGAAATGGGAAGCAGGCCTGAGAAGGGAAAAGGTGCCCCAGGGCTGGGCAAAGGCTCCTGAAGAAGAGCAGAGTGGTGCTTTGCCCTTCCCTCCCTGGCAAGCGTGGAGTTTCTTCTGGAGAGGGAAAGGGATTCTGCTTGTGATGGGATCTTGAGGAGTGGGCCACGGCTGGCGCCTTCCCTCTGCTGGCCTCCAGAAAGCCAGTTTGGCTCAAAAACGCACAACATCTGAAGTGACCCTACTGCCAACCAGGTGGAGAAAAAGGAAATTGGGGGCTTGTGAACTGCTGTTGTGTTGTGCAACTTGCCACCGCAAACCCCGCTCCGCCTGCCCTTATTCTCCTTTGCCCTGCTGGGCGTAAGCTGAGTGTTGGGCACCAGACCCACAGAGGAGCATTGGCTTGTGGGACACAGGCAGTTGCTTTGCATGGCATCAGTAGGGGAAGCACGCAGAGCGGGAGCGGGAATTCTTTCCACCTCTTTGAATTTGCTCTACTCCAGGTCAGGTGATTGGGAAGAAAGACGGAGGGGCTCAATTCAATTCAACTTATTAAATTTATAAACCTGGCTGAGCCAAGCACTCTCTCCCATGAGGGGTGCAGGAGGGGGTTGTATTAGAGCGGTTTTCTTCCTCTGCAACCCCCAGCCCTGAATAAGGAGGCAGGGAGCAAATGGTCCCCAAGTCCTCAAAGGGAATTTATTTCATCTTTAAGGATTTATTTTCTATCTGCCAACGCTTGAAATACAGCAGAGAAAAGGCAGTGTGACTTCCAGAAATTACAAATTGATTTGTTTTCAAAGCCTTACGTTTTCTGGCATAGACGTTCCACTGTGTACAATCTGATGAGCTAGGAGGCCTACACACCCGTACCCCAACCTACCTAAAAGGAGTGACAGGTGTCAGAGTTTAAGGGTCAAGTGGAGTGGAGAGTCTACACAATGCAGCACCCACCTCCTAGACATAGATTGAAGTTGTCACTGAGAGATCCCCGTGTCGTTGCCAGCAGCCTCGCCAAGGTGCTGCAGACTGACCTTCTCCTCCGCTATATCGAGGGTGTATCAGGTGTTAAGAAAAATAATTATAGCACACGAAGCATAACTTCCATCCACCACGTTCCATGGTTTCACCAAGTGAAGATACCCCAAATGGCTAAACGTGAAGTTTTCAAGTCCTCTGCTTCGATTAGCAGGATTTGTCATATTCTGCTGGTCAGCATTTCTCATTTTTATTGAAAAATGTCTTAGAAAAACAAAAATGTCACGGCGATTAGATTGGGTGTGGAAGAACCAGGTGCCAGTTGTTTCCCTTTTGGATCTCAAACAGCTGGCTCCAAAGAAACCTCCGTGCCTGAAGGACATGAAAGGCAAACATTCCAGATGTGTACGTAAGTACAGTTCATGCAAGAATGGGAACCCAGAAGGCAGGAAAGGCTCTTTGCATTCGGGAGCAGAGATGAGAAGAGGAGGAGAGGAGAGGCTCCTCTCTGCCTGGGTGAGACTCCACCCACCTCTAGGAGGTTCTGCGGGTTGACTACGCGCTGGGCTGTGTCCAGCAGCTTCACTGCCTGAACCGGTGGGACTGGTTTCAGAGATGGGGCTCATCAGAGTCACGCTGGGCCCCGTCTGCCTAGAGCTGCGATGGCGGCCATGGCAACCACCCCTTCCGGCCATTATTCGCTGCACCTGGCCTTTGAACTGACCAACCTCGGTCCAGGGGCCAGAACGGATTCTCTCTTAACCCTGGGCCCTCCCCACGGGACCTTCGGCCTGGCTTGGTTTCTGTGGCTCCAAAATCCCCTTGGAGGCTTTGGTGCCAGACCGGCGTTTCCCGTTTCCCCACGCTCCCAGCCTCGGCCAGCTTGTCACGCTCAGGCCGTGACGCCTGAAGTGCTGGAGGCAAAGGGCTACAGTGAATATGACAGAGCAGGCAGCTTAGATGGCCGTGGAAAGTCACCCTGGGGAGCGGAGAGCAGGAAGAAAAAGGGGTGGGGGGGGTGTCTTCATCCAAGTTGCATCTGCTGAAAACCCCTCTTGGGAAATATTCGGAGCGGTTGGGGCGTGAATGCCCCATGAACCCTCCAGAGGTCAAGAAGATGCCGAGACCTTGGGAAAAGGGCAGAGAAGAGGCTGAACCGAACAATGCCCAGTCGTGGGAACTGGGAATATCTACGCTGCCGAAGAGAAGAATGGGGGGGGGGGGGCATGAGAGCAGCTTTCCAACACTTGAGGGGCTGTTACAGAAAAGAGGGGGGTTCAACCTCTTCTCCAAAGCATCCAAGAAGCCATTGGTGGAAGCTCATGAAAGAGAGAAACAACCTGAACTTCCCAGTCACAACAATCAAGATTTGGCACCCAATTCTCCAAAAGGAAACCTTAACGGAGACACACTTCCAAATCATCTGTATAATATTTTCAGTAATGTGAGTTTATCTAGAAAGAAAACTTTAGTTCAACTCAGAGAAGATCTTGAGAGTTTTGAGAAGGACATTTGTGTTCCCCAAAGTGAGGTGACAATGTCTCTTTTGGGGCTGTATGCCAATATTGTATTGACTTACTTGTTCGATGTATCTTCTGCCTGTCCTTCAGGGCCTCCTTACTCTCCCCCCCCCCCAAAAAAAGCCCTCCGTTGAGGGAATCTGGACAGGCAGAGAGCGTGATTGGCCACAGAGCTGCCGGGTGGCCCTTGTGGCAATTGTTCTGGAGAGCATCTGGGCTTCTTTTTCTCCCCCGTTGTGGACGAGACGATCTGGCTTTTATGTATCCTCTTGTGTATTCTTAACTCTAAGCCCTCCTAAGCTTTGAAATGGTCTCTTATTACATGGCAGCTTAGAAAGAGGATCCACCCAGGAGCCTCTTCCACAGCCCCGGGGCAAATGGCCCCAACTCCATCACTCATGCTCTCAATTGTACATTCAACCAGGTTGCTCCCTTATGTCCATTCCAGTCCTTTGCCTCCATCCTGCGCCTGATCCAGAGGCAAGGAATGCTGACCCACAGGGAGAGGCTCCCGGGAAGGTTTTTTCTTTCTTCTGAGCTCAGGGTTTTTGACCTGCAGGAGGGCCTGAGAGGAGCTGGGCTGCTTTAGTGAATCTAGCCAAAGGTCCTGGGGTCTAAAGCAGCACCCGAATTAATAAGGTTTGATTTGATTTGATTCGATTCGTATTTATATACCGCCCTATCTCCCTTGCGGGACTCAGAGCGGTGAACAGGCACTAATAAAACAACAATAAACAACAAATACAATAAAAACAACTTAAAAATGAATTAAACTAAAATCCCAATGTAACCTCTATTAAAAGCCAAATTTAAAAACTACGCCAGGCCGGCTGCATGGAATAGATGTGTTTTCAATGCCCGGCGGAAGAGGTGCAGGTCCGTGGTTGTACGTAGGACAGGGGGTAGGTCATTCCAGAGGGTGGGGGCTGCCACAGAGAAGGCTCTCCCCCTAGGAGTCACCAGCCGGCATTGCCCGGCCGACAGCACTCTGAGGAGGCCCTCCCTGTGGGAGCAAACAGGTCGGAGGGAGGTATGTGGTAGGAGGCGGTCCTGCAAATAACCAGGTCCCTTGCCATGGAGCGCTTTAAAGGTGGTTGCTAACACCTTGAAGCGCACCCGGAAAGCCACAGGCAGCCAGTGCAGCTCGCGCAGGAGAGGTGTTACATGGGAGCATCTCGAGGCCCCCAAAATCTCCCGCGCGGCCACATTCTGAACTAGCTGGAGCCTCCGGGTGCACCTCAAGGGAAGCCCCATGTAGAGAGCGTTACAATAGTCCAGGCGGCAGATGCCGAGGGCTTGAGTGACCGTGCGTAGAGCGTCACGATCTAGAAAGGGGCGCAACTGGCGTATGAGGTAAACCTGATAAAAAGCCCCCCTGGCCACGGCCGTCACATGATCGTCTAAAGACAGCCGAGTATCCAGGAGGACGCCCAGATTGTGGGCCCACAGCACATGCATGTCCCACAGCAGCCATGGCTAGCAATTACTCCTGCAGCAACCGCCTGCGTGCGTGCATGAACTATGATAAAGAAAAGTGACTTGTGGATGTGTCCCACATGCAAGAATCTCAGAAGCATCAGAAACCAAAAGGCAGGATGAAGACGGGCCAAGAGGTCAGAGCACAACGTTCGCCTGTTTCTCTGTTTATGTGGTTTCTGTAGGAGCAGAGGGCACCACAGCCAATAGAGTGAGAGATCCAAAAGGAAGGTGAAGCAGAGGGGGGGGGGGCTTGCTGGCTGAAAATCCCTTGGCCAGGAAAACGAAGGATGGGGCCTGATCCTTCACCTTTCCTACCCCAGAGATGGATAGCCATAATGCCCTACCACCACCACCCCGCCAACATCTAGTAGCTACAATGGGAGTTGCCTCCAGGTGTCTCCACCTCCTGTGAAACTGCATGTTGTCCTCCCGTGGCAGAGCTGACGGGGGGCCTGCAGGAGCAGATCTAGCTTTCCCAGGGGACCCCCCCTTTCAGGTTTGCCTAACCCAGCCCAGTCCTGCCAAGCGTGGTCCCCACCGCTAAGCTCTCCGCCTAGCCATCCAAGCCTACGAGCAATCCACACCTTCCCACGTGGCTTTAGTGGCCCTTTCCCAACCTTTGCCAGGCTCAGAGCATTTAAGGAGGGCTTAACTCCGTGGCTGGGTAGGAAGCGCTGGCTTTTGCAACCACTTGTGGAGGCCGAGGGGCCAGAGGCTACCTCTCCTCTGTGGCTCCCTGTGGTGGCCAAAGAACTTTGGGGAGTTGATGGGACTTTTATGTGAAATTGGCCTCGTTTGAGGATCTTGCACCTATTTCGGACTTGCACTTTGTCCCCTAGATATGGACGACCTCTGTGTTTTTAGTGATGTATTCTAGGCGTGATCTCCTTTGCCTGCGGGAGTCTCCGCTCTCGCAGGCCTGGCCCCCTTATCTAACACGGGCCCACCTTGAGGATGGACTGATTGCTCCTGAGAGGTGGGCGAAGCGCAAACTGAGGGGGTTTCTATTTAATTTTTTAATTCGGCTTTTAGGGGCTTCCAGGGGGGAGGGGGGGGGAGATAGCCCAGGGAGGGGCCGGCATACGATAAGGCCGGCCGGCGGAAGTAGAGAAATGGAGAAATGGAAAGGGGAGGCCGTTTCCACTGAGGTTTTTTCTATCGTTCCGGTTCTAGGGAGGGGCAGGGGCGGTGGGAGGCGGACGTTGGAGGACCGAGGCCGCTGGATACAGGCGGTCTCGCGTTCCAACGCCCCGTGCTCCCTTCGCAGACTAGGAGGGCAGGAATCACAGGACCGGGGCCCTAGGCTGATGTTATGCAACGCCAGGTCCGTGGTACAAAAAGCCCCCCTCATTTATGTCCTTGTGTCAGAGGGGGACCCGGACCTAGTGGGTATAACGGAAACCTGGTTGGGCCACGAGGGAGGTTTGCCCCTCGTAGAAATGTGCCCACCAGGTTACCGTGCCTTTCATCAGCCAAGGGCCCTAGGGAGGGGTGGAGGGGTGGCGATTATGATTAGGGAAGGTCTTGAGCCGAGGGAGACCACTGTCCCTCAGACGACCGGATGTGAGTCCCTCTTCGTGAGGTGGGGCCTAGGGAGGCAGTTGGGCGTATACCTGGCTCCTCGCTATGCAACAACAGCCCTGCCCGAGCTCCTAAAGGTTATAGCTGAGGCGGCGGTTGAAACCCCCAGACTTTTGGTCATGGGGACTTTAACTTGCCATCAGTAGGCGGGACCTCTGGAGTAGCTCGGGAGTTCATGGCTTCCATGACGGCCCCCTCATTTATGTCCTTGTGTCAGAGGGGGACCCGGACCTAGTGGGTATAACGGAAACCTGGTTGGGCCACGAGGGAGGTTTGCCCCTCGTAGAAATGTGCCCACCAGGTTACCGTGCCTTTCATCAGCCAAGGGCCCTAGGGAGGGGTGGAGGGGTGGCGATTATGATTAGGGAAGGTCTTGAGCCGAGGGAGACCACTGTCCCTCAGACGACCGGATGTGAGTCCCTCTTCGTGAGGTGGAGCCTAGGGAGGCAGTTGGGCGTGTTAGTTGTATACCTGGCTCCTCGCTATGCAACAACAGCCCTGCCCGAGCTCCTAAAGGTTATAGCTGAGGCGGCGGTTGAAACCCCCAGACTTTTGGTCATGGGGACTTTAACTTGCCATCAGTAGGCGGGACCTCTGGAGTAGCTCGGGAGTTCATGGCTTCCATGACGGCCATGGACCTGACCCAGGTAGTTGTAGGCCCTACTCATGAGGAGGGACACACCCTGGATTTGATCTTCGTCTCGGGACAGTGGAGTAGTGATCTGGGAACAGGGGATTTAGCCATCACACCCTTGTCATGGACAGATCACGCTCTCCTCCGGCTGGACTTTCCAATCGCCTCACCTCACCGCGGGGAGGCAGAACCGGATATTCCTAGATGGTTCCGCCCCAGGCTCCTGATGGACCCGGAAAGGTTCCAGAGGGAGCTTGGGCCAATTCCTGTGACCCTGCCCCGCGACTCGACTGAGGACCTAGTGGCCGCATGGTTAAGTGCGGCCACGGGGGCCTTGGAACGAGTCGCGCCCTTGCGGCCTCTCTTGCGGCGATGAATCACCCAGGCTCCTTGGTTTACCAAGGAGCTGAGGGAGATGAAATGCCACAAGAGACGCCTAGAGAGCAGATGGAGATCCTCTCGCTCCGAAGCCGACCGAACACTAGTGAGAACCCATATTAGGACTTACTTAGTGGCGATAAGGGTGGCCAAACGTGAGTATTGCGCCACCCTTATTGCATCCGCAGATAACCACCCTGCCGCCCTGTTTGGGGTGACCCGCTCCCTCCTTCATCAGAGGCCGCGGGAAGCCCCTCTGCAGGGACGAGCAGAGGAATTTGGGATTTATCTGCAGGACAAAATCACTCGGATTCGGAATGAGCTACCCTCCATCGACAATGGTCCGGTGGGAATGTCCGAGGCTGGTCTTGAGGCACCATTCTGGGAGGAGTTTGACTTTGTTACTACCGAGGATATGGACAGGTTGTCAAGGAGACTTAAGGCGACCACATGTTTATTGGACCCGTGTCCCTCCTGGCTTGTACTGGCATCCTGGGAGACGACACGAGGCTGGCTCCAGGAGATTGTGAACGCCTCCTTGAGTGAGGGGTTCTTGCCTGCCGTCTTGAAAGAGGCGGTAGTGAGGCCCCTCCTCAAGAAGCCTTCCCTGGACCCAGCATTATTGGAGAACTATCGTCCAGTCTCCAACCTTCACTTTTTAGTGAAGGTTGTTGAGAGTGTGGTGGCCCAACAGTTTCCACGACACCTGGAGGAAGTTGATTATCTAGACCCGCGCCAGTCTGGCTTCCGACCCGGTCACAGCACCAAGACAGCATTGGTCGCATTGGTTGATGATCCCTGGATGGCGCGGGATAGAGGCTGTTCCTCTATCCTAGTCCTGTTAGACCTCTCAGCGGCTTTTGATACCATCGACCATGGTATTCTATTGCACCAACTGGGGGGGTTGGGGCTGGGAGGCACCATTCTACGGTGGTTCTCGTCCTACCTCTCTGGTCGGTTGCAATATGTGTTGACAGGGGGGCAGAGGTCGACCTCGAGACCCCTCCTATGCGGGGTTCCTCAGGGGTCGGTCCTCTCGCCCCTCCTATTCAACTCATATATGAAGCCGCTGGGCGAGATCATCCGTGGTTTTGGGGTGGGTTACCATCTGTACGCTGATGACACCCAGCTGTACATCTCCACCCCAGACCACCCCAACGATGCCGCCGAGGTGCTGTCCCGGTGTTTGGAGGCCGTACGGATCTGGATGGGTAATAACAAACTCAAGCTCAACCCGTCCAAGACTGAGTGGCTGTGGTTTCCGGCACCCCGGTTCAGCCAGATTACTCCAACTCTGGCCATTGGGGGCGAAACACTGGCCCCCATGGAGAGGGCGTGCAATTTGGGTGTCCTCCTGGATTCCCGGCTGTCCATGGAGGACCATATGGCAGCCGTGGCCAGGGGGGCGTTTCATCAGGTACGCCTGATGCGCCAATTGCGCCCCTTACTGGACCGGGCTGCCCTTCGCACAGTCACTCAAGCACTCGTGACGTCCCGACTCGACTACTGTAATGCTCTCTACATGGGGCTTCCCTTGAGGTGCACTCGAAAGCTACAGTTAGTCCAGAATGCAGCCGCGCGGGTGATTACGGGAGCCTCTCGATGCTCCCATATAACACCAATCCTGTGCGAGCTGCACTGGATTCCTGTGGCCTTTTGGGTGCACTTCAAGGTTTTGATGACCATCTTTAAAGCTCTCCATGGCTCGGGGCCTAGTTATATGCGAGACCGTCTCCTGCCCCATACATCCCTTCGGCCGATCCGCTCCCACAGAGAGGGCCTTTTCAGGGTGCCGTCGGCCGGACAATGCCGACTGGCGACACCCAGGGGAAGAGCCTTCTCTGTGGCGGGCCCCGCCCTTTGGAATGACCTACCCCCTGAACTTCGCACCATCTCCGACCTCCGCCTCTTCCGCCAGTGTCTAAAGACACATCTTTTCCAGCAAGCCGGCCTAGCCTAACCTCCCGTCGGGGCTATTTTAGATTTTAATTTGGTTTTAGCATAGGATTGTAATTTAATATGTTTTTAAATTTTGTATTTATCGTTTTGTATGTTTTTAGATTCCTGTGCGCCGCCCTGGGTCCTTCGTGGAGAAGGGCGGGATATAAATATGATTAAAATAAAAAAATAAAATAAAATAAATCTCTGGCTGTAACAAAGAAGCTCAGACATGTTGACAACTTAAGAAAACAGACGAGGGTTGCTGGCAATCAAAGCAGGATGAGAAGAATGGAGGTTTGTTTAATAACAAGCCTTATTTCCTACAACTTCAGCTATTTCTTTTCTTTATTCAGTTGCAGACTGAAAGGACCTACAGAACATAATGAAATATGTAGCTTGGAAAGGCTTTCCCAATAAATTATTTCCACTCCTCCTTATTGGTGAGCCTCAAAGGGGCAGTCGGAATACGAGAAGATCAAAAAACTTCCATGGGTCTGTTAACACAACAGGTAAGAGCAACCTGGCTACAAACATAACATTGCTTAGGAAACTGTAAGGTCTCGGTTTGTAGGTAACAGGCGGATTCTTCCAACAATATGTGAAGTTGATCTAGGAACCTCTCCTAGGCAGGCAAGCGAGGAGGAAGGAGCCCTTCACTGCAGGGATCATTTTCAAGCAAAGCCAATGCATTGAGCAATTCATGGTGGGCAAGATTAATTTTCAATTATAGAAATTGATTTTAGCAGTTTTCCCTATTAAACTTCCCTACTAACAGCTTTGGTCTTGGACAAAAACCAGTTTAGGAATTAGGCGTGAATCTCATCCAGGACAGGTTTCCTGTATCCAACTAAACATCCAGACATACAAATAAAGAGTACGGGACGTTTCGTTAAGCCTATCCTGATATGGGGGGAAATATGTCGCAGTCTCATGTTTTATGCCAGGCAACTCTCACTCTCTTTTCTTGCAAAGAATTGGGAGGCCAAAGTCACGGCGTCCCAGGTGTCAGAGGGACCCCTTCAAGCACGGTCCCAAAACCAGGTCAGACAAACTGTTGAGAAAGCCTCAAAGGAGCCTGCCTGAAAAGCCAGAGAAGCAGCCCACCGAAAGAATTCTCCCCCTCCAACCCGTTCAAATTCTCCCCCCCTCTCGCCCCAGTCATGTCTCCACCCAGGTGCCTTCGGTTCAAGCTCAAGGGGCCTCCTTTTCTCCTGGGGAAACTCTGGTCATTCCCTCCGGCCTCTGCTGCCGCTTCCCCGGCTCTATTATGCCCTTTTGCAAGGTCGGCCTCTGTATGCAATATTTCATGTGCAAGTGTGCTATGCATGAAATTGGAAGTCCCTTCTAATTAAAAACTAGCATTGAGTGTTTTGGAGTAAACCGAGTGAGAAAGGGGCGACCTCTGAGGTCCAGGTGCATCTGGATGCCTCTGGGCCGATTTCAAGCAAGGTTTCGTTCAGGGTGAAGGGATTGTTTGGCGGATGACTCCCAGGGGGGACACTGGCGGCTCTTCTCAACCTCTCAGCAGCCTTCCGTGCTTTCCCATCTTCCCAGGCTGAGTCCCTGTTTTGCAGGAGCCCTGGCTCTTCCTGTTGGGACTTCCCAGCCCAGGAGGTGGTGCCAGACGCCTTGTCTTCTTCTGAGCTCCACAACACAGCCAGGAACTGCGGAGGGAGAGGATTCAGGACTTGGGAATAGGAAGCCCTGGATGTAGGCTTAGGACGCTGAGCTCTGCTGCTCCCTGCTGCCCAACTCTAAAGACACCGTCAATACCTTTACGTATTTTCAAACCTCAGTAAGGAGAGCTAATTGAGGGAGCGCAGGTCAAATTAAATGAAGTCTGAGGTCGCTGCACTTGGGTTCTGGGGTGAGGTTTGTTCCGGATGGGGCTGCATTTGCCCAGAAAGACTCCAGGGCTTTGGGAGCCTTCCTGGATCCCCTGCTGGCCCTGGGCTCGAAGGTCTCTGCCCCCTGGCCTTTGTGTAAACCGGGCCTCCCTACAGAGGGACAGTGCAAAGGCTCCTGAACGGAACAAGGGACGGGCATCGTAGAGAGCCTGCCACCAAAGATTGGCATTGGGTGTCAACTTTTACCCGGCCAATTTAAGATGCTGGCGTTGTCCCCTAAAGGGCTCAGGAGCTGCTCCTTTGTGGGAAAGCCCTTCTCCCCAGGAACCTCCCTGGCTGGATCATGTGGAGGGGTGGAGGGGCTGCTCTGAAGATGCTCATCGTCCGAAGCTTAACTGCCACCGAGAAGGAAGGGCCTTGTCCCACCGCACTCTCAACTATAGCAACCTGCTCTCCCTGTGGAGAAAGGTTCACTCCTACTTATCCAGAATTTGTCAATATTTTTAGTCCTAGCTTTTAATTGCTGATTATTTTAATGATTCGTTTAACTGCATTAATTTTGTTTTGTTTTTAATACTTGGCATTTTTATTGTTATAAGCTATCTTCAGAGTTGGAATAAACAGAAATGCAGGCTATTATTTTTAAAAATAATTTTAAAGTGCTTTTAAAGAAATACATTAAGGGATGTATGTATATTCTTAACCAGATTCCTTAAGGGGTGAAGGGGCTGGAAGAACCAAGTTTTAAGTCTCCTCTCTGCACAAAATTTCCCTTCTCTCTCAGCCCAGCTACTTGGTCTCCTGTAGTTAAGAGGAGATACAACTCAGAGAAAATAAATGAAAACGTCACCTTGGCAATCCTTTTGAATTCAGAGTGAAACGTAGACACGGGAGGCAAATGTAAGCATTCCTGTTCCCACCCCATTTCCTGTAGCAAGAAAAGTCATTTATTGGGAAACTGCAGGATCCAATAAAAATGTTTTATAAGTGACAATTACAGATTATTCTCTTGTTACAGCAATGCTATCGCTTGATGCACTAGATCTATCAACAACTTTTAATTAACCTGATTAAGGAAATAAAAACAGCTAGGAAATGGTAATAGATGATTTCAATAGCATATTCAACCCTTGTAAATGTGCTGTATTATTGCAAGAAATATTAAAACCACTGAAAAGTGTTGCAACCGCAGTGAGTTCCTTCGTCTACTAATATTGTGACGGGGAAAATAAGGTATAAACAGATTGATAAAAGGAATGATATAAGTAAAAGAACAGTGGTTAGTAAGCACATATATGTAATTAATCACAGATAAAGAACAATACATTTAATTGGTTTAATAAACCAATTTATTTAACAATCTCTATTTAAAGCAAAAATAATTTGAAAATAGGGAGAAACAAGATGTTATTAGTTTAGAATTTAAAAAATTGCATCAGGATTTAATGCAAGTACTGAACTTTTAGTAGGTTTACATCAGCACTTGAAAGTAAACAAAAACATTACTAAGTTGGAGGAGAGGAATCCAGTAAATAGAGGTTCTTGGACCAGTGGATCTCACTCTGAGCAACCGGAGGTTGTGTGGACTTCAACTCCCAGAATTCCTTAGCCATGGTCACTAAAGAATAATGGCAGCTGAAGTCCACATATCTTCAAGTTGCTCAAGATCTAGACCGCTGGTAGTCAACCTGGTCCCTACCGCCCACTAGTGGGCGTTCCAGCTTTCATGGTGGGGGGGTAGGGTTTCTGTCCGATACTGAAGCACTTTTCTTTTTTTTTAATTTAATTGACTTCCCTACTTTATAAATCACCCTGACTGTGGAACTGGTGGGCGGTTAGAAAATTTCACTACTAACAGAGATACAAAAGTGGGCGATTGGCATAAAAAGGTTGACTACCCCTGATCTAGACTAATTTGCAGCATAACTAGGAATTTTAGCAAATAGACTAAATAATGCAACATCTACCCTTAGTCACAATTGACAAATAATAATAATAATAATAATAATAATAATAATAATAATAATAATAATAATAATAATAATAATAATAATAATAATAATAATAATAATAAATTTTTTATTTGTAGCCCGCTCTCTCTCCCCAGAGGGACTCGAGGCGGGGCACAGGAAAATTAAAAAACAATAAACACAAACAGAATACATAATTTAAAATCACAATTAAACAAATCCTGCGCTAAAAACATCTATAAAAACTAAAAACTGTCCCTAAAACCCCTTAACACTACAAATAATTAAAATTACCCTAAAACCCCAGGACAGGGAGGCTATCCCAAGCCGGCCAGACGGAAAAAGTAGGTTTTCAATTTGAGACGGAAGGAGCGGAGGTCCGTGGTCGTCCTAATATCGGGGGGAAGGTCGTTCCAGAGGGCCGGGCCCGCCACAGAGAGAGCCCTTCCCCTGGGTGTCGCCCGCTGACACAGTCTAGTGGACGGCACCCGGAGAAGCCCCGCTCTGTGGGAGCGAATCGGCCGTGAGGATGTATGGGGCAGGATCCGATCCTGCAGATAGCTAGGTCCCGAGCCATGGAGCGCTTTAAAGATGATAATTAACACCTTGAAGCGCACCCGGAAGACGACAGGTAGCCAGTGCAGCTCGCGTAAGAGCGGTGTTACATGGGTGGACCTTGCGGTCCCCATAATTGCTCACGCGGCTGCATTCTGGACTAGCTGAAGCCTCCGGGTGCACCTCAAGGGCAGCCCCATGTAGAGAGAGTTACAATAGTCCAGTCGGGATGTCACGAGAGCATGAGTGACTGTGCGAAGGGCGTCCCGATCCAATAGGGGGCGCAATTGGCGAACCAGGCGAACCTGGTAAAACGCCCTCCTGGCCACGGCTGTCACTTGATCTTCCATGGACAGCCGGGCATCCAGGAGGACACCCAAATCGCGCGCCCCATCCACAGGGGCAAGATGTTCGCCCCCTATGGCCAGCGATGGAGTGAGCTGGTTGAATCGGGCAGCCGGAAACCACAGCCACTCGGTCTTGGTCGGGTTGAGCTTGAGTCCGTTACTTCCCATCCAGATCCGTACAGCTTCCAGGCACTGGCACATCACCGCTACGGCATCGTTGGGGTGGTTTGGGGTAGAAATGTACAGCTGTGTATCATCAGCGTACAGATGGTACTCTACCCCAAAACCACGGATGATCTCACCCAGCGGCTTCATGTATGTGTTGAACAGGAGGGGCGAGAGGACCGACCCCTGAGGCACCCCACATGCGAGGGGTCTTGCGGTCGACCTCTGCCCCCCTGCCAACACAAATTGCGATCGGCCAGAGAGGTAGGAGGAGAACCACCGTAAAACGGTGCCTCTCAGGATGCCAGTACAAGCCAGGAGGGACACGGGTCCAATAAACATGTGGTGGCTCGCAGTCGCCCACGTAACCTGTCCATATCCTCGGAAGTAACGGAGTCAAACTCCTCCCAAACAAGATCTCTCTCGTGACATCCCACTGGGCCATGAATGGGGGCTAGCTCGTTCTGTATCTGAGCGATTTTCTCCTGCAGAAAAGTCACAAATTCCTCTGCTCTACCCTGTAACGGGGCTTCCCGCACCCTCTGTTGAAGGAGGGAGCGGGTCACCCTAAACAGGGCGGCAGGGCGGTTTTCTGCGGATGCTATGAGAGTAGCACAATGGTGACGTTTGGCCACTCTCAGCGCCACAATGTAAGTCCGTAACTGGGCTCTTACCTGTGTCCGGTCAGATTCAGATCGAGTAGACCTCCATCTTCTCTCTAGGCATCTCTTGCGGCGTTTCATCACCCTCAGCTCCTCGGAAAACCAAGGAGCCAGGGTGTTTCGCCGCCGCAAGAGAGGCCGCAAGGGCGCGACCCGATCCAAGGCTCCCGTGGTCGCAGTATTCCATGCGGCCACGAGGTCCTCCATCGGGGCGCGGGCCAGGGGTACAGGAAGTGGCCCAAGCGCCGTCTGGAACCCATCCGGGTCCATCAGGCGCCTGGGGCGGAACCAGATTGGTGACTCAGGTTCCGCCTCCCCGCGGAGGGGAGCAGCGGTCGGAAAGTCGAGCCGGAGAAGTGAGTGGTCTGTCCATGACAAGGGTGTGATGACTATATCCCCTATACCCAGATCACTCTTCCATTGGCCTGAGACAAAATGAGAAGTGAAGTTGATAAATTACACTGTAATATTTAAAAATAAAATATAAACTTTTTTTAAAAATGAGTATTTTGAAATAATGGGAAAGAAGTCGAATAGGAAGAGAGGACATGAAACGAACGGAACATGGATGGAAATGATCAATTGCAAACATTCATAGATCAGCAATTATTTATTATTCCTAATAAAAACAAATGTCACACAAAGGGAGCCTACACAATGTGTTGAAATGCGGCAACAGCCACTTGTGTTCCCCTTTATTTCTCTCTGCACCCTCCTTTGTCTTGCAATCTGTTGAAAGGCTGAACGGAGCGCCTCGCCTGCAGAGCTCATCCTCTTGAAGAGAGCGGCGGTTCAGACCGAGCTGGGAGGGGGGGGAGGAAGGGGGGGGGGTCCAAACCAGGGCAAGTGGACGACTGGTGGGCTTCAACTCCCCGTCAGCATTTCTATCCTGACTGCAGTTGAAGCCAAAGCCAGAAAAGAGAAGTCCTTGTTTTTGCTCTTTCCATTCATTTGCCAGTCAAGCTAAAAACATTCAAGTAGCAATGTTCTGAAAATATTTTTCTCATGATTTATAGGTATTTGTCATTTTATTAAAGTCACACAGAGTCACTTTTTGTGAGATAGGCGACCATATAAATGTGATTAACAAATAATATCAATATGGAGACAGAGACAGGCGTATATTTTAATATTTTCTTTCCTACAAGCATAGGTGCATCTTCCTCTATCTCTCGATTTCTCCTTTCGTTTGGTCAATATATTTTAAATTGTTTATATCTTCTAAAATTATAATTCATAGGAATTATAATCACTATTTAATAGATTCTGAACAAGCAACAAAGACAAAATTCACATCTTTAGGAACATTATTGCCAATCGGCATAACGTTTGATCTTTGTATACCTGGAATATTTCCCATATAATTTATACAATCTCAACCGATGTCATGTTTTTATAATCCCTTTAAGAAGCACCCAAGTATCACATGAATAGGGGGGCAATTTGTATTGCGATTCAGGCCTGGGCTTTTCCTGGGCATCACCAGTTCATCTTATTAAACACTCCAGGGGTTCTAGCACCAAATTAAATATTAAAGGAGATAATGGAGATTCGTGATGCATCCCATGTTGGCCTGGTGGCTTTTTTTGTTTGTTTGTTTGTTTGTTTTGCCTTTATAAAACAGCACAAAGGAAAAAGAATAAGAAAAGGAAAGAGAAAGGAAAGCAAGGGAAATAAATTATAAAAATTATGCATGTAGTAACTTCTTAGGAATGAATATAATTTTGGTATTGCAGTTTCAATAAAGGATGGCCATATTTATAGTAACCGTAATCATCTAAATGTAATCCACCTCTGTAACCAACCCATTTGTAACTCAAAGCAACCTCAGGCCTTCGATCCAGTGAGGAACTGGGGGCCATGGCTTTATCTCTCCTGGGTTGAAGGGCAAAAGGAAGAACCCCTTCCTGTTTTCCAGGGTAGGTACCTAGTTCCAAAGAATGTAGATGTCACAAATATTAAGCCTGGTATATCAGGAAAATTCAAATATATAATAACGTTTCCCCAAAATTTTAGCTCATTGCAGAAAACATGAAGTTTTATTCTCATTGCATCTCCCACATCAGTGGTGGGTTATGGCCGCTACACCTGGTATGGGCGCACCAGTGCCTGCTGGGAGCACCAGCTACCATTCCGGTACGGTGCTCCGGAGGGCCCACCCGCCGGCTGTGCTTGCCTGTATTTGACGCAACTGGGCCATTTGCGCATGCGCCTGCACAACGCTCTGCTGAGCAGATGGAGGGTCACGGGCGCATGCAGTGTACCGGTTGCGACAGGATCCAGAACCCACCCCTGTCCCACACGGTTCCTTTTCAATCAATGGGATAGATAATGCAAATAAACAAACATCTGCAAAAGTAACCACAGACAACAGTCGCTTCACACATGCACTCCAGCCCAAGTTTTAAAAGCCACTAAAGGATGTGCTTGCACGACACTGTAAAAACTACAATGAAATGCCGTGGAGGCTTTTGAGGAAGGAGGCAACACTGCCTCAGTCCAGGCTGGTGGTTTCACCTCCTTCTCTTGGCCAACCAGCTCTTGCTAGTTGGACTCAACAGTAGGTTGGCCTTCACCAGCCAGGAAGGGCGGGGTAAGCAGGTGGCACCTAGCAGACTTCAGTGTCCTGTCCACTCCTTCAGGACGGTCAGTGTCCAAGTTGCCCACGGCAATCACTCAACACCCTGCTTTCATTCGCCTGGAAGGACTTGCTAAATTAAAGCCCAGGTCCTAGCAAGTCCCACCACACCTTGTTCAGGATCCACAATTAAAGACAGGGCACTTTATGCAGGAAAAACAAATTCAGGTGCACAGACTCTTGGATGGAGGTTTCTATTATTATTTTCACAGAGCGTGTCAATCACAAATGACTTTTCCCAAAGAAAGAGGTCAAGCATTGGGGGGGGGGGCAATTAGACATCCAGAGGAGATATGGCATCATCATGGTTGAGTCATGACATGGTTCCTATTACAGAATCCGGAGTGCAAAAGTATAAATAGAAACCTGCAAAGGCCACCTGGGCTTTTCCCCATGGCTGAGCTAAATGAGGAAGAGATTCTACAAGGCCAAAGCAAGTAGACTAATAACAACACAACTCAGGTTTTCAGAGGGGAAAAGAAAAATTGGCTTTTCAAAAAGAACTTCTGGAGAAAGGAAGGGGGGAGAGTTATGAAAGTTTAAGCACCGTTTTAAAAAACTCTTGATTTCTATCTTAATTATATTTCTGGGGGCTATTCTAGTTCAAAACTATTTTAAAGCTATCTCATGTCTACATATTTTAATACCAAGTAATTCTAGAATATCAGGTTAAATTGGGAATCAATGGGAAATTAAACAGCAAAGGTTTAATAATAATAATAATAATAATAATAATAATAGTAATAGTAATAGTAATAGTAATAGTAATAGTAATAATAATCTTTATTGTCATTGTAAAAATTGTAAAAATTACAATGAAATTGGTTGCAATTATGTGCAACTGAATTGTATTATAATACAATAATGTAAACTTACATATGTTCAATTTGCAGACTGTGCTTCCTTATGAGAAATGAATAGAAAATTGCAGATTATCGAAGAAAAGTTAACCCCAAGTTGTGAACGATGCTCGAGAAACAGTAGCTCCAGAAGTCAACCACCCATTTCATTCATGACTCCCATGGACCATGCAGGGGAATAAGAAACACGCAGACGGGCAGAGTGACTCCTCCAGCCTTGGGAGCCTGCTGGACGACACCGATAGAGAGGTGTGCAGCCTCACCGACCGAGCTTTCAAAAGTCTGTGTCTGGCTGAGCTTCAAACCTCTTACGCAGACGTGGATCCTGTTGCAGGGCCACCCAGCGTCTCCCATCAGTTCTCTAGCAAATTCTTTCACGGCCCCTGGGATTACGCCCTCAGGAGAAACACCAACTTCCACAAGCAACTCTCAAAAAAGGAGCACGCAACATTCCTACTTTCCAAAGTTTCTACTAACTCCAAAACTCACGAAGATAAAAAATATTCTATAGTCAACCCAAGCATAAGAAGAAAACTGGACTTGCCACTGTCTGATCTGCGCAACTGTACACATATCTCAAAAGTGTCTTCTTTGATCAAGACTTTTGATAAGGTTGACAATCAGGTCTCCCTACTGCTAGCCAGGCAGCCAGTCAGCCATAGTTTGACAGAAGGTCCATTAATATGTGGAGACAGTATAGCTTTCTGGAGTGGCAAAAGTATTTTAAATATCCCTGAACTTCCTGACCCAGGCCCAAGTCAAGGAAATCCAAGCGATAAGCGCAAAGCACACAGCAAGATAGATCTGGTCCATCGAAGCCTGCCTGCCTCTCATCCTTCCCACGCAAATGCTTCGAATACACCCAAGTTCGGCATCTCTAACAAGATGGTGAAAACCAGAAGTGGGAAAGCGAAAGAAGTAGCCAGAGGAAGTAGCTTTCTCCACAGTGAAAACAGCGCTTTTGAGTCATGGAATGCACACCATAAAAAAATAATTGAAATGGGAGAGACGATGCCCACAGAGGGCAGCCTCGGTTGCTTCGAGGAAGCGCCTTTCTTCACGAGGCCTTGCATTTCTGAGCCGAAACCAATAGGTGCCTTCATGCTAGAAGAAAACCTCTCTGACGCCTCTTCACCAAAGTCTCTCTCCAAAGCTTCCCTCCCTTCGGTGCCTCTGGCAGAGGTGTATTTTCCTTCGCCGGCTGAGGCAACACGTGCCTTTGCCCCACACCTCTTCCCCCAGGGACTTGCACCTGTGTACGAGAGTCCTTCTCCAACCTCCCCGACATCTAGCACGCCTTTCCCACCAAGAATGTCCCCCTCCGTTCCAGTGTCCAAGGCGCCACTCCCCCCGTCGCCTTTCCCTCAAGTCTCTCTCCCTCCAGAAGACGTGAGCACTGAGACGCAGGCGGTGCTGATGCCGCACATGACTGAACTAGCAGGGAAAACCACCCAGCCAGAATTCGCACTTAGGGTAGGAAATGGCGGCCCACCACCCTGGAGGAAACAAAAGGCTACTCTTAGTAGAATGAAACTGGCAGAAGTCAGAGGAGCCGAAGGCTTAGACCTAAAAGATTTCCCCTATGGAAAGCCACCTGAGGTCCCCCCTTTGGTCGAAAGAGCTGCGCCCGAGTCACGAGTGACCTTGCCCGATCCTTCCTTCAGCATCTCGGCCCTCCTGACTCCGGTCCCACCCCTAAAGCCTAAGGACGAAGGGCCACCAGGAAACCGGCTTCTAGTGGTGACTCCATTCATGTTGGACGCCGGAGCAAGCAAAGAGCCGGAGGAGAAGGCGTTCTATTCTCAGAACGATTACAAGTCTAAAGCCCCACGCTTGCTCTTCAACTTGAAGGACATCCGAAAACGTGTGAAAAGCACCTACAGCCCCTCTCCTCTCCTGAGAGCCCTGGAAGACAAGAACAAGATGAAAGACCATCTGAAAGCAACCGTTATGGCAACCCACGTCTTGGGTGACAGCAGTAAAAAAACACTTGGTGGTACCGATAAAGTTCATATATTTGAACAAATGGACTGCATTCAGGAAAAGGACAATTTCACCAGTTTAAATGAGAATTTTATCAGCGATGATGTACTGTTGAGCTTGTCTAAGTCAAGGGCAGGTATTTTAAAGTACCAAAGTAAGAATCATTTGCAGCAAAGTGATTCCATGTGCACAGAGGACGTTGAGATGGTTCCTGTGCATGAACCCAGTAAAGCTCCACCTGCTCCTTCGCCCAAACCTCACCTGGCAGATGTGGCAGCCGTAGAGCGAGAGGCCGTGCCGGAACATCAATGTAAAAAAGCCACGTTGGGTCAAGATGCCGATGGAGCTTCTAGGAATCTATTTTATCCAGCTGAGGAAAAGGCAGGCAAGCGGGGGACTCGGGCCTCCTGCTCCTCCTCCTCGGCTGGAAATGAGCAATCTCTCGTTACCCTTCCTGAGACAGCCTGTTCTCTCATGCAGCTTTTCCAGAAAGCCTGTCTCCAGGAGAGCCAGAGAAGGAGGAGCAGCGTGGATGGAAGGGAAGAGCGGAGTGGCAAAGAGAAAGAGAAAGCCAAGAGAAAGGATCTGCGTGGCCACCTTCTTAGCAACTGTGATGAAGCCGCTGTGGATGAAACCGACAAGGAGAAGAATGAAAAGGAGGGTGTCCTGCAAGAGGCGGGGTTGGAGGAGAAGGAAAATGATGGGTGGAAAAGCACAGACCGCGAAGCTGAAGGCAAGCCAGGAGAGCCCCTCACCCCAACTCTATCAAGTGTCTTGAAGCCCACTTTGTTCATGATTAAAGACAACACGTTTAAGTCGCCCCCTGTGACTAAAGCAATCAAGCTGCCTCTGCTCAGGTCTTTGTCCTGCGAAGAAGCCACTCCAGTCGCCCAAGAGAGTCCCAGGAATGCCCAGGAGGACGGGTGGGGGTCCCTCCAAGGGAACAGGGGCTCTCAGGTGGCTGACAAAAGTAGTCTAGCAACGAATGACAGCTTTGCTGAAGGATTAGATCATGCTCCCATGGTGGCAGACCCTGAAGAAACGGATTGCTTATCAGTGTTACCAGAGAAAGAATTAAAAGGCCCTGAGAAATTAGCTATTTCCAAAGAGAAGATCAGGATTAGAAAATGGAGGTCCAGTTCTGCCATTCAGCCAAATCTAGACTTTGAAAGTGAGCCAGGGCAAAGTGAGGAAAGGTCCCCTATAAGAGAAAGGATACCTTATGTGAAGAACCGTGCCTTAAGTAGACAAGGAGGTGGTCCTTGCACTAAAAAAATAATAAGCCAAGAGGGAAAGTCCCCCCTAGTAGCAGAGAATCATGCTTGTTCTCCTGTTCCCAGTGATGCCTTCGGCTGTCCATCGTCTCCCTTGAGCAATTCAGCAGGTTCTGCCCTACAAAGTCCCAGGTCAGAGTCTGTGGAGCCATCAGCTTCCAGGGGCCCATTGTCAGATACAACTGCAAACGCCAACATATCGCAGACTGAGAAAGCAGCAAATCATCCACTACACAAAGCAACAGGAAGCCTAGAACAACCTTCCACAACACCCACACTTGATCCAGAGCAAACGGCTCAGATCCCTGGAGATGCTGACAGACTCCAGCTGGTGAGTCAAATCGGAAGGACGACAGCCAAACCCCCAACGGTGCCACCCAAGACAGAAAAGGCATTACGGCGGGCAAAGAAGCTGGCAAGTAGGAGGAAAAAGATGGAAGCTCAACAGAAAAAGCTTCAGGATGAAACTCTAGCCCAGAATGAAGATGCTTCATCCCTGACACCCGTCCAGTCTCTGCGGTCTCTTGCCTGCCCTGATTCTCCTTTGACTGCATCCCTTGAATGTGATCTGACAAAGCACCAACCTCTGCTCTCCGTAAGTCCCACCCCCTCTTTGCCTGCCACTCAGCGGAAGCTGCTCCAGGATCCGGATTCAGGGGAGTACTTCATTGTAGATTTACCTCTTCGGTCAAAGACCTTCTATGACCCAGAAAGCGGCAGATACATCCAAGTGTCAGTTCCTTCCTCCAAGAGGAACGTGTCTCAAACACCCTCTTCAGAAATGTCCTTTTCTCCCTGCGCCTGGGCTCCCAGCACCCTCCCACCCAGGGTGGCTTCCGTCCCGGCCCTCCCGTCCTCAGCTCAGCCTTCGGAAACGTTCACCAAGGCCTCCTTGGGGTCGGCTTCAGACGAGCAACCGGGGGCCGCCTCTCCAGGGCCTTTCGATGGCCTGCCCTGCCCAGATTCAGCTCAGCTGGATATTCGTAGCCAAAATGTTGATGGATCCCCCTCAAACTTTGAAAAGGATATGAGCACCTCTGCTACTACAGAGAACGTTTCCATGGGTTCGGCCGAAGAGTTTGCGGTTGAAGGCATATTGTGAGAATCTTTGGAGTTTGCTATTATTTTAGAAGAATTACTATGCAAACCTGAAAGCACAAATGGTGAGGATTTCCACTTGCACAGCAATTATAACAAAATAATATCACTTCCCGGCCTTTTTGCTAAGATCAAATGTAGAATAAGAAAATATATTAATGAGAATTCACTTTTTTGTTTACTCTGAACCATTCTAATCTATGAATGACCTTTCTGTACATTTGATGTACGACCCAGAAAAACTTCAACCTGACGTCCTAAGGTTTGGGTTGCAGCGATCCAAATTCACACCTCACGGCTCAGTTACTCATGATCAAAAACATAATTCTGAGTTCAGACATCAGCTTTTATATGATTGGAAGAGAAATTGGAATATAACATCAGGTTTTGAAACTGAGCGATTGAATTATATTTGGTTAATATATTTGAAATGAAATATGTCCACATTTCACATTTCTGTTTTCCATTGCTTATTATGATGGCAACACGGTGGTGAAGAAAAGCTAGCTTTACCTGTACCGTTGCGAAAGTGCTAGAAAGGAAGAAAGACCAGGCTCGCCTCTGTGTTCCCTCACTCCGAGTGGCCACCATCTGCCACCTGATCGTTTTTGATCTAAAGCTCCAGGGGACACTAGACGGCCAGCCTCTGCTGAGGAAGCTGGAGATTAAGAAAGAGGAGCAGAAGTGGGCTACGGGTAGCCAGGCCCACCCACCCCCTAGCCTTCCAGTGACAAAAATCAGTTGGGAGGTTTCTGGCTGTTTTAAGACAGGAGATCCACAGCTTGTATCGTATCACCTTAAAATAGACTTTACGCAAATAAAACCCACACATTCTACTATGTCACTTTAATGTAAACTTTATGTAAACTCAGATACATACGGGCACAGGAACATTATAGAACTGGCCACTTCAGATCACCCCCTTGTGAACTGGACCTTAAGTCCTCCCCCGCACCCCCTCCAAAGAATTCTTTCCCAAATCTCTAAAGAAAATTTGCAACCATCAGTTTTCTGCCAGGGGTAAAGTAAGCAAGACGGAAAGAAGACTCTTCCATCCCCCCCTCCCCCCCCATGTCCCTCTTTCAATCCCTTATCATCAACCAGCCTAATTTCCCCCAAAGATGGAGATAAGATACACCTCAGGAGGGCTGAAACTCTCTCCCACATCTCTCCGTTTGCTCTCCTTCCTACCCCCCCCCCCCCAATCAGGAAGACTGGTTTCCGAGAGGCTAGAAATCCCCTCCTGTAATGGACCCCGACGTCTCTATGGGGGGGGGGCTCTTGTGGTGAGCTCCACATTATAACGACTCAGAGATTCCATTAATTGCTGGCCACATTTTGGGAATGTTTTGCCTTCAAACAATAGAAAAGGTGAGTTGAACAAAATAGTGGTTTCTATCGCGTTGAGCGTCCCACTGAGAGTCTTGTTTGTAACTAGGCAGAAGTTTTTCTTCCCTGTATGAGATTCCTCAGGTAGTGAACGCAGGATGGCCTCAAATATCGCCTCTATACCTAACGGGAATAGTTAGCATTCTCCAAAGAGCTTCCTTCTTGGGGTGAAATAAGTTTGAATCCTACTAGCCGCATGCTGTCGTTCAGGAGCCTAGGAGTAAGGGGGCCATCGGTGCTATAAAAACGGTTCTTTTCATTCTGTGGTTTGAAAGAAGAAGAGCCCAGGAATCTGGTCCCCAACAAAGCAAAGAGGCTTGGATCATTGTTTTGAATGTCTATTGGCTGTTGAGAAACATGACGTTGGGAGAGCCCCGTGTGTGCGCATGGGTCTTGTGTTGGGCCATCGTTTCCAGTCCCCACGCGGCGTTTCCTGTGGGAAGGGCAAAAGGGCAGAGCTGATCCCAGAGGCATCCAAAGGAGAGCCTGCAGACAGGCCGGTCGGGAGCAACGTTACTTTCAGTTGTCTGCCTTTTTTCTTGACTCATTTTGCCTTGGATTTCAAAGGCTTGCCAGTT
Organism: Rhabdophis nuchalis; assembly: GCA_039707465.1. Taxonomy (NCBI): domain Eukaryota; kingdom Metazoa; phylum Chordata; class Lepidosauria; order Squamata; family Natricidae; genus Rhabdophis; species Rhabdophis nuchalis. The sequence goes on from CM077651.1 coordinate 492,621, forward strand.
TTATAACACTTCAGTAAGCCCAATAAACATATTTCCTCCACGGAATTTGGATTTTTATTTCTCATGCCCAATATGGCTACTACCTTTTAAAAATATCATTAAAGCATATTTTATTTCTAAGAATGTTGTCGCTTACGGAAACAGGAAAAAATAGACTTTAAATCGAAGATGCAGAGCTGAGGCAGGTGACATATTAACCTGCATCTGGCTGACTGCCCAGAAGCAGAGAAGGAAGAAGATGCAGAGGTTGACCTCATAAGGCGGGACGTTCCCACCACATTCAGTTCCTTATTCTTCCCGAAGGAACCCGGGGTGTGTGTGTGTGTGTGTGTGTGTTGAAGGATTCCCCTGTCCAATTGTGAATGACTCCAGGGCCCGATGCTCATCTCCATTTCTTGGCTGGGGGAGCCTGTGTTAGTCAAAGACCATTTCCGTGGTCATGTGGCCAGCATGGCTCTATGCCAGAGGCGCATGGAACACAGTTACCTTCCCAGGGAAGTGGTACCTATTTATCTACTGGCGTTTGCATGCTTTCAAATTATTTCCCCTTATCTGAGTCGGTGTAGAAACCAGCAGAGCGGTGGCTTGAGGGAAGAAACCTGCCCCTCTGTCTACTTGTCTTAGCACGCAGTGCCCTATAGCGCCATCCTGAGGGGAGGAGATGAAACCATTTATGTCCAGGATGCGAGGGGTCTGCAGATCTCTTTTCAGCCCTCCTTCTGACCTGTGTAATATATAGGTCTTCTACATAGGCATTCCTTTATATTTCATTTCATTTAAAATTATTAAAAATAATTTTAGTAAATTAGCATATCCTTTGTCAAACCTAGCTAAAAAGCCATTCAGATAAAGCTATATGATTGCCACTATATATTTGAACCCTTGAAAAATTATCCTCTACCATGTTCCAGTTTTAAATACATTCACAAATCTGGGAATATCTTCTCCTTTCAAACGATCAAGATTAGGAATAATTCTAGAGCCATGGTAGTCTTGTAACTGAGTTGATACAGATAATTTATAGGACTAAATGAACCTGTTTAGTTATTTAATAAAAATCAATTTGTTCTATGTTAGCCAGCATCTGTGCTATTATGTCCCCCTATTCCAGCCAGTTATGTTACGTTAGAGACTTAAAGAATTTCTAAACTTGTAAAGATGTGTAGTAGAACAAATTAAAGGTGGGAAAACAGAGTACGATAGTGCCATTGATAAATCCTTATTATAACCTGCAATTATAATTTAATGTTATGTTATATATCATGTAAGGTAAATTTACACAGTGCATTAATCCAAAATCTGCTTTGCTTGATTTAGTGGGAACTCTGAAACAGGACAGGTATGGCTTAGCGTGTTGTGTGACTCCAACAAATTGTGATCTATTCTTTAAGCCACGGTTAGCCAAGCTCAGCATGGTGGGAGCTCCGTCCTGATGCGGAGCCTCTCTTCTGAAGGGCAGATCAGGGCTCCTGTCCACAGTTCCACACGAGGCTCCCTCTTCATTTGCAGCCTTACGGCCAGGACCTCCAGGGAGCCGAGGCTCTGCTGGGCCGGGTGGGAGAAATCGATCCTGGGGCTGCATTTGAGAGAGGAAATCTCTGGTGGGAGGAGAATGCTGACATTTAATAAAGAATATTTCACAGGCAGGAGGATTCGTAGGGAAACAAGTTCAGATGACAAAGCAAATCTAACTTAATTAGGAAATAAAGTTAGGCGCATGGAACCAACAATTAAATATGTAATTCCCATCTGTACCTGTTGGGATCACAGGGTCAAACTACATGTTACACTACCTGCGGGACAGGCTGCTGACCTGAGTCTTCTGGGCACCGCGCCGTCTCTGAGCCATGAGGCCCATGAACAAGCCTTAAAGTCCCCTTGGCTCTCTCGCTGGGAGCTCAAAGTCTTCCCCCGTCTTCAGGGTGGAGGTGAAAAAGTCCCTCCCGCTGGCAAACCCCTCTCCCCCCCCCCGGTCTATTATCTAGCTGCAGGTTGAACATTTAAGTCCTGAGAGCTTCTGACTGAAGGCATTGATTGTATCTAATTCCAGCACCAGCCCGGACTAAGTACAGTCATAATACGACTCAAATACTTTTCTGAATCCTGGACTTACTCATTTATTAATGAGAAGGAGATTTGTCTGAGGGGGGGAGAGGGGGGAAACTCAGATCAGGAAACCAGAAGAAATAAATAAATAAAAGGAGCGCATCATTTGCACATGAGAGAAATCACATCCCTGTGTCTGATCTGGACAAGCCGAGGGGATTGCGCTAGCCAAAACCTTGAACCAAAAGCCTTCCTTCACTGCAACCTCACTTCTTCATACTGGCAAGTTGGTCACCTTCCTTCTTAGGAAAGCGGAAGGAGACCGCAGGACAGGCTCATCCCATGCAGCCAGAAGACGGTTGCTGGGGACGGTTCAGTGTGGGTGTTGGCATTCATCACAGGTGCAGCAGAGGTTGGGGTGTATTTCTGCCCCAAAGTACATGAAAACAATTGTTTTTAGCTCGGTCCAACCTGATGGCAGTCAGCTGAACCATTGACAACCCCCCCCCCCCCTTAATTGCTGCACGCCCACAAACACGCAAACATGCAAACTTGGCTTAGCTTAGTCCCAGACAAGATTTCTTCGGTTAATGTTTCTAGGATCCCACAGAGGAAAGATGGAAAATAAGTCACCGAGGGAGATCTTGGAGAATTAGTGTCAATTATAGCAAACAGCCCAAGACTGGGTGGATCAATTCGAAGCAGGAAATTCATTCGGGCAGAGTGAAGAGTTTCCAACTCGCCTTCTTAGATTAATAGTTTGTCAGAACACGGAAACTCAAATAGGCCTTGTATCAATTTACCCCTTGCTAGCTCTCCTCTCTTCGTGAAACCTCTCCTCCACGGGAATGCAGCCGAGATTCTGCACGAGTCCCATCATTTAGGTGGTTTGGGTCAACGGTGCCTTTAGGATCACATTGGAGCAGTTCTGAAGGACTCTGGCACACAGCTGTGTCTGTACGCACGCACGCACACACACACACACACACCTCTGCATACACCTATAGGAAACCAGCCAGGCCAGGGAGAAACGACGAGAAAAACAGACTTACAAATAATGCAGAATGGTCTTTGGAGTCCTTTTTTTTATTAAAGCAACAGAAAATCCATCATGCGGGGTATTTCATATTATTATTATACAGCGAATCTGCCAGGCAGCTTTTGCAGCTCCTTCCATCAGGCAGACTTTGTGATGGCCTCCAGTTTTGCACAGTCACTAGAGTGTCGCACCATGAATTATTAAATCAGTGCTTCGTGGTAATACATAATTTCTTATCAATTATTCATGCTAATGTGTGTGTAGTTTACTTAATTGTGTTATTGACGATCAAAAGTAATTTCCTGAAAATCCTCAAGGACAGAAAATTTAATCAGCATAACTACTTTTCAGATGCAATGCTGTTAAGTGTTCTTAATTTGCTCAACAGTTCACTTATTTATGTACCTTTCTGGTGGAAAAATGAGTTTAATCAAACCATTAGAATGAAGACTTAGTATACGTAACGGGCAAATTCACCTGAGTGATCGGTAATTATGCTGCAATGGAAGCGAAATTGCTTCTATTTGGCAAACCGTTCTGATGGCGGAACTTTCGGAGAGAAAGAGGATTAAAAACTGAGCGTCTCGCGGTGGTGATTGGGAGGGTGGAGGAAAGAGGCCGGGGGGCTTCCCTTTCTTCCCGGACTGTTGGCGCAGCTTCGTTGGCAGGGAGAGCTGCTCTCGTTGCTCTTCGGATAAACGGCCCGTGATGGCTGGAGGCAAGAGGAGCTGGACGCCTGGCTGCAGGCTATCGCGGGGCGGGGGGGGAGGGCAGCTGTGCTTCCTGCCTCTTCTCTTTTGGGAACGCGAGGGAATCGGAGAGATCAACAGGAAGGTCAGTCCGGATCAAGTGTACAGAGAAGAAATAACCCTTTTGTAGTTTGGGGAGGGGGGGAGATAGGAGGGGTCGCTGGCCCCATCCTCTGCAAAAAAAGGAACACCGCAGGGTTGGTGGTCATCATCCTAAAGAAGACGCGTCTGCCTTTGTGCCAGAGAAATGCTCTCTGCATGCGTGGTTGGCACATGTTCAGCACTCTTCGGCTCACCCAGCTATTTAAGGAATACAGGTATCCTGTCAGTTGGGAAAACATCTCCAATCCTTAGAGCCTCTCTCTTCCTCTCTGGTTTACAGATCCACGGTTATAATTCTACAGGTCAAAGGTTCCCCCAGCCAGACACACTTCCGCCTCCTGTACTCTGAACTGCCGTAGGGATCAGAAGGGCGCCGACTCTACTTGCAATGGGCAGCTCAGGTGCGAAGCCACTGCAAGTGAACCCACAGGCACCTCCCTGTGTGTCTCCTCCCAACACCACGGGATCTTTGCCAGGGCAGAGGAGGAGCACATCTCCGCATTAACGGGTCACTCCTACAAAAAAAGGTGTGTGTGTGTGTGTGTGTGTGTAAGCACACAACTGGTTTCAGAAGACACCCAGAGAGGAATTAGGACAAGGGAGGAATTGGATCTGGAAAAACTGCAGCACCACAGCTTCTAATTAATTGCCATCATGAATCAAACTTTGGTTGAAAGTGATTGTTCCGGTTCTCCTGCTCTGCAGACGAGAAGGAAGGGAGGGAGGGTGTTTGCCTTCAACCTCTCAGGGGGATCTGGAGGCAGAACTAGAGGCGTTCATTTGTGTGAAATTTACAGTTTGCCGCAGCAAGAACCAGAGTCAAATCGAAAGAGGATTCTTGATATGGGAAGAGAACAGAGCAACAAAGAGGGGATCTGAGAACTGATTCATTTGCAAAATTCGTTTTGTAATAATCCTACAAACATTTACCTAGAAAGAAACTCTGCCGAATTCAGTGAAACTTATTTCTGGAAATACATCTACGGAATTATACTGCCAATGTCCCAAAATTAGATATAATTTACAGTCTGGCCTAAGATGTTTGTTTTTCCAAATGTTGCAAGCTTAAAAAAAAGTCCCTCCACCCATAAAACCTTTCAAAAAGATTACACTCTAAATGGAAGGGCTGGGCCATCACCCAAACGTTCCCTGGCTGGGCCCCTTGTGGAACCTCCAAAGGAAGGTACAGTGGATGGTTTCATGAAGTCATCTCTGATTCCTATAATGCAGGCTCAGTAGGCGCCTTCTCTCCTGGCATGGACAGAAATTCACCATCATCGGTACAATGAGGCTAAGCCTATTAGCAGGTACGTGATTTTGGCTTCCCTTTCTGCACATTACGCATCATTGCCCAAGTACCGGGGTCAATCGGCACATTCCAGCCTCCTGAACTGCGCTCATCGTGTTCTCATCCCCTCAGGTTCTGCCCTCGGAGATGCGGCTTTTCTTAAGGAAGAGGCTCACGGGTGCTAGGCGTACGGGAGGCCTTGGGAGATGTCTTTCTGTCTTCCGCCACAGCGGAGATCCCCTGATCTAGATCTCCTTTCAGCTGAGCTAATGGCAGGAGGTGCCGGCAGACTTAGTAGGGGCGATGAGGAACCTGAGGGAAGGGGAGCTACCGATCAGAGATAGCCGAAACAGGTGAGCGCCTGCGTCTTGCTTATTTGCAGCAACCGAGTCTTCTCCCAGTTGCAGGACAACCCGAGGAGGTGGACTTCATTTTGGCTTTGGAGGGCGTGAGGGGTCCCTGAGGGTGGGGGGTGGGCTCTCAGACGCTCTCCTCGCTCTCCTTTTGCTCCAGGCCCAAGAGGGGCTTGTTGTCCAAAGTATTCTCGGAGGCCGGCTTCGGCCCAGAGGCTGGGCTGGGGCTTGGGCTGCCGGAGGCCAGGAGATTGGCTGACTGCAGGACGGCTTCCGAGTGCTCCCGGGCCTTCATGCGCAGGGCGGCCACGCTAGCCGTGCGGTTGCTCTGACAGCCGTACGTGGGGAGGAAGGAGAGGCCCACGTGGTCAGGGACACAGCAGGAGCACAGAGGGCTACCTGAGGGAGAGAAAAAGGTGAACAGACAAAACCTCCAGAAGGGTCACAAAGGAAAGCCAGAGAGAAGCAGCAGAACCTGGTCCAGTTCAGAGACCACGTTAAATAGGGAAGCACAGATCCCAGTCTGGCAGAGATCGTAGCTCCAATGGGATGGGAAATATTTGCAAAGCAGAATCCAGGGCTATCAAGGACATTTTGGAGTATTTCCCTCAGACCATGGACTGTCCGGCAGGAGCCATAAGGCCTGCATTACAGCTGCCCTTTGAAGGTTCACAGCTGGGGCTTTCCTCAATCAACAGGCAACACCAGGCAGTGGGACATTCCTTCCCTCCAAAACCTTTGCCTAAAATAAGGAAGACCTTGCTGGCCACGCAACCTGGCTCAGCCCTGGACTTATTCCCTTCACACTTGATGCCAGGACCCGAAAGCCCCCGCGCTCTTTGGCTACAGATTAAGACAAGGGAGGCAAGGGGATAACATGTGCAGAAACATCTAGGAAATGTTAAAATGGGAGAAATGCTAGTTTAAGATCAATAACAACAGGTGTTCATAATAAGCCACAGTATGCCTTAAATTCATGAGCCCAAGATCTCTCCACTGAGTTGTATTAAGACAGAAGTAAATAGTAAGAAGTACATAAGTTAGTTTCTCACCATAAGGAGAAATTTCTGAATGGTGAGAGCCATCAACCAGTGGAACAGCTGGCCTCTAGACGTTAATGGGGGTGCCATCACTGGAAGCTTTCAAAAAGAGTCTGAAATGGTAGAGGGTCTCCTGCTCAACTGGGGGTTGGACTAGAAGACCTGCAAGTTGTCCTCTGCTCTGAGTTGCTGCTTCAGCTCCCCAACTCTCCCGCTGCCACAAGAGTAGCCAAGGGGCAGGAAAGGGAGTGACTTGCACGAGATCCCCCCAGTGCAGAAGGGCACAGGGAGAGGAGAGCCCTCTTTTGGAGGCCCCGGGACATGCCAGAGATTCCTCTGCTGGAATCTGCTTTCAGGCTCCTCCATAATGGCAGCACAAATGTTCCTTGGGCATTTCTTTCTCTCTCGGAATAGGGAAACAGGTGTAGGAGGCCTCTGACAGAGCTAATGCACGCATTTCACTTTAAAACAAATAACTACATAAATAATCAATTGGAAAAGGGAGGGCTGGCGTTTCTATCCCCCGAGGAAGCATTACCCCCAGGCACCAACCGCACTAAGATGGTAAAGGAATATATACGTGTGTGTATAGAGAGAGAGACATAGAGACAGAGATAAGAGAGGCTACCTATAAAAGCCACTGTCCCCTGACGTATCGGGAGCTGTCCATGGTAGAAGCCGCACGTGGCGGCCACAGCCTCTTCCACCAATAACTTTTTCATTTCTATGCAGACCTACATGCTGACGATCCCTTAACAGACGTTTGCACCCATTACGGTGGGACTCCTAAACCTCGCTTGGTGAACTGAAGCCCCTTTGGCGGACGGAGGAGGGCGACGTGAGCCTTAAGGAGGCCTCATGAAAACCTCCCCGGAGTCCCTGAGAGAATCCTGAGAGACAAGGATTCTGCGCTGGGGGGGGGAGCCTCCTCTGGAACGGACTGAATTGCAGAAAAGCTTTCGGTCTCCGGAGAAGAAGAGCAGCTCAGGCTCCACCAAGGCAAGGCCAAGGGCAGCTGTGGCCGATCTCATGCCGCCCGGGGGCCCCTTCGGCTGTGTAACAGAGCCAACCTCCAACCTCGGGCAAAGGGATCTCGAGCCAATGGTCCCTCACTAGGATTACCCCCGGGATAAGATGAAGTAAGTCACCCAAAACGTGGGCTTCAGTTTACGTAGGGTGGAACAAAAGACCTCTTCTCCTACCAATACATCCCCTTGTACAACTTCCAGTCTTGGAAGCGCTAATACTGGAATCTTTCAACTTATGCCCCTTTAGTCTCTGTCAGCCATCTCTCCTCTGCCAAGTCAAAGGTTTTGCCATTCGTATGGGAGCTCATGTGGCTGACCACGAAAGCTAGCGGGAGAACTCCACTGCCTTCTCCCTCCCTCCCTCCCTCCCTCCCTCCCTCCCTCCCTCTCTCTCCCCCTCCCTCTTTCTGTCTCTGCTGAGAGGTTTTAGGAACCGTTCAGCCTGGGCATTCCTGCTGATGATAAGGGGGAGGGAATGTCCAGTTTTCTGGATACGGCATCAAGGGATGTGCTGGGAGAGGGGGGGGGGCATAGCTGCCCTCCATCTTGTTTGGAAGGAAAGCTACCTTCGGCACAGCCCCAGGGTCTCCTGGTTAAGACGGAGGTCACAACTGTGCAACTGAAACTTCTGCTTCTGGTCATGGCAGGTATAAAGGGGCGGGGCTTCAACCACCTGCTTGTGGCTGCCCTCTTGACCCAAAGGTGCTTTTTCCAAAAGAGCCTCCGTGGGTTTTTTCCTCCCCCTTTGGAAACGTCTTGCTTCTCATCCAAGAAGCAACAGGCCTTTGGGGTTCCGCTAGCAGCTGCAAATCCCCAAATTTGACCTGTAAAGGATGTGCAGAGGCCCCTGCGGCACCCGAGAGAGTCTAGGAAGTGAAAGGCCAGGTTGCCATCCTGGAGGGCAACAGGCGCTGGAGCTGAGTTTGGGACTCAGCCTTAATGGTTCTGGGGTTCATAATAACCACAGTTCTTGAGCTGCCCTCCAGGCCCAATCCTGGCCATCCCGTGCTGAGCCCGGGCAACCCTGGGGGAGCCTGTCAGCCCCTCTTCAGAGGCCCCCCCCAACCGAGCCTTCCTGTGTGCAAAGCAGAAAGCCTCGCCCTCCATCTCCAAAGCAATGGGGAAGGCTCTGGTGGGCTCAGCAGTGGGCCCGTGTGGAGCTCCGTCCTTGGTCTTCTGCCCAAGCACAACGGCCATTATTTTAATTTCACATGGTTTACCAGCTCCTTCTTTTCCAGGAGCCAGCCCAGCAAGCTTTTGTATTAATGCCCAAGCACTCTTGGGACCAAATGCCTCTTGTAGTGGCAGATTCTGTTTAATTAAAAAGGACCTCTTCCTATCCTCACAGAAAGAGCCTCCTGGAGATTCTGCTGCCTGAGCACCACAAACCGGATCTACCCGGGCAGACAGACTGGATCTTTCCGCCATCAGAGTGTTTAGGGCGTCTTGTCTGAATCTTGACTTAAAGAACAAATGGGATGGATGAGAAGAAGCTTAACCTTGGCCAGCCCAAAGGAGACCAAGGAAGAGGACCAGGGCGGTTGCAGAGGCCTGGGTGTTCTCCGGATGTCCTCAGAGAGCATTCTCCGGGCAGGGAGGCCAAGAGCCGGGGGTTCTCGGGGTGTCTGGCCAGGGTGGCCTTGCCTTCCTCACCTGACATCCGAATATCCCGCTCTCTCTCCCTCCACGGTGGGCTGCTTTCTAATACCTCTCATTGCACTTTTGCTTGGCTCCACTTCCACCAGAGGTGGGTTTTGCTAAGGTGGACTTTCTTTTCTTGCCCCATCGATGCATTTTCATTCTTTAACTGGTTTAATTCTTTTCCATCCTCATTTTTGCTCCTGCTAGTTCCCGTGAGCCTCCGAATAAATCCGATGCATACTTTCCGTGGCTTTGGTAGCCGTCGGTCTGAGCTCCCCCCTCAGCTCTGCTCTGTAGGATTAGCACTCGGGGCTCCCCATCCTCATAATGACACAGTTTAACCTCCATGGTACACGGGAGGAGGGGGCCCCTAAAGAACAGGGAGGGGGCCCTTTCAGGGCAGGAGGGCAGGAGAGCAAGAGAAATGGCGACATAAGTACCTACCCGTCATTTTCCCAGTCCTTAAAACCTTCAGCTACTGCGACCATCAGCTTGAATGGCTGCATTTTCCTCCCCCCACAATCCAACCCATCTGGGCTACAGCAGCCCCGCGTCGCCTGCCCTCCCCTGGGCATAATAACGCCAGGTGCCTCTCTGGTTGGTCCGAGGGGTAATATTTCAGCCGCTTTCCAGGCGCTGCTTTGGGCCCCGTGTTGAGGCCTTTTATTTACATGCATTTGATGCTCTCGAGAGTTTATTTCTGATTAGAAAGCATGTTAATTGATCTGTTGCATCACTTCAGAAAATTGCTAACACGGGACCAAAAAGAAAAAAAGAAAATCGTTAAGAAAGTCAAATTCTACCACATGTTAGGCAAAGCTTAAGCAATGTTTGTATTTCATTTTTAAGTGCAGTGGGATACTGAAATAAGTCAATAAATGCAGCTCAACTGTCCCTGGTAAGGTTGCTGCCACTTTAAGTAAACTCACCTGAAGGAGCCCACACACAAAACACACACTTTAGTGAGAATAACAGCCTAACGTCGTTTTCTTACTTTTGCCTCGTAACCAATGGACGGATGGCTATGGACCCACCACGGCCTTGTTCAATTGAGACCCTCACATAACCATGGCCAGATTTTACCATTGGTAAAGCGGGACACCATTGCAGGGGGGGAGGGGCAGTGGCCTTTCCCAGCCCCGCAGCCGCCAGAGAGGATGCCTTGCCCCAGCCCCCCGTCACCATGCGCTATTCCCATAGCGGCCTGGGCGCGACCGGGGGGGGGGGTAGAGTGGGGCCGGGTGGGGGCAGGTGCTCTGCACGCGCTCAGAGTTGGCCTGCAGCCAGGGCAGCGGCGCGGGGTGCAGGCAGGAAGGAGTGGCTGGAGCAGGCTGGTGGGCAGGCTGAAGGGGAGGGCCGGCGAGGGAGGAGCGAATGAGCAGTCAAGCAGGCAGCAGGCAGAGGAGGAGGAGGAGGAGGAGGAGGAGGAGGAGGAGGAGGAGGAGGAGGAGAGCTGTGCGCCTCGAGTCCCTTCTGGGAGAGAGAGCGGGTTATAAATTAAATTAAATTATTATTATTATTATTATTGCAGCCAGAACCCGCGCGGCCCTGAACTTTGCGCTGCCGCTGCCACTATGCACTGAGAGCAGCCAGCCAGGAGCCCCACCGCCGCCCGTCCTGCCATGGGCGCCAGGCAGGGCTCCCGACCGGCCGCTCTCAGCACATCGCGGCAGCGGCAGCACAAAGTTCAGGGTCGCACGGGCTCCGGCTGCAGCCCCGCCCACACAGCTCTCCTCCTCCTCTACCTGCTGCCTGCCTGGCTGCTCCCTCGCTCCTCCCTCGCTGGCCCTCCCCTTCCACCTGCCCGCCAGCATGCTCCAGCCACCACTTCCTGCCCGTGCTGCTGCCCTGGCCGCAGGCCGCCTCTGGGCGCATGCAGAGTGCCCACCGCCCACCCGGCCCCGCTCCACCGCCCCAGCCAAAAATTGGGACTTTTTTTAAATGCCGCGGGACGCAGGACAAATTGTTCAAAAGCAGGACTGTCCCGCCAAAAGCGGGACGTCTGGTCACCTCACTCTCACATCATCTTTCTTTGACTCAATGGAGAGAAAATTAGACCAGCAGCTTCAGTCAGACCCTTGTCAACGCCACGTTCTTTGCTACGAATAAGGCAGCAATGCCCACCCTTGGGTTCTTCTGGCCAATGTGCCACAGGCACAACCAAAATCCAATTTTATCCCAAATATCCTCACGTTCTCCATAAAGAAGATGCCGGGTCCTCTAATCTAGAGATTACAATACAATACAATACAATAGCAGAGTTGGAAGGGACCTTGTAGGTCTTCTAGTCCAACCCCCTGCATGGGCAGGAACCTTATACCATTTCAGACAAATGGCTGTCTAACATCTTTTTAAAGACTTCCAGGGTTGGGGCATTCACAACTGCTGGAGGCAAGCTGTTCCAGAGGTTAATTGTTCTTACTGTCAGGAAATTTCTCCTTAATTCTAAGTTGCTTCTCTCCTTACGTTGCCGTTTCCCACATCCCTCCTCCCCAACTGAGAGGTGCAACTCATGAGCAGGTAGACCTTCTACCAAACTTCTCAACCCACCCAGGAACGCTTGGAACAAAACATATTTGGCTCATCCATTCCAAGAATCTGCCATCTCCTATATTCTAAATTACAAATACACAATTAGTTTTCCATTAGGTTAGAGCAAATTCTGCAAAATTGATCTGGAGCACCTACTGTTGCTATATTACATCATGCTTGAAAGGCAGAGCTCGGACATAAATACTTAATGTAATAAATACAGTCTGAAATATTTGATCCACTTGACAGTTTAATTGATCTGCGACAGACAGACTGACAGGAAAAATTAAATTAGTCCTGCCTCATTTCTGCCAAAAGCACATTTTGACTCGAGGTACTTGAATTATAGTTTGGTTCACAAAAGATCCCATTTATACAGTTACCACTCAAGGAGAACGGGAGCCGTCCAGGCTCTGGATTTCAAGAGGCCCCTGGCGGGTGACCCCGTTCTCCTCTCGGAGCGTTTGGGGCAGGAATGCAAGACTACAGGGCAAGAACAGGCCCTTTGCTGGCTCCCCAAAGGGGCGAGGGGGGAAGGGAGGGAGGGAGGGGGGGCAAGAAGGGTGAGGTTTTTTAAAGGGGTAAATACACTGTGATTGGGATCCCAGCCCCCGTGTGGTCCAAGAACCAATGGGATCTCTGCATTTCTGACTTAAAGCCGTTTGGGATAAGGAGAGCTTTGAGTGGCAAAAGTCCTCCTGGGGTTACCCTTTCCACCTGAGGCCTAAAGGGGCAGGGCGCAAACTGGTCCCCACCTGGTCCATGGGGATGGCTGCCCTGTCCCCTCAGAGTGAGCAGGGCTGCTTCCGACCAGCGGCCTCCCTTCCTCAGGAAACGATGGAGCCGGGTTTCTCTGGAGGGAGGCTGAAGGGGGTGGAGGGTCACTCAGCCCACCACTCTGGCGAAAGAGAGGGCAGGAGGACATCGGCAAAAGGCACCGTGTTCACCTGATGGGTCAGAGGCTCCCCTGCCATCATGCTTGGGGAATGTGAAGTTGAATACTTGGTCCACCCAAAAGTGCCAGTGAAGGGGTCCTACGTTCCGGTTCCCTCCTTCCACCCCCCACAGGGCGTCTCTCCTGGGCAGTCAAGAAAGCCAATCGGTTCCGCTTGCTCCTCCTTGCATTTACCCAGCTGACCCTAGGCAGAAGGACTGGGGAAGGCGGAAGGACTGGCCACTCAACTTCATCGCAAACAGACTTCGTTCCAAAATTCCCCAGTGGCTTTTCTGATATTGGCCCAGTTCCATCTCCACACATTCTACCTGGAAATTTCATCTGTTCTGAAAATGTTCTGTGATGTTTCCTTCTAGTCAAGAGGAAAAACTCAGTTTCCCAAATCTGGCTTCTCACTCAAGATTGCCTCTTATTCCACCCAAGTGGGATATTTTCTGCAATGTTAAATTAGGTCCAGCTAATTTAAAATTAAATTAAAACTGCAAAATAGCAATATATTCCATTAAAACTCTTCCTGAATTTGCAGTCTGGCCCTGAAGCCTTGGCTACATGTACAGTTCCTAGAGTATCATCAATATGGAAACGTGGTTTAGTTGTGTCCAAACTTTTTATAATATACATTATTATTACAATTGATAGTATTTATTATTTAAAACTTTGGAATAAGGAGGTAAAATATTCCATACAAGCAAACAAGGACAATACGTTTTTAAAACAGGAAGTATATTATGTGACTAACTCAACTAAAGCTTCCACATCTACTGAACTTTTCAGAGAACGTCTGAAATGTACCATTTTGTAAAAGGGCAATATGGATGAGGCAATACTTAAAACATACAATATCCGTTTGTTCAATTAATATCCCTTTTTGGTTTGACGTTCATAAACATGTTTTATGGTTTTGCAAATTACGGAGTGAAACTCTGGAATGCATCATTGAATGAAGAATTAATATCAAGCAAGGGGATAAGAAAGAAGATAATTAGTCAAAAGTAGAAAGGATGTTACAGACCTTCAATCTGGGATTACAGAATGAAGAAGCTGCACAGCAAACCACTGGCGAATGGCATTTAGTACGTCAAGATTTGTAACATATTCTTTTAAAGAGTGGCTGAAGGTTTTATGCGTGCGAGTTTTTCTTTCTTTTTATTTTGCATCAAAGGAATAAAGAAAGTTTTAAAAAACCAAAAAAGAGGGTAACTGCCAAATATACAAAATTTACCAGGTTAAAGAAATACAGATCAACATATAGAACTGGAAAGTATTGGACCGAAATGTATTCAACTATTTACTTAATTAAACATGTACATGTAAATAAAGGCATTCAATGTATCATTAAGATTTAATTTTGTATTATTAATTTTATATTATAAATTTTATATAGCATGTGTAACTCTGCTGATTTGAATGGAAATGTTCTGCCTGCACTAAAGCCAAGAGCTGCACAGCTGTTCAAACAGCTGGGCTGAAACGGGATGTTCAGAACCAAAGCAACCACATGCTGGCTTAGCGTGATGTAGAAAACCATCTTGTGGCAATGCGCTCCCATTTATGGTAGGATTAGCTGGCCATGATAACCGACTTTCTTTCGCAAAACAGAAAGAGGAGCCACCACACTTCATCAAGTGCTGTTTCTTTAACCCAACACCACTCTTCCCATTCTAGGCCTCTGCCGTTTCAGTGGGGCCTCCTGGAAAGAGACCAAGCCTCTGAATGGAAGCCTTGAGCCACAGCTCCGGCTGGGATCAATGGATCCATTCAGAGCGATCAAGAGCATAAGGAAGGCCTAAAGATGCTTTCAACCGAGCAGCGAGGAGTGTGGAGGAGAAGCATCGTCAATGCCTGTGAATTCGTGAAACAACTTCCCACCCTAAATGTCTTCTCTCTCCGAGGGCATCAAGGGAGCCTTAGCCAGAAGGCCAGAAGAAAATCTCCTCCTTGGCTTTGCCCACCCAAAATCACCTGGAGCCCCCCAGGAAGCCCCTGCCTGGGGTAATTTTCAGCTCAGTCCTTCCTCTTCCTCAAAAGCCCCACAATGGAGCCTCCAGAAGCCCTTCTGCAAGCCCAGCCCTGAATGGCCCTGATCGATCCCTCACAGCTGCTTTGATGTATAATGCAAAAGCTACTTTCCCATCAATGGAGGAGGAGGAGGAGGAGGCTCTACCCAGGCAGAAGCAGCCATGCAAAAGACAGGGAGCAGCCGCCATGGGTGTGTGTGTGTGGGGGGGGCAGCTGTGGAAGTCCTGCCCTGAGCCAGGGTTCCTGCTTTGCTCTCCGATTCGCTCCAGGTAAGGAGAGGGCCATTCTCTGAGAGCAGAGAAACCGAAGGTTCCTGTTGGCCTCCATTAATGATTTTGCAATTAATGAACTGCCTCTGTCCATTAAGGAAGTGCGCTGGGCACTTGCTTTTAAGCCCGCTCGCTTGGACTGCTAAGCCCTCGTCTCTGCCTAGAGCATAAATAAAACAAGGGGGCGCGAGGCAAAGTTTCTCAGTCTCAGCGACCTGAAGGCGCGGCCGAGGAACTCTGGGACTCAGAGTCCACCCCGCAAAGCCTTCCAGAGGCCGAAGCGGAGAAACATCGGCACAAAGGATTCTCCCTTTGAGCGGCAACAGCCACGCTGCCTGGCAGAGGGTGGGCGTGGCTTTGTGAGGCTAAGCGACCTCTTTGGCTCCACCCATCCACGCCCACCTGCTCTCCGTGCCAGGCTGCTCCTTTCCAGGGAGAGTGAGGACGTCACACAAGGGATGGCAAAGGACGCCAGCTGCTAAAAGGGGGAGCTGGGGGGTCTCGGATATGAAAAGGGGGCATTGCTTTGCTTCCTTCCACCAGGCCCCTTTCCCAGCCTTCCCCTGCTTCCCGATTCAGGCTTTCTACGGGATGGAGCCCCTTCCCACTGGGCCCCGGGCTCTGCATTCGACTGGCACGCCTTCTGCCACTTTGCAACAGAGAGAAAGGAACACGCAACATAAGGGTGGGCCTTTGCGTAGTCACCCTTGCGCTCCTGATTTGGTTGATCGCCCCACCCCCATTCCTCAGATGCCCCCGAAACGTTGGGCCTGGACCGCCTTGGCTTGCCTCAGAAGCTAAGCAGGGCCTGGCCAACCCCCACTTGGAAGAGAAGCCCGAACTGGACACGCTCACAGAGGGAGGGGAAACCCCCTTCCAATAAAGCATCATGGAGCTACGTAAGGGAAGGACTGCAGCCTCAGAGCCCATTGATTGCACCTCCAGTGTCCATGCCTCCCCGGGGCCTCTGCCGAGAGAAGCAGCAGATGGCAGAAGGATTAAGCAGGACCCTCCTCCCCCCCCCCCCCCCGAAGCGGAGCTTTTGAAACCAGACCCAGTCCACTGCTGGACAGGTGTGAATCTGGGGCCTGGGCCTGGCCCAATGCCCCCCCCCCTGAAGACCTCTCCTCTGGAGCCTTGCGGGTCGCCCAATCCTTTGGAAGGACAATGCCAGAATTACGGAAACAGGAGAGACTGTAGCAAGATTTGCGCAGTCCAGTTCTTGTGAAATTCTGGGGATGCACAAGTTAGCTCTGTTCTAACCTAGAAACTCATCTGATTGCAACTTTAGGTTGTGTTTAAAAAAAGGGCTAAGAAATATGGTTATTTTTGCCCTGCTTGCATCCCTGCAATGGACCATCTATGATATATTCATGGGAATATCCCAGCCTGGCCCTGCTTCTCAGCTTTGATCCATCTCTAGGCTAAAAAGAAGAGGAGGAGGAAGGAAATTCTTGATGTAAATGTTAAAACAAATCTTTGAGAAAATATGACCCTCTTACACATTACTCCCACCAGTTCAGAATCTCTGCCACCATGAATGATATGGGTATCACCCAGACCTCTGCCTGTAAAAGAGACAAGATACCTTCAGTTTCCACTGAGGGATTTTTTGTTGGAAAGGAAGATAAATGAAGGCCAACTCCTGAAGTCCACCAACTTCTAAAACTCTTTCTGAATAGTTGACGTTTGAACAAGGTTTCTCATCTGCCCCATCTCTCCACCACCCACCACCCCAACCTGTGTCCATGAGGGTCCAGGGCCCTGAGAGGCCCCTAAAGGTGCCCTGGCTAAGAACACCACTCAGCTTAATCAGCCTTAATACCAGCTAAATGCAAATATATCACTTTATCAATATTTACATTAGTTAAAATACCAGCTTTGTTCAATATGCATCAGTCTTGGGAAAGTTTAGCTAAAAGTACAGTCTGAATCCCCCTCTCCATTCTCTCTTTATGACAACATTGGATAACAAAAATCCTACAAAACCAGACTGGCCTGCATCACACACTGCCCTTCCTGCCACAGGACAGTGTGACACTGAAAAGCTGATGCAACCTGTACGTTGCCACAGGGCCCACAAATCACAGCATGGATATAATGCTGGGACTTACTTGTGTGCATAAAATTATATTTGAAAAAAGTACACCCTGTTCTACTTTTATTTACCCAGAAAAGGAGGGGGGGAGGGTGAGCTAGAAGCAGCGTGGGCTCCTAGCACTGCTGGCGTCCATCATTCAGCCGCTCTCAAAATCCTTCTCCTTCCTTGTGGGCAGCCATCAACTCTATTGATGGTGGGAGGCGGCCAGCACAGCTAATGGGGAGTTACAGACCTGGAACTCGATGCTTGGATCCCCAGAGGGCACCGAAGCGAGACTGGAGGCCAGAGAGAGAATTTCCTGGCTGAAGTTCCCTCCGCGCATCCTTGAAGTCCATTTGAATCACATCCTCTGAATCCGGCTGACTCAGGGCAGGCGCACCCGAGGCAGCGGGATCAGGCCGACCCCCATCGATTCCGCCACGTCCCATTTGATCCAGCGCTCTGATTCCACTTGCCATTTCAATTCAGGTGTTCAAATTGAAGGCAGACCTCCGAATCAAAACGTTTATGTCTTGTGGGTGCATTCTCTAAACACAAGCAACGCCCCCCCCCCCGCCCGCCCGCTCTCGTGTTGCAAACAAGGGTGCGTAACAGGGAATCAAATCCACAAGTGACTTTAATGCAAACAACAACCCATCTGACCGGACTTTAGCAATGCCTTTCTAACCTTTAACTAACACACTGGTGTTGATCAATGGTCAAACTGTGGCTGTCACCTCTTGATACAGGAAGCATCCAGAGCGAAAGTGAGCTCCTCCCAAGAGCAAAGGCGGCTCTTATCCGTGCCTATCCCATGCGCAAAGGAGCATAGAAACAAGGAAGGCTAGCCAGGAACTCCAGAGCGATGCAAAGAAGTTAAAGTGGCATGAAAGAGCAGCCCTGGCTCCGGCCATCCTGCCTGGCCGCCTGAAGAGGCCCTGCAAACCTCCCTCCTGACACCAGGGATACAGCTGGTCTCCCCAGGCCCAGAAAAGTGGCCCAGAGGGTCGCGTCCTGTGGAGAGGAAGCCAGGGCAGGGGCACCCCCAGGGCAAACCCCAGGGCTGCAAAGGGGAAGCAGCCGGTGGGAGACGCAGGGAGCTGAGCGGAAGGGGGGATTCACCTGGCAGGACAGGCACTTCCCTTAAAGTCCATCGAGAATGTTGCTCAGCTGGCATCAATAAGGAGGGGGGGGGACCCCTAAGACTGTGATTTTTTGGGAGTCCTTCACAAAACTTGTTCTTTCTGCTGCTTTTGGCCCAAGGAGGCCAATGGATGCCATGGAAAAACTCTCCTGCTTCAAAGGGGCCGGAGGGGGCTTCCACTTAAGAAGGAGGCAGTTGCTAAGGCTCCACCCGCATCTGGTCATCTCCCTGGGGGATCAGGACCTTCCTCCGGCCTGCCCTGCCGGGGCTGGCTGAGGGCCGCAGTCCCTGCTCAACATTGCTGGAGCAGAGAAGCTCTATCGTCTGCTGTTCTTCAGCCGCAAAGGACATTGTCCTTCCTTCAACAAAGGGCGACATTTTCTTCAAACCTCAGAACGGCAGGAAAGATTTTCCTACTAAAAATCATCATTTTTTCCTCTCTCTCAGTATATTTTCTTTCACATTCTCTCCGTTTTCTTTTCCTTCCCTTACTCTGCTGCTCCGTAGTTCTCTCTTTCTATTTTGTAACTTTCTTGTGTGTTTTCCTTCTCCCATCGACAGGGGACAAAGCAAGGAAAGGTTGGGAGTCAGTGAGACCTCCCCTCCCCCCAACTGTCAGGCACCAGCCATCAAAACCACCTGAAGCCCCTCAAAAAACATCCAGAGGTTCCGGGAGACCCTTGGGGAGGGATGTGTTGTACAAAGCCTGCTGCTGGGGGAAAGGGTGGATTCTAAGATGGAAGCAGGGCTCCCGGGGGAATTCCCTCAGAGCCCTGGTCAAGGTTAAATTGGAGGAACCTCAATTCCCAGAATCCCCAGCCGGCATGGGCAGAATTCCGGAAGTTGAAGTCCCCACATCTGAAAGTTAGCAGGGGTTGAGAAACGCTGCTTAGAGGAATGATGAAAAGGGTGATTTTTTCAAACAGTTTGAAGAGAAGCAAGAAAGAAGCAGGGCAGAGATGCCCACCAGAAACAGGCCACGGAGGGAGGCCCACGTTCATCTGGGGGGAAATCAGCGTTTTACTGAATCAAAGCTTCTCTTGAGGCCACGGGGGGGGGGGTGTCGGCTAGCCCAGCCCTTTGGCCTTCGCTTCTTCCTTCTGCACATCCAGCTTTGCCCAAAGAGAGGGGGGCAGGTGGGCAGAGGGAGATTAGCTCTGCCAGAGAACCTTCCTCACTTGAAAATCCACTTTTGATATGCGGGAAGTTTTCCTTTGGACAGGATTTGCCTGGAGCGGCATAGAGGGGAAGAGGCGGAGGCCCTTCGGAGGGAGAAGATGAATTGACAGAGGTGGCTGGGTCCGCTCAGCCTTTTCGGTCCAGCACTGACAAAGCTCCTTTCCCAGCACGTTTTAAACCCCAGCCTAAGAATCCTAAGCCCGGGGGGGCGGGGGGGGGGGCAGGTGAATTGTCCTCCCAAGGCTGGACAGGATTTCTCCTTCCCAGCTCAGGGATTAACCGGTTGCATCTCAAATCAGGCCTCCGTTTCCAAGAAGCCATTTCTCTGCAGGCACTTAGCCAAATATAGTAACAGCCCGAATGTTGACTCAGAAGGAATAGTTCCATCGATTTTAATTGTATCTCCTCCCAAGTAAGATTGCATCTTAAAAAATTAATAAAATTTAATTTCATTTAGAGTTGGGTCCCAAACATACAATAATAAAATTGAACATTTAACCGTGAAGTCAGAGCGCGATGTACAGAACCACCAGCTCTGCCAAGAAAGCCCAGCCGGCTCCCTGGCACTCCGGGAGCGAAGTCCGGCTCAGCCGAAGGGGCCGGTGCTTCTGACTGCTGGAGGAGGCAGAGCCCCGCTGCACATCGAGCCTCTTACCTTTGAGGGACGCTACTTGGGACAAGGCCTGGGCGTAAGTGGCCGTGTTGAGGAGGGTCCCCGGCAGGCAGGAAGGGAAGAAGGATCCGGAAGGAGCAACCGCTCTGCTGAGGCTGCAGGGGAGGAGGGGGGAGGGAAGATGACAAGCAAGCAGTTCAGGAACGGATCAATCCGCTGTCCCTCAGCGTCATCTGCCCGCCTTCAGGAACAGGGACAGCCTGAGAAACGGCGGCTGCCCCTAGACGGAGGTTGGCCATCACATTCCTTTGAAGACCCAAAGCGGCCACCGGCTAGTGTGGGTCGGAATTTCACTCAAGGTGCCGGTGTTGACCTTTCAGTGCTAAATGGCCCCGAACCAGAGCGCCTCCATTAGGTCTACCCTTGGGGCTTTTCGGCCGACCATTAAGTTCTTCTCCAGGTCCCATTACTCCGGACGGGCAGGTCCTCTTCTCCAAGAGCAGGACTTTCCGGCAAGCCTCTTCCAAGCCAAATGGTAACTTACCAATTCCATTAAGCTTTTAGAGGATAATCGGCTAATTCCTCTTCTTTGGGTTGCCTGTTGCTACTAATCTACTGCTTAATTGTTCAGCCTATTGATATGTTTGCAGGGTGATCTACTAAGCGGCTCCCTCGCTCTCCAGAGTGCGGGATGTGGACTAATGGATTGAATTTACAGGATGGCAGATTCCTGTCCTGAAGTGTCCCCAAGAGCAGCTTCACTGTAGTACGGGAGAGCTAGAGCAGGGCTTTAAAACTTGTGGACTTCAACTCCCAGAATTCCCCAGTCAGCACAGGGGCTTATTTTTTCTGTGCAACTCTGAAAGAGGCCATTGTCCCTTTCATTCTGATTACTGCCGGCAAAACCCACTCTTTTTATGTTAGGACCACTACAGGAGGCCCCGTGGCCTCCATGTACTTTATACGTCTTCCCACGGGGCGTATAGTGTCCAGCCAATTTGTCCCCTTGGTGAGCCAGGTAAAAAGCCTGCCAGATGTGGCAAAGGCACCAAACCCTCCAAGACACAGAGAGAGAGAGAGGCACGGGCACTGCGCAAAAGTTGAGACGAAAGTTGCGAGAAGCACAGATGAGGAGAGGCAGAAGCATCTGGCTTAAGAAGGGTGGTTCTTAAGGGGAAAAAAGGAAAGTAAGGAAAGAGGAGGCTGTGGTCAGGAGGTGAGCAACAGCCATGGCAACGCAATGAAGTTCAGCTTTAAAAGACATTCCAGAAGGAGGAGGAGGACGACTGGTCCTGCCCCCCACTTTCCACCTGTGTAGGAACATGGGAAGGACGAGAAAGTACGTCGAGCCTCATCGATTTCTTCCCTCTGTGCAACCACAAAGGACTTGTGCCACACAATTGCAAGTCTTCTTATAGGAAGGCCAGGAGAGAACCCATCCCTGGTGCTTGGAGAAAGGGGCTCGGAAGCCCCTCCTGAGCACAACTCCCAAATCCCCCACCCCACTTCTCCTTCCACTTCGGTCCAGGTCCCTCTTTGCATGAATGGCATCCCTTCTGCCCTCCTTCTCTCTCTTGCCCCACAGAAGCAAGGGAGCTCTTTCCCATTTCTTCTATGTTTCCAGGACTAAGAAGCTCAGCAGACAATAGAGTTCTGTCTTCATTAATGTTGCCTGCTTAAGTATGACCTTGCGTTGGAGCCATCTGAACATCTTCTTCTCTGTTATAGGACACGCCTCCTTTTAAATCTACATGACATCAATTCATTCACATTACTTGGCGCCTCCCTTAGATTTAATTTGATGTTTGGGACGGGGAAGACTAGAAGGACCTTGGACAGCTCCCCACCTTTCCTGCTCCAGAAGCCTGCAGTTAACCCCATGCAGCCAAAGCTCACCTCTGCTGAATCTCCAGGCTCTCCTTCTTATTCCGAGGTGGGTCAACGGGGGAGGGGGAGCTTAAATTTCTTCCAGGGGGTGTCACTTCCGTCACGGCCTCCTTAGAACCTTCTGGATCTGAAGACCCTCTCTCTGTTTTCCTCCATTTAGCTCTTCTATTCTGGAACCAGACCTGAATCAGGTGGGAGAGAAGTACCGAGGATCCTTGTGTGAACATTAAAAAAGCAAACAATCTTCTAAGAAGGCCTAAGAGGTTCTAGGAGAAGGCCGTGCTCGTGTGCTCTAACCGTCTCCAAAGAATAGGAGAAAAACAAAGAGCATATATGTGTGTGTGTACATGTGTCTATGCAATTGTAAGGCCACCACAACTGCAAAATCATTTAAAATGTCTGCAAAAAGCAGGCTGAAATGTAGTTTGAATCCCTCGCTACTAAAAGAACCGGTCCTGCAAATCAGAGTGCGATTATTTTAAATGGAGAATTTGACTTAACTTGGCTGTGCTTTTATTGTGTTTATTAGTGGCAATGGAGCTTTCTTAGTTACGGGGCAAGGAAAACCACCATTAAAAAGATGATTACAGTGTGCTGAGTATCATTGTTCTTATTATCACTCCATTTTTATTTAGCCTGCTTTTAATTGCATGTATCAGCAAAGGCTGAATAATGATTTTATCTGCATTCCAAATTTAGGAGTTAAACGCAAAGCCAATTGCAGACACTTCCTTGTGCCTTAATTGAATGAAGGTCACAGCTATAACAACATTTAATTGAGCTATTTTTCATTATCATATTTTAATGACTTTGCAATGACAGTTTGCCGGCTTCTGAAGAAAAGGCCTGATGAAGTCGTTTATTTTCGTATTTAGTTTTTGTTTGACAACATCATCTTCGATTAAGGCAGGGTCTTTCAGCGCATTAATCATATTTGAATGAGCAGAGGGCAGGAGTGTAAACAGAGCTTCTTCTCCGGCTGTCCCAGCATGAAAGCAGACCCCCAGCTCCATTGTCTGCCTGCCTAAGACTCGGCAACAAGGCTAAACGCTATAATTGTCACCACCCCTATCTCGCCCTTGCACCTTTCAGGGAGAAGTTATGATCTCCTGAATGCTCCGTAATTGTCCCATTTATCTCAATTTGCAGCACAGTCTTTAGGCACCAATTGCTAAAATGGTGGGAGGGAAAACTTCAAACCGACGTAGCTCCCATGTACTGGCAAAAGGGAGATTTCAATGTCCAAATAATAATAATAATCAGTTTAATTTCCCTGCACATGACCAGTGATTCATGTTCAGATTTAATAATCATGGTTGCGTAATCTGATTATGGAAGAAATAATTTGTTTACAATCCCCAATTTACTGCAGTGAATTCCATTATCTCTCCTCAGCCATTGGGTTTTAAGAGATACTAACATGACCCAGGGGAAGGAGAGGCATGCTATTATATTTCCTACAATTAGATCTTTGCATAATCTTAACCCCAAGCACCTACATAAAAAGAAGACAGAAACAGCAGGCAGGAAAAGCCCCATAAATAACATATGTGGGCATTAAAAAAACTTGGCTCTTGCTAAATAAGAGGTGTGCATGTGTGTGTGTGTCTGTGCGCACGCGCATGCAGATGTGGAGCTATTTGGCACCTGGTTCCCTTTTCCAGGGTCTGTTTGCACATGGAGGTGCCCCCCCCAGAAGGCCCAGCCAGATGGGTGTCAAGGGGAGGGGGGAGCACCCTTTTAAGCAAGGCTCTCCCTCTTCAACTGCAGGGTTAGAAAGGATTACCCCTTTTGCCCCCCAGGAAAGGCCGAAAGAAAAGCAGGCTCTCCTGGGGAACCCTCCCTTCGTGTCCAGGGCTGAAGGGGCTCCTTGGGGCCTTGATCTCAGAGGCAGGGGGGGGGTGTTAAAGGGAAGGCTACCCCTGCCTGGGGCAACCCAAACGCTGGAATTTTGCACTAAGAAACGTGGGGGGGGAGGGGGCGTGTTTCCTACCGTGTTCTTACTGCCATTCCACCCCCCCCCCCCTCCCGGTTTCCCTTAAGGAAAAAAACGACATGAGCCACCCAGAGGCAACGGGGCACCGGTGGCTTCCTCCCTGGGAAGACTCTCTGCTTCCCTCCCCTGAATGAATATGAAACCCGAAGCGCTCCTAAAGAGCGAGCGTCTCTGCAGCGGGAGGCTCCTACGAAGGGATTCACAGGAGTCCTCCAGAGAAACGCCTCTTCCCCGCATCCAGGAGAGAAAGCGGCAGGGCCACCGCAGCCAAAGGGCGCCCAACCCGACGAAAAAACAACGCGCAATTCCACTAGTGGATAAGCTGCTGCCGGAGACCTTTGGCTAAACGGGACCCTGTTTGAACGCCTTTCATCCGTTCTGACACCCAGAAAGGAGGAAAAGCCAGGAAATGGGCTTTTCCTGGCTTTTCCTCCTTTCTGGGTGTCAGAATTGGTGGAGAAACAACCCCCCCTCTCTCTTTTAGGGGTGGAAAAGGATTCGCCCCTTTCCCCAAAAGGACGAAGGGGCGCAGAGGAGCCCAGAGGCGCAAGAAGTGGACCGGCTGTTCTGGCTTAAGCTCCTTCTTGGTGCCCCCTTCCTCCAGTTCAAGGCAAGGGGCTTTCTCCGTGCCGTCCCCTCCCCGGACAGCAGCTGGGAGCCCTGGGAGCCTCTGCCCCCCATTCCCCGGGGCCGCCCCGCCCTTCCCGCCCCTCCCCCTCCCAGGCAGGGAAATGGAGGGGCGCTGATGTAATTTAGTGCCTGAGAGACACGGACAAATTAGTGTAGAACATTATCCCTGGTTAATTATGAATGACCGATTAATCAACCTAATCTAATATTCCACATTATGTTGATGTTATTAAAGTGCATCGTGAAAATGACAGATCGGCTTCATTTCTTTCCTTGGGCCAAATGGGCCGAGGGGGCCCCTCGCGGGCGGAGGTGGCAGGGAAAGGGGGGAAAGGCCGGGGCGCCAGCCACTACCTGCACGCGGGCCTCGGTCAGATTGATCTTCATGGCCAACTCTTCCCGGGTGAAGACGTCCGGGTAGTGAGTCTGGGCGAAGACCGCCTCCAGCGCCTCCAGCTGTGGGGAGACAAGCAGCGTGTCGGGCGGGGCTCCCGGGAGGCCCCCCGACCCTCCCCGGCCCACGGCGGCCCCAACGGAAGGAGGGAGCGGGCGGTACCTGCTGGAGCGTGAAAGTGGTCCGGTTCCGACGCTGCTTCCGACGGAGGAAGCCGTCCTCGAAGTCCGCCGTGGAGGGCCCGCCGAAGGCCGTGGCGCCTGAGCCAGGAGAAAGGGCCGCTCAGAGGGAGGCTCCCAGGCGCGCAACTGAGCGCTTCGCCTCTGGCCCGAGCAGGGAAGCCTGGCCTTGGGCGGTCGAGGTCCCGGCGAAGGAGGCGCACCCAGAGAGAGGCGGCGGGGCCGGCCGCTCCGTTGGGCGAGGCGCGCTGGACGCCTTTGGGAAGGGGCGGCAGGGCTGAAATCG
Source organism: Rhabdophis nuchalis (assembly GCA_039707465.1). Taxonomy (NCBI): domain Eukaryota; kingdom Metazoa; phylum Chordata; class Lepidosauria; order Squamata; family Natricidae; genus Rhabdophis; species Rhabdophis nuchalis. The sequence continues at coordinate 518,070 of CM077651.1, forward strand.
CCCGGGAAGCAAGCCGGATCTCTTCCCCGGAAGGACTGGGCGGCCGATCCTCGGGCAAGGGGAGACAGGGAAGGGGCATGGAGAAGGCCGCGCGGGGTGGGCCGAGCTGCCACGCTGGGCGCCCGGGGGCGATGGTCGAAGCCCCCCGTCCCCCGGCAGAGCCTCGGCGCTTGAGCCGGGCTGGGGGCGGCCGGAGGGAAGCCCCGGGACCCCCGTCCAGGCTAGCGTCGCTTCCTCTTGTCCGCGGTGCGGGAGAGAGAGATCCGAGAGGCCGAGGAGAGCTTCCCGCAGGGGGCCTGGCTCTTGCTCGGGTTCCGAGAAAAGGCCCCTCTGGAGCCCGGAGATGCCCCGCAGGCCCATCCGAGCCGCCCTTCGGCCTCTGCCCGGCTTCCCGCGAGGTTCCTCTCCCGTCTCCTCTGGCCTCTTACGAACCGCGGAGGAGCCACAATTCTTTCGCCTCTTCCAGGGCAGCCAAAGGCCTGTCTGCCTCCCCCCCCCCCACACACACACATCCCAGGCTCCGCTGCAGCGGTCGCAGGTGCCGAGGGATCCTCGGGGCGGCCTTCGGCCTCCTTTGCAGGCGCTCCAGCGTTGCCTGCGAAGGAGGCCCGGCCCAAAGGGGTCTCGCCGAGCGCCCGCTTAGACGGCCGGGCCCAGCGCTGGTCCGGGGAGCCCTGGAGCTGCCCACGCTCTCATCTGTCCAGCCGCCAAGTCTAAGTGGACGGAGCGGCTGGGCTGGGCTTCACCCCGGCGTCCCCTCCTCTCCTCGTGGCTCGCGTCCCCGAGCAACAGAAGTGCCGTTTGCCCCTCCTAGGAGAAACCTCCCCACTCCCGCCGACGCCTCGCAGGAGTCGGGGCGCTTAGAGACGGCCCCGGGCCCCTTCCCGGAGACCCCCCGCCAGACTTTCCCACCGGCCAGGAATTTCGGGATGGCTGGAGACTGGCGGCCCCGCCTGCCCCTTCCTTCCTTCCTGCGCCCGCCAGGCTTCAGAGCCGGCAGGATTTTCCCCTCGGACCATCCCCCGTCCCTCTGCCGCCAAGCGAGAGCCGGAGGGCTCGCCTTCCTCCCGCGGGAAGCCTCCCTGCCCTCCCCGGCTCCTTCCCAGCCGGCCACAGAAGGGCAGATTTATGTCACCCACGGGACAGCCGCCCCGACTCCGCCGCCTCCTGATGACAGGCGAAGCGGGAGCATCTGGGCGGCAGGAGGCGGCCGGAGCCTCCGGGCTTGGCCTCTCAGAGTCCGCGCGAAACTCTCCGGCTGCGGCGGAAGCAGGTGGGAAGCCGGGCCCGAGCAGCGGCCCCGCTCGCTTCTCCTCGGCGGCCGCGCCCAACCCTCCGCCCGAGGCCTTAAGGCTAAGCGCAGCCCCGGCCTGCTCTCCTCCTACGGCCGGCCGAGGGAGCCCAGCTGCCGCCCAGGAGCGCTCCGCCCGCCCGAGAAAGTTGCGCGCCTACTTACGGTTGGGCTTGCGCGCGAACACTCACCCTCCAGCGGCGGCGGACAATGGAAGTAGAACATGCCGGGCCGGGCAGGGTCGGGCGCTGCAGGCGGCGGCGGTGGCGGCGGCCGAAGTGGCTGCAGCTGCGGAACAAACGAGGGAGGTTGGCCCGACGGGACGGCGCCGCTCCTTGCGGGCCGGGCTCGCTCGGCAAGGCGACCCCGCCGGCAGCAGAGGGCGAGCCGTTCCCCGCAGCTCCTCGGCCCTCGCCTCTGCCCCCTCGCCTCTGCCGGGCCCTCGCTCCGGAAAGCGAGGCCCGAGAGCCGAAGGAGGGTAAAGGGGGGCGGAAGGGAAGCCTCGGCCTCCCTCGCCCCGACGGCTCCTCCAGCCTGCCCGCGATGGGCTGAACTGAGCAGTGCGAGGCGCCGCCCCTCCGGCTGCAGCCCTCCCAGCCAGAGGCTCTCCCAGCCCGGAGGCCGGGAAGCGCTTCCTTCCCTTGCCGTGCCTCCACCCCTCGCAGCCGCGCCCCGGGCCTCGTGGGCGGACGGGACCTCTCCTGCTGCGGCCTGGGAAAGGGCGCTCGGCCCCGTCGGCGCCGCGGGATGCAGCCGGGGCGGCGACCCGGGGAAAATGCCCTACTAACCGGCACGGAGAGGCGCGGCGGCAGCTGCCGGCGTTGGGGTAGCCGCGGGCGGGCCTTGACCAGCCGTGCCAACGGGCAGCTGCCTTGGCGAAGCTCTCTCCAGCCCGCTCAGCCTCCCCGCACTCGCTTTTATAATCTCACGCGTAATTGGCCTTAATCGGATTATTGCCGGCGCTGCGAGGAGTGAAGAACTTGGATAGGTCTGGTGGGCCTTCCCAATGACCCACGTGGTGCGTGGCGGGGGGGGGGGCATCGACGTCATTTCTCAGTCAGCACCCCGAGCCCCAGCCGTGGGAGGGAGGGAGGGAGGGAGGGGAGGCCAACTCCGCCGTCCCATCCGAGCCCAGGCCTCTTCGACGCGCACAAGGCTCCAGGGCCCGCGGGTCCTTTCCTGGCGGGGGTCGGCGTTGGCACCGGTGCTTGGCTGGCGCGCTCCTTCCCGGGAGCGCTAATGGGCCATTCGGTGGGCTTTCCAGGAGCCGCCTCGCCTTTCCGCGGCGAGGTTTGATTTTGTTCGCAGCGAGGGGTCTCCGGATTGAAACTCGCTTCCCGTCTGCAAATGAGAGGCGGTGGGACCCTCCGCAATTACTTTTAAGACGCATTGGAGACTCGGCGGCGAGAGAGATGGCTCAACCCCGAAGCCCGGGTGAAAACGAGGCTCGGAAGCCTCCAGCTGAACATGTGAATTCGGGGGGCGCCGGATTGGATGAGAAGACATCAAACGGAGGAGCGGAGGGGGAGGCGGGGGCATAATAGGCTCCATAATAGTGGCACGCCAAGATAACGGCTGCCGATGGCCCCCCGCCCTATTAAGAGCTTCCCTGGCGCAAAGCCTTGACGACGTGAAAGGGGGATCTAATGATATTTGGGTTATTAAATGCGTGTAATTAATTTATGCACCACTGAAAATAAAGTTGGTTTTTTGACCCTCTCAAGATGCATTAGACGATGCAAGTCAAACAACTGTTGATAAATGTATCTGAGTCTCCTCTTTGATTGGCAACAATCCCCCGTCGGAAAAGTTAGAAAGGCGAGACGTGCCGTAAAAAACGAGCTTTCTGAAAGGCAGAATCGAAAACCTAATTTGAAGCCCGGGACGGGGGGAGGGACGGGAGAGGCGTCGGAAAGCCCAGACTGAACACCCGGGAGGCTTGGGAAATGGAGGAGGAGGAGGAGGAGGAGGAAGAGGAAGAAGAAGAGGAGGAAGGAGAGGGAGGAGGAGGAAGGGGAAGGGAAGGGAGGGGGGAGGTGGAGAAGAAGAAGAAAGAAGAGGAGGAAGAGAGAGAGGAGGAGGAGGAGGAGGAGGAGGAGGAGGAGGGGGAGGAGGAGAAGAAGAAGAAGAAGAAGAAGAAGAAGAAGAAGAAGAAGAAGAAGAAGAAGAAGAAGAAGAAGAAGAAGAAGAAGAAGAAGAAGAAGAAGAAGAAGAAGAAGAAGAAGAAGAAGCTCTTCCTTCAACTCCCTTCATCCCAGCCATTTTACCAGAACTGCTCTTGGATGCCGTTTTCTCTGCAGCTTCCAGCAAAAACGGAAGGAAAAACGGTTTTGCTCTCCAGGAGGTTCAGGCCAGAAGCGGCTCCTCGGGATCGCCAGCGCCAGACTTTGGGGAAGGCGTGTGGGGGGGGAGCAGAACGGATCCCGCTTGGCTCAGCAAAGGCCGGGCCGGTGGAGGCCGCGGGGCTCCTTTTCCCCGACGGCGCCCTTGCCGGGGAGAGACGCGCCCTTGGGGAAGGCGGGCGGAGGCAGTGGGGGCTTCGGGCGGCTCCCTCCGTCAAGAGGGAGGCGAGGCAGAGCCTCCTGGGCCGCTTCCCCGTCTCGTTTCTGCTCTTCGCGGCTGGGAGAGGCCGCAAGTTGAGAGGCCTGGCGAGGGCCCCGTTCCCGCCGGCGGTGACCCAGCCGGGCTCGGGCCAGGGAGAGCCACGGGCTCCCGAGGGAGACCTTCGCAGAACCTCCGCCCAGCTGGGGGGGAGCGGGAGGCCCAGCAGCCTCTCCCCCCCCCCCCCCGTTCCCCGGGGTCTCCGCTCCGGATTCAGCACCAAGGCCAGCGGCCTCGGGAGCCTTCCTCGCTCGCCGGCGACAGGCAGGGCGGCTGAGCGGTGCTTTCCTGCCCATTGGAGAGCCGGGCCAGGGCTGGGCTTGGGGGGTCGGCCCTTCCCGAGGCGCTTTGCAGGCCCTCCCCCGCTCAAGGAGTTGTGGGACCAAGTGCGCCGGACGAAGCTCCCGCCGGAGCCGCCACTCCTGAAGCGCTTTCCGGGCCGCCCGCCGCCTCTGCTAAACTGTAACAATGCGGGCCGGGGGCGTGGAGGGCGGGGGGTCCTCAAACCAGCCCCGCTCTCGGCGCAGGCCGCGTGGCCCAGCAGCAGCGCCGCTCCCGGTCCGGTCCCTGAGCCCTGCTCTGGGCGCGGCCTCGGCCGGGGCCAGCTGAGCTTGATGGGGAGGAGGCAGGGCGCTTGTGGGGAGGGAGGGAGGGGGCCTTGCCTTGGGCGCTGCGAAGGGGCCCCTGCGAAGCCTTCGGCCCCGGGAGCGCCGTGGCGGCGGGGGTGAGGAAGGGGCTTCCCGAGGGAGGGGGCGCTCTGGTCCCAGAAGGCGCCAGCCAAGCCGCCCCCTCCCCGAGCTCCAAGGCCTCGTGCCGAACACGCTTGTTCTGCCGCTGGTGACTCGGTCTCCGGCCGAGGGAGTCTGGCGCAGCGGCGGCGAAGCGGATTGTTTACGACGGCTATTATTTAGGGCTTTTATGGCGGCTTTTATTTTGCTATTATTTAGCAGCGTCGTTGACCGCCAGAAGTAGCGACAAAGCGTTTGTATTTTATCTCGGTCCGTGCGCAGTAAAATATACTTTCCAATTAGTCAAATTTGCAGATTTGCCCCGCTTGGACTCGCTTATAATTTATAAGAGAAAGATGTTCTTTCTTTCTCTAAAGACCAAGGTGACTGTTCTTCATTTTCTCTCACCTTTTTTACACTTGATGTTCACCAGACTCATAATGTTAATTGGCTTCATGTACGGATCATCAGTTTAATGAAGGAATCAATCCTAGGTTTTATTCTTTATGACCCTCTGCCTGAACAGCGCGGGCTTTAATGACGAATGGAACAAGTCCCCAAATTAAAGGCGCCAAAGGCCTCTTGCTGGGCTCCCGGGCGGCGGCGGGAAGGGAGGGGAAGAAGCGGCACCCCACCGGCCCGCTCCCAACACAGCCGGGCCAGGGCGGCGGCGGCAGCAGCAGCAACGGCGGCAGCGCTTCCTGGGCGCCCTTGATGGTTGTAGAGAGGCGGAGGGGCTGCGGAGCGCTTCCTCCGTCTTCCTCCCTCCCTCCTGCTCCACCGCCTTTCCCCACCCCGGAAAGCGTCGCTGGGCCATGAGCCAGTAGGCCAGAGGGGATGAACAAGTCCGGCCCTGGATGGTAAAGGGAAGGAGAAGAGGGGAAGACGGAAAATGGGAGGAAGAGGAGGCGGCATAAGGAAAAAGGGAGGAGGAGGAAGAAGGAGAAGGAGAAGGGGAAGGGGAAGAAAGCGCCAGCCCACAACATACCTTGGTTTCAGGTTAAAGTAGGGAGGATGCCTTTCTCTTTAATCTCAGCCAACAGATGCTGAAATGTAAGGGACAGTAACCAGAGTGAGGCATTGCCATAAGGGAATGAAGTCACTGGAATAAAAGGCTCCTTGGGCTTAGCTTCTGCTAACTTTCAGAGCAAGAGTGGTCTTGATTGTAGCCTGCCTTGTAGGCTCTCCTGGACACTGACCAAACAAGGTCCCCAGTTGCAAGCAAAGCTTGTTTACTTAACGTGCCCCTGGCAATTCCTCGCTGGCCCTTCCTTGCTTTTGGGCCATCTCTTAGGACGAAAGGCAGGATCAAAGGCCGCAGGCAGACAAAATCTTTGCTCCCTCACTGAGTCAGAGAGGAGCATTTCCACATCTCCAAGTAGAATTTATTTGGGCATTATTGCATCTATTCATTTAGATCTAAAACTTTGGGAAGATATAGGAATACACACAAGTCCTTACTCAGCAGAAGAAATCTAAGTCACCATAATAGCAAGGGAGCTTTGATAGTGGAAGATTAATTTATTGTTGTAAACACCCACACGCCATTATTTTCTTCAAGCCATCCGGAGTAATATATATATTGAAAAAGGTGTGGAGGAGGCGGCATTGGAACTGGACTGGAAGGCAGTCCCAAGACCCTCCTCAACTACGGAGTCCCCTTTGGGCCAATTATTCCCTCTCAGCAAGCCCACCTCACCTGATGGTTATTGGCGGTGGCAGCCGTGAATTGGGCAAAAAAGGAGGAGGAAATAAGGCTGGGTTCCTACTCAACTTCACTTGAGAGTAAACCTTATCAAATACCGAGAGATCTCGTCCGAGTAAACATGCTGTGGAACAATTACTGTAGGGGAAAAAATCCACCAAATCAGCAGCATTTATGCCAGAACCAACCCGGAAGGGCTCGGCCAGGGCCATCCTCCCAAACGCCCTTGCAATGGAATCAATGGCAGTGGCTTCAGAATCAGGGAGAAACTTCGTAGCTAGGCCAACTCCAAACATGGTTATCAAATTATAATACCTATGAAGACAGAAGGAGGAATTATTAAAAATATAATTGAAGAGCAGTCATACTGGCTGCACTTAACTTTTGTGAAATATAAGCAAAATGCAATTTAACTGTTGTCCTGGCTCACTGTTATTTTGGCACGCAACCTGGGGAAAAAATGGCAAATCCTAAAAGAGTTTTAGGATCAAGACAATGAATGCTGTATGACTCATCAGTAATGTTTGTCAAATAAATTTAGCTGTGAATTTCAGTGACATAAAGACAAATAAGATCTAGAAATTGCACTCTTCCTAACATTAAGAGTAATTAAAGGGAGACATCAATGTTACAGATATACACACACAAAAAGAAAATGGTCACCACAATATAAAAAAAGATGTTGAGACTCTAGAAAGAGTGCAAAGAAGAGCAACAAAGAGGATTAGGGGATTGGAGACTAAAACATACGAAGAACGGTTGCAGGAATTGGGTAGGTCTCGTTTAATGGAAAGAAGGACTAGGGGAGACATGAGAGCAGTCTTCCAGTACTTCAGGGGCTGCCCCAAATAAGAGGGAGTCAAGCTATTCTCTGAACCACCTGAAGATAGGAGAAGAAGCCATGGATGGAAACTAACAAAGGACAGAAGCAACCTGGAATTAAGGATACATTTCCTGAGAGAACAATTAATCAGTGGGATGACTTCCCTCCCAAAGTTGTGGCTGCTCCATCATGGTTTTCATCACAGCTTCTCCATCATGGTCTTCAAGAAGAGACTGGACAGTCATTTGTCTGAAATGGTATATAGGGTCTTCTCCCTGAGCAGGGGGTTGGACTAGAAGACCTTCAGGGTCCCTTCCAGATCTGTTATTCTGTTCTGTTCAAATTAAACAGTACGAATAACCTTCTCATGAAGAGAGAGAAATCAGCTGCCAAGTCATACGAATTGGCATATCGAGGTGATTTAGAGTCACCACTAGAAACTCTGTGGGTAAGACTATCAGGCCAAAAGAATGGTCTAACAGTAGGCATATGTTATCGGCCTCCGACCCAAGCCCCCGAGAGAGACTGGCAGTTGGAGAATGTTGTAAAGGAGGCATCAAAAAAGGGTAGCCTGGTTATAATGGGGGATTTCAATTACCCTCACATAGACTGGGTGAACTGTTGTTCAGCACATGACAAAGAGATAAAGTTCCTAGATATGCTAAATGATTGTTCCCTGGAACAGATGGTTGAAGACCAAACTAGAGGTACAAGAATCCTTGACTTGGTTCTGAGCAACATACAGGATCTGGTGCAAAATGTTAATGTGACTGATCCAATAGGGAACAGTGACCACAACACAATTATTTTTAACTTAATCATAGACCGCAAATCACCGATAAAATCTAACACAGAGACCTTAAATTTTCTTAAAGGAAATTTCCCGAAGATGAGGAAACTAGTAAAAAAGAAGCTGAAAGGGAGAATTGAGGAAGTCCAAACACTCCATGAGGCATGGAGGCTGCTCACAAAAACAATAACAGAGGCCCAATTGGAATGTATACCTAAAAGGAAAAAGGGCGCCGGCAGGTTCAAGAGGACTCCGATGTGGCTTACAGGAGCTGTTCGGGAAGAGATCAAAAGCAAGAAAAGCTCATTTAAAAGATGGAAGGCTTCTCCAAATGAGGACAACAGGCAGAAACATAAATTCTGGCAGAACAAATGCAAGGCAACAATCAGGAAAGGAAAGCAAGACGTTGAGGAGCGTTTAGCTAAAAACACTCAAAGAAATAAGGACTTCTTTAAGTACATTAGAAGTAAGAACCCAACTGGGAAGGCCATTGGACCATTAGATGACAATGGAAGGCAAGGGATTATTAAGGAGGAAACAGAGATTGCAGAGAGACTCAATGAATTCTTTGCTTCAGTATTCACTGAAGAAGACAGAGATCACATGCCTAAAACAGAGCCTATCTTCGTAGGGAGGGAAACTGAGGAATTAACCCAGATAGAAATAACCAGGTTGGAGGTCCTTGCATGTCTTGTTAAACTAAGCACTAAAAAATCACCAGGACCAGATGGCATCCATCCACAAGTTCTCAAGGAACTTAAAGATGAAATTGCTGATGTCCTTGCCAAAATATATAATCTTTCCCTCAAATCAGGCCTTGTGCCGGATGACTGGAAGGTAGCGAATATAACACCTATCTTCAAAAAAGGATCCAGAGGTGATCCAGGAAATTACCGACCGGTCAGCTTGACAAGTGTCCCAGGTAAAGTGATGGAAACCATCTTAAAAGATAAAATTAATAGGCACGTAGAAGAGAAGCCGCTGCTGAAGGAGAGCCAACATGGCTTTTGCAAGGGCAAATCATGCCTCACTAATCTGCTGGAATTTTTTGAGAGTGTCAACAAGCATGTGGACAAGGGAGATCCAGTTGGCATTGTTTATCTGGACTTTCAGAAGGCCTTTGACAAGGTCCCGCACCAAAGGCTCTTAAATAAACTTGCCAGTCATGGAATAAAGGGACAGGCCTTGTCCTGGATTAGCAACTGGCTAAGGGACAGGAAACAGAGAGTAGCATTAAATGGACACTTCTCCAGGTGGAGGGAGGTAAAGAGTGGGGTCCCCCAAGGTTCAGTACTGGGACCCCTGCTCTTCAACCTGTTCATAAATGATCTAGAAGCAGGAGTAAACAGCAAGGTAGCCAAATTCGCCGACGACACTAAATTATACAGGGTAGTGTGAGGAGCTCCAGAGGGATCTCTTGACACTGGGGGAGTGGGCAAACCAGTGGCAAATGAGCTTCAACATTAGTAAGTGCAGAGTGATGCACGTTGGGGCAAAAAACCCCAACTATATCTATAAACTGATGGGGTCTGAACTCCTTGCAACTAACCAGGAAAGGGACCTTGGTGGACAGCTCAATGAAGGTGTCAACCCAGTGTGCCGCAGCAGTGAAAAAAGCAAACTCATTGCTAGGGATCATTAGGAAGGGTATAGAAAATAAGTCAGCAAGCGTCATTTTGCCTCTTTATAAATCTATGGTGAGGCCTCATCTGGAGTATTGTGTACAGTTCTGGTCACCATACCTTCAGAAGGATATTATGGAAATGGAAAAGGTGCAGAGGAGGTCAACCAGAATGATTAGGGAGCTGGAACACCTTCCTTACCATCTGAGGCTGCAACGGCTGGGCCTCTTCACTCTAGAACGACGGCGCCTGAGAGGTGACCTGATTGAAGTCTATCAAATCATGCACGGTGTGGACAAAGTAGAAAAGGAAAAACTGTTTTCCCTATCGCACAACACTAGAACTAGGGGGCACTCCATGAAACTTTTGATAGCTAGACCTCAAACAAATAAGAGGAAGGACTTTTTCACCCAGAGGATCCCTGGTCTATGGAACTCCCTGTCAGAAGAAGTGGTGACAGCCGTCAGTCTCGACACCTTTAAGAAAGGATTAGACGAGTTCATGGAGAACAAGGGTATCCATGGCTATCATGATGGATGCCTAAGGACACCCTCCGGGTCGGAGAGATAGGCAGGAGATCTTTCCATGCCATTTGCAGGGAATCACAAGCAGGTGAAGACATCTGCTTGGGAAGACCCTGAAGCAAATGGGGAGCCACTGTGGGAGACAGAAGGCTGGACCGGATGGGCTGTGGCCTCTTCCAGCAAGGCTGTTCTTATGTTCTTATAAGTCAGGAAGGTTCTCCTCCCACTTTGCCATCCAAGGACTTTCCACCTTACCCAATCCAGTTCTTCAAGATCCTGATTTATTGCTCCATTGATGATGCATCCACACTTGGGATGTTGAGTTTAATTTATTTCTTGTATTATTAGGAAATGTTTATTAGGATAATGTAGTTAAAGATTTTTTGACTATTACTTTATATCAAAAAGATAGAACTCTAATGGGGGGGGGGGATGGACCGTAAAGTGGACTACAAAAAATATGGTTTTATAGAAAATAGAAACAATGGAACCTTGATCAAATAAGCCGTTAGGAGACAAATGGGCACTCCTGTAATGATTTCTGGTGGGCGGGGGAGTGAAGAGAGGAGCCGTAGGGAATGTGCAAATAGAAGAAGAAAAAGAAAATTGGAATAGAAGAAATAGAAGTCGGTGTGGAGGATTACTGTACTGTTTTCAGCCTTGGTCAGGGTGACGGCACTTCCCCCCCCCCCCCCCCCCGAGGAAAGAAATTCAGTGGGCTCAGCCCCCCCTTTGTACTCTGCGCTGATATCCTGAGGGCCCGGATCCCCCTGGAGTCACTGGCCATTGAACTGAAGCCCCCTGAAAAGACCCTCCCCTCCCTGCTTGAAATGAAAGGGAGGCCTCCTTATTCCCAGGGAGGGAATGGAGCTTTTCTCCATGTCCATTTGCTTTCCTGGGTCATTTTGCCCCATGGCTCTTTTTCCTCCCTGGAGTCTGGGGCAACGGGGATCCTTTTTGGCCCTTGTCTGTGGGGATTCCATTAGCCCTGACACCCCTCTCCTACCCTTCCCTCTTCTCTTCTCCTCTCTGATCCTCTGCCTTCCCTCGCTTTACATCTGCTTCGCTTTCTGTGAGTCTTTCTGTTAAGTATGTCAATAGAATGTAGGCTTCCCTTCGGTCCAGACTGGGAGAGAGATGAGCATTCCTGCCACTCATTGGTCCATGCAAGCGGTGGGGAAGAAATAAAGCGGGGTCAATGGCTGGGCTGGCCCACCGGATCCTTTGGAAAGAGGGCAGGGGCTCTGCCAGCCAGCCGATTCAGCAACCCTTCTCCTATGGGAAAATAAAGAGCTGGTTCCTGCCCCTTCCTTCAACCCCCACTTAACACTTTCTTAAAGGATCATGATGCCCCAGGAGATCACGGGTGATCAGTGATCGCTTCATAGGAGAGATAAAAGGCTCTAAAGCCACATTTCTGGATCTTAGCCCCTCTGAGCAGGAGGCTGGTGGGGGGGGGGGGGGGAGGCGGCTTCAAGGGTCGGCCTTAAAGTGGCTGAGGTTGGGAAGGCCGCCCTGAGGCCGCCTTTCTCAGCTGGGGCTTCTCAGGGCTCTGCAGGAGGTTGGCAAGGGCTCCACGCCAGATGGGGATTCAAGCAACCGACCTCTTTTTTCTGAACGCCATTCGCTGCCCACCGCTAGCCCTCAGCTCAGCTGCCCACGCCACGAGCTGCGGCTCTAGTAGAATACGGGGCTTATCAGATGCATGGAAAGTGGGGGCTCCAAAAGGTAAAACTTCACGAAATATTCATAGCAGCCAATTCATATCTGTCAGTTATTTGTATCAGGTATTGGACTGCAATAAATCATAGGAAACAGGCCCATTCCATCCGCTCTCTGAATGAAGAGACTGCCCACAGGCAGGAAGCCCCTGGGACCACCTCTGAGCAGCTTCCCTCCAGTTTCAACCCACCCACCAGTTCCGATCCCTCTTTGCGCTGTCGTTCTTTCAGTGGTCCAGATCCGCCAGCACTGAAGCCTCTGCCCAGAGGAAGAGTTGGCAATTGCAAAAGAAAGAATCCAGAACCGGCCACGCTCCCATCCAGCCCAACTGAAAAAAACCACACGGGCCGAACTGAGCAAGCAAAGCCTCCCACCCAAGGAGGAGCCGCCCAATGGGCAGCCTTTTAGCCTGCGAGCAGAGGGCACCAACGGCAGCAACCTGATTTCCCAGCCCTAAGGACGTGGCGGGGAGGAGAGGCAGTAAAGGCATCCTTGCAGAAAGGAAGCCACCAGGGGCCAAGGCGAAAAGCCTCCCCTTGCAGGAGCAGCAGCTCTGTGGCCGAAGGGCCTGAGATGCAGGGGAACCAGGTGGAGCTCGGCTGCCTTGCCAGGGAGCCCTTGGGGGGATCTGCAGGGGGCTCCCCAGCCTCGCCTGCCCCGCAGGAGCAAAAAAATCATCCTGGGTAATTGGGTTCATTTAAAAGAATCCAAATATAACTAAACCAGGATAGTTACAATCAAGACATCATTCTGTGCCACTTGTTGCCTTGGAATTATAATCCAATTGTTAAATTGCTAGAAAGAGGTAGTACAAGTAGTCCTCGGTTTACAACAGTTCACTTAGTGGCCTTTGAAAGTTGCAGAAGCACTGAACAAAAGGGCTTAGGGCCCCTTTCACAGCTACGACCTTTGCAGCATCCCCAGGGTAGGGAGGGTCACAATTTGTATGCCGCTAGTGTGACCTTCTGATGAGCAAAGTCAATGGGGAGTCTGGATTCACTTAATGACCAGGTTATTAACTTAACAGCAGTGACTCGTTTAACAAATGCGACAAAAAGATGTTAAAAGGGGGCAAAGCTTACTTAGCAACCGTGCTGCTTTGCAACATAAATTTTGGCCTCTATTGTGGTTGTAAGTCAAGGACCACCTGAACTGTACAGAAATGAAAGAAACTGCATTTCGCTTTCTAGAACAGACCAGTTTCTACAAAAATGCTGGCATGTGCTAAACAGGCTTTTAAAAAAATCTGTCTTCAGAACTGTCTACAGTTAATAAATCACAAAACACATTGGACAAACTCACATAGAGTTTTAAAAAACCATGTTTTAAAAAAATTCAGAGAGTTGCAAAAGAGGGACACGTTCTTCCCAATTTACAGTAATTTCTGGAGATTTTTAATTTGAGGAATATGGTGATGATGATCCTGACCTAATTTAGCTCTGACCAGCAACTGAAACAGGTGCCCTGCCTTCTCCTTGCTATTGTTCTCACAACTGACTTTCTTTTGGCTTCTTTAGGAATAACTGACTTACATGGGGAAAATAAGGAAGGGATTCTGTTCGAGATTTATTCCATGACTAGCGCTAAATGGCCAACCAAACTGTGTACACACAACCACCGTATAACGCCCAACCTACCTACCTACTGTATTTCTTATTCTCTCCACCTACCTACCGTATTTCTCCCTCTTTCTATCCCTCTACCTACCTACCGACAGCATCGGCGAGGAGGCGGACGCTTCCCCCCCGCCCCGCCCCAGGAGACGCCGGGCGCAGCGTCCGACAAGACTACCTGGTGGCTGCTGCCATTGGCCTGGCCCAGGGAGGTGCATGCGCAGATTCCCAAGGGCAAGGCGCTGTCTCAAGGCCGTTCACTGGCGCAGCAGCCGGGTAGGAAGAGTTACAGGGCGGTGAAAACCTCACAAGTGGGTACATTTTATGTTTGTGTACCGTGCACATGACACACATGTGCCAGGCACACACAAAAGGTACGTATGATTGATTCGGAAGTCCTTGGGAACATTGTGTGAAAATTTGGTGTCAATCGGTCCAGTAGTTTCTGAGATTAGCGGCTTTGCACAAACTATTTTACATTTTTATTTATATAGATGATAATCCTACCAAGGAAAACAGATGAAAAGCTGTGCTAAATCAGGGGTCCTCAAACTTTTTAAATGGGGGGGGGCAATTCATGGTCCCTCAGACTGTTGTGGGGCCGGACCGGCTGGGTGGGCGTGGCTAGGTGGTCATGTGACTGGGTGGACGTCGCTAGGTCATATGACTCAGTGGATGTAGCCAATCTAACACTCCATTGAACAATGCACATAAATCTTTTTTGCTCGTGGGGGTGTTTTATTTGCTTTTGTTTGCATGTTGCTCTTTTGGTTGCTTTTTCTTTTTACCAGATCCTTTTTTTCAGTTGTTTAGGAGTCTAGGGATCCACTTCAGGAAACTCAGTTTTGCAGCAATTCTTCTCAGCCCCCCAAGGAGCTTGAGAAATCTCTCTCTGTCTCTCTCTCTCTGTGTCTCTTTATCTGTCTTCTGGAGGTGGGGGAGGTGAAAAATGGGCCGTTTTCTCCAGTTTTTTTTTGCCTTCCGGGACATTTGCATGCCCCATTTTTTTTTACAACCCCCCCCCCCCGAAGCATTCTGCAATCCCAAAACAGGCAAAACTGGCCCAGTTTTTGGGACAGAAATGGGCAATAATGGCCCATTTGTTTACCTCCTGGGGCATCTGTGTGCATCTTCGGGCGTCCGTGCATCTATGCTTATTTTTTGGCCAAAAATGGGCCATTTTGACCAATTTCTTGGCCTCCTCGGGTGTCTGTGCACCCCATTTTTCAGGGGCCCCACCCACACCTCTAGAAGCATTCTGCAGGTCAAAATTGCCTGCCTTCCCTTTCAGTTCCAGCCCGTGGGGCTTGCAAAGGGCGAGCAGGGCGATGAGGCAGGGCAGCCTTGTGGTCCTGAGCGGGCTGGATTAATGACTTTGGTGGGCTGCAGTTTGAGGACCCATTTGCTAAATCAACTACTTGCTGGTGCTGCCAGTTGGACCAAAAATAGAAGGTTTCTCATATGAAAATAGTTCCAGAGTATGAGAAAGTCAGAGGACAGAGCTGCTAACAAAGTTGAATGCCAAGTCAAGACATTGGGTTGTTATTTGAAAGGCAGACACTGGGCCACCTGGAGCAGCTTCAGGAGAGCTTTCTGCAGCTGTCCAGGCTCAATCAAGAAGGGGAAAGGGCCTTCCTGGAATATCTGCCTCTGTTTTATTAGCCAAAGCAAAATGAAGATCCTATCGGAGTTAGGCAAAGACCAACCAGAAAGAAGACACGTTACCATGTCCATGTATTAGAAAGCCCCAACGAATGGGTCATCTCTCACCTTCCCTTTCAATCACACACACACCTTCTATTTTCTAAGTTTTAGGTTCTCTTCTTTCTTTTTTTGGTCATGTTCTATCCCAATTTTTTAAAATGTAGTTCCTCTTTAATTTTTCCTACCTGCCTAAAAACCTCTGAACTGGTTGCTCCCAGTTTGCAGAAGTTTGTTCCTTGGAACTTGGCCGTGAATTAATCACCGTGTTTTATTTTGTCCCTTGGGCTGCAGAGCCAGCCTGCTGAAACTTATAAATAGCCGGACTGGTGGAAATTTAGGTGGAATGCTTTTCACCCCAGTCCACCATTAATATGGGCTTCAGGATAAACAATTCCAATATATTTTGTTTTAATTATTAGTGTTTAATGGGGCATATTGAGATGATGCTGTGTGGTGCATGGAAAAATGGTAATTTACAGTGTGCTGTTGAAGGTTGGAACTTGGCCGTGAATATTTTGCCTAGAGAAGGCAAGGAAGTGCTTCTATAATAATATTATATTTATAATCCACATGTACTGTGTCTTAATATTGTATTATGTTTGTGGTTTTTATTTGTATTTTTAAATTCCCTGTGCCCCGCCTCGAGTCCCTTCGGGGAGAGAGAGCGGGTTATAAATTAAAATTATTATTATTATTATCATTATCATCATCATCATCATCATCATCATCATCATCATCATCATCATCATCATCATCATCATCATCATTATTATTATTATTATTATTATTATTATTATTATTATTTGCTCCTATTTTCCCCATTCCTCTACTCTTAGCTTTGCAGTAGAGTAGACAATGAAGTCCCTGTAAAAAAAAAAAGGCCAGTTGCAGGCAGCGCCCTGCCCTGCAGAGGGAGGGTTTTTTTGGCCAAGACAGACATTTATCACCTTGGGAATTTGGGCTTTAGCAAACCTGAATTAAACCTACAGTACAGTACATGAAGCCAGACCTGCCCTATTCTATATTATGGTATCACTCTCAAATGATGAAAAAACTCTAATTTTTACGACATAAATACTGGAAACCAACATTCAAAGATCCATACGTATAAAGTGGTTGTGTTAGTTTGGGAGGGGGCATTACTTCATGCCCCTCCGGATCTGGTTCAGAGACAACAACAACAACAACAACAATAATAATAATAGAGCAGTTCAGGTAAGTGCTGAAGAGCTCAATTCAGGAGGAGATACTGTTAGAGATCTTGAATATAAGTGGAGTGCTGAATAATTTTCATCCCATTAATATACTAATAAGAAAAATGAATAAATTTGCCTTGGAAGCAAAGTATGGATGATGCCAATGGATGCTATCGCTGCTATCCAAGAATGGCAACATTGATAGTTTTTTAAATAGAAGAACTATTGTGTGAAGAGAGAATAACATACTTTGGTCTAATAACATACTTTTGGTCTACATCCCTTCGCCCGATCCGCTCCCACAGAGAGGGTCTTCTTCGGGTGCCGTCGGCCGGGCAATGCCGGTTGGCGACACCCAGAGGAAGGGCCTTCTCTGTGGCGGGCCCGGCCCTCTGGAACGACCTACCCCCCGACCTTCGCACAATCTTGGACCTCCGCCTCTTCCGCCAACGTCTTAAGACGTACTTATTCCAACAAGCCGGCCTAGGATAGCCCCCCGTTTCTGACTTTTTAAGGAAATTTGTAATTTGGTAGGGTTTTTAATATTGGGT
Organism: Rhabdophis nuchalis; assembly: GCA_039707465.1. NCBI lineage: Eukaryota > Metazoa > Chordata > Lepidosauria > Squamata > Natricidae > Rhabdophis > Rhabdophis nuchalis. The sequence goes on from CM077651.1 coordinate 534,940, forward strand.
TTTTTAGCACGGGTTAATGAATTTAATTATATTTTAATTGACATTTATTGTATTTTGTGTTTTTAAGATGCCTGTGCGCCGCCCTGGGTCCTAACAAGGAGAAGGGCGGGGTATAAATTTAATAAAATAAAATAAAATAAATAAATGGATACCTTGAAGAGAAGAAATCCCAAGAGGGGGGCAGAGGAGAGAGACTGAGAGGGGGGGGGGTGTCCCATTATCTTTTAAACCCAGGGATCCATTTAGCTCACGAGACCAGGAGAGAAGATCAGACGAGACCTTTTCCTCTACCTCCCACTATGTGTCCAGGTGGTCAGGTGGTCTCAGGTGTGCGGTCAGGGTAAATCTTGCTGCTCCCCACACACCTCGTGCTCTTAAGGAGCCCTTGGAATGGGGCCGTGAAGCGTTGCTGCTGGCTGTACAGCCCCACCAGGATGAAACTGAGCTGAAAGATGGGACACTGTCTTTCACCAACTGTTAGCAGGGCGTCTTCCTGCGGCAGCAGGCAGTTAGGCAATTAGGAGGAGGGAGCCTGGCTTCAGATCTGTAAGGGGGTGTGGGAATGTGGGCCTTGGGAGACAAGCAGAAGAGCCACAGCAGGAATGGGGCAGGACAAATGCTCCAGAAGGGACCCTCTGTGGTTTCTTGGGCTGCAAAGACAAGAGTGAGAGAGGGAGGGAAGTTCAAAGGTACATTGCTTCTTATCTGGACTAACTTGAGAGGTGACAATCTTGTATCAATACTACTTTGCTTAATTTTAAGAAGTAAGAGATGCTTCTGTGGCAGAAAAAACTATGCATCTAGGTAGACAACATCCAGGAGGTTTGGGCTTTGACCCAGAAATACATCTTTGTTTTGTGAAGTTCTTTAAAAACTTCCTCCTCTTAACATTCTTCTGTCCTCCTGAATGGCAATGCAGAGAACGGTTGGTCCTCCCCAGGGGAGGAGTCCACAAAAGGATTATTAAACATAATAATTATACATAGGACGCTCCTGATGCACTGAGAAAGCAGAATTATTCACCTAATGTTTAGGCTTTTAGGAAAAGGCAACTCGGGAGGAAATCCTACTCTGTAATTAAATATTGGAAGGCGTGAATTTCCTCCAATTTGAATCCAGTTGTTGATTGTTGATCATCCATCTAATCCAATTTAAGCATTCAAATCAATTAGGAAAACCGAGGCATTTAATTTGATTCTTTGATCCAAATAATTGACAAACGTTGACCAAACCCTTCCCAATCACTGACTCAGATTGAGGGCACCTTCTTTAATACAGCCTTCAATTCGACTTTCCAATTCAATTAGGAGCACAGATTCAATTTGGAACTTCAACCAAATTGGTTTTAAATTGAATCTCAGAACTAGACTGTTTCTTGCAGTCCTAGTAAATATAGGCAGCGTTTGCTGCAAGATTTTCAAAGGTTTTTTTAAAAACTGAAATGCCACTCCACACCACAACTCTTATCTGGTGCTGAGTTTCAGCTTTTCACAAAACCTTCAGTTACATCAAGGATGTTTCAGGTGCAGCAATTCTGTGACTTTTCTGAAAACAGTGGATTGAGGCAGGCAGGACTGTGGCCAGATATATATTTTCCCACAAGGGAAAGAAAAACTTCCTCACACACCTCAACAACCTACACCCCAAAATACAATTCACCATGGAAATAGAAGCTAATAACCAACTTCCTTTTCTAGACGTCCTAATCTCCAAAAACCCCAATGGCTCCATGGGACACACCATCTACCGGGAAAAAAACCACCCCAACCGCTACCTAAATGCACAATCCCATCACCACCCTGCACAGATAAACTCCATAGCTAAAACCCTCATATACAGAACCAAACGCCTAGCTGACAAAGACCATCTGAAAATCGAATTACACTTTCTCACAAATGCATTAATATCCAACGGATTCCGAACAAAAACAATCACCAACCTAATCCAAAAAGAGACCCCACCCCCAAGAGCCACGACACAGAACAGGAAAATGGCATTGCTCTCCTCCCATACATCAAAGGCACCACATACAAAATCAGCAAAATTCTCCACAAACACAATATCAAGACAGCCTTCAACACCGACCCAAAAATAACCAACATCCTAAGGAATCCCAAAGACAAGATCCAGCTAGAAAGCCAAGGAGTCTACAAAATTCCATGTAAAATCTGCATAGGACAAACCAATAGAAGAATAAGTGCACGCATCGCAGAACATAAGAATGCAGTAAAAAATCATCTTAATACCTCATCTCTTTATCAACATTTCAAAGCTACAGGACATGATACTGATTTTCAAGGAACTAAAATGATCTCCAAGGCTGAACAGCTCAACAGGAGAATAATCAGAGAAGCCATCGAAATAGAGAAACAACCTAACAATATGAACAAACGTGATGACACCTCCTGCCTACCAGACATCTGGAAACCAGCACTGACCAACAGACGAGCCCCACCCTCAACCCAAGCTGTTGAAATTCAAAATAAGGAGAAACATACAAATAAGACCAATCAGCATCAATCTACCAATCATGATACAGCTGCACAGCCAATCAACCCACTCACAACAACAGTCAGCACTCTACCCCCCCCCCCCACCAAGATTTAAGGAAGGGCGGCACCTTCGTAACCACAGACCGAAGCCTGAAGATGGCAAGTGAGTTCTTGCTGAAACGTTGCAAAAACAATCTCATGCTTACACGGGAAAACACCCGAATAGAACAAGACCAGCATACCCACACCCATGAAAATCTACTAAAACAAATATATATATATTTGTTTTAGTATATTACTAAATTAAGGGAGGAGACATGCTGTCTCCTCCCTTAATTGGGGCCCTTACAGGAAGTTGTGGTAACAATTATCTATACTAAATACTCCTGGATTAGCTGATGAAACAGGGTAGAACCGATTAGGCTGGAGTGCTAGGCTTCTGCCTTAGATACATTACAGCCCCGGTTCGAATCCCAGTGGGGTGTGGCCAACTGATGAGAGCTAATAAGCTCGAAATAGATCTATCTTGGTCTCTCAAATTTTAAAAAAAATAATTTATTGATCAGCTCATAAAAACTAGCATATATATATATATATATATATATATATATATATATATATATATATATATATATATATATATATATATATATATATGTAGATTTTGGTTTATTCGGGTCTTTTCCCGTGTAAAATTAAAGGTGTTTTTGCAACGTTTCAAATCCAAAATAAAAGCCTCTCCCATCAGCAAAGAAATCCAGCAAAAAATCATCCCCAGAGAAAAATCATCCAGATGCCCCAAGCTCTATGGCCTCCCCAAGATACACAAAGAAGGAACACCACTCAGGCCCATAGTCAGCTCCATAGGCTCACCTCTACAAAATCTTGCCAAGTTTCTTGCAAAAAAATTACAACCCTATGCAGAATCTATCAAATCACATGTACTAAACTCATTCCAGTTCGTAGAGATGATCCAGAAACAAAATCTACAGCCCAGCGATCTACTCGTGAGTTTTGATGTCGTATCCCTCTTCACCCAAGTGCCTATAAAAGAAACCTTGACAGCTATCCAGAAGAAATACAACCCCCCCAAATACATCCTGGATCTAACCAACCACTGTCTAACTAACACATACTTCATTCACAATGGACGAAGGTACAAACAAATAGAAGGAGCGCCTATGGGGTCACCACTCTCACCAGTCATCGCAAACCTTTTCATGGAACACTTTGAAACGAATGCCCTAGATAAATCGGAACACAAACCCAAACTCTGGCTTAGATATGTGGATGACACTTTTGTAATTTGGCCACACGGAAAAGAAAAACTACACAACTTCCTCACACACCTCAACAGCCTACACCCCAAAATACAATTCACTATGGAAATAGAAGATAACAACCAACTTCCCTTTCTGGATGTCCTAATCTACAAAAAACCCAATGGCTCCCTAGGACACACCATCTACCGGAAAAAAACACACACAAACCGCTACCTAAACGCACAATCACATCACCACCCTGCACAGATCAACTCTGTAGCCAAGACCCTCATCTCCAGAACCAAACGCCTAGCTGACAAAGACCACCTGAAAAATGAATTACAAACCCTCACAAAGATATTAATCTCTAATGGTTTCCAAAGAAACACAATCACCAAACTAATCCAAAAGCAGACACCCCCCAAGATCCAAAACACAGAACAAGACAATGGCATCGCTCTCCTCCCCTATATTAAAGGTACCACTGATAAAATCAGCAAAATTCTCCACAAACACAATATAAAGACATCCTTCGACACTAACCAAAAAATTGCCAACATTTTAAGGAACCCCAAAGACAAAATCCAGCTAGAAAACCAAGGAGTCTATGAAATACCATGCAAAGTCTGCTCGTCCACATACATTGGACAAACTAATAGGAGAATTAGTGCACGTATCTCAGAGCATAAGAATTCTGTTAAAAGACAAGTAAATACTTCCTCCCTCTTCCAGCACTTCCAAGCAACAGGTCATCAAATTGACTTTGAAAAAACCAAATTGCTCTCCAGGACTGAACACTCCAACAGAAGAATGATTATGGAAGCTATTGAAATAGAAAAACATCCCCAAAATATGAACAGACGCGATGATGCCTCCCGCCTGCCAGACATCTGGAAACCAGCTCTGGCCACTAAACGAGTCCCGGCCACTAAACAAACCCTGGCCACTAAACGAGTCCCAGCCACTAAACAAGTCCCGGCCACAAACACTGACACCATCATCAATCACTCTCAACAAACTCCAGCTACCAATCAGGATGTGGCAAATCAGCCAACCAATCGGTTTAAAAGTAGCAGAGCCAACATTCCAACCCCTCCCACCTCCACTTACAGAAAAACTGCCATTTCAAATGCAGTTCATTTGCAAAAGGCAGAAGCCAAAGCCTGATGATGATGGGGGTGATCCCATCGAAACGTTGCAAAAACACCTTTAATTTTACACGGGAAAAGACCCGAATAAACCAAAATCTACATACCTATACCCGTGAAAACCTACGAAAACAAATATATATATATATATATATATATATATAGGTCTTTGGTTGTTCGGGTTTTCTCCCGCGTAGAATTGGAAGTATCTTCACGACGTTTCGATGAAATCTCATTCATCATCTTCAGGCTGGTGCTTCGGGCTTGGTGCTTCCAGGAGCAATATATATGGCTTGGTGCTTCCAGGAGCAATATATATATATATATATATATATATATATATATATATATATATATATATATATATATATATATATATATATATATATATATATATATATATATATATATATATATATATATATATATATATATATATATATATATATATATATATATACATATATATATATATATATATATATATATATATATATATATATATATATATATATATATATGAGAGATAATTATCACAGCTCCTGTTCAGAGGTCCCTTTAAGGGGAGGAGACTCAACGTCATCCCTCTCTGCCCTTCGACTCATCCTAGAGATCATCCAGACAGAGAACCTAATTAGATTACTGCTGTGTGACATTTTTTAGATATGTGTTAGATTTTTTAAGGGCTGAAAATAAAGAGACCAGGATGGATCCATTTCAGGCTTATTAGCCTTCTTCAGCTGGCCATACTCCTTCTACTGGGATTTGAACTGGTGCTTTCCAGCATATGAGACAGGCTTCTCTATGCCTTGAGCTATCCAGTATCCCTGATATATCAGCCAATTTACAGGACTCTTAAATGAGAGATAATTATCACAGCTCCTGTTCAGAGGTCCCTTTAAGGGGAGGAGACTCAACGTCATCCCTCTCTGGGTCTCCTCCCCTTAAAGGGACCTCTGAACAGGAGCTGTGATAATTATCTCTCATTTAAGAGTCCTGTAAATTGGCTGATATATCAGGGATACCGGATAGCTCAAGGCATAGAAAGGCTTGTCTCATATGCTGGAAAGCACCGGTTCAAATCCCAGTAGAAGGAGTATGGCCAGCTAAAGAAGGCTAATAAGCCTGAAATGGATCCATCCTGGTCTCTTTATTTTCAGTCCTTAAAAAAAAAAATTAACACATATCTAAAAAATTTCACACAGCAGCAAACTAATTGGTTCTCTGTCTGGATGATCTCTAGGTTGAGTTCGAAGGGCAGAGAGGGATGACATTAAGTCTCCTCCCCTTAAAGGGACCCTTGAACAGGAGCTGTGAAAATATTCTCTCATATATATATACACACATACATACATACATACATACATACATACATACATACATACATACATATATGCTTTCATAGATTTTCACGGGTGTAGGTATGCTGGTATTGCCATCCTCGGGTGTTTCCCTGTGTATATAGCATGGAATTGTTATTGCAACGTTTCGGCAAGATCTCACTTGCCATCCTCAGGCTTCGGTCCTACATATTTTACTTGACTCGGTCACTCTCCCCTTTCCCTGCTCTTGAACCCCACCAACAAATTCCTATTACAAACCAGAAGCACCACCATGGCTCCCAGCACCGAACCCGAACGTTTCATCCGCCTTTAATTGCCTCCCGATTGATTTCACTTGTGAAGCAAGATGACCACCAGCCCTGTGGTTGCCACCTACTGGAAGAGAACCTGCAAGTCTACTTAATTATAAAACGTTACAAATTGCAGGTGCCATCATGCCTCAAACAAGCAAAGAAATCCCCACCGTTTTAAAGTCACTTCCTAAAGTTTCTTGTCATTGTCCCTGTTGAAGGAACTCTCAACCGACCTTCATTAAACAACCCAGCCTCCCCGAAAGGCGAACCAGGCCCTGCCTACCGGGTCCTCCAGTCCACGGGAACCTCACCGTCTTCATGCGAGTCTTCCTTTTCCAAACGCTGCGACTGAGCTTCCGAGGGCCAAAGAGCCAGAAACCGAGAGGGCAAAGCAAAGCAGGGGCCTCCTCCGAGAAGTCCCACTTCTCATTGTCTGCGTGACATTTCACACGCTGCATTTGGGGACATGCAGAGGCAAGAAGAGCAGGGCTGATGGGACTCAAACCCATGATTTCCCCTGTGCCAATACACACCCACAGGAACTGGAGCCCGACAGAATTAACAGCAAGGTATTGCACAGCTTGTCCTCAACTTACAACCAGTTGGTTAGTGACCGTTAGTATTCAAAGGTACCAGGGGCCCTGAGGAAAGTGACTCACAGCTGCTCCTCATCCTCACAACTGCTGCAATATCCCCCACGGCCACCTGATCAGAGTGTGTGGCGCTGGGCCTCCCGCAGTTGCAGCCTCCGTCCATCCGTCCCTCCCCCCTGAATGTGTGTGGAGGGGTGCTGAGGGACGGCCCTCTGCAACCTTCCTGGCCAACTTCCTTTAGCAAGGAATTCACTTAACCACTGTGATGATTGGCTTAACCACAGGGGCAAAAAAGATCATAAACCTGGTGTGGCTCTCTTGACAGCTAGCTTGCTTGAACCACAGGCATCCTGGCCCCCATTGTGGCCATTAGCCGAAGGCTACTTGTGCAGTCATAAACCCATTTCCAGGGGCTGCACTGCTCACACTACTAAGTCCCTTTACAAGGCAAACTCTATGGCCAGCCAAGCTGGGGGGTGGGGGGAGGCCTGGAAGCCCTCCCTGCAGGGTTTAAATGCCCGCAGTCAGCTTGGTGGGTGGGAAGAGCTGCCTCCTGTGGCCCTGGGGGTCTCCAGGCCCCTCTTGCCTGTCAGTTGAATCAGTCCTTCCTCTCCCTGCCCAACTTGGCCGTGTAAATACACTCTCATCACACACAGTCCTTAATTACATTCGGTCCCATTGATGCCAATTACAAATCATCCTTGATTAAACATGGCCCCATTGTTAATTGCACATTATCCTTGATTACACACTGTTTTCACCCTGTCGACTCACGCCCAGCTCCTGATCCTTCTCGCGGAGGCCACTGAGCGAGGCCTCCCTGCCTCAAGGCTCTGCTTCCGATCCCTTCAGGGGGAATCGCACCATTTTTCCCGCTGAATTTAATCCTGTTACTGGCACCCGGTATTTTTAACCGGCTGAACAAATTTTGAATAATTCTGTCTTGCATCAGACCCAACTTTAGGTCAGCTGCAAATTTGATTGGTATTTCTTTACTCCTTCACCCAAGCAATTCATAGACATATAGGCGAGGATCAAGCTCCAGGCCAAATCCCGTGGAAGGCCTCCCTGGATCCAGGAGGAACCGTTGGATGGGTGTTTTTAGTTATTTATATCCCGCCTTTGCTATTTTTATTTTTATAAATAAGGAATGTATTCAGGTTTAAATGTTGAGTGCCGAGAGAGAAAACCTTATCAGTCAGTTGAATGTAAACCCACCGTTGGAGGCCTTGCCAAGCGAGGGTTCGGGGTGACTGGGACACCAACCAGAACAACACAGGATTTCATGCGCTTTCGCAAAGGACTGGGTCAGATTCAGAAGACCTGGACCCTGCCAACTGCCCTGGGGGTGTGTCCAAGAGCACCACGCATCCCTAGGGGAGGGAGGGTCCCTTGTGGGCTGAAAGCGACCGTTGACTTACCTGAACGGTCCTTCTTCTTTTTTTTTTTATGCAAAAAAAAAAAGTTTTATTGGTTTTAACAATTTTTTTACAGGGAAAAGGTATATAGGGTGTAAAAGAACATTTCAGAGGCATCCATATCGGAGGTGAAGGCCGCCTCCAAGGCTTCATACAAAGATTAATTATTTTTCTATTTAAGGTGGCAGGAGTTACATATGTATCATTTCATAAAATTCATGCATTCAGTAAATTGTTTCTACAAAACATCCGAAAGAAAAAGTTACAGTATATTAAAGGAAATCATTTTTGTAATCTGAGTCTTGTAAATATTGTATCCTCATCCTCCCTCCCACCAGTGGGCGGTGCCATGGCCCCTCGCGTTCCCCCATTTTCTTCCTCCAGGAGTGAGGCATATTATTTTTTTGAAAAAGAAAAAGGATTGCGCCTCTTCAATTGTTTTAATTTTTACTCTCCCCCCCTCCCAGAGCACCAGCATTCCTTCAGACATCAACCATCCAATGCAGGTCCCATTCTTATATAATAATCTTTTTTCAAATAAGAAGGAATAATTCCTTCTTATGTCTGGTATATTTTCCAAGACCTGTTTCAGACTGGCAAGTTCTTTTAGCTCATATATCAATAGACTATTGCGCCGTGCTCTCGGGGTCTCATCCCTTGTCAGCCCTCTTACATGTTTAATATATCTCTCTCTGGATACATCATTTGTTCTGGCATATGCTAAATTGTAAGGCATTCTTTCAAAATCGATTTTAAACATACAGCCGTCAAAATCTATTAATTCTTTTTGTGATTCCTTTATCTTTTCCCCCATCTCCGCTACCCCCCCTTCCCCCCTTCAATTTTTTGTTTGTTTCCCACTAGTGTCCCTTGCATCTCCAAAAGCTCAGATTTTGACCTTAACCTGTCCTTCCGAATCTCTGTTGTTTCTTCCATTATGCTTTGGAGAATCCCCTCTATTGATTGTAGCATTTCCACAGTGAGAGTTTTAGGTTCTTGACACTAATGTGGCGTCCGCAGGGCGAGGAGCTTGGACGGTCCTTCTATGTGCGCTGCGAGGGGAATCCAAGCATGAGTTATGGAATTGATGGCCACGCCTCCTCTGACTGGGCTAGCTCAGCTTTGTACGAAGGCTCAGCCGATCCGAGAGATGCAAAAATTGGTACAGAATGCGAGAGGTAAGTCAGGTAAGTAAGACCGGAAGAAAGGTAAGTCCAGGGCCCTGATCAGCCAAAGCTGAGGGCAGGTTTGGATTCCCCTCGCAGCGCACACAGAAGGACCGACCGTTCAGGTAAGTCAACGGTCGTTGTCCTGTGCATCCAAGCATGGGACATGCCAAAGCAATAAGCCTCAGGGGCGGGAGCGTGGCTGGTCTGGGGATGTAGATGAAGAAACCACCCTCTGCAGCACTTGTCGTCCAAAGGACGCCTCCGCCGAGGCATAGACGTCCACCTTGTAGTGACGGATGAAAGACTAGGGTGATGACCAAGTCGCTGCCTTGCATATGTCCTCTACCGAGCCCTGTGTCGCCCAGGCCGCAGTCGTGGCCGCACTCCTGGTGGAATGGGGAGCAATGCGCCTGGGAACCAGACCGGACTCTTTTGTTGAGCCTGCAATTAAGGTTCTTTTTTTTTTTTTTTGTCTTAGGGAAGATCACCTGGTTAAAAAAAAGGACGAGGCTCTGCTGGTCTGAGCCCATCCACAGGTTGGGAGGGAGAGACACATAGACAGAGACACACACAGAGAGAGAGAGAGACACGCACACAGAGTGAGTGAGTGACAGACAACAGACAGAATCCCAAGTTTGGTTGAGTTCTCAGATGCCATGTGATGGCGGACACGGCGGCTGCTGCTGCTGCGACCCTCTCGGTGCTTCGCGGCAACAACTAGCGAAAACCAACAACAAGAAGTTTTTGTGACTTTTGATTATCGGAGAGGGGAAAGAACTCCCGAGTACGAGAGACGTTCTCTCGGAAGGTGGAGGAAGAAGATGCGTTGGGATGGGAGAATGGGAGACCGGGCTCGAGACCAAGCCAGGAGACGCCGTCAGAAGGAGCCGGGAAGACACAGACGCGACTAGGAGGCCCGGCACTGCTCTACTACCGGTCGGGAGACGCCGCCTGAAGGAGCGGGAAGTGGGGAGGACGCAGGACTCAGAAGCGAGCGGGAGGCCTGATCCCGATTTACCACCGGCCTTCATCCGATTTGGCCTTCATCCAATTCGATCAGCCGCTCCTGCCTCTCACCTGGGTGGTTTTTGCTGGGACTCCTTGTGGTCTCGGTCGTTCCTTCTTCGGTCCTCCTTCCGGCTTCTTATTCCTGGCGGAGGCCCTGCCCAGTCTCTCTTTTTCACTCTGGAGCTGGGCGGCTCCCCCTCCCCCGGTACCCACCCTCGAGGCCTCGGCGGAGCCCTTTCCCTCACCCTTCGACACAGCGAGGGGGCTTTCTTGGACCGCTGGGCATGGAGAATGGGCCGAGATCCTCCTCGTGTAGGAGAGACACGTGGGCCCAGCGTTTTGGACTTTGGAGCTGGGGCTGGGAGAGGCCCAGCAAGGAAGGGCAGGTGGCAAACGAGCGAGCGGCGCCACTCCCCAACCGCAGGGAGGGGCTGTGGTGGCAGTAGTGGTGCAGACAGGCCCGATGAGACGAAGGGGCAAAGGAGGCGCAATTTGGCTGACCCCCCGGCCATGGTGGCCATTCTTCATCATCGCCATCATCTCCACCCGCATTACCACCACCTACACCATCACGCTCCCCTTTGCGTATAAGGTAGGACGACACTGAAATACATCAACAAGGAACTTAGTGACTTGGTCCGCAGCCTACCAAGGTGGGAAAAGGGCCACGGAGAAGGTGGCCTGACACTACAAGCGGCAGAAGAGGTCCAGAAGACGCTGGCGTTCCTCAGCTCCAAAGGTAACTCTTACTAAGGCTGTTTTATGTACGTGGCCAATACCTGGAATGTTACTTTAAGGCATTGCTTATTTATAGACACACACCTCACTCTTTCCGATTTTTATTGCATGATTTACCAGAAAGCTTACTAGAAATCCATTTTAAGATCCACTTTAATTCCCCCTTAAACAAGGAAAACGTCCGGCTGGTCTCTATTCCTGCTTTATAAAGTCGGTGGTGCCCTTAGTGTAGGAGAGGACGCACAAGTGCCCTAAGGCACAACATGCTGCCGAGAAGCCCCGGCAGGAGAGTTAGGTAAGGTCAGGTAAACTCTGCTTTGAGCTTCCAAAGCCCTTCGCCTCCTGACTGCCTGTGGAAAGTGCAGAGGTTTCTCAGAAGTTCCCGGAAGACGCAGGACTGCTCCGTGCTCAGCCTGGACCCAAATTCCTGCAGGATCTCCCGGGTGCTGGCCTGGCCCGGCAGCTGGGCCTGGAAAGCCACGAAGCTCCGGATGTCCGAGAGCAGCTCGTCCTGCGCTGTGGCTGTGGGGCCCCCGGGCTGAAAACTCCCCTCGGCCGGATCCGCCCTCTGTTGGGATCCAGTCAGGTGGTTCCTCTCCCTCATTTTGGCCAGCAGCGAAGAGGAGTCCAGGGCGCTTGAAGAGGCCTCTCCGTGGGAGTGAGAAAGTCTGCTACTGGCAGGCTCCCCTCTCTCTCTCTCACCCTCCTGCAAAAGAGAAGCCAAAAAGTGTGTGTGTGGGGGGGAGGAATTCTTCCATCACAGAACCCTCGAAAGCTCTTCTCTGAGTTGTGTGACGCCAGCATCCAAACAGCAGCGTGACTCCCTTTATAATGCAGGAAGCTGTTTTGGGGGATGTGATCATCCTGAATTCTTCTCAAAGCACTTGGCGTGTTTACCAATTTATTAAGGAGAATATTGGGAAGGACTCTGTTGAAGTTCAGGCACGTCACACCACGCCACTTTCCCCCCCCCCCCGCCCCCGCCCTACTAAGGGAGCAAGACTCTCAAAGGAGGAGGAGGAGGAGGAGGGGCTTTCCGTCTCACCTCAAAGGAGACATTTATAAGGCCTCCTTAAATGCTGTGGTGCTTCCTTTTGAAATAATGGGGACAAGCACACGCTTCAAAATGTAATTTTGTAATTTTATGCATAAGCAACACAACTTCTGAGCCGAAGCCATGGTTCCACGCCCCCCCCCCCCCCCTTTCCGTCCTCATTCACTCTCACAAATGGGTGAGCCGCTCAGAGCAGAGCAATTCCTGGCCTTCCTCTGCTGGTGCGGATCTTAAGAGGAATTTGCCCAAGTGGAGAATGACTTCCAAACGACGAAAGTAGTTTTATGATGGAAGTAACTGCCAGAGGAGGCATGCCCACTGTTCTATGGAAAAAGAGCCCTGAATCGGTGGGGTCTTGAAATAGGGATGCAATGACAGGCCTCGCTCGGCTCTTCATTCCTTCCGTGAAAACCCAGGCTAAGGAACTTGTCTTTTCCATTCTCTCCCCCCACCCCCCATCTATCTATCTATCTATTCCACTTACAGGTACGCCTTTAAGATACGTTGGATTGGATAAGGTACTCCAGGTTAAACCCCTAGGTAGGCCTTCCATCAGACCACCCTATATTTAGATTTATTAAATTTTTAGACCGCCCTTCTCCCTTGCGGGACTCAGGGCGGTGTACAGGCAATAATAAGAACAATAAGATAGAGCATAAAATACAATTAAAGTACAATTAAAAATATATTAAATGGATTGGCCTGATCTAAATCCAGTTAAAAAACCCTTACTAAAACCAATTTAAAAACTAAAGCAATTTAAAAAACTACACCTAGGAAGGCTACCTGGGCCCACCCCGTCTCATACAGAGGAGGCTCCTGGGGAGAGGAGGCAGCCATCCTCCTCAGGCTCTTGAAACTTGAACAAGGCTTCCAAAAGGCGGCCAAGGGGCGGTGACCAAGGGGACGTAGCCCCATTTATCAAAAGGCACATCTAGTAGGCTTCCCCTGTGGAAGTCAAAAAGGAAGGGAGGAAGCGGAGTGGAGCATGCAAACTAAGATCGACCCTGGAAGGTGTCATCTGCATGAGCTGCTTCTGCATGTAGGAGGGGCGTCTTACATTCACTATGAGTTGTTCATGCTTCAACTTGCACTTTTTTCCTGACGCCTGACCGGAAGACGACGATATCATGAAATTTGGGTTCATCTTCTGGCCAAATCTGCTTCTGAAAATAACCAGAAACCAGAGATATATTCTTCACACACTGATTGCTAGGCAGATACATTTGCATACAGACTGATAACAGAGGGCCAAGTGGCAAAGCAGAATATAGGAAGGTGGACTCCATGTACAGCCAACCACAAAGTACATCGATTTATTTTATTTATTTTATTCAATTTATATCCCGCCCTTCTCCAAAAGGACCCAACTCGCCTCTTCTCCCCCCCGCCCCCCCCAACTTCCGGAGTGCCATTTTTCTATCTCATTCCCATGCAGAAATATACGCTTTATCACTGCTTGTGGGAATTGGGTGTGCCTAGCCTAAAAAGAGAAGGACTAGGGGAGGCATGATAGCGATCTTCCAATATCTGAGGGGCTGCCCCAAAGAAGAGGGTGGGGGGGGGGTTGTCCACCTATTCTCCAAAGCCCCTGAGCACAAGAAGCATCAGGTAGGAACTCATCAAGGAGGACTTCCTGACAGTGAGAACAATTCACCAGTGGAACAGCTGGCCTCCAGAAGCCGTGGGTGCTCCAACACTGGACAACCATTTGTCTGAAATGGCACTATAGGGTCTCCTGCTTGAGCGTGGGGTGGACTAGAACAGGGGTCCCCAACCCCCGGGCCGCAGTGAGCCTCGAGTTCCACGTGACCACCGAACGCGTGCGCGGCCCATGTGACTTGACTCACCCGCTGGAGGCTCCCACCGGTCCACGGAATATTTTTTTTTACATGAAACCGGTCCCTGGTGCCAAAAAGGTTGGGGACCCCTGGACTAGAAGACCTCCAAGGATCCTTCCAAATCTGATATTCTGTTATTCTATCCCCTTACACATAACATTGATTTGGAACTGGGAATATTTAAGCCCTTGGCAAGCCAGTGTTCTAATGTCCTATTCACTTAGTCAAGAAATAAGAAGACATTACCCACCTCAAAAAATGATTATTTTTATTCCAGTCACTGACCAGAATTTATCTCATAAAATAATGCCAATGAGATGAAGGAAATTTCTCTTGCCTAACAACCAAAGAGCATCAGGGTGGCTTGTCCTTCAGTAGACTTTCCAAGCGTTCTTTTTAGATACTGAAGCCTTGTAGCTATTTCACAGTGGCCGAAGTACAGAACTGGCACCACCCTTCAGCAAGAGGCATGGATTTGCAATTGGGTCGGCCGTCCGGCTTCTCTCTGAAGAAGCTATGCCTTGAGATGCAGCAGATGGCCACATTAGCCACCCTGTGAGAAGAAGCCACCCTCGGAGCTATGACGGGGGGCCAAGGGGCTTACTTGAACCTAGAGGGGGCGCTGTCAGCCCAAGTAGAAGCAGCTCCCCGGTATCGCTGTCGAGAAACCTTCAGTGCTCGGAGGGCATCTTGAGCCACCCGATTGGCCTCCGCTTCCACCAGCACATAATCCGGACTAGAAGCTTCCATTATGGCATCGTGCTTCATTATGCTGTGTATCCCTGGGAGAGAAAGGAATGGACGGCCTTTAAAAAACACACCAGCTCCCCATTCCTCCTGCCAGGAGGGACCCGGCTTCTTCTGCATGTGAAGCTCAACAACTGGCCCGGAAGGGCTGAGCCAGAGTGGATCTGCTTCAACCATGGCTGCTTTGCATAAGAACTTCTAAAAATAAAACTGCTCATTGCCCCAGAAAAAAATGTGGAGAATGACACAATCTGCCCCAGCCAATATCTCCTTGTCTGGGGAATTCTGGGAGTTGAAGTCCACACTTCTTCAACTGGCCAAGATTGAGAAAACCCCCAGGTGGGTTACCCAGTGAACTCTGATAACACTGGGCCCACCGCGGACTTTCTTGCCTCAACTAATTCCCTGGGATAGGCAGGGCACTATTAGCTTCTCTTGGTGGATTGGAGAGAGAAATCAACATTTGTATCAATGCTAGCTAATTTCAATAAACCCCACTGGCCAGGGCTCTCAAAGAAACTGGCGGAGGGGATTCCACAGCTGCTGTCCGTAGGTGGGTCGTTTTTTGAGAGGGGCCGGGGAGGGCTGGTGCAGCCCCAGGAGGTGGGAGGGCCGTTTCCCTCTTCCAAGGGGGGAAAGAGGCCGGAGCTGCCCATTGGAGGGCCATGCTGGGCCAGAGTTGTCCGAGGGACTGACGAGGAGGGTTTCTTCTGTCATTCAAACAGTCAAAGCTAGACATGGATCGGGTAATATCCTGCAGATGGTGGATTTGACAGCTTGAATGAATGGTTTGCATAAAAGTTTCCCGGTTTCTGGAGGCAGAAAAACATTCTGATAACTCCAGAAGCATTTTACATCTGCTACATTAGCTCAATTTGGATTTCCCAAAGGATTTATAAAAGGATCTTGCAGGAGTCCGGATCTCTGTCACCAATTGGAATTATTTTTAAACAAAATAGAAAACAGCAGAAGAAAGTTACCTGATTTTTTGAAAAGCTTCTCCAAAACGTAATCGTCGCTTTTCGCTGGCTCTTGCAGCTCCTCACCCTCTTCCTTCTGGTATTTTCTCTGCTTCACCAGGTGGGGAACCGGCACCCCCTCGAATCTGGCGGCCCGAGAGCGTTGGGGCGTCTTCCGCTGGCCCTTGCCCGGCTCCCTGGGGTAGGTGAGCGGCCGCTGATGGCCCTGCGGTTCCCTGGAAGCCGGCCTCTCCTGGCTTACCCCGCCTTTGCCGATCAGCATCGCCTGGCCCTTCCCCTCCAGTGCTCCTCCTGCGGTCCAATTCTGTGACGGGGGCCCCTCTGCCACCCCTGAAGGCTCCTCTCCGGTCCCCAGGGAGAAGTCTGCATGGGCAGCGGGGGTGTGGGCGGGGCCTTCTGGGAGGGGAGGGGGGGCAGCCTCCGAGTTCCCCTCAACGGGGTCCCCTGCGGCAAGGGCGGCGTTTTCATGCTCCCTTGCTAGGGAGGAATCGGACCGCGTGGAGGTCAGCTTCGCACGCCGTCTTTTGGAAAATTCAGAAATGTTGGCACTGCGACGCTTCAACGGCCGCTTTGGTGCCGGGACATCGGAACCGGTTCCTGAAACGCATTACCACACAAACCGTCAGCGGCTCTCCCGCCTCTCTCCGCCTTTCAAACCCCCCCCCCCCGTCCCTCCGCTGGCACACCTGCAAAGATGGCGCTGGTTTCCGTCCCCTGGGCTCCGTCCGGAGTGCTCAGGGTGAAGAGCTCGTAGAGGTCGTTGGATTTGAAGAAGCGCCTTTGCTTCGGGTCTTTGAGGATCCTGTTTGTCAGGAACTGTTTGAATATTTGCCTGGGGAAAAGGAAACATGTTGTGATGAGGGACGCTACGTTCTCTGTCCCAAACACGACAACTCTCTCTCTCTCTCTCTCTCTCTCTCACAAGTGTCTAAAGACACATTTGTTCCATCTAGCCGGCCTAGCGTAACCTCCATTACTGACTTTTAGATAGTTTTAAATTTGGGGATTTTAATTTGGTTTTAGCACAGGATTTTATTGAATAAGTTTTTTAAAATTTTATATGGTTTTGTATGTATTTTTTAATATTCCTGTGCGCCGCCCTGAGTCCGTTTGGAGAAGGGCGGGGTATAAATGTAATAAATGAAATGAAATGACACACACACACACACACACACGGACAATTCCACTATGCATAAACATATTAAAGGTCTCAAGACTTAGAAAATGTTTAAGGAATCAATGGAGCAAAATAAATAATTTCAATAAAGGGGAACACCTCTTGCTGTGTTTAAATGCAGAATGAGGCTTAATTTCCAGCCCCCGGCTCTTGTCTCCTGCAACCCTAACTCAAAAAGGTTCTACGATTGGCATCAAACGCTCCATCCCTCCCAGGGGCAAGAAGGGGCCTGGGCAGCACAACCCAAAGGAGGAGAGCAGGCCCGGGTCCAGACTCTCAAACCGACCCCTGGCAGAAGGGCGGCAGAGGAATCCGGCCGCAACATCCCCCTGACCTGTGGTAAATCTTTTCCTCGATGGTCCCTGCAGTGAGAAGCCGGTACACAGTCACGTCTCTGGTCTGGCCGATCCTCCAGGCGCGTTCCCGAGCCTAGGACACAAAGGCCGGCTTGGCTTATCATGGCGACACCGAAGGACCAGGCGGGCTGTTGCTGGGGTTAAACGCGGAGAGCTCTGGGGGCTCCTCCTGACTTCCTCTGGGTGGCCCTCAAACCGTTGGGAAGCTTTCCTTCCTGCTCAACCCCTGCAGGTGGCATCGATTCCCCAGGGGGCAGAGCAGATGAAGGCCCACTTTCCTCCTGCAAGTAAGACTGGGGGGGGGGGGGGGGAAACGGGGACACTGGCTCTCTGCAAGGTGTGTCGTCCCCCCCCCCCCCGAGCCTGCTCTTGTGAAAGGGGGAGGCCAAGACGCCTCCAAGCAAGCAACCATGTGAGTCAATTAGAACAGGCTTTCCTTCTTTTCCAGCGACCTACCTGAGTGTCTGTGCTGGGATTCCAGTCAGGGTCATAGATGATCACCCGGTCTGCGCCGGTCAGGTTAATCCCAAGCCCACCAACTCGAGTAGTAAGGAGGAAGACAAATATGGACGCATCCTGTGATGATTTGCAAGACGGAGCATCCTTAGGAGACGTCTGGAATGGATCCACCTCCCCCCACCCCACCCCACCCCACCTTTCAAGGGACAGAAGAAGTTTCTTTTTAAGCTCGGGGATGGGAGCACCAAGGTCTCCCTGCTGCGTAATTCTACTGCCCATTATTCCAATCGTGTAAGCCGCTTAGAGAGGGCGGCCAAGGCCCGTGAAGCGGCATCAAAGTCTAAGGGCTGTTCCTCTAGAGGATGACCAAGGAGGGGAAACCCAGAACATCACCTGAAATAGGGTCTCCGCACTGGAGGGGGACGGGGTGTGTGTGTGTGTGTGAGAATGGAACTGGCAAATCTCACAGCTCTGAGCATCTCTGTGGTTCGGCTCGGCTGCTCTCAGCCCTGATCAAAGGTCTGGGTGACTCTTAGGCCTTAGCACGACTTCCTCACCTCATTGAATCTCCCAATCAGAGGCTGCCTGGAGGCCACGGAGGTGGTGCCGTCCATTTTGAGGCAGGAGTAGTTTCTCTGCTTTAAAAACACTTCAAGGATGTGCAGCATCTGCAGCATTGGAAAAAAAAAAGGGGGGGGAACAACCCCACAGGGGTCTCCGATCACGACCTCCAACAGCACGGATGAGAGGAAAGAAGTCCGGCCGGCCTTTAGCAAAAGGAGCTCCGTGAAGCCAAAGGCCTTCTGCCATGAAAGATGCCTCCGCCCAGGCCTCTCCGGGGGCCACTCCCCCTTTACGCCCAGGCCCTGGCCCCGTGGCAAGTGGGGGCGGGGGGGGGGGCACCTGTCTCTGAGGCTGACCTGCCTGGACTGGGTGAAGAGCAGCACCCGGTGGCCTTGCCTGTGCCAGATCTTCAGCAGGGACTCCACCACTATCAGTTTCCCAGACCGTTTCCAGAAGCCGAACTGGTCTTCCTCTCGCAAGTCTTCCTCGGGGGTCCCCTTCAGAATCTTCGGCCCTCCGGAGAAGATGTCGGGATGGTTGCACATTTTCCTGAGGGCTATCAGCCCTGGGAAGATCTGCAGGGGAGACACAGGCAAGCAGAGTCTTCCCACGGAGCCCCTGGAGGACGGAGGGAGTCCCCAGCCCACTGATACATCCTCCTCCTGAAAAAACAAGGTCTCCTCACAGCCCCCCGAGGCAGGTGGGGGCTACCTGGGGAGCTCCACATCAGTATCCAAACTTTTCCCACAGAAGGGCAGGTCCTCTGAGTAAGACCTGGGAGGCAAAGTCGGGGGGTGTGTGGGGGGGATCCTGACTCCTGCAGAGGCTCTGAGTAAGCTCTGAACACGAAGAAACCCAGGCACCCAGCCTGGGCCTTGCGGGTTGGCTTAAAAAAATAATGAACATGTGACAAAAGTCTGTACACTTTAAAGCACTACCTGAACGCACCGAAGAAAATCAGCGTTCCAGAAAACTTACACGTTTTATACAGAGAAACAGACAATTGGAGACAACATAATGAAAGAGACCGAGAAACAGTTAGAAGTTGAAAAAGTTAGAGAAAATGCAAAGCCTCTTGATGGAGGCAAATGAAACAGAGCAAACAGGGTGTTTCTGGAGGGCTCCTCCAACGTCATCCAGTCGGCTTTCGCGCCTAAGGCAGGACTCTAACTGGAGCCGGAGGGGCAGAACTAGTCTAGGGGACTTAAACACTGGAACCAACCGGCACAAGACTGAGAAATGAGCTTGCGGCTGGCAAAGGGCTCCCATCTTCCCTGAAATCAGGAGACGTCCCCAACCTGGAGGACCCTCATGCTGTAAAGATGGAACCACCTGAGAGTCAGCCGGCCTCACTTTCTCTTCCTCCCCCTCCAGGGGGCACATTGTCCCATAAGCATAAGCGTTTGGAAGGCAGCCTTGTCATGTTAACGGCAGTGCCTCCCACTCGGCCTCATCTCCCGCTTCCTTCCGAGAGAGGCTGTTTAAAGCAGGGGGGAAGTGGAGCCCTTTGACACCTGATCTGGGAGCTCAAACTTTCCTCCCCGGGATCCCACGTGAAGTAAGGAGGGACGTCTCCTCCCTTAAGGGTCTGAGAGAGACACTCGGAGCCCTGCCCAGAGACGAAGGAGGACCAAGGCCGCCTGTCCCCAATTCCCGCTGGAGGCGATTCATCTCCCAGGTCCGGCCTTGGAGCCCAAATGAAAAGGACAGGAAAGCAGGCAGAGCTACAGTGGACGGTGGTTACTTTAAATGAGTTCGGTTTCCTTTTTCTTCAATCGCCTGCCTTGATTTTTTCTACTGCAAATGGTAATAACATTAGCCCTTTTCTTTGGGTAACCTCTTAAATGGCTTTGCTTCACTGCGTTTTACCTGCATTTCTCTATTGAGGATCTGATAGACTTCTTTGGAATCAATAAATTTTTGGTAAAGTTCTTGCTGTTCGGCTGTCAAGCGACAAAATAAGACCTAGACAGAGACATTGGAGAAATGACTGCAGTCGCATTGTACCCTAAGCAAATATTATAAAGCAATCAAAGCACAGATACACGTCTTCTGCCAAAGGCCTGACGACGCCCGGCCTCCGTGACTGGGATCGGCTTCTCCGCGGTGCCCATCTCCAAAGCCCTCGGCTCAGCCAGGAGAACCCGCAATATGTCAATCCCACCTTATCTGCAAGCACAACTTTTAATTAATGCCAGTTTGTGAGGCGAGTGCTCTCCACCAAGCAATATGGCAATCCCCTACCAAGAGGCTCCACTCCCAAATGCCACCATACACGACTCGGTCTTCGGGGCACCAGGATTTTAATTTTAACCTACGCTTTTGAACCGGAATAGAAAACTAGGTTGCAAATCGAACAGATTTCTTCTCTCATAACGCAACTGTTGATAGGCATTCACCACACACTCTACATTTTCTCTGATATCTGGCAGCAGATTGTAAACCTAAAGGAGAACTTAAATGAGTGAAAACAACATATCAGAAAGTTGTCTTGCATGTTTTATGAAGTAAGCTACTTAGAGAACCTGCTGAGGAGAGCAATTCTAAAAATCAAACAAACAAACAAAGACTCTGTTTTCAGATTTCTTGGGAGGCTTTTGCAAAATAATTCATGCCATATAATAAATGACGGTGCTGTACGTTGCAATTTAGTGTCACCTGCAAGCAGAGCTCAGTATGTTTATGAGGGCCACCAGTGGGATCTTCTTCAATGAAAAAGAAGATGAAGGCTGGTTTCCAGGATTATGATCCCCTTAAACAAGGGTCAATCTTGTCTGCAAGAGATCCGATCTTAATTTATTCCCAACTTTAACGGGCAACGTTTTATTCTGCAAGGCCAGAACCTCCTCAAAGGTGGCATCTGACCCAGTGGAAGGGAGAGGTTGTGCACAGCGTCCACAGACAATGGTCTCCTTCCAGGGATGTGAAGCTCAAAGCATTTCTTCATGTTGACGTGTCAACAAGGAAACTGTACAAAATTAAAGATACCTGCTCATTTTTATCTGGCAAGGAGAGGCTCATCTGAACATCTGCCTTCATTCTGCGCAGCAGGTAGGGGTTAATCGTATCCCGTAAAATACAGGCACACTTGTACGCCGTTTTCACCTTTGAGGGGTAAAAAATACCAGTGACTTTACTAAGCGTTTCTCATACATTTTTATTCCAGCATGGAAATGATGTAGAAGGAAGGATAAAAGAAACAGCGAAGGATAAGAAAAAAAAAGCAAGAAAGGTATCTACAGAAGTGACTTCCAGTCTTCTTTCTAGCAGCTACAAACACAGCAATCGCCATCTCCAACGCCTATCAAAGTTCCCTTCTTCCCATCAACTCCAATCGCTAAATCCCAAAATCAGCAGTGCCTTCTCATGCCTTTTACCAACAAAAAGCCGAGAGAGGGTTTACAAAGGGGGTTTGATAGACCTACAAAGGACCTTTCTGTGGGACCCTGCTGGTCCTTACCTGGACCGGAGAGGCGTTGGAATATCCCCCCATGGTTATGGGGACCGAGAACTGCTCCAGGAAGACAGGGAGGGTCCCCAACTTTCCTGGAAACACAAAATCAAAGAGGGACCACAGCTCCTTGAGGTGGTTTTGCAGAGGTGACCCGGACAAGATAATCCGATGAGGAGTGGAGAACTGCAACGAGAAGAGAAGAAATTGTGATGTCCCATTGAAACAAAAGACACAATTATGCTCAAATGATGAGATTCGGTGCTGTGTGAGATTGAAATGAACTAAAATAATCGCAACAGCTTTGCAGAATTGCTCCATTTAAAATGATTTTTCTTTCTGAAATTCTGTCTATTTTTTAAATACTCACAATTTCACTGCCTCCTCTGCAGTTTCATGCGTAGCAAATAATTTTCTCTTGATTTATAGCTTACTAGCTGAATACCCATGCTCCACTATGAACCTATGCGATCAGGCTTGATAAATCGACACTTACAGCTTGAAAATTAATGAGTAGGTACCATCGGCCTCTCCTCTCCCCTTCTCTCCCTCAGCCTTGCCCCACAGAATCCTCCCCTATCTTATCCCCTTTTCTTCCTCAGGCTCCTTTCCAAACTCCGGATGAGTCACACGCTGGACACGCCCAAGTGGCAGTTTGAACAGAGATCTTTTCAGGTGGAGAGAGGAGAGTACAACCCTTAACATCAGAGCAGGTTAATAATAATATAAAAAATACTAATGATCTGATGGTCATTTTGAAAAATCCTTTCTAAGTAAGCACCTAGAAGCCAAGAGGAACCTACGTGCCACATTTCAAGTTTGTAGGCTTTAGATTCTGGAGACTTCGTGAGCTAGGTGTGAGTGGTTTTCGCTTTCAAATATATAGATTAAAAAACTCTTTATGAACAAAACCACATTAGAATTAGTAGGGTTGAGATTTAGACCTACCTAATTCCAAGCATTATTTTTAGGTTATTTAATGAAACCATTTCCTAACATTCAAATAATCTGTAAAGAAACAAAATGAGTTTATCACTGAATTCCCTCTGAATAAAGCAAAATATTCCTTGGAAAGGCTGGGAAAGCCAGCCAGTCTCTTCTTCTCCCTCAACTGTCCTCTTTTTAAACATGAGGATAAATTTGCTCAATGCCAAGAAATAGCGTCATAAAGGATTTTATAAAAGTAGAAAAAAGGACGGAAACCTTGTTGTTGCTGAATGTACTTTGAAAAATCCATGCTTCCCATCTCTTCCTTGTTTGTTTGTTTCAAGGAATCCTACCTGTTTGCAAGCCAGTGTAACTGCAGCCTTGGGATTCCGAATTTTATGTCCTTCGTCCAAAATCACGTACTGCCAGTTATACCTCTGAAGGTTGTCTTGCAGCAAGCGAATGTAAGAATAGGAGGTTATCAAGATTCCATTGCAGGCCACAATTTCACGAATCAGTTTTACCTGCAGAAAGATTATTTCAAGATTATTAAACAGCAAAGGGTCCACAATATTCTTGCCTGGCTAAACTAACTGAACCGTTGCCCTGTGTTAAATTAGAAACAAAGCGAGATCTTAAAAAATAATAAGGATTACATTATGGCAATGACACCACGTGATCACGTGGACCGTAAGTCACAGGGAATCGGCACAGGATCGGCTTTTTAAAATGAAGTGTCGAATGTAGATGTCAGAGGCAGACGCTCAAGGGCGACACCCAGCAGGCTCCCCATGTAACCCCTCCCCCCCCCCCCGTGACATTCAACTGTGGCTGGGTGATGGATTACGCGTTGCACAAACGCATATGCTGTGGTTTCAAGCCACAACTAAAAGAAGTGCGAAGAAAACCCGGCAAGAGGAGGAGAGAGGACGCCACACAAGACGACGCCTGGGGCATCTTACAGCTGTTTGGCCTGGTGTGCCTCATCTACCGAGCGGTGGACAGATGGCCTTACATGGCAGAGGCTGGTGAAGAAGCCAAGCAAGGGAAGGCTTCTGGGAAAACAGAAATCTCCATTTACAAGTAATTCTCAGGCACAGAAGAAAACCCAGAGCTGTCAATGGAGCAGAAAATGATCCACTTGCGAGGCCCAATTTAAGACAGCTGTAAATGCGCATTCACTTATTTGCCAGTTAAAGGAAAATCTGTACCTCTATGGACACACAAGCGTACACAACGGGCGCACACAGACAGAGCTTTTCACGAATGGCTGCTGCCATCATTGTACGTTGCATGTTTGCTGACCTTAAGTGAAGGGGGCCAGAAATATTGGGAGAAGGGAATTAACTTTGCCCAACTTCCAAGAATCGTTCCTGTCATGGGGCTGGGGTGGTTTTTGTGTCTTCACAGAGTTCTTCTCCTTGCACTTACTTGCTGCATCCCACAGAACTCAGTGGGAGCTTCCACTGTACAGCACAAAAAACAAAATTGGAAATTGGCCCTTAGACGATCCTTCTGATTCAGGGCTGCGGGGAAACTGCAGGGGTTCCAAAGTATGGAAAGGCAGAGTTTACAAGCAACAAGCCAAGGAGGAGCCAATTACGAGAAATCTCCCCTGATTAGTGCAGCTGAAGGTTCTTTACCTCTTATCCTCTTTCCGACCATGTTAACAGGAAGGTCCTGACCAGCCATTCCAAAAACAAAACCCTCTGCAAACCAATCCCAGCTGCTTTAATCTCCCTCCCTCCCCCACAAAGGAAAGCCAGCTGGATTCTCCCTTGGCACATGAGGTGGCAAGAGGCAGACAAAACAGGACTTAATGCACCAAAGACAGGCAGTCCCCGACTTACAACAGTTCATTTAGTGACGGTACAACAGCACTGAAAAAAGGGACCGATGACCATTTTTACACTTGCAGCCCCTGCAGCCTCCCCAGGGTCATGTGATCAAAATTCAGTCGCTTGGTAACTGGCTGGATTCACTTAACAACCATGTCTCTAACAACTGCAGTGCCTCACTTAACAACTGTGGGAGAAATATCGTAAAATGGGACAAAACTGACTTAACAACAGAAATGTCGGACTCAATCTGTAAATCAAGGACTACCTGGACTAAACATAAAGATGGATGAAAATGCAGATGCCATTATGTGTCTGGGCTGGGAGGGATACTAGACACCATCTAGCCTGACCCTCTCAGTGGCGGGACCCACTACTACGCCATCCTTAAGGAAAGGCCGTCCAGCCATTTAGACAACATACTTGCATCTTCTGCTATCATTACTCTTGAAGGCAAAGTGGGACGATTTGCAGTCTGTGCCTTCCCAAAAATACAACATTTTAAATAAAAGCTGGGAATTTGCCAAAACCCTCCGGACTGAATGGATTCTCTCTGAATCCGTCACCTGCTGCAGGGGACACAAATCGGCTTCCAATTGGCTTTACTTATTTCTTGCTCCTCCGCCTGGAAGGTACCAGCTCTGGGAAGCATGGAGCCTCCATAGGACGAGCCCCCCCTCCCCGCCTCCCGAGGGCCAGCCGATGAAGGAAGGCCCGTTCCCTACCAGCCTCCCCTTCAGAAGCCCCCGGGCCCCTAATTCAGGGGAGAGAAAGGGGTCCCTTCCAAGCCCTCCCTATCTTGCTATCCTGGTCTCTGGCAGGAGCCCTGGAATCTCTGCTCCGACCTAAGAACAAACCATCTGAGGCGTTTTCAAATTAAAAGCTTGTAAAATGCGTAACCTCTCCTAGATTTTGCAATTAATAAGGTACGTCTGCAATTATCCCGACTCGGAGAAGGCGGCGGCTGCACCGTTGTCATGAAAAGATGTTCTGCGGAAGGGCGGCTGTTCTTGCAGAGGCTCAGGAGACCAAACCCTCCTAGAGGGCAATCAGAGCGGAGGTAGGAAACAACATCCATAAATCACACTGTCAGCGCAGGAGGAGGAGGAGGAGGAGGAGGAGGAGGAGGGAGGAGGCAGCAGCCTGGACGGCCCAGGAAGGCCGCTCACGGCAGGCAGGCAGGCAGGCGCAGCAGAGCCGAGGCCCAGAGCTCCGGCTTTTACCCAAGCTGTAATTAATTAAAATTTCCTTCAAGCCAAAACTTTATTAAACAAGGAGTTGTGCTGACAATGAAGGAAAAGGTGGGGAGGCAATTCATCACGGCCACTTCTCCACTCCAGCTTCAGGTGATGTAAACCTCCCCATAAATCTTTCCAATCCTGGACAGGAAGGGGCTCCCGGGGCTCCCCCAGGCCTTCCCCCACCCCCCCCACCCCGCCTCTCTTCCCCTTTTCTGCCCTTCCTTTAAGGGAAGCTCACTTCTGCTCAGCCCATCCCAGGGAAGGGAGGCAAAGGGGAGGAGGGGTCAGCCGGACCCATCCCCTCAAAACCTCCAGCCTCCGTCATAGCATCAAACGGTCGCCCAGTGACCGGTGGCTAATTGAGGACTACCATTCAACTTCCGGCTATTATTAATACCCTGGGCGTTCAGGGGCCATGGCCAATGCAGGCGCCTAAAGCTGTAAGATGCATAAGGAAATACTGCAGTCGAGGAATAATGTGGACTTCTGAATCGACAGGAATCGAATGTTACGTGATAATCCCAATTAAAAACCTCTCTCTGTCTGCTTGACCAACTTTCTTAATATTATTATCTTGATCTGATTTAGTTCTAACGGAACTTTTCAAAAATCTTGTTGAATATCCTGTTCTTGCATTTTCTTCACCAACACGAGCCGTGTGCCTTTTTCACTGGACATCCGAAGGAGAGCTGGGCAGGAGCTATCCCCAAATGCCTGCAACTCTGGACTGCGGGAAGGTCACAGAGGGCAGCCAACCCTAACCCTAACCCTCACTGACCCTGAAAGCATTTGAAAACTGTGGAAAGGCCCTGCACAACGTTCTGTGCAGCTTCTGAAGGCTGTGAAATTGAAGCCAAAGAGCCCAAGCGACGACGTCCCCTGTCCCCTCCGCAGGAGACGGATCAAAGCCACCTGGGCCTCCCGGGACATAAGGCAGCCCACCCAGGAAGCCAACTCCCCACCGCCAGGTCACAGGGCTGTGGCTTTACGCCTTCCCAGCTGGAAGAAAGAGGAAACCGCTTATGAAAGGAAGAAGAGCTGCCCCTCCATGGGGATCTCTAATACATGCCGGGAGAGCTTGGGAGGCTGACCTTAACGGAGGAATTGGGGGGGGGGGGGAGAGAGCAGGTACCTTTTTATCAGCATAGGAGCCCGTCTCGTGTAAAACGGCCACTCTAAAGGGCGGCCACCAGGCGTGGAACTCCTTCACCCACTGATGCATGACGGTGGTCGGACACACGATCACAGTGGGACCCAGCCCTCTGTGCCTGGGGCAGACAGGAGGAAGGAAGGCAAGGGTTGAGACAGGCCGAGGGACCCCTGGTGTATTAGGAGAAGAGGGTGGGGGTCTCCTTAGCACATGGATCGGAGGCAGAGGGAGTTCTCCTCGTGCGTCTTTTCACTAAAGGTTTAGGGGAAGGAATCACTCGTGGAAAGCTCTCGGCACCCCCCCCCCTTTCAGAAAGTGGCTGAGACGCTTCAACCGTCTCCTGAGAGCCCCCCCTGAAGGACAGCAGGCGTACCCACAGGGAGAGCCACTCTCAGGGAGCCCTCAAGTCCGCCCGCAAAACAGAACGGGGAGAAGAGGAGGCGCTTCAGCCACTGAGGGAACCCAGCAGCCCTTCCTTTAGAGCAAAGGGAGGGGCCCCGTCCCCCTCCCCGTCCCCCCCCCCCCGGATCGCCTTCTTATCCATGTGGCCCACAACGGCCACTTGCTTATCTCCAGCCATCTCTCCTCCCTCAAGGCCTCAGGGTTTCCTTTCAGGCCTTTTCTGCAGCAGCAGCAGCAGCAGCAATGCTGTAGAGGAGTCTCCCTGTAAAGATTAAATTCAATTTCTCCTCCTCATTTTCTGTGGGAACCGTGAAGACCAAAATGTTTCGGCCAGCCTTCTTCTCCTGGCTTGAGGGCGCTATCTTTATCTTTGGTGTTTTCACCGTTTATTGTATATTGATTGTATATAATCAAAGAGGCAGCCACTGACTTTGCTGTGGTTTTCTTGGGTTTTCTCAGTCATCCAAAATGCCTCGTCTCCCCTGGCCTTTTCCAAATCCACCTGGAACGTCTTACACAGGGATGGGCAACTATGGCGACTCTACGACCTCTGGACTTCAACTCCCAGAGTTCCTCAGTAGAGTACACCGCTGGTCACAAGGCAAGAAACTGGACTGGCAAACCATAGAAAACTTCTTTGGGTTAACTATCTATGCAAGTTAGCTGGTCCGCAGTGCCCAATGCACGCTATACATCCCAGCCCCCCTGGGAAATCCTCTCCCACGAATCATTAAGGCTGGCCTCTCCGGTTGTGCCTGCCCTTCCTCCTTCAAGGGAAGGGAAACGGGGGAGAGAAGCGGGGCGGGCAGGACACCGGCAGGAGGGGGCTGATCAGCAACCCATTGCCTTGGAGGGTATTTCATGACTACTTGTTTGATTCTCCATTCCCATCTCTGCCTCGAGGCCCACTCCCTGAAAGACCCAAATGGCTGAGCTGATGAAAGGCTAAACTCGCTCATCCCAGCTGAAAAGCTCCAGCTGAAGGAGAGCGCTTGGCTTCCTTCCCTGGAGGCCCAAAGAGCTGGGCTGAGGGAGGGAGGGGGAGGGAGCGCCTGTCTGCCCAGGAACCTCACACGGGCATCCCTACAGGAATTTCACAGTATATTTTGCTGTAGATTCATTCAAACTGGCATTTATCAAATATATTCTACCTTCTCGCCTAGAGCACGCCTATCCACACGTGCCTACCCAATATCATCAATGCCAAGCGGGTATTTTACATGTAAACTACAATATGACCTCCAAAAGGGTTACACCTAACCGAAGGGCCCCTAGTTTGCACGCTATTAATCCTGCAAGCAACCTTGTGGCGCTGCCTGGCCTCACAAACAGGCCTGACCCACAGTAGCTGGGGAGGCTCGGCTACAAAACGAAGCCTCGATGCCTGGAATTCATTAAGAGTGTTACATGTTTAATTTTTCCTGCCCTCCAGCTCCACTGTCTCATAAAAAAATGGCTTTGATGTTCCCCAGTAAGAATTAAAGAAATATTGTAATTGAAATATCATTAATAATGAATGCGTTTCTTCTCTATGGCAATACATCCAATGAAATATTAATCGGGTTTCACAGACTGACGGTCTGCAGAAGAGCACTTGCCTGTAATTTGTGCCGCGAGTCCTGATCTTGCTGTAACTCAGGCCTGCCAAGAAGACAATTATCTGGATGGTCTTGCCCAGGCCCATCTCATCTCCCAGGATGCCTCCTACCTGCTGGCAGTGCAGCTCCCACAGCCACCTCACACCTGTCTGCTGATATCTGTGAACAGGGAGAGAGAGAGAGAGAGGGAGGGAGGGAAGGAGGGCATAAAGACGGGCTGGGTGCACACCTCGTGCCCTGCCTCCTCCGACCGTCACAGCCACGTGGCTGATGCAGCAGGGATTTGAATTACACAAAGGCATCTCTTTGAAGGGCATTTCATGTTTCACACCAGGGTTACTCCAACGACTCCTGACTTTCATCGCATCCGCAGGGACCGTGTTTTTAGCAGCCTAGTAAGTGGGGGGACGGGGGGGAGAAACACCACAGCCGCTTCCTAGTAACCGAATGGCCTGTTCACAGGGACAAAGAGTAAAAGGGTTTCTTCAAATTAAGACGATGTTTTATTAATTGCACTTCCAGATAGACAGAACATATTTTTGATGGGTTAAAAGGAAGGGGGTGGCAAACAGGTGGCAAGCCTTCGCTGTTGACTAGTTTAGATAGTTTTAAAATGGGGGGGGGGGGTTAATTGGTTTTAGCACAGGATTTCATATTTAATAGGCTTTTAAAATTTTATATTTTTGTATTGTTTTGTATATTATTTTAATTTTCCTGTGCGCCGCCCTGGGTCCTTTTGGAGAAGGGCGGGATATAAATCGAATAAAATAAAATAAAATAAAATAAATAAATAAAGGAGGGCAAGGGATGGCATAGGTCGGGCTGGGCTTCTGTTTCTCCTCTGGTGGTGGTGTTTTTATGGGGGGGTGGGGAGGAGCATTAATATTATCTTCTTATTTTAGGTGCAGTAACTCCAATTTACATTGTGAGAGCCCTTTTACCCATGCCTCAAAATGGCAGAAGTCCAACAAAACAGTTGAGAGAGAGAGAGAGAGAGAGAGAGAGTCCAACCATGTGGTAAAACATCATCAAGTAACCCCAGTTTATGAATAAAATTGAATCCACACATTTTGCTAGGTCATACTGTGGTTTATTTGGCCTTGGCTAAGCTTTCATTCAGACCCTGCAGTATATAAACCATGATTTAGGGCTTAACATACTGTGTAATTCCAGACAAGTGTAGATTGTCAGCAATCATGGTTAGGAAATCAAGGTTTATGAAACCATGATTGGAGGGTTGGGGTGAGAAGAACACTGATGTAAGTGTGGACACAGGTTCCACGTCAATTCAGCTGAATTAAAATAAGCAGAAGCAGGAGCCCCCCCCCCCCGTTCCCCCCTTAAATAAATTATAAAGGAAAATTCACCAAATAGAGGCACTTCTCCAGATTAAGGCAAACAAATAATTCCAAATCCATGACCGAAACTATCAATTAATCAACTGGCACTTGAAAACAGAGCTCTATTTCGTATTTACTTGAAAGGTCTTCCTTCCCCCCACCCCTCCGGGGGATCCTCGTGTTAAGAGGGCCGTGCTGCTGACCGTCTCTGCCCTGGGGCTCAATGCTGAAAGCACAGGCCGCCCCCCAAGGGAAGAGGGGAGCCAGGCACAGCGTGTCAAGCAACGTTTCTCACAAGGACCACCTGGAAAGGGAGCCAGGTGGAGCAGCCGTCCCCCAGCGAGGACTGGGGGGGGGGGGGGGAACCGTACGGAGTCCTAGCAGGAGTGAAGCAGGCAACTAGGATGAAGAGGGAGGTTCAAGGAATTCTGCTTCGCCCGTCAGCAACCATTTGTTGGAACAAGAACTTTAAAAACCTAATTTGAGGCCTCTGAAGGGCAACTACTATGCTTACACCTCATGGCTTCCTTTGGGGGGGGCGGAGGTGAAGAGAGGTCAGAAGGGCCCCGTTCTCTGAAAGCACTGGAGGTCGGGGGGGGGGGGCAGAGGGACTTGTAACCGCTCACTCCTGCCAGGGACTCCGAAAGGTACTGCTTTGACTTCCTGTAACTTTTTCTCACTCACCGATACTCTCTTCAACATTTCCCCAAAATTACTTGGGCACCAACACACGGAGGAAGGAAGGAAGAGGTTTTTAAAACAAACCTTTTAAGAACGAGCACTGGTATGTCTTTCTAATACACCTACTTGTAGAGTTTCTTGAAGAGACAACCTGGAACTTTAAAGCCCTCAAGAAATTCCACATCACTCTCGTCCGACTCTTCGGCCGTGCTCTGACGCCCTTTTTGGTCTGTTAGTTGCTGTCTGTGCCACCTCCTGAAATTGCAGTAAGAATCATCCCGTCATTACTAAAAGTAGGAAAGGTGATACCGTGTTTCCATGAAAATAAAACAGGATCTTATTTTCTTTTGACCCCTGAAATAAGCGCTTGGCTTATTTTTGGGGAGGTCTTATTATTTTTGAAGTGCAGGAGGCAGCGAGCGTGGTCATGGCTGCTGCTGTGTTGCAATATTTTCAGAGAGGGCTTATTTTGGGGGGCTGGCTTATTTTAGCACATGCGCTCAAACGCCCGATTGGGCTTATTACCTGGGGGGGTCTTATTTTCAGGGAAACAGGGTACTTTAGGCAGCTCATAGGGAAGAAAGAGTAAACGTGAAAAGCATATTTTATTTCATCGTTGTCCATTCTCAGAGCACAGCAGGGTTGCTCTGGAAATGGACAGAAATTTAAGCCAAACAAATCAACATTTACAATATCCAGACCCACAATAAGCAGCCTAGAGGTTGATCATGAAGCCCTGCGACAGAAAACGTCGCTGGGGAATCCATTCCATCCCAGGCCTGCCCTTCCTTGAAGGAAAGGGAACGGGAGCTAAATATTCTGCATCTATCCATGTTTAGCCAGGCCACGCGTGAAATGGTCGACGCAAATCCAGCCAATGAGAAGGGCGGGGTTTTCTCCTGCCCCATCCTCATCCAGATCCAGATTCTAAGGCTGGGGCCACAACGCTTCCACCCTCCAGTTCGTCCCCTCAACCTGACCTCAAAGACTGGCCATTGAAGGGACCGTGCACTGACCCTGGTGGAGGAGCAAGAGAAGGCAGCCTTGGCTGTGTCCACCTATTCTGTGTGAATTCGCTGGCTCAGTCTTGACGCCTGGCAGCTACAGGACAAACACTGTCTCCTAATACAAAAGTACTCTGCGCATGAGGGTTTTGATCTTATATGAGGAACAAGAAATAATTTCTCATAAAAATTCAAATTAGTTTGCTATGTGGAAACTTGACAGTTTGTGAAAGAGCAGATTTATTCAGAATATGCAAATTCCTGATGCAACCCCCCCCCCCCAAGCTTTACGCTCTCTAGAGAGTGAGGAGAGAGGGTGCCCTCTGGTGCGTAAGAGAGACACGTCTCCCACCAGCTCCACATCTACGGTCGGAGGAAAGAGGAAGCGTTCAGCCTTTTCTTCCGAGGAAAAAGGAGAACGTTTGAAGGAAGACCGAGAGCAAACAGGGGAGGATGTTTTCTGCTTTGAAATTTTGAGTCGCTGAACTTTTTAATCACTGAAAGTGGAGCAACATATGGGGATTTTTTTCAAAATGCACGTTTGTCATCTTCTAAAGGCCAGGGCAATACCCACCTGCACGTGGACCAAGCGTAACTCTCTACCTGTAGGGAAGGCAACCCTACAGAGAGAAGAAGCCCAGAGGACCTAGCTAGGAATCGGGCTGGGCGGCCCTCCTGGGAACTCTCGCCCAGGGAGGGCAAAGATTCAAAGGATGGATGGGAGGAAAGGGCAAAAGCAAAACCAGGTTCTGACAGGTTTCCCTCTCTCCTGGCTAAAATAAAGAGGAGCAAAATAATAGAAGGGGAAGAAAGGAAGCAAGCCCCCACCCCCTCCCCCATTTAAAACAGAGCTCCTCCCTCAAGCCCCGGGACAAGGGGGCCCTGGAGACCAGGAACCCCTCTTGCAATTATAGTTGGTGGCTCAGGGAACTTAAGCCACTGAAGTCTGCTGGGATTTGTTTTGGGATGTTGGTTTTATCACGGTTTTCCCAGAGTTCTGATGTATAAACAGGTAAACCAAGTAGTTCATGCTAGGACATTTGTGTATTTTGCATGCACACGCACACACACACACACGTGTTCCTGGAGCCTCCCTAGGAGCTTAAGAGAGCTGAACACCTTCTTCTTAAACACAAGGCTCACCAGGGGCGCAACTGCGGTCATCAGGGCCCCCTGGGCTCTTCTGCTCTGGGCCCACTGCAGAGAGGCTGACACCTGGGGCTTTCCGAGGGGTTGAAGCAGCAGCATCAGAGCTTATCCCAGATCCTGGCATGTTCTCAACAAGGGCAGAAAGAGAGGGGAGGGGCATGCTTTTGGGGCAGAGGTCTCCACTGAGCCACTGGGTTAAAAACAGTTTCTCTCTGTAAGTAAGTAATAAGTAAGTAAGTGTGTACACACACACACACACACACACACACACACACTATAACATCTCAGAAGTCTAAAGCACCAGGACATCCAATCTGGCTACTTTCTAAAGAACCATCATTTTTTACTTCATGTTCTTGTTTATAGGATTTAACATTTCTATTATTATTTCTAATTTTTACCTTATGAAAACAGCACTTTGTTCAGTAATGATCAACCCTTTCTTATGGAAAATAATATAACAATTGCTGCATTTAATTCAGGCAACATCAAATGTTCTTCAATCAATAGGGTTTTTTTAACTGTAAAATATTTCATAATTGTGAACAATCAATTTTCAACTCAAAATGTCCTTTTAGTTTCAATCATTCTCATCCCAAACCTAACCAAAAGTTGAAACAGCTCCATGTTTAAGCTTGGGATGCGCCTGGAATGGAACAGCATAATCAGTAAAACTGGATGATTCCTTTGGACTCAAAACAGCTGTTTTAAATTTTTTTATTGGCCTTATCGGCCATTACAATCAACTGACGGAGCCCTATACAATTGTATAAGTCCACAATTTCAGTTAAAATACATAAGTACCAAAAGCATACACAATAACTCAACCATTTATATGCCAGGAATCAAAAATTCCAAAGCCACAATTAAAAGTAATTAATCATTACTGAAGCTGATTCCTTCCTTCCTTCCTTTATAATACTTTCAGTAATCA
Source organism: Rhabdophis nuchalis (assembly GCA_039707465.1). Lineage (NCBI taxonomy): Eukaryota > Metazoa > Chordata > Lepidosauria > Squamata > Natricidae > Rhabdophis > Rhabdophis nuchalis. The sequence goes on from CM077651.1 coordinate 569,297, forward strand.
TCTTCAGTATCTAACTTCCACAGCTGTCTATTTTCATGTGATTAGACACCTTGTAATAAACAAGAAAAAGCATATTATTTAGTCCAATTGCTATAAAAGGATAGAATTAAGCAAAATGATATTTTTATGTGTAGCAAGAACAAGAGAAAGACGAACCAGTTGATGCTTCAAAATATACCCAGGAATCAAGCTGGGTTTATATATAGTTTATGTTTCTGGAAGACAATATTTTTTTATTTTCAAAAAACAAGAATCCCTTAATGATCATTATCCTTGTGGAAACCGAGAGAACCGTTTATTCTTCAGATCTCTTTATGACTTGTGCTAAGTCAGTCTAATTGCTGCTTCCTTGGCAGTGGAGATGATGCTATCAAAATTACACGTCTTAACAAATTAAAAAAAAACCGACTGAAAATTAGGAATGGAAGCTGTATTTGGATTCTTATTCAGAGTACATGTTTCCTAGTTTTATGAAGCTGCTAGTGTTTTGGATTACCCTGTGCTTAAAATGCAACATTTAAATGCCTCTTCAAAGATTGAGTTTGTTTTAAAAGAGGTTCAAAAGAACTTTCAAAAGGAGATGCGATTTTTAAATGATAGAATTTTATGTGAGGCTGGGATAGTGGGGTACCTATTAATTAATACACGTATTTCCTACTCCTTAAAAAAGATGTTTTTCTTCCACCAGTACATGTTTTGGACATCATCTACCTTCTTCCAAAAATGGAAGATTGCTTAGCCAAACAGCCAGCCTCTCAGTGGCTCTCTTGACCATGGCAACACAGCAAAAGGGGTTTCTTGGTCCAGGATGGAGTAAGGTCTCCTGCCTTAGGCAGGAGGAAGGTCGGACTAGAGTACCTCCAAGGCCCCTTCCAGCCCTAGGACTCTATATTCAATGTTTCGCAAATCATAAAGCAGGCAGGGCCCACATCAGACCTACCGCTAAGGCCAGGAGCTACTCTTATGCATATAGCAACAGACACCTCAGCCCCCACCTCCCCCACCCAGCTGCAGACAAACGGCCCTTGCCAGAACTGGTGGGGAGTTTTTCTCCCCCTCCTCCTCCTCCTCGCTCACCTCCCACCTGTCTCTCTGGAATCACACTTTTTCAATTGGCCTTGTACTTCAGGTGTTCAGAGGAGACACACACACCCCTCCCAAAAGTTGGCTGTCAAGCTTCCCCATCCTAATCTTTTCATCGTGATGAAGAACCGTCTCCCAGCACAATCCTGAAAGCTTCTCTGTGGGAAGCAAAATTCATTTTCTTTCGCTCTTCTGGGGGGGAAGGAAGTGGGATTCCCCACACAGCCAAGTGCTCAACCCAACCCCCCAGGAGGAGGAGCAGCCTCTGCTATCTGGCGGGGGAGGGGGAGAAGCAAGCCCACCCTCTTTCCATCCGGTTGTTTCCATCCACGAGAGTCAAGAAATAAAATGGGAGTCTGAGGAGATGATGCTTTGTTGGCAATTTCACTCCGGTTTCCACCTCCTCTAGGAGCATTTCCCTTAATGGGGCTCACCTGGGGAGGGGTAGGACAACCACGTCAGTGTGGACAGATGCAGGCTGACAGCCGGAACAGCCTGTGTGTCTGTGAAACTTCAGATGTAATGTTTCCCTAGCAATTAGAGTTAGTGATATCTCTAAAATTCATTTAGGCTTTTATTGTAGCTTCAGCAACTGCAGGAAATGTATAATTTTACAAAATTACAGTCTTAATGTTATTAAAAAAAAAACCTTGCTGGAATGGATTTAAAATGTGAATCATATTAAAACTTTCAATCAAAATAAATTACTCCTGATGAAAACACTGAATTAAAAATGATTTAATATTGAGCTAGCTTAATGAAAAAAGCTAACTTTTAATAAAATAACAAATATCTTACATTTAACATATGTATTAATTCCTTGCAATGTCTCTCAAAAAGATTTTTGTTTTGTTAAGCCACAGGTATTTCTTGGTTACTTCTCTAAAACCCAGATTAGAGAATATTGTTTTTTTGAAAATAAACATTTTAACATATTTTGAGCTAAATAGTCAAGGCCAATTTAGAGCGTTTAGTCTCAAAATGTGCAAAGGCAGGATGGGCTGGTTATTTGTTATTTTAGAAGGAATATTGAACTAAAAGTTTAAAATATTAAACTTTATCTTTTGATTTTTTTAAAAAATGTCCCGAGCGCAACTTCTCAATTATCTATCAAGCTGGACTTAAATTCCAAAGTTGTAAACTCCAAAAGCCTTCTAATAATTGGAATTACACAATGGAAATAACCCAAGTATTTAAAGGAATGTGGAGTCTCTGAGCAAATAAAGGCAAGAAGGGCGTAGACATGTAATAAAAATGGCAGACTTTGTCTATCCAAGACAAGCAGTTCTTTAATAGTATCAAACTTGTATCTGCCAGTTAACAATTACGCCTTTGCATTTACTACAAATGTTGAACTAATTGCACTTTTGAGACAGAAGCATCCACTCAAAATATTTGGTCTAACCTGAAATAGAGACTGGAGAGAAAGGATTACAAGAGACTAATAGCACACAATCTCTTTAAGCCACTTTTCCTCTGCCACACTAGTTTTTTCTGTCCCCCCCCCCCCCCATAGCAGAGATCGGAGATGAAAGGATGACAAGAGAGTAAGCAAGTGCACCATCTCAAAAGGAATGTGCTGGCCTCGGCTGTTTACCCAGATCATTCAGGGCAGGGAGCTGCAAGGGTGCTACTCAAATGGTCCTAGCGCATTTCTTCAATCCGTATTCCCCACTGTAGTTCCTTCCTTCCTTCCCAGCGAATATAAATGCAAACGTTAATTCCCTTATTATGCTAATTATCCCAGGGCTGGGAAGAACATTGGGGGGGGGGGGGGGAATGGGGAAAAAGGAAAGCTGAAATGAAATTATGAGCACAGTTGCGTTCTCATGACTTTCCACTTAGCCACTGTGTCACCAGGCCCAAGTGTGCTTACTAAACAAGGGCTACCTGAACTTTAACCAGGTTTAATCCCATAATCTGGACCTTCCAATGTATAAATATGTGCTTTACACTGACCTTAACCTTTGCTTATAGTAATCTTCATTGCCATCGTCCTTGTATCTCTTTATTCTCCGCCTCCTAATGACGCCCTCTCCTTCTTCGCCTTCGTCTTCTTCAGAAGAGCTTGGGAAGAAATCATCATCCGAGGGGTCTTCTTGCTTCAATGAGTCTTCCCAGGACACGGCATGATTCACACCCAGACCCTCCTGAAAAAACTCCTCCTCCTCCTCCTCCTCCTCCTCCTCCTGGGAAAGGCTGAGGCCTTTACGAGATCCCCTGCATCCAGAGGCCTCCCAATCCTCCGGCTGCCCCCTCTCCTCTGACTCCCCGGCTTGGGGAAGCTTGGCTTTGGCCTGAAGGCAGAGAGCCTGCTCCTGCTGCTGCCACAGAGGGCCAGCAGCTTCCCGTGGGCCTTGGCTCCTCTTGCCTTTGGTGAGAGAGGCTGGGGATTTGGCCTGGCTCCCCTGCAAGGGCGCTTTTTGCCGGCCCCCCTTACGAAACGGGGTTTTCTTCCTCTCGGACAGGAGCTTCGCCTGATCTGCCAAAAGCTTTTCAAAACCCGACGTTTCGTTCAGCATGATCCGACGGGGCTTCCTCTCTTCTTTTGGAAGCATTTTCGTCCCAAAGGGAGTCATCTGGCCAGTTCGGATGAGCTTCTCCCATTCGGTCTCTTCCTGCGCTGACATAAACATCCTTCCGAGGGACGAAGGACCGGGAGCTAAGAGAGATACACAGGCTTTTAAGTACATTGGAAAGGTCGACCCAGAACTTTCTTTTCCTAACAACAATAAAATAAGAGTTGTGGGTGCAATTTGCCCATATTGGGAAAACGTTCTATGTAAAAATGTAGAAGCAGAGCAAGAACTGTTCTCCATCAGCCCAGAAAACAGGCTGTGAAATAATGGATGTGACTTGCAGAAAGGCAAACTCCGACTAAAGGACTAGAAAATGTTCCACTAAAAGGAAAAGTTTAAAGGAGCAACTAATTACCCCGAGAAATTACCCCTTCCTTTCCTGACTCCGCTCAGCAGAGCTAATCACTTGTCAATGATACTTCAAACTGGATTCCTGCACTACATAAGGGGCCTAAAAGGCCCTTTGCAACTGTGGGATTCCAAGTTTTTCAGACAAATTGTTCATCCCAACAAAGCTCCTGCTGTTCAAACCTTCCGTTTTATTTTAACCGTTAAAAAGGCAAAGTCATATTTTCTCTGCAGGTCTCCAGTGGGTGTTTAGAATTTCAATATACATATATAACCACCAATACTCAAAAGATAGCTTGTTCCATTAAAACAATGTTATTCTACTCCGCATAATTTTAACTGCTGACAGATAACATTGCAATGAAAAATATATTTCAATCATTTTTTGTCAACTTAAAACATTTTCTGCAGCTTCGTTCATTTGATTAACACTTGCAATTGATTAAGACCAATGTTCCACTCTCGAGGGGACCAGTGTCCCTTCTGAGCTATCTGGAGATTTACTTTCATTTGTGGAAAATTCCCACATGCCTACTCATAGATCCCATTTGGCAGGTGTGCAAAATTAAAACAGTGCTAAATCTCTCTAAAGAACAATCCGCTGAAAGATGTTAGCATCTTCATTTGCGTTCAACTACCGGAATTTCATTTGAAGGAAACATCTACCAAAATGGCCTCCAAACTCATCCCTGGATTCCTTCGCTTCGTAGCCTCCAACTGCAGCAACAATTCCCACTGTCCCGTCTTCAGGCGCTTCCTCCTCACCAGCATTTTGAAGGTGCTTTTGTTTCGTTTTCATTTTTTTAAACTCTTGCTCCTGAAATGATTGGGGGGAAAAATAGTAAGAGCTGAGTGGGGAAAGCCTCTTTCTATACAGGTTTTGTACTTCCGCAATGGGTTTTGTACTTCCGCAATGGGAAAGAAATATACAGTCACATTATGGGGAAAGCCACTCTCCCTGCATTCCTGGCCCAACAGGTAGGTTTAAGGCAAGGCTCTTTAATGTTCTTCACCCTAAATACAGTTCCTCGTTCAGTACTACAGGTAACATTTGCAAATGGCTTTGAAATCCAGGCGCATCGGGGCTTATTTTCCGGTTAGGTCTTTATTTTCAGGAATACACATTAACAGTACTAAAAGAAAGCTAAAAAGAAAAATAGAGAAATTAAAATGTCAAGAAAGAAAGAAAGAAAATCTAAGAAAGCAACTGCCACCTTTACCATGACAATTATAAAGTTTCACTGCCTCTTCACCTCCCCTTAGTTGAAAGATATAAAACCCGTCCTTTAGGATTTCTCACCTAAATAGGCTGCCTATTCCTGCTGTTTTTTTTAGAATTTCTGTCTACGTTGATCTTTTCACTCCTTTTAGGAGCTACGGAGCATGAACCCTGGCACCCTATCATTTGGCGTGATATATCTGACTGAGGGTTCCGGTTTTTAACCTATAGGTTGGCTAGGTATTCCTGCATATCTCCTGAAGACACAGCGATTGGCTTTACAACCCTATGACTTGTGAAGGACTTCATGAACAATGGCTGAAGAATTAGGACAAGAAACATTTTTAAAAATCACTTCTCCATGAAAAAAATTAAGAGTGAGATGAACAAGGGCTTCATCATTTCTTTTCAGTAGGGCATATTCTAAGGATTAGAATATGGTAAGTTAACATCAAAACCAGGTAATAGCTGATTTTGTGAGGATTTCAGAGGTTGTAACAATCTGCAACCAACTATTATTTACCAGTAAGCGATACTATATATACACAATTGAAATTTCAAATGACTATAAACAAGTATTAAACATGGATCATTCCAACAGTAAAAATAATTAAAACAAATGTCATACACAAGTAATAATCGTCCATTACTTTGTTGCAGTTTTGTTCTTTTACAGAATCCAGTTTTCTACCAATATCGTCATGAGCAGCAGTCTGAGGTCTAATTTGCACCGTATGGTTTGTAGCAGATGGTTTTGGAGAGGATGCACATGGTCTAAAAATGAAATTCAATTATGTTAAAATAATTGGATTAAAAAGCAGATCCTAAATATATTAATAGGAAATACAAACATCCCTTTATTTCTGGGGAGCCACAGTCTGCCTTAAAATGTTGATAATTGAGCTCTAGCAGCGAGACTGGAGGTTGATCTGCAAACTTCAGTTCACAAAACATGTATTATCATCCTGAATTCAATGCAACTTATCCAAATCAGCAATTTCACCTTCATCCTTTCACAATGCTAAATGAACTAAATGGGATTATTGTGTTCTCAGTATGCACTAATAAAGGAGGTGGCATTTGATGGCTTGAAATCATTATTTTCAGTAGGATGGAAAAAGGCTTTTCCTTCCAGGACTGAAATGAAGCCAGGAATCATGGCAGGCCAATTAGTAGCATAGGCCCCCTTTTGCAAAGTTTCGAAGGAAATTATCTGGTGATGATGCACAGACTTTGCTCTCCAATGTAGCCGCTTTATTTCATTCTGAACTTTCAGAGAAGGTTCCCCCAGGCAGGCAGTAAAAATCTCCTTTCACTTACCCCACATCTTCCAATTCAGCTTGGTCGCCTGTTTCAGCAGCATCATGAACTGGATGCCCTTTAGTGGCTTCACCGATCGCCTTGTCTATCTGCTGAAGGACTCCGTGCTCAAAGACCTCCTGGTCGTAGACCTCGACTCCCAGCAGGCCTCTGAGCTCAAGCGCTTGGTCCTTGGGGGCTACGGACCGAATCTGCTGCCGGTCGATTAGCAGCGAAGGCCCCTTTCGGAGGGTCTCCAAAGAAGCCTCTGCCAACGGTGCTTTGTTCTCCAAGGCCTGCCCCTCCCCATGGTCCCCAATATGATATTCACGGGGCATCCAATCATCCCCTGGCTTCTTCACTTCATCTGCCTGGCCATTACTCGCATTGCTGCTGCCGCCACCGACATCAATTTTCCTGGCTTGAAGGCTTCCTTCTGGCTGGAGCTTCTGGGCAGGCATCCTCTGTTCAAACAAAAAGGAAAAAGCCATTTTGGACACTGATTTTTAGGATTTTGCATTTCAGGCAGAAGCTCTAATTTTGAATTTTCATGGAACAAGCCAAAAATCAGATGATACACTGACTCACTTCAAAACCTAATCTAATCTCCAGTTATAGTCAACAGCCACTACAGCATCATATTGCGAAGGTTTACAGTCTTGGTATATGCCATTGTTCTGCAGCCTTAAACACCAACACGCTGCCATCTGCTCTAACAGAATTGCTATAAATATTTTGTACATTAAGGTGCACGGGTTTATTTGCACATCTAAGGTTTATGGGAAATTTTATGTAAAGGACAAAATCCATCAATTTAATTTTAAATAATTAAGAATATACCGCAATGCACAATTCACTCCAGAAACATTACTTTCAAGGGAGCAAATTCATGCTTTAATCGGCTCAAGAAGCAAATAAATTTCAGATGCGAGGCCTGGAATGAGAATCTGCTTGTGCTGTTGCCAACATAAGGTATAGGCCAAACATACACAGACCACTAAAGTTTGAATGTGGGGAAGAAGCTCTCCGTATTTGTTCTTCCCGCATTGGGCCTACAAAGAAGAGACGCACAGGAAGGATAGTCGGTCAGAAGGTGCCTCTTATTAAAGACTGAAAAAGGGTCCCTCTCCAAAGGGAGCGTTTATTTAGGGGCGTCTCCAGGACACAGCGGCACACGGGGGGGGGGGGCTCCGCCCTTCAGTACCTGGGCTGCCAAACCAGGCGGCTCTGGCTCTGCCTCCTTGGGCAAGTCTGCACAGGCCCCTTGGAGGCCCGATGGCAGCTTCTCCCCTTCCGCTCCCTCCTTCCCCTCAGGAGGACGGGGAGGACGCTTCCATCCCACCTGGACTCGGCTCCACTCCGCCTTGCCCAAAGTCTGCGCTGGTCCTTGTGGGAAAGAAAAGGCCCTGCTTAAACATCAGCCTTAATCAAAAAGCCCCCCCCTCCTCCTCCCTCCTCCTCCTCCTCGGAGCCCCTCCACCTGACAGGTAAATAAGCGGCCTCTGAAGGGCCCCCCCCAACAGCCCCGCCAGGTGGGATGGGCTGAGTAGGGGGGGGGGCGAGGGAGACGGCCTTCTTCCTGGAGCCCCCTGCCCTCCTCCTCCTCCTCCCTCCTCCTCCTCGGAGCCCCTCCACCTGACAGGTAAATAAACGGCCTCTGAAGGGCCCCCCCCCAACAGCCCCGCCAGGTGGGATGGGCTGAGTAGGGGGGGGGGGGCGAGGGAGACGGCCTTCTTCCTGGAGCCCCCTGCCCTCCTCCTCCTCCTCCCTCCTCCTCCTCCTCCTCGGAGCCCCTCCACCTGACAGGTAAATAAGCGGCCTCTGAAGGGCCCCCCCCAACAGCCCCGCCAGGTGGGATGGGCTGAGTAGGGGGGGGGCGAGGGAGACGGCCTTCTTCCTGGAGCCCCCTGCCCTCCTCCTCCTCCCTCCTCCTCCTCCTCCTCCTCCTCCTCGGAGCCCCTCCACCTGACAGGTAAATAAGCGGCCTCTGAAGGGCCCCCCCCCAACAGCCCCGCCAGGTGGGATGGGCTGAGAAGGGGGGGGGCGGGGGAGACGGCCTTCTTCCTGGAGCCCCCTGCCCTCCTCCTCCTCCCTCCTCCTCCTCCTCCTCCTCCTCCTCGGAGCCCCTCCACCTGACAGGTAAATAAGCGGCCTCTGAAGGGCCCCCCCCCAACAGCCCCGCCAGGTGGGATGGGCTGAGAAGGGGGGGGGCGGGGGAGACGGCCTTCTTCCTGGAGCCCCCTGCCCTCCTCCTCCTCCCTCCTCCTCCCCCCCCAGATCTCAGCCGCAGCGGCTGGCGGGCGAGGGTAGCCCTGCTTAGGCGGCCGCCACTCGGGCACCGAAGCGGGAGGCGAGGCGAAGAGCCAGGCGGCCGAGAAAGCGGCACCTACTGAGAGGCGGAGGAGCCCCGGGACTGAGGCCGCTCCGCTCGGAAGGAGGCCGCGGGAGGGAGGGAGGGAGGAGGAGGGAGCGAGGCCGCCGGCAGCCTCCCTCCGCCACTCCGGGGTGGCTTTCGACCTGCCGCGGCCCCGGCAGCCCTCTACGCATGCGTCCCTCGGCTCCCTGACTTCCGGCCGGCCCGGCGCTCCGGCCCCGGAACGCCCAGGGCGCCTGCGCGAAGGCCGCCGTCTTCCGGTCTGCGGGTGGGCCATTGGCTGGGACTGGGCGGCTCTCAGAGGGGCGGGCTTGAAGGCCCGGGATGCTGGGAGTTGAAGTCCTCCCGTCTTAAAGTTGTCGCCGTGGAGCAGACAACTTTAAGAGTTGTGGAGTTCAACCCCCAAAATTCTCCAGCCAGCATGGAATTCTGGGAGTTGAAGTCCACAAGAGAACCAACAAAGCAGCTCAGACCTGGCTCCTGCCTCTCCAGGACGGATGGATGGATGGATGGCCACTCCTCATATTGGGGTGGGGGGGGATATGCAATTTTAGGAAATTGCTCATACTGGGAACAATATCAAAGATAAAACAAGATAAATGTTCCTCCTGCTACAGAATGTGGGATCATCAGCTTCAAAACACTGATCAGCAAAAATAGAGAAGTTGTCAGGTAATGAGGTGACTCAACGTATCTGCAAAGGTCGCCTATGCAGAAATATGGATGGGAGGCTCAGGTCCTTGAACAGAAGATCTCTGGATTTATGGGGTCAGCATCAAGTCAGGATCAGCTGTCCTATCAGCTACGATTTTGGAAAAAGCCATGCAAAATGTAGAAATGGCTCCACCTTCATATTTAACAAAGACTTTCATGGATTATTAGACGTAGACACAAGTTTCTTCTGTATAATAACTTTAATGAAGAGGAAAATGAACTTCAGCTGGATGCAATATGTCACCTGTAGTGTGGCCAATATGGAATAAGAGAGCTGTCCCACAATTGGCGACTGTTTCTAAGCTATTTTTGCCACATGTCCAGAACTGTTCCAGAAAAGCGACAAAGCCCCATTTAAGGTAGCCTGAAGAAAGTAGCGGATGGTCAATGTGATGAGCTGCTTTTTTTCCTGCAGCTTAGCAGATCCTCCTGCCACAGGTCTCTTGGCTCTCGCGGCCAGCCAGCAGGTGCTCTGTGCTTTCCTTGCCTGTGAGTCCGTGGTCCTCCAGCTCCAGAGACTCAACAGATAAAGCGTTTGATTATTCTTGCTACTTTCTCCAGCCACAAGCGCCTGAGGTTCTGCTGCCACATTGGGGTGGGCTGCAGTGGTGGGTTTCAAAATTTTTAGAACCTCCTCTGTAGGTGTGGCCTATTTTGTGGGCGTGGCTTGGCAGTCATGTGACAGGGTGGGAGTGGCCACCTTTTAAAATGTGGTGAAACTCATTTAACAACGCTCTTGCTTAGCAACCAAAATTTTGGACTCGATTGTGATGATAAATTCTTCCTTCCTTCCTTCCTTCCTTCCTTCCTTCCTTCCTTTCCTTTCCTTTCCTTTCCTTCCTGTTGGGTCACTGGCAGCGGCGGGCCAGATTTACTTCCAGGTACGCCGGTGGAACCCCCTCTCACCGGTTCTCTAAATTTCACCAACCGGCTCTCGCGAGTAGGTGAGAGCCTGCAGAAACCCACCACTGGTGGGCTGGCTGGAGCATAAGGAAGAAGCTGAAGGCCAGGATGGTCTTCATGAGAGCAGAGCCCTGGCAGGTACAAGACAAGGCCAAGTTGGGGAGTGGGGACACCATTATTTTACTCCCAATTAACACGGTAGCCCTAGACAACTTTGGCTGCGGTTAAAGGGTGCCTGTGGCAGCCTAAAATGGCCAGTGAGAGCTGGGTGAATCTGTCCTAGAAAGTGTCACCAGCTCCCTGCCCCCTTGGTGAAGCGTCTTAGGCCATATTCACGGCCAGAGCTCCTGTATGTTGGGAGAAGAGAGAGAACACTCCTTGCTGGGCTGGAGTAGCCAAAGGCTGCAATTTTGTTGGGCTGGGGAATGAAATAAAAGACCTGGCCTTTGAGAAGGGTTAGCAGGGCATCTTCATGATGAGGTCGCACCTTCCCACTGTTTTAAGACTGGGCAGAAGAGGTGGGCCAGCACAGCCTTCTTTTACTCAAGGGTGTAGAGCAGGGCATAACGGAAGCAGGCTTTTACCGTAACCCTTCTGACTGTTGTATTCCGTGTAGCAGGAAAGGCTTCTGTAGGGAGAAACCCAGCCTAGGTTCCTGAAACAGTTAAAGGAAATTGGGAGGGGGGGGGGACAGGGGGACACTGCTGGCAGGGTTTCTGAGCTGGGGCTTATGGAGCCCTGCAGATCTCTGCATTATTAGAGTAGATTTTTGCTTAGAGAAAGGGAGATTTCTCAAGGTGCTTTTTAAGACTTCCTGATTTGTGCTGGCAAGTTGTTAATCAGTCTGTGGCAGCATAAATAAAATTAAAGAGTTTAATTAAAACTAATGAACGAGCGAACCGAGAATAGATAGCATGTTTCACTGTCAGAATTCTGATGTTCTCAATAATTAAAAGTGTCAAAGAATAGGAGATGGCTTGAAAATGTCAGAAATATAGAAGAAAGAAAAGTTTTAAAAAACAAGCCTGCTATTTCTGAACAGCTTGAGAGTTTATGTAAGCCCGGTAAATATAAAATCCCATTGAGGATTTCCAGACAAGCCGCATTCCTTCAAATGTTCTTCAGTGTAATTCTTTTGTTCTTCTTTGTCTATTAATTCTCTTAATTTCCACCTGGAGATGTTTCCTGATGCGTTATTGTTGCATAAGTCTAGCAGAGCTCCGCGTCTGGGGACCTGATGGCACACCTAGGATTTAGGGCAACGTCATGGAAGCTCTGTAGCATAACTGGGGGAAATGATGGATGGATGGATGGACAATCACAGAGCAAGGCTGAAGGTTGTCACTGCTCAGGGTCTGCCACTGATGAAGGGAGCCACGGGTCCCACCCCAGCATCCTCCAACCAACACCTTTAACAGGCCGTAAACTATTAGAGGTCTTTGAAGTTTGGCCATACAGAGGAATAAATAAATACAATAGACGCCATGGGTCACTCGGTTGTTAATGGAAGCAAGACAAGGGACTTCTAATCACATACAGGTAGTCCTCGTCTTACGACCATAATTGAGCCCAAAGTTCATGTGGCTAAGAGAGACATTTGTTAAGCGAATCACTACAGTTGTTAAATTAGTAACACGGTTGTCAATTGAATCTGGCTTCCCCATTGACTTCGCATGTCGTATGACCCCTGGGACATCGCTGCCCTCATAAATGTGAGTCAGTTGCCAAGCACCCGAATTTGGATCACATGACCAAGGGGCGCTACAGCAGGCATAAGTGTGGAAAATGGTCATAAGTCCCTTTTTTCAATGTTGTAGTTTCGTAATGGTCACTAAGAGAACTGTTTTAAGTCGAGGACTACCTGCATACAGAGAGTGGAGATGAGATGAGTGTCACGCTCCCTGGTCTGCCACAGCCCACCTCTCGGACACAAGCCTTTTATTTATAGCACAAAGATATTTTATTAGTGGTAGAAACAGAAACCTCAGCAACTGCAGATGCAGGAGCCATTTAAGTGCTTTGTGGTGAAGAAATTCCCTGCACGACAGGTACAAGCCAACACAAACTGATGCTTTCAAATGGTTATAAATAAAAGCCAAATTTTGTCAAACTGATGGTGTAAACGTAACATATAGGCCCCTTGGTATCGTTTGAAGGAAATTAATGTGGGAGGCCGAAGAGATGGCGTCTGCAGGATGCAATGCTCAGGAGAGCTGCAGTGATTTTGTTCTAGTACAGCAGAAATAAATGCTCTTGCAAAACCTTAAGGGGGAAATGAGACATATATGTAAGTAAGATTAATCTGTAAAGCTGATGTCTGTCAGGAGTCAACGTTTACAATACGTTGCAGCAGGTTGGACTGGTCCAACTGCCTAGCCAGCGTGCTCCTTCCTGTCTTCGGTCTCGGCAACATCTAAATATTTAAGAACTGCAAAATAAATCCAAACCAAGGAAGTATTATTTTGGCCTTTGACCACAACTACATGAGGAAATAATAAGGGAGGCAGAGTCCTTGATTATCCTTACTTTGCTGGCATTCTGTAAAGACCTGAAGGACAACCTAACACCACTGCTTAGCATTTCACTAAACCGGCACAAATTCGTCATCCCTTTCAGATGACCCCAAAGGACACAGGTTAGAGTTCTGCTACAATTTTGAGGTAAACGTAACAGGAAAAAGCAGTAGTTTGTGAATATGAATTCCAGGTGTTAGAGGCTTACTATAAACCTCTTAATTACAGCCCTGATCAACTCTGAAGGTAGATCCACATCGTAATGGAGTAGGAGGTGTAAGACAGCTAAAACCACAAGCCGTAACATTAAACACTTGGCTGTCAACATCCAGCAGTAACAGAACATGATTCTCAGAAACTGTTTGGCTAACTGAAGGTCCCAACCAGCAGTGGAATCGAATGACATTTCCTCATGATTCCCTCACTAAACTTTCACATACACCCTACAGCTTACAAAATAAACCCACCATACCACTTCAAGTATTAATTAATTTAGATTATTTTTGACCCCCCCCACTACCCAAAGGAGTAAGCCGTTGCAAACTCAGTGACAGCAGATGTTCCTCCAGAATAGATATCAACTCACCTGAAAAAAAGGTAGTATTTCCATCCAGATTAAGACTGTCCCCCCCCCCCTCTCTCTCCTAAACTACACATTGGAAGAGAAGGCGGGATAGACCTATCCAACCCCTATTTGTACACAGGGCACCGATCAATTTCCCAGTAGCCACCAAGGATGCAAGATCACGGGACTGCCGAGTTTGACCCAGCCCTGCTCTTGGCCTACTCCTTGAGCCCCTTCCTTGCTCCAGCAGATTGAAGGATCTGAGCCCAGGCCTGGAAGGAGAGGGGCCTGCCCTCAGACGACACAACCTAATGGTTGCCGAATTACATAAAGTATCACCCAAACCAAGGCAGCCGCTTCCCGTTCCCTGCTTAAGGGAAGTGCTAGACAGAAACCTTAGGGGAATTGGGGGTGAGATGAAGACACGGCTGGAACAAATAAGTCCACTTATGTTCTGGTGAGGTGCAAATATGGACTAAAGCTCCAGGAATAAAGTTTCCATCTGCCTGGCAACACCAAGTTCTTCAGATGGTTTATGCAGATGTAAAGGCTGATATCTCAGGAGTGATATATCTCTTAGCAGATGCGTCCCTTCTCTAATGATATTTGCAGATGAAGACAAAATTCTTCAGGGGCAATTCTTTCCATTTCTTTTCTCCTTCAGCCATAACTCAGTGTGGTTTCCTAGGAAACAAAGAAAGAAAGTAAAATTATTAAATGTGTTGGAACAAATCCAAACAATTAAAACAAAACCGACACAGAATGGTTTCAATCCTTTTTACTTCCTTCACACATCTACAAAAAGCTAATTTAGCATCCCCTCCTTCAATGGGGGGGCTGCTGAGTGGATGGGCGGTGGAGTCTCCAGCCTTATGGGTCTTGGGGGTGGGGGGCTATATGCTGACCTGGTCACAACAAGCGATGATTGGCAGGTTCAAATAAACCGCCAGCCTTCTGGAGATGTTTAATCTTCCTAATTTCCCTTTTAACACCCTCTAATTAGTCCCTTCACTTCCTAAGCTCTTTCTCAAATGAACAAGGTAATCCTGGACCTGTTTACGTAGAAGAAAGATCCTGCTCTGCTTAGCAAGTGCAGAGGAGGGAGAGGGAGAGAGCGAGAAATGCAAACTGCTATGATGTTGCTCAAGTATAAATTTATTTGACAGGGATGCAAGAGAATAGAAATTTCAAATCACCTAGCAAATGAGTGGAGATATAGGTGAAATTAGTAGCATCACATCAATAAAAAATCAGTATTTTATGTTACGGGAATATGTAAACAATCATGTCATTGCTGTTATACTTTAAAATAAATATTTATTACATATTGTAAGGTTTGGATTTAACCATACGAGTCTCATTATTTGCAGCCTGAAGTGACCCACCTGAAGATGTTGGGTCAGGATCGGCTGTAAGTGTTAATTAGATGAACAATTCCAGGCGTTTTGTTTGTTTTCCATGCGATTGTTTGTACCAGGAATTCCCCTTCTAAGTTGCATTTAACCTCAAGGGATACCATATGGTCATTTCCTCATGCGCCGTCTTTGAGCATCAACATTCAACCAATGTTGTGCCAAAATATCAATAGTGAGGACAAGCTTTATAGAATTTCGGTCAAGGCCGGACCGGGTTGCTACCGGTTTGGACCGGTTTGGATGAGTAGGTAGTAACTTGGCCTACCATGGCCCCGAACCGGTTCTATCAGCAGCCTCCGAATAACAGGCCCAACAGGACAACCAGAAGTTCATTCCCGAACTTCTGGTTGCCTTGTTGAGGTCATTTTCCGCCCTCCCCAGCCTCCGGAGGTTTTTCTGAAGCCTGGGGAGGGCGAAAATGGCCTCCCTTGGTCCTCTGGAAGGCCGGGAATCAGCTGGCGGAGCTGATGGCTGGTGTGCCAGCAAATATGGCTCTGCGTGCCACCTGTGGCACATGTGACACTGGTTCACCATCATAGGCATAGAACATAGAACAACAGAGTTGGGAGGGATCTGGGAGGTCTTCTAGTCCAACCCCCTGCTGAGAGAGGAGACTCTATACCAGCCATGGCAAACTTCAAGGTTTGCACTTCAAGGTTCTGACAACTATCTTTAAAGCGCTCCATGGCTCGGGGCCTAGTTATATGCGAGACCGCCTCCTGCCCCATACATCCCTTAGACCGATACGCTCCCACAGAGAGGGCCTCCTCAGGGTGCCGTCGGCCGGACAATGCCGACTGGCGACACCCAGGGGAAGAGCCTTCTCTGTGGCGGGCCCTGCCCTTTGGAACGACCTACCCCCTGAACTCCGGACCATCTCCGACCTCCGCCTCTTCCGCCAATGTCTCAAGACATATTTGTTCCAACAAGCCGGCCTAGCCTAACCTCCCATGGGGACTTTTAGGTAGTTTTAAATTGGGTTTTAAAATTTGGTTTTAGCGCAGGATAGGTTTATTTAATAGTCTTTTAAATTATATTTATTGTATTTTGTATGTTTTTAAATTTCCTGTGCGCCGCCCTGGGTCCTCTGTGGAGAAGGGCGGGATATAAATTTAAATTTAAATAAATAAACCTTTTTTGGCTTGTGTGCCATAAGCAAGGGGAGCACAGGGGGGTCACGCGTGGGCGTGCCACACCCATAACGTAATGTGTGACACACCCCAGCGTGCATGCGTGCATAACAGGCGTGGCTCCCTTCCAGTTTGCTTGTAGGGTCGTTTTTAGTCCTCCGGAGCCTTCAAGAAAGCCTCTGAAAGGTCCCTGAAGGCTCCGGAGGGCTTCGACCGGCCCTACGAGTAAACCGGAAGTCCCTTCCAAAACTTCCAGTTTGCCTGTAGGCCCGTTTTTTGGTGCTCTGGAGGCTTCAGGGAAACTCCTGAAGCCTCCGGGGGGCCTCAGGGGTGGGGTGGGAGGCTGTTTTCACCTTCCCCCAGGCTCCTATAAAGCCTCTGGAGCCTGAGGAGGGCGAAAAATGGCTTTACAAAAGGCTGAACTCAGCTGGCCAGCGCACTGACAATGTGCCCTGACCAATGGCTCCGCGTGCCACCTGTGGCATGTGCCATAGGTTCGCTATCCCAGTCCTATGCCATTCCAAACAAGTAGCTGCCAGACAGATGTGGGAAGAAAGAGGCCAGCAGCATCAGGGTTACACTCGTGTGCAGGTAGTTTCCAAGGTAGTTTCTGATTAACAAATTCAAGGTCTCCAGTAACATTCACAAACACCCTTTTCTATAGAATTTGAACCTGAGCGGTAGCCTTAAGTATAAGTGCACCATGTATGTTTACCACTAGATGGGGGCCTCCTCTCAGTTGTAAACTGCATCCCTAATCAAGCACAGATTATTGTAACTTTGAAGTGATTTATGAAAACCTTTCTAATCCAAGTAGATTTCTGAATAGGTGCTCTGGCTGCTAATTAATACTCCAGAGGGGGCAAGAACAAAAAAGAGAATCTAGACCTGATTC
Organism: Rhabdophis nuchalis; assembly: GCA_039707465.1. Classification (NCBI taxonomy): domain Eukaryota; kingdom Metazoa; phylum Chordata; class Lepidosauria; order Squamata; family Natricidae; genus Rhabdophis; species Rhabdophis nuchalis. The sequence continues at coordinate 586,334 of CM077651.1, forward strand.
TCGTCTGTAGGGAAGAACTAGTTGGTGGTGTAAAAAAAGTGCAGGGATTATACTGCCTTGAGGTTCCCATGAAATAGAGTACATGTGGATAGAAAAAGTATAGAAGTGTAAGAAATAGTTAGATGCACTCTGGATTCATAAAAGGTAATTTTTTTAGTAAAAGCTTATCAAGAAAAGATTGGACCTCCATTTGTCCAGGATGTGTCCGACTGAGGACCTAGTAGCCGCATGGAACAGTGCGACTGCTGGGGCCCTGGACCGAGTCGCACCCTTGCGGCCTCTCACATGGCGCCGATCCACCCTGGCCCCTTGGTTTTCCAAGGAGCTGAGGGTGATGAAGCGCCGTAAGAGATGCCTAGAGAGCATCTGGAGATCCACTCGCTCCGAATCGGAGCAAACACGTGTTAGGTCCCATTTGAGGACCTACATCGTGGCGATGAGAGCGGCAAGACATAATTATCTGGCCACTCTTATTGCATCCGCAGATAACCGCCCTGCCGCCCTGTTTAGGGTGACCCGCTCCCTCCTTCACCAGAGGCAGCGGGAAGCTCCTTTACAGGGTCGTGCAGAGGAATTTGGACAGTATCTGCAGGATAAAATCGCTCAGATCTGGGACGAGCTGGCCTCCAGTGAAGTTAGCCTGGACGGGCAGACGGAGGCAGGTCTTGAGACCGTTTTATGGGAAGAGTTCGACCCTGTGACTCCAGATGACATGGACAGGTTGCTGGGGTGCTTGAATGCCACCACATGTTTATTGGACCCGTGTCCCTCCTGGCTGGTACTGGCCTCCCGGGAGGTGACACGAGGCTGGCTCCAGGAAATAGTGAACGCTTCCTTGAGTGAGGGGTTCTTGCCGGCCGCCTTGAAAGAGGCGGTGGTGAGACACCTCCTCAAGAAGCCTTCCCTGGACCCAGCGGTGTTGCTTAATTATCGTCCAGTCTCCAACCTTCCCTTCCTTGCGAATGTTGTTGAGAGTGTGGTGGCATATCAGTTTCCCTGGCACCTGGAGGAAACTGTCTATCTAGACCCGTGCCAGTCTGGCTTTCGACCTGGACACAGCACGGAGACAGCATTGGTCACGTTGGTTCATGATCTCTGGCGGGCTCGGGATAGAGGTCATTCCTCTATCCTAGTCCTATTAGACCTCTCAGCAGCTTTCGATACCATCGACCATGGTATCCTGTTGCACCGACTGGAGGGGTTAGGAGTGGGAGGCACCGTTTTGTGGTGGTTCTCCTCCTATCTCTTCGGCCGGTCGCAACTTGTGTTGGCAGGGGGGCAGAGATCGATGCCGAGGCCCCCCATGTGTGGGATGCCTCGGGTCGGTTCTCTCGCCTCTCCTGTTCAACACCTATATGAAGCCGTTGGGCGATATCATCCGTGGTTTTGTGGTAGAGTACCATCAGTATGCCGATGACACCCAGCTGTACATCTCTACCCCTAACCAGCCCAACGATGCCGTTGATGTGATGTCCCAGTGTTTGGAGGCCGTGCGGGTCTGGATGGGGAGGAACAGGCTCCGACTCAACCCGTCCAAGACCGAGTGGCTGTGGTTTCCGGCATCCCGATATAGCCAGCTGGTTCCATCGCTGGCTATCGGGGGTGAGTCATTAGCCCCCGCGGAAAAGGCTCGCAACTTGGTTGTCCTCCTGAACTCGCAGCTGTCCTTGGATGACCCTGTGACGGCCGTGGCCAGGGGGGCTTTTTATCAGGTTCGCTTGATATGCCAGTTGCGCCCCTTTCTAGATCGGGACTCCCTTCGCACCGTCACGACATTAGAACAACTACGGACCTCCGCTCCTTCCGTCAAAAACTGAAAACACACTTTTTCTGCTTGGCCGGCCTTGGTTAGTCTCTACCTCTGGGGTATTTAGGGAATTTAGTTTTAATGGGTTTTTTTAGCGCAGGGACGATCAATTTAATCTGTTTTTATTTATTGTATTTATTGTTTGTATATATTTTATATGTTTTAATTTCCCTGTGCACCGCTCCGAGTCCCCTTGGGGAGAGGACGCGGTATACAAGATTAAATATTATTATTATTATTATTATTATTATTATTATTATTATTATTATTATTATTATTATTATTATTATTATTATTATTATTATTATTATTATTACTCAAGCCCTCGTGACATCCCGCCTAGACTACTGCAATGCTCTCTACATGGGGCTCCCCTTGGGGTGCACCCAGAGGCTCCAGCTAGTACAGAATAAAGCCGCGCGCGGGATCCTGGGAGTTTCTCGATACTCCCATATAACACCTCTCCTGCGCGAGCTGCACTGGCTGCCTGTGGCCTTCCGGGTGCGCTTCAAGATACTGATAACCATCTTTAAAGCGCTCCATGGCAGGGGACCTGGGTATTTGCAAGACCGCCTCCTACCACATACCTCCCTCCGTCCTGTCCGCCCGCACAGGGAGGGCCTCCTCAGGGTGCCGTCTGCCGGCCAATGCCGGCTGGCGACCCCCAGGGGAAGGGCCTTCTCTGTGGCGGGTCCGGCTTTCTGGAACGACCTACCCCCCAACATTCATACCATCACGGACCTGCGCCTCTTCCGCCGGGAGCTTAAAACTCACTTTTTCCATCTGGCTGGCCTGGTTTAGATTTTAAATAACAAATTGTTAGGGATTTTAGTAAGGGATTTTAGATGGGTTTTAAAGATGCTTTTAGCACGGGTTTAAATTTAATATATTTTTATTGTATTTTTGTATTGTTTTTAATATTTACCTGTGCACCACCCTGAGTCCCTTCGGGGAGATAGGGTGGTATACAAATCCAAGAATAAATAAATAAAAATAAATAAATAAATAAAAACGTTATAAGGTCTTCTGTGTTGGGCAAGGGCTTGGACTAGCAGACCTCCTTGGCCCTTTCAGCCCTGGGAGTCTGGGATTCTAATTTTGCTAAGGGGAGGTTTCTCCCTTGCAAAGGGATTGGCCACAATGGGGTGGGGTGGGGGGTGGAATCCACTTTGCTTAGATCTGAATCAGCACCATCAGAGCGAGGCGGAGGGGGGTCCTGCCACCATGTCTGTTCAGTTTTCATAGAAACATAGACAACTGACAGCAGGGCAAGACCCATGGGCCACCAAATCTGCCCTTTGAGGTTTTTTGTTTTCTGTTTAATTTATTTTATCATTTTTGTCACCTCTTGCATTGCCGTAGACAGCAGGACAAAACCCCCAAACATCCAGAGACACACGGTGCCTTGAAAGTTAGTGCTGGATGTTTGGGGTTATAGTTGAATAGCTGGGAAAGTGAATATTAATTAGCCCGCTATTAGCATTTCCTGTTGCACATCTGAGCGGGTGGAGTGGACTAATGAATTCAAGTGGACGTTTGGGGGTTACAATTCCATCTGCTGGGTGAGTGATTGGGCTGGTTGGTTCCTTTTTTGTTATTCTTCTCACCATCCCCGAACTCCTGCCCAGGTTCTGGTTCAGAGCATCCCAGGAAGAAGGTGACCGGATCATGTTCCATTAGCAGAAATGGAATGTGAGACAAAATGCAGGAAGCTTGGGAGATTTTCTGAAAACACAACACGGAAGAAAAGCAGAGGGAATTAACAAGGCCCCGGATGGGGAGCTGCATAAAGAATTCAGATTTAAGACTTACGTAGAAACTTGGGGAAAGCCAAAGCTCCTAGCCTTTTAAACGAATATTAATGCTTTTATTATTTTTACAATATTTTAGTATTGTAATTGTAACTTTCTATGATTTGGTTCTACTGTACGCTGCCAGAGCCACATATATGAGATGGGCAGCTATATAGATATGAGGAATGAATAAATAGAATAAGAGAATCCTGAGTGTCTGTCCTGGATTCCCTCTCACCCATGTTAGTTCCAAACAAAATCAAGGAGGAGTCTTAAATGTGAATGCTGGAATTACTTTGTCCGCCTTTGCTTCTTCTGAAGAGAGGAGCTGGGCCGGCGGCCAGGTGAAGGCACCAGCTGCCCTTCCACTCTGGACTTCTTTTTGGAGCCCCAAAAGCTGGGAGAAAGTAGCTTGTCCCAGATTTCCTCAGAAGGAAGAATCTGAGTGATGCGTCAGACTGGAGCTCTTCTCCAAAGAATGACTGACTCATTATTTTTAGCGAATGTTTTATTTAAGACAAAATTAAGCTGGTTATCATTCGGCACTTTCCAGAATCTAAGTACCGAAGAATTTCCTTTTTTCTCCTGCTAAGATGAGATACACAGCTGAGCTGTTCCAGATGGACATTTTTTTAAATGACGGAAATTACAGTATATTTGCTCTAAGTATTTCAGATAGGAAATACAAAGGGTTTTTTTTTTCTTCCCCCATTTTCTAACATTAAGTTACAAAGTAATGCATCTTAGCTAACTAATTGTTTTCTGCAACTCACTAAGCCCCAGTCTTCATGTGAAGGAGTAACCCAAGGAATGAATTCAATGGATTCTCAATATATCCATGCCAATCAGAATACACGCACCTTCGGCCAAGATATGACAGAGTGAAAAGGACTTGGAAGGGACCTTGGAGGTCTTCTCGTTCAACACCCACCCCACCCCACCCCACCCCACCCCCGCGTAAGCAGGACTGAGTCCCAAAGGTGCTTTTCCACAAGGCAGCTGGACTTTCTTGGGTCTTTTCTTTGAAACGTTTCACCTCCCACCCAAGAAGCTTCTTCAGTTCCTGTGTGATGGGGGGGGGGGGGAGGCTCCCCTCAGGAAAAAAGATTGCAGAAGTGGAGGAGATTGTTGACATTTCTCTTTTCACAAAAGCCTGCCCATTCGGACACATGGAGTGTAAATGTAATATAACGCAACGTCGGTGCCATGTTTCACTTTTAGACAGCTTTATGGCTTCATGGTTCTCATGGACCACAGAGCAGCCATGGCAGCCTTGGGGTTATCCTTGTGGTGGAAAGGCTGCATGAATTGGCGACTGAATACCAGAAGTTTAGAAATCCGCAAAGGAACAAGGGGCCGGTCTCTTTTTATCTCTGTTTTGGGGTTATTTGGCCTCCTTGACGCAGAGACCCCCGAAGGGCAGGTAGGACCCAGGGTGGGAAGCCCTGGAGCTGGGAATGGCGGGAAGGAGGCTGGAGTTCCAGCAGGAGGCAGCTGGAGGGGGGGGGGTGGAGGCAGAGGGAGATCGAAGCCTCTTCAGGGGATTCAGAGGCTGAATTAAGGTTTCAAGCCGCAGCTCAGCCTCTTTGGACGAGAGGCGGCCGAGTATCGCAGGAGGTTGTCTTGCGGGGGGGCTAAATATACTAGCTGGAGGGCGACGTCTCCCTGCCTCCTGCCTTCATTTTCCCCCCCCCCTCCCCCCTCTTCCTTTTTCTGCCTCGCCCCATAAAGAGCTCCGGAGTGTGTCAAAGCACTAGACTCTTAGCCAGCCTGTGTGGACCCAGTGGAAATACTCTCAGATTATTTTGCATGGCTGGGCAACGGCGACACCCCGAGGATTAAAGCCCTCCATTATTGACTGATTTACACCAAATGAAGCCTACAGGTATCTCAGCCCAGTTGTGACCTACAACATTGTCAGCTTTTACCTGAGAGCTGAATAAACTATTGCAATATCAGCCTCCTTCTGCTGCATTGCACTAAACTGCCTTTTAAACATTGCAATAAGTAAAAAATAGTAAACAAGCAATTAAGTAAAAATACATTGAAATAATAAATCTGATCATGATTTAAACAGTAGCCCTCATCAGACTCAAATCACGAAACCTCTCCGTAACGGCTTATTACCGCAGACACCAGGGAACCCAGCACTGTCTCTACCCAGGGGTGGGATTCTACCAGTTCGGTCCGGTTTGGGGGAACCGGTAGCTCCGATGATCAGATGGGCCCCCTTCGCTATTTCCCTACCTTTGTCTTCCCAGCTGATTCACGCAGCAGAGCAGATTGCCATGCAAATCACCTGCATTCCTCCTCCGAAGAAACCCGGACGTGAAGAGTTCCTCAAAAGAGTTCCTCAAAGCCCATGCACAAATCGCACCATCACCAAACCGGTTGATAAACCGGGAAGATCCCACCACTGTCTGCACCCAGGGACTTTAAGTTGCATGAACCTCCCCAGGCTGGTTGGGGGATTCTGGGAGTTGACGTTCACAAATGTGAAAGTTACTGGGATTGAGAAACAGTGATGTATACAATATCCCAAGTCCTCTTAGGCTCACCATGGGACCCCAGGGCTGCCTTTCTAAGGAGTGTGCGTGTGACAGTTGGACAATTATTTCCCATCCTGGATTTCTGGAATAAAGCCTTGTTCTGTCCTTTAATTCTGCCAGATCCTCAGAAAAACACAGGAAGGCCCTGAAATCATTCTAAAAGTACAAGGAATTTCATCGGTTCATCGGTTCCATGGAGGGAGGGGGGGGGGGATAGATCCCAATATTTTTAAATCCTGTAACTGTAACAGCTCTTCAAGTTATATCCTGCCATGCTCAGCACAAGGGCGGGAGTTAACACGGGAGCCAGGGGCCTTGGATGAGACAGAAGTGTAATTTGTGAGAGGAAGAGGCTAAATTGTACAAAAGTGTTAAAGAGTCACAGGCGAATTCCTTCATGGTAGAGTCCCCGTCCCCCCCATTCGTGCATCTTTGGGCTCTTTGGTGCTTGCTTCGTTTGGACCGACTCTCACTTTGGGCTGTTACTTTATGTGATTGTAATTATTCAGGCTTTTCTTTTTATTGAGAGAGGGGGGGGGGAGGGATTGTCAGCTGGCTGGTCCTGCCTCTCCGCGGTGGGTTGCCCAGAGTGTGAACGCCTGGAGTCTCTCTGTGAGGCTTCCAGCCTTCCTAACAGCACTTTGGTGGGTCACAAAAGAAACATCTGAAATTCATAACATGAAATTAATAGCATGTGTTCCACTAAGGCAACTGCTGACCTTTCCCTTACTTTATATCTGAACATTCGTCCTACCCAAATGTAGGTCTTAAAAACGTTTTCTTCACAATACAATTTCAGAGGAGAGAAAAGCTGAAATACGAGCTGCAGCAGCAGCAGGGCTCATTCAGACAGTAACCAGCAGCCAGTCTGCATGGTAACCAAGGAAGATTTAAAAGTAAGTGAGAATACAGGAAAGCAATAAGATTCTTCATTAATCTCTGAGCTAACAGAGTTTTGACACTTGCAAACAACAAATATGTAATTCCTATTTTATCAGCTGTTCAAGTTTAAATATTCATCCTGTGGACCAAGGACCACCAAGCAGACGGCATGGGGCTTCTTTTCTTGCAGACATTTCATTACCCTAACTAGGTAACAGCATCAGTGCTGGAAGGAGTGCAGTTTGCTGTCAGTTTATACGCTGGTGCCTTGCCTGTTTGCGTGTGTGTCTGGGGTGTGTGTGTGTGTGTGTGTGTGTGTGCAGTCTTAGGGACTCTTTGGTTGGACTGTTCAATGATGGCTCTTTGGCCGTTCCTTGATTGGGTTGTTGCTTACTTGATTGTTGGTCTTCTTGCTTCTGGCTCTGATAGAGTTTTGGATTTGGTATGAAATGCCTGCCGTTCTGTGAGAAATTATATCCTGAAAAAAGAAAACCTTTGAAGTTCAGAGTTAGCTAACATGGAAGACTCAAGAATGAGAACAGAAAGCTCCACTTGCCTATTTTTCTACTGCTCTCTACTTAATGCATTATATAAATCTACAACAGCCCTATCCAGCTGCTGCAACCACCACCTCTTGCAGACCTTGGAGGTCTTCTAGTCCTTAGGCCACTCTGAGCAAATGGCTCTCTGCATTAGTCATCCCTCTTATACAAATCTGGTATCATCAGGATCTGGAAAAGGTGTGGTTATTTTTAAATCAGTGGAAAAAGAAAAAGTTTGAATAAGGGGCATTGGCACCGGAAGGCTGCTCTCAGCTCTAAGCTTGCATTGACAGCCGAAGGGAAGAAGCTCCTGCAGGAAGGAGGCTCATAAGGGAAGGTCCTGCAAAGGAGGCAGAATTCTCCCTCGAGAAGGGCCTCGGGCAAAGCTTGGCGACGGGGAACAGAGGGCAGAGGCAGCCGCCGAGGTGTGCCGCTTTGATACTGTTGTGGTAGTCGTTGTTAATTCCTTATTGCATAGGAACACGGCTGCTCAATGCAGCACAAATAATATCGTAGCCACATTTTCTCCAGACCTATCCCCATCAGGGCTCCCCTTTATCTTCAGCTCAGTCCAACGCCTGTCGTCCTCAGCTGTAACGGCATTGAAGTAGCATTTTCCCACCGTATTTCAAGGCCAGCTTCAAGACGCATAAAAAAGGATTTATTACTTTGGAAGTGAGTCAGGTGATTCGGTAAATGCAAAAAGAGGCAACCTGGACAGCAGCAGCGGAAGGAGAGAAATTTATGGTGATATAACTTTTTGCCAACTTATATCAAACTTACGGTATATACAATGCAGAGTGGGTTGCTGCTGGTTTTACTACCAGTTTGCAACCCCCGTGCAGGCCACACACATGCTGCGCGCGCTGTTCAACATAAACTGTTCTTCACACATGCTCAGAACAATTTGCAGTGAACTGCGCAGACACTAAAAACCGAAATGGCGGCAGCGAGGGAACCCGTTCGGGGGCGTGGCCAGGGTGGCTGCTGGTTCTGCGGCCCAGGCCTGAATTCCACCACCGTTTCGGCCAAACAGGGCTGAACCGGGAGCAACCCACCTCTGATCCAAGAGTTTTGGGTAGGGAAGTGTTTGACTCCATTATGGAGAAAGGGGTTATTCTATATCCTTGGAAATGAGAAATCGCTCTCGTGCCTTTGGAGAAGAAGGCTTCTTTTCATCCGCCCTTCTAGCCCAGAGACCTCAGTAGAGAGGAAAAGGGGAAAACTGAAAATAAATAGTTGAATCCCAAAATGGCGTCTCTGGGAGAGGCTTCAGTTCTACACCGGAGTCACCTGGATGGGGGAATGCCGGAATGTGAGGCTGGAAAAGCGTCCAGCAGCTCCTAAGGACAGTGAGATGTGCTTGATTAAAACGTGGTGAATTTGATCAGGTGGACTTCCAGCTGGATCTGCAGGTCAGAGATGAAAGGACTTCAGACAAGGACTGGCAGACGGTTGGGAGGGCAATGCAGAGAAAGGGAAGAGAAGAGACCGGCTCCCAAGCTGCCGCCGTTATCTACCCAGCACAGCTCAGAGCCTGGGAAATCAACACAGGTGGGCCTGGCCTCTCAGAGCAGAAGTGGAGAGAGGAGGATCGTGGTTTCCACGGGTGGAGGGATATGACAATCCACGTACACGACTTGTTCAAAAGGAACGGGGGGCAGAGGAAGGCAGGAGGGCTTGCAGCCTGCGTTCAAAGGCTCCACACCTGCTCAGAAATCCAACGGAATGAACTTGGCAGTGGCGTGGAGAACATCTGGCTTAAAATAAGCAGAAAAACAAATGGTGTTGGTTTTGACTTTCGCGCGCCCACCCAAGGAGAAGTGGATGAATCTTTCCAAAAGCAAATAAGAGATCCCTCAAAGAGGCATGAAGAGGTTGGGGACTTTAATCAGGCTGACATCTGTTGGGAGACAAACTGCCAAGCGCAGCCATTCCAGAAAGTTCTTCCCTTCTCCTACTGACAGCTTCCTTCTTCCAAGTGGAGAGAAGAGGCTGAGCGTTGCCAGAGGAGAGGATGCCAATGAAGACCCCTCTTTTCCCAAGAGCCTCCTATAGGGGAAGGCTGCCGTCAGCTGCCTCCAGTCGGGATGGATCTCCAGGCACCCTACAGTCTAGCTAGCTGGAGAGATCTTCCACCAAGAAGACATAGCACAGAGAAAGGTTCCTTTCTACCTCCGTGACATCTGTGTTCCCAACCATGGCAACCTTTAGATGGGTAGACATCAACACCCAGAATCCTCTAGCCAGCATCTGATCTAAGGTAGGCCGGCCACTTTCTCAGCTTCTCCCATCCTCCAGTTCTTTTAATTCTAACCAATCACAGCAGGCGCTTCCATCCAAGGTCCTTGACTAGACTTCTGAAGATAATTCAGGACAGCTGGTTTCCTTGTTTCTTCTTCCCTTTCCTGAAAAATAATTTTCAGCAAGGGTGCTGGACTTCTGCTGGACTTTCTACTTCCAGCTGATTTGGATATTGGGATAGTTGAGATACTCCGATTCCACCAGGGTTTCTCGACCACACGGAGGCTGGGCGAAATCCGGGAGCTGAAGTCCACACATCTTAACATTGCCAAGGCTGAGAAACAATGGCCTATTGTCTTGAGAACCTGACACCACTGATCCTGAAAGTCACCATCCATCCATATTCTCTGCCTGGGTAGGCTCAACCAATTTGGAGCCAGCACTGCCACGGAAGTTGAACTGGGATTGAAATCTGGAGGCCACTTTCTGGGTTAGGGTGGATTTTCATCTGGGTTCATCTGCAGACCAGGAAGACAAGCAGCTGAAGGCCACGTAGAAGATCCTACAAAGAAAGCAGGACACGGAAACCCCGCTGCCTGTGAGTGGGTGGGTCCTAAAGGAAACTCTTGGTGCCCACTTATTCCAAGCCTAGTTCAGAAGGGTAGCTGGGTATCTCTCGGAACTCAGAAAACCCTTTGATGATGATGGCATTAAGTGTGCATGTGGGGGGTGGGGGACAGGCAGACATTTCCTGGCATCATCTATCGGTCTGTTTATTTAAAACAAATTGGCCACCCATTTGAACCAAGGACCAAGATAATTGCGGGAGGCTTCCGAAAATTAAACAAGACCTGACAGATTACAAAACCCATGGAACGAAAACCAGTAAATGATCATAAAAAGATCAATCAAATAATAAAATGTCAGTCCAATCCATCACAGCCTGGAGGAAGAGCCAGGTCTGGGCAGCTTTTCTGAAGCCAGCCCAGATGGGGCTAATCCTATGCCGGGGGCGGGGACTGGGGAGGGGCGGGGGGGAGGTCCTTCCGAAACAGGGGTCGGCCCTCCAGAAGGATCTAGCAGCTTTCCCTTGCCCAACAGAGTTGAGTGCCTGTCTTCGTGATGCAGGTGGCGTTCTTTGGCTTTCACCCGGCCTACTTCTGGGTTCTTCCTCTAATTTCTCCAAGGAGAAAGAATCTTTCTAATGAAACACCTTCTGCCTGAGGATAACAGAAGAACACGAGTTGGAAGGGATCCTGGAGGCCTTCTAGTCCAACCTGCTCAAGGGTGGTGGACAAAACATGTAGAGGAGACCGTGTCCTTCAGTGGAGTCTGGGTCACTCTGGAGAAACGTTTGAGATCCACAGAGTGTGATTTAAAAAAAACAAAACCTCAAGATTTGGTGGTGATGTAGCAAGCAAAGCTCTGCTTGGATTTTTGGTCATGCATGTGCAACACACGCTAGCAAATAGGTGGGTCTTTGATTAGACCATGGTCTGGTACTGGTGCCATCTTGGGGTTTCTCTACCGTGACTTGTAGAGCTCCCTGTCATCACTGTGGAAATTAAGCAGCTGATTTTCAACTTACACTTGGATAGACTGCAGAATTGCTTTCACTGCTGAGAATCACTGCAACTCCTTTCTCCACAAAATTGTCTTTTACTTCTGTCCATGACCCAAGAGCGAGCCCCAAGGAGGGTGAATACGATCACCTACACAGCATATGTTATGTGTGAGCAAGTCCTCTGGATGTTTGCTGCAAGAGGCCAAGCAATTAAGTTTAAAGGTTAATTAAAGGTTGCCAAAAGGGAATGTAAGAATCTTTGGATTAATTTACTTCTATCTTTTTCTTTGTTTTTCTAAAAGTGACTCTGGATGTGCTTCCAGTTTTATCAAATAGGGTTCTATTTACACAAGTGTTTCTATGCTGCACGTGTTTGACACTTTCAGTCCCTTGTCTGTGGGATACAGCTATGAAGCTAAAGAGTCTAGAAGTTTTTGACATCAATGCTGAAGTTTTTACAGATGGGCAAACAATGACTCTGTTCTTGGCCAGAGAGAAGAGCAAAGGACCATCTTGAGAACTTTTACAAAGAATTATGTGCTCTGGTAATAGTCAGGAACATTATAAAATATGTGTGATTGCAGCATGAATTCAGGTCATTGAGATTCTATTAAAATAGTCCTAGATATCAATGCATTTATTCTACGTTGAAACAAATAAGAAGTCCTCCTTTTGAAAGAAAGAATTCCATTCATTTTGCAGATCGTAAAGTTAGGAAGGAGAGAAAAAAGTTCTCACTAGCAGACAAGAAAGACCAGCCTGTTTCTTCCCCAGAGGCCCTCCACGCCCTCCCACAATGGCCGCCCTTGTCCTTAGCAGAAGGATGGCTCTCCACATCACATTCCACTGTGGAGAAGGACACGGGCATGGTGCATCCCCGGTGGGGGCTATCTAGTTCATCAAGTCTACCATAGACCTCTGGCTCTGCCCAGCCGGAGGACTCCATTCCTAGAAGGACCCCGCTTGTTCTTGGTCCTTGGTATGGAAGGATCCTTTGCATACTACGTCCTCCTGATGGGATTCTCCAGCGATATGCTCCCTCTTGGACACTAAGGCTCTATGCCCTGCGTATGTTCAAAAGGTAAGGAGCCGGATGGTGACCCAGCAGTCAGACGTTCAGAGCTTGGGAGAAAGACCAGAGCCTCTGAAGAAGATAAAGCTGACAAGGTGTCAGCCGTTCAAACTAGTTCAGGTCAGGAAACAGAATCCAGAAGCAATCCTGGAAGTCTACTTTGGGTAACCTTGACGGCCTGGCAGCCTTTTCCCTCCCTCCCTCCCTCTTATATCCCCAGGAGTCAAGGCAGAGCTAGTTTGGGTTTCTTTCTAATGTTTTCTTCCTGCCCGGGACTTAAATCATGTTTTGCTAACTGCAATCAATGTAGTTTCTCCAAGGTCATCTCAACGGCTGTTTGCCACAGGGAAGGAGAGGGCCAAGCCCTACGTTTAATACCTCTAAACTCCCAGTGACCACCTAGCCCTCAAGGTCCTGAAAACGGCTTCTTTTAAATCGCACTTTCTAGGAAATGTAATCTTATAAGGAAATGTAATCTAGCCAGGGATCTTCTGTAACATTTTCTCTAAGGCCTTATAAGTCCTTGTGGGAGGTGGGCATTGACTGGCCAGCCTGTTGCCAATTTCACTGAAGCAAGGAAGTCCAAGTTTCAGGCTCCTCTCAAGCTGGGGAAATGGATCCTGAGTTTCCCCTGACTGAACCTCTGGGCATTTGTTTCTCCCAGGGAGGAAGCACGTCTACCTCGGGCCCTTCTTTGAGGAAAGGCCAGGCCACGTGGGGGCCACCATGGCAAGTAGGGCCCATCATCCGTAGGGCAGCTGAGAGCCAGGCAATTCTCTGTGCCAGAGATGGGCAACTCCCAGCACAGAATCCTGAGAGTGGAAGTCCAGCGGCTGTAAAGGGGCCGTGGTGCCACCCCCTCCCCCCCCCAAGACCTTCTCCTACCAGCCAGATACAAGATGAAAGAGGAGCTGCCCTCAGCTGCGCATCCTCTCAGGGCATCCCTGCCACCTGTCTCAGGTTAGCTAGCAGAAAGGGCTAAACCTGCCTTCCCGGCTCTGCTCTGTATCCCCAGCCCTGCAGAGGCAAAGGCATCTTATTGCTGCTCACAAGAAAAAGAAAATGTGGAATATATTTTTATTTCCTGGGACTCCCTGTTCACAACTGGCAGCGTCTGTTCCGAGGTCTGTCTCTGCATTGCTGCCCACGTCGCTTCCCCCTGCGTTTCCTTCCTGCCGATGTTCAGCTGCCCTCTCTACAACGCCACCCGCCTTGCTCCAGGTAAGTAACCTCCGCCAGCTGGGCTGCCTCAGCTCTCTCGCCCTCTGGGGTCCCAGCCCATGAAACCCCCCATCACACCCTGGTGGCAGAACTGCCCGTCCTTTGGAAGCCACGCGTCACGGCAGGGCAGGCCCTGCTGGGGCCCAAACGGGGTCCAGGAGGGGAGAGAAAATGAAGCACTTTGTGGGTCCAGCAAAGAAGCCGAAAGCCTCGCTCCCTTCCCACCCCACGGCAGGGCTCTCTGCACTTATGGGTCAGCACTGCATCCGCAACGGCCCCCAGCTCTTCCTCGCCAGCCCCTGTTAAGAAGGGGCCCTGGGCCAGACCAAGTTGCCCCCCCCCATGAGAGCCACTCCCGTCCTGGCTTCCCTTCCCTCCCCCTCTGCCCCTCGGCTCTGCTGCCAGCCCTTCCCGAGGGGGAGGAGGGTCTGCGCAGGCCCTGAGAAACCAGGCCCCACAGCCATGGCTGAGGAAGCGCGAGGGAATGTGTATTAAGCAAGGAGTGCTCCACCCCCTTGGGAAGGCCCTCCCTCGCCTGGTCCCTGGCCCCAAAGGCCCAGGGGAGGAGAAGCCCCGGGTGCTGAGGATGTCCAGGGCCATGGAGTCTCCTCCTGCTCTGCTTCTCTGGCTCCCTCTTCCCAGACCCGGGGGAGGGACCTGGCTTCCTGGCACTTCTCTGCTCCAATCAGAACCCGGGGAGATTTCAGAGGATGCGGAGATCCATCATCCTAATTTTTGTTCCTGTCATCCTGCTATCTCTGCACCTTAGTTCTGGGACTCTGGGATTCTCCCATGGCTTTCTGATTTACCCCCAACTTCTGTTTACATTGGGACTGTTTGTGAGACCTCTGGACTGACCCCGGGCTATTTACAGACTCACAACGGCTCCCTGATTGCAAGCTCCGGCAGAGACATTCGGTCTGGGCAGAAGAGCCTCTCTCGGCCACCCACCCCTGCTTCAACCCCCCCCTGACCCCCCCCCTCAAGGAACAAGTCTGCCAAGGGTGGCACCAGGGTAGCCCAGAGCTCCCTTGGGGCCAGAGGGAGCCACAGAGGCCTTTGCAACTGACCTCCCACCCACGGCAGGGATTATGAGGACCCCCCCTGCCCTCTGAATGGCCGATTCTGCTGCATGGAGGGCCAGCGGTGGGAAGCGAGCAAGAGGGTCCTGGAAGGATTCCGGCTGGAGATTCTGCAGAGCCACATAAGCCCATTCATGCAGAAAGCTAAACAGCTAGTCGCTGGGGACAGAAAAGATTAAGAAGCAAGCAAACAAACGTTTTTCCATTTGAAGGCTGGGGAGGCCGGAGGGATGATGGATGGAGGGATGGAGGGGCGGATACAGATAAAGGAGATCAAATCAAAAGAGAAAGTTCTGAAATAAGGTGGTGTAATTACAGGTAGCCCCTGCAGGTGGCAGTATCTAGCCAGCTTTGGATGATCTCGAACAGGGTTTCTCAACCTGGGCAGCTGGAAGATGTATGGAGAAGGCCGGCTGGGGAATTCTGGGAACTGAAGTCCACACAGCTTCCAGCTGCCAAGGTTGAGAAACTCATCTAGAAGGACAAGGAGGTCAGGGCTGTGAATCCTTGGCTAAGAGACACCCAGGAAAGGCCGGAGAAACCGACACAGCTGGGAAAGGGAGCCAATGTTCTCAGAGAAAGCGGTGGCCAGATTCTTCTGCATTGACCACAAGGCAAACATCTTGACTGCCTCCATGAAAGCCTCCAGGGACATCTCTCTTTTTCATGAACTTTGCCGTTTGGATGGGGGATTTGAAAGGGACTCGGCCTTTCAGGAGGAACAGGGGGAACCAGTGGGAAATTGCCATCCAGCGCGGCAAAGACAAAAGGATCATTATGTACAAAGTATGATGATGCCTGAGTGTGTCAAGACAAATAAACAAACCCTCTGAGCTGCTTCGAAATGGATCTCGCTTGAAACAAAAAGTACCATTTAATTGGAATTCAGAGGCAACCTGCCAGTTTGGTAGTGACTCTTCCCTTTTTCATATATTGGATTTCTTGTAATTCATCTGGTGCGTGGGTGGTTTTGTCTGTGAGTGGATAAAGGAGAACAACGTCCCCCACTGTGCTTATTGCAAAAACCCTCCCTCCTCCTTCAGGCTTCCTACTGGGATGGTAATAAAGAGGGGCGAAAGATGATGTGTGATATCCATAGGACTAGAATCTTCAATTTTAAAATAAAAAGAAGCTGGCGGATGACAGAAGTCCAGATAATCCCTCTGCATCTGAAGGGCTGAGAAAAGAAGGCTTTGAAAAAGTTCAGAGTCTCCGATTTACACGCCACCTTTATTATATGAAAAATGGACTCTGTTTGGAGTGGACGCCCAGCCCTGCAACCGTCATAAACGGAGCCTCGGTGAGACTCTGGTCCTTTCCTGCACAGCTTCAGGCCTTCTCTTTAATCCATGAGCTGCTTCCGGGGCCTGATGAGGTGAAAGGGGACAAATTGACCCTTTACATTTGTGGCTCTCTGCAGTGTGGCCGTTATATTTTCAGACCTCTTTCTAAAGCGTTTCCTACGAGGGGATTTCTCTTTTTCATAGCCGCTGCACAGAGTCAGCCTCTTCTGCTGTGACCCCAGGATCGTTTCCTTAGGCTATCAAACGAGGCAGTCCCCCACCCACCCACCCACCCCCAGGCCTTGGGCTTTTCTTTAGCCTCTCTTACATTAGCCATTGCGTTCGCCCAGTTTCAAGAGAACATTCTGGAAGTCTTTGGCTTTTACCATCTGGAATAGTTTAGGATTATCTGTAAACCTGTAAACTCGGCTCACTGCATACTCCGGAGCCCAGATGGTCTATGGACTGGTTGAAACGGCCCTGGCCGCATCCCTGAAGGACCGGCAGCCTTGCTTGCTTCCCTCCGCTGAGAGAATTGCCAGCTGCTCTCTCAGCGGTCCTTGCTCCATGCAGGGCGGGCAGGCTCCCTCATCCCACCACCCACCCATCGTTTCCTCCGGAGGCTTTGAGGAGGTGATCTGCCAACCCTTTTTGAAACCCCAGGATCAGTAGGACTTCTCTCCCCTGCTCTGCCCCACCGGTTGGCCAGGGAGGCCGAGATGATCGTGGCAAGATCCACCCTGGTTTCTCTTTGGCCATGCTCCGGCCTCCGCCTGCTTAACGATTCTTCCCCTGATTAGCATCCCTTTGCCTGGAACAGACCAGCCGGCCTGATTTGGGGCTTTGTTCTTTCTGGATCTCCCCTGGTCCTTTTTTAAACACCGAGGTTCACGCTGGCTCCCTCCCTTCCCATCCTCTGGCGCCCAGACTGGCTTGAGTGGCCAGCTACCTGCCAAGAGGTCAGCCACCTCCCATTTGCCTTCTTGGGCGATTCCTGGGCGATTCCTGAGCAGATGCCATCCAGGCCGAAGGATGCTGTCCCCAAAGACTCAGATTTTCCATAGTTTTTCCAATTCCTTCCCTGCAAAAGGCAATGCTGGCTGAGGGAGCTGCCCTAGACCTTCCTCAGGGAAGCCAGATGCAAAGGATTAATTCTGTTTCTCTGGACATTCCATGTCCGCCTTAAGTCAAGCTTGGATTCCTCGGCCATCTAGCAGCTCCTCCAGTTGTAGTTCTGCTTTGGATATAATTTTAACGATTCTTATTGTTGCCCCACGTGCCTCTTTTTGACCATAAATAATAATATCCATAGTAAGAAAGACAAAAATATCTGGAGAGGGGATGTGGCAGCGCAGAAGAGAAGAGAAAGAACTGGAGAAAAACCCCCAAAGTGCAAAATCCTGCAAAGGACGTGGAACGACTGTGGCAAAGAAAGCGAAGATATTGACCACCTCGGGTCCAATCCCAAAACATCTGGAGCCCCTCTTGAACATTGTTGGCATTGGCAAATCCACATCTGTCAATTGCAACAGGCAGCTTTCCTTGGAACAGGAAGGAGGCCTTGAAGAGCATCCAACCGCCCCCTCCTGCCTGTCCCGGGTCCTTGGCAAGCGCTGGATAGGTGGGCAAAAAGGCTAAATCCTTTCTAAACATCACGATTCCTCCTCCTCCTCCTCCTCCTCTTTCTCCTCCTCTTTCTCGCACTGCTTATTGTCACTTTACACTTTTTAAACAAAGTTTGCCTTCTTTTCTAATCTCCTTAGCAGAAAAAGTGTCCCATCTTCACATTTCCTCCCTGGATTTTACAGTTCTCTGGGAATTATTACAAGACCACAAATTTCTCTACTGTGAAACGCATGCTGCTGATGTGGCATAGCACCTGTGGTTGTGGGTTTTAAATCACAGCCGGTGAGATACTGATTGGGCCCATTAGTTTTGTGATGGTCCCCTCGTCCACTGGCTGGGTCATCTTTGTGACTCCATCCCTTACAGTGGGGTCTTGCCAGTCTGGCTTGAATCCATCTATCCATCTATCCATCTATCCATCTATCCATCTATCCTTCCTTCCTTCCTTCCTTCCTTCCTTCCTTCCTTCCTTCCTTCCTTCCTTCCTTCCTTCCTTGGATCTGGCAAATCTCCATCCCTTCCCATCAGCTGAAGAACGGACACTCCTTGGTCTCAAAGGGTGTTGAAAGATAAATAAATCCAAGGGCTTGCACCTATTGAGTACTTGTGAGGCTTTTCCTGTTCAGGAAATCAGACACCCCGTAAGGCCTGCCAGGGGAGGAGAGCTGGCGGTTGTCTGTTGGTTGGCCCATCGGCTTTTCAGAACAGCCCTAGTAGTGCAGCTGACATTTCTTTTCTCTCTCTTCTGTCCAGTTAACGGAACGCAAATGTGTAACCGAGAAGGGAAACGTTCGAGGCTCCTGCTTCATCTCTCCCACCAGACACCAGGGGCAGGAAGTACCGTGGACTCTCCCGGGGCCCTCGGAGGATTTGCCCTCTGGAATTGGCCACAGTCTCCGCCCACTGAGCAGGAAGCGGTCATCCACGATGGGCAGGGAGCCGTCTGCAGGATGTCTATTTGGCTGGAGTCCTGTTCCTTCCCTGCAAAACCTGAGCAGGCCTGGCTCTTGCCTTCCCTTCCTTCTGTCCGCATCGTCCTTCAGAGGGGTGGCCCTTGAGGATGCAGCGCCAACCAGACCCGCCGAAGCTCTTCAATGTCCCTTCTCATCGCTTAGGAGAAATGCCCGGGACCTTCCCCTCTTCCGTTGCGCTTCGGATCCCTCAGTCGAGCCCCCGCCAGCCTCTCGTCATGCTCGGGCAAAGGACGCCGATTCTGCTGACAGGCCTAGAGGGGCAAAACCCAAGACGGGAATAAGCCGGTGTGAAATAGAAGCTTATGTGCGATGATTACTCAGCTGGAATTCATTTCCTCTGTGGGAATTTTGAAATGACTGTACATTTTCCCCCTGCTGCCACCTTCCCCCTGTTCCTGAAGTCAAATGGCTCTTGTTTTCCTTGGAAGTCTTCGCTCCCTGCCTCCTGCGCCTGGGTGTTATGGTCGGATTCTGCTACTCCTGCTATTCACGGAGAGACCCGAGGACAGAGGAGGAGCGAGGGACATGGTCCAAGGAGGGCCACGAAGGAAGGACGGGCATAAGTCCAGGGGGCCTTGGAGTTTCCTTCTGGAACCCCAGGCCTCCATTTCATGGGGAGCGTGGCCTGTAACCGGTGTGTGTGTATGTGTGTGTGTGTGTGTGTGTGTGTGTGCGTGTGTGCGCAGCTGTGGCAGAAGGGGCCTATGAAGCCTTTGGGTCCAACCCTCCGTCCTCCCCCCTTGATCCACACAAATGGCCCAACGGAGTTGCTTCCCCCCCAGTCTTCCGCGGGAGCCTTCCTTCCTGTCATCGGAATCCATTATGTCACGCTCTGCTCTTTGGACGGAGAGGAGAGGGGTCTCCGCCTCCTCCTCCTCCTCCCACAAGCAGTTCAAGAACGCGCTCCTTCCTATTGATAGAGCAATCC
Organism: Rhabdophis nuchalis; assembly: GCA_039707465.1. Classification (NCBI taxonomy): domain Eukaryota; kingdom Metazoa; phylum Chordata; class Lepidosauria; order Squamata; family Natricidae; genus Rhabdophis; species Rhabdophis nuchalis. Next base: position 605,901 of record CM077651.1, read on the forward strand.
TGTCCTGTTAATGTAAACGTCATGAATGAAGAAATAATCTGCAGAGGAAACATGTTTCACCATCTTCAGATACAACTTTCCAGTAAAGCGCTTCATTATCATGCCATTCCGGAACCCGGAACCTGGGTCACCAATTTGGTTCCGCCCCAGGCGCCTGATGGACCCGGATGGGTTTCAGACGGCGCTTGGGCCGCTTCCTGTACCCCTGACCCGCGCCCCGATCGAGGACCTTGTGGTCGCATGGAATACTGCGACCACGGGAGCCTTGGATCGGGTCGCGCCCTTGCAGCCTCTCTTGCGGTGGCGAGTCACCCTGGCTCCCTGGTTTACCGAGGAGCTGAGGGTGATGAAACGCCGCAAGAGATGCCTAGAGAGAAGATGGAGGTCTACCCGTTCTGAATCCGACCGAACACAGGTAAGTGCCCATTTACGGACTTACATTGTGGCGCTGAGAGTGGCCAAACGTCATCATTGTGCCACTCTCATAGCATCCGCAGAAAACCGCCCTGCCGCCCTGTTTAGGGTGACCCGCTCCCTCCTTCAACAGAGGGTGCGGGAAACCCCGCTACAGGGTAGAGCAGAGGAATTTGTGACTTTTCTGCAGGAGAAAATCGCTCAGATACAGAACGAGCTAGCCCCCATTGATGGCCCAGTGGGATGCCACGAGACAGATCTTGTTTGGGAGGAGTTTGACTCCGTTACTTCCGAGGATATGGACAGGTTACGTGGGCGACTGCGAGCCACCACATGTTTATTGGACCCGTGTCCCTCCTGGCTTGTACTGGCATCCTGGGAGGTGACACGAGGCTGGCTCCAAGAGGTTATCAACGCATCCTTGAGTGAGGGTTCCTTGCCTGCTTCCCTAAAAGAGGCTATGGTGAGGCCCCTCCTCAAGAAGCCCTCTTTGGATCCAGCTTTACTAACCAACTATCGTCCAGTCTCCAACCTTCCCTTTTTGGCGAAGGTTGTTGAGAGTGTGGTCGGCACAAAAGTTTCCCCATCACCTGGAGGAAGTTGAGTATCTAGATCCGCGCCAGTCCGGCTTTCGGCCCGGGCATAGCACTGAGACGGCATTGGTCGCGTTGGTCGATGATCTCTGGAGGGCCAGAGATGGGGGTTGTTCCTCCATCCTGGTCCTATTAGACCTCTCGGCGGCTTTCGATACCATCGACCATGGTATCCTATTGCATCGGCTGGGGGGGTTGGGGGTGGGAGGCACCGTTTTACGGTGGTTCTCCTCCTACCTCTCTGGCCGATCGCAATTTGTGTTGGCAGGAGAGCAGAGGTCGACCTCGAGACCCCTCACATGTGGGGTGCCTCAGGGGTCCGTCCTCTCGCCTCTCCTGTTCAACAGATATATGAAGCCGCTGGGTGAGATCATCCGTGGTTTTGGGGTAGAGTACCATCTTTACGCTGATGACACTCAGCTGTATATATATACCCCAAACCACCCCAACGATGCTGTAGCGGTGATGTGCCAGTGCCTGGAAGCCGTACGGATCTGGATGGGAAGTAACGGACTCAGGCTCAACCCGACCAAGACCGAGTGGCTGTGGTTTCCGGCTGCCCGATTCAACCAGCTGACGCCATCGCTGGCCATATGGGGCGAACATCTTGCCCCTGTGGATGGGGCGCGCAACTTGGGTGTCCTCCTAGATGCCCGGCTGTCCATGGAAGATCAAGTGACAGCCGTGGCTAGGAGGGCGTTTTACCAGGTTCGCCTGGTTCGCCAGTTGCGCCCCCTATTGGATCGGGACGCCCTTCGCACAGTCACTCATGCTCTCGTGACATCCCGACTGGACTATTGCAACTCTCTCTACATGGGGCTCCCCTTGAGGTGCACCCGGAGACTTCAGATGGTCCAGAACGCAGCCGCGCGGGCAATTCTGGGAACCTCTAGGTTTACCCATATAACACCGCTCTTGCGCGAGCTGCACTGGCTGCCTGTCGTCTTCCGGGTGCGCTTCAAGGTATTAGTTATCACCTTTAAAGCGCTCCATGGTTCGGGACCTAGCTATCTGCGGGATCGGATCCTGCCTCACACATCCTCACGGCCGATCCGCTCCCACAGAGAGGGACTTCTCCGGGTGCCGTCCACTAGACTTTGTCAGCGGGCGACGCCCAGGGGAAGGGCTCTCTCTGTGGCAGGCCCAGCCCTCTGGAATGACCTTCCCCCCGACATTAGAACGACCACGGACTTCCGCTCCTTCCGTCTGAAATTAAAAACATATTTTTTCTGCTTGGCCGGCCTAGGTTAGTCTCTCTCTATGGGGTTTTAGCTGTTTAAGTGGGAATTTTAGTATGTAAATGGGTATTTTAGCACAGGTATCGTTTAGGACCCTGGGTCCTAACAAGGAGAAGGGCGGGGTATAAATTTAATAAAATAAAATAAATAAATAAATAATTTGTTTTTAATGTCTGTATATTTATTGTATATTTGTTGTTTTAGTTTCCCTGTGCACCGCTCCGAGTCCCTATGGGGAGAGGGAGCGGTCAAGAAATTAAACTATTATTATTATTATTATTATTCAGCCACACTCAACGAGTTTCTAACTACATGGCGGTTTGATGAACTGCATGCACACACGTATGTACACACGTATGTACACACACACACACACACGTATGTATGAACGGTTGCAGGATTTGGGTTTGGCTAGTCTAGAGAAAAGAAGGACTGGGGGGACATGATAGCAGTATTGCGGCATTTCAGGGGCTGCCCCAGAGAAGAGGAAGGGCTCAAGCTGTTCTCCAAAGGCCCTGAAGGCAGGACAAGAAGCAACGGGTGGAAAGGAATCCAGGAGAGAAGCAACCTGGAACTAAGGAGAAGCGTCATAACAGTGAGGACAATCAACCAGTGGAAGAAGCTTCCCTCCAAAGGTTGTAGGTGCTTCATCCCTGGAGGTTTTTAAGAAGGGACTGGGCAGCCCTTTGTCTGAAATGGGATAGGATCTCCTGCTTGAGCTGGGGGTTGGACTAGAAGACCTCCAAGGTCCCTTCCAGCTTGATTCTGATTCTGTATGCATGTATTATGCATGTACAGCATATATACACACATCCTTCATTTTTCTTCCTTTTTATTATTGTAAGCTGCCTAGAGGAACCCTATGGCGAGAGAGGCAGCAAATAAATTTAACGAATAAACAAATATGTCTACATCGTTTCCATACTATCTACTGCTCAGCCTGGAAAACGTGTTCTTGAGAAGCCCCTGTTCATTTCTGGTGAATGCGCATTCTTTCCCAAAGTATTTCCAGAACTCTTCCTTTAGAATCAACTCTAGAATCTTCTTAAGTATCACCTTCAGAAACAGAAGTCCAGAGTAAATCAGCAAGAGTGAAGCTCAGCCACTTTCTCCTCTTCCCCAGAAGGGACTCCGTGGGGTCTTTAAACTCCTCCAGAGGAACGGTCCCTGCCTGCGCTTTCTGTCAACCTCCAGCTCCATCTCCTGCGGGTGGGTGTTTCTCGTGCTACACCTGGGGCTTTTTCTGGGCCAAAATTATTCTGATATTTCATTTCCCTTTCCAGAATATGAAGGGGGGGGGAGCACAAAAGTCATTAAAATGTAATGAAAAGGAGAGGGGGGGAAAGTACATTGGATCCTTGATGTCAATAGCCAAAAAGAATGCCTGTCATAAGTACTTCTTCATTCCAGACTGTAGCCTTCAACCCTGGGAGTGACCCAGCTCTGAACTAGAGACCAGTAAGTGGCTATCAATCTCTACCTATTTGTCTTGGCTGCCCCCCCCCCCCGCCTCAGCCCTGACGCCTCAAGCGAAGGGAATGAATTATGGCAAGCAGGGCCATAAAAATGAGGCAGCCGGTTCTGCAGGGTCTCTTCAAGGTAAGGAATAGCATTCCGACCACCAGCGACTTCCTCCTTCATCTGGCCTGGAGCTGTGAACTCATTCAAGGGCGGCAGGCTCTATTTCCATCAGGCTGAAGTAGGAATCCCGCTCTTGGGCTCGGCTCTCCCCACTTGGCTTGAAATCCCCGTTTCTTAAATCTTCCGAAAATCTTGCCAAGAAAATTGCAGGAACCGGCCCAGGTAGCCATCAGGTGTCAACACTGATTCAAAGGTGTACAAACGCCCACAAACCCAGGGGTGGCTGAGGCCCGTGGGCAGAAAAAGAAGCCAGAGCTCCTCAAGAAAGAACCCTGTGCAGCCGGGCAATTAGCAAGCCTTGATACCACGAAGCAAACTTATGAAGTCTAAGCCTTCCCTTTCAATTGACTCCCACACCCAACTGCGTTCAAGCTTACCCACTGTAAGAAGAGGCTCCAGTCCCTCTGCGGCCATCCCTTCCTCCCTGGGGTTGACCGTTTCCATCAATGGACTGGGTGCTTTGGGAACCCCCTGCAAGGAGACCTTCACCGGGTCTGCATGCGGAGTTAGCTGGGGAAGCCCCCTCACGCCATTCCAGCTCTTGCCACCTTTTCAACCCTGCCTGAGTTGGCTCTCTGTCCTTTGGGCCTTCGCCCTGAAGCAGTTTATGACCCACAACCTGGCCAGGAGTTGTGCGGAATCAGCAAAGCCGGGCTGCCTTCAGCCTCCCCTTTCCTGGCCGGCTGGCTGGCTGAATCGACACCCAAACAGCTGACAAATGGCCTTTTGGAGCCACACTCAGAATATAATAAATACATTTATTCAATATCATAAATAAGCTCAATATAATGTCAAATAATGAATATGGCTGCTTTGCAAAACACCACGGAAGGAAAATCCAATACCTTATTGATGTATGGCGAATGTAATGGGTTTTTTTTATATAGAAAAAGTTTTATTGAGTTTTACAAATTTTTTAACAAAAAGGGGTAGGGTAAGGTGAATTGAAAAGATATTTTGAGAACTTTCACGTCGGGAATGTTGGCCCTCCCGGGCTTCTTAACAAGACATTGGTAATACATTTTTCAATAATACAACAAGGTGAAAATAAATGCAAACATGTATGTAATGGGTTTTGCATAGGATGGGGTTTTTTGCTCCAGGCTGAGCAAAACAGCCGTGTAACAAAGATAAACACTCCAAAATGAAGCTTTCTGGCAGATTCATAAGACTCTGATGAAGAGTAATGGGCATATCGGGGAGAATTAGCTTTAAAACATGAACAATAACAGCAACTGAGTAAGGAAAAATGCGTCAACATCAGGTTGGCAAAAAACCAGCAGCTGTAAATGCATAGAAAAGGACTCAACTCCCCAGAGACCAGAAAATAAGCCTTCTCCATATTTGGTCTTTGGAACAGCTTGGAGATAAAACATCGATTGGGCTTTAAAAAGTGTAAATATTTATTTCTTGCGCAAGGACAGAAAGTTGCTAGGATAGCGCATCACAACGCAAAAAAGGGAAAGTTTGCTCATTGATTATGCAATTACACAGAATCCTCCAGAGAGCAAGAATGCGGGGAAGACGGTGTAAAAACTCACTATTTCAAAATCCATCAGGAAAACAGGAATCTAATGTGTTCAACAGAGAAAGAGGAAAGTAACAGGGGACCGAATGAAAGCCCAGAGGAGGCATTTGACGTTCAGAGGCTCACAGCTCCTTAGAGGCAAAGCTCTCAAGCACCTGTCAGCCATTCCCACGCAGAGATCAATTCACGGGGGAAATGGAAAGAAGACGCCGGGTCTATAATTCGAATTCAGGGACAATCAATATGAGAATGATTGTCCCAGGCAGCCAGAACGGATCTCTCCTTCACTGGAAGGCTCTCCGCTCCGTCTGCGGTCAGACGTCGCTGGGCTCTGAGCCGAGGGGCTTACAGACCCCAACCCATCGCAAAATGGCCACCCTTCTCACCAGGCCTCCTGCCCTCATCCTTGCAGGGAAGGGCGAAAGAGAAGACCAGGCACCTGACGGGGGGGTTAGCAATAGCCGTGGCCCTCAGAGGCTTCCCATGCGCCACCCAGCCGGCCTTGACTCTTGGAGGCCACGCGGGCAGAGTTCCTCTTCGGTTCTTCCGAGGGAGCCCCCATGGCAGCTCTCCCGGAGCCCCTCGGCTGGCTCTCCTCTTCTGGGCTTTCCTGAGAGTCTCCTCTGGAGAATTCGGGCTTTCCACACTGGGAGTCCTCGAATTACAACTGTAACTGAGCCTGGAATTACAGTCGTAAGGCATTGCGCTTGGAAGCAGAGGAATCACCTGAATCAACCTGGTTTTTTGACCTTTTTTGCAGTAAAGCAAATACCATTTATCATTAAGCAAATCCGTTTTCCCCAGTGGCTAGTTTTGAGTTTTTGCCAGAAATGGGAAGCAAATGCCAGAAAAATGGCAAAAATAAATAAATTGCAAACTGGTGTCAGGTTGCAAACAAGAGGCTGCAAACAGCTGTGAAGGTGAGCTGGTGGCCACGTGCCCAAAATGTGACCACGTGACTTTGGAAATGGGTTGCAAGTAGCTCTGGGGAGGTGTGTGTGTGTGGAGTGGGGTGTTGCTCTCATAACTTCAAAGGCTCTTACGTTGAGAGCTCTTTGTGATGCGTCTGAAGGAGGATAATTTGCGCTCCGTCATTTGCTCCTGGAGTGTTTGGTGACGTCTTTGTTGGTTTTGTTCTCGGGAGGTTTTTCTCCGCATAAAATTCAAAAGCATCAAATCCTCCTCCTGACCTCCTGCTTCTTCAAAGTCCACCTGCCTGGAGGGCTACAATAAGCCCAAGCCTTTCCAGGAAGAGGCAGAACCTTCTCACCTGATCTCCGGCCCTCCCTCCATCACCCACTCCAAAGGACGGGCTCCGCCTCCCTTCCCTGCCACACAGCTGACTCCGCCTCCTCCTATTTCCCAGGGGGGGGGGCACGGGGGACGGCTGTAGTGTGGAGGGGTCCATCCTTCCTAAATGGGCTCAATGACAGAGAGTTTTATAGCCCTCGTTCACCTATTTCATTTCCTATGTCCATAATCTGCTCTCTGTAGAAACGATCCTTTTTCTGCTCCTCCACCTTTCCAATCCTTTCGGCATGGAGGCTGCTTGTCCGCTTCAGTAGGTGAAGCCTTTCCAAAACCTTATTTAACGAGTTCTAACATGGAGCAGAAAAATCATTGTATCCAAATGACACTATAGAGCAACTCAACACAAGAACAGTTTTTTCTCCAAACGCCATCACTCTGCTAAACAAATAATCCCCTCAGCACTGTCAGACCATTCACTAAGGCTGCCTTCCTATTACTCTGAGTCTTCTCATCGTTCCTATCCCCCACCTCCCCCTCCCACTTGGGACTTCAGGACTGTAACTTTGTTGTTTCCTCCCAATTTATATTGATATTGCTTCCTGATTGTTTATTTGTACCCTGTGACTATCATTAAGTGTTGCACCTTATGGGTCTTGATGAATGGATCTTCTCTTTTTATGTCCACTGAGAGCATCTGCACCAAAGACCAATTCCTTGTGTGTCTAATCACACTTGGCCAATAATGAATCCCATCCCATCCTATTCCAGTCCGCGGCCATGAAAAGGGGAGGCCTGGCTGCTGGCTGCCTCCATCTGCTGCGGGGAGGCGCTCTTCTGTGTCCCGGTGGGTGTCACCCGCTGAGCTGCAGCCGGCGGACGCCAGGCCACCAGGCTCCCCCACCCACCTGCCTTCCTCCTCTTCCATCCCTCTCTCCTCCTTCCCTCGTCCGTCCGCTGAAGTGAGCGATCCTCCCGCCAATGAAACGCGCCCGTCTCCATCGGGGAGAACGAAGAGGTTTCCCTTTGGAGCCTCGTCCCACAAACACCAGCCCCTGTTTCTCTGCAGTGCGGCGCGATCCCGAATCTTCTCACATCACCGGAGTAATGGAGCAGAAACAGGGTGAAGGAGGGCAGCGGTTCCCTTTTTTTTCAGGCCCCTCTGGGCGGGAGATACAAAACGGCAGTTGAGAAGAAGCCTTGACATACACACACACCCCGTGCCGCATGAACTGCCAATCAAAGTCAACCTGCTCCATGCGGTAGGAGCCCCCCCTCCCAAATGCTGCCTTTTTCTAAGGCTGTCAACCGATGGGTGCAGCCTCTGCAGAGGATCGCTCTGCATGTGGAACTCCTTCACGAAGCATCTCTGTGGGAGGATCACGAAGCCCAGCCCGAAGTCGCCAACTGGGGTTATTTAAACAATGCCACACGGCGGAGGGATTCTTCAGCCCACAGCGAAGGCCTCTATGGGCAGCCTCTTGTCTGGGGCTGCTCTGGGCTCCCTCTGCTTTGGACCCTATTTCGCCCAAGGAGACCTGGGACAGCCAGGGGGCACTTTGGGTGGAGAGGGCTGGTTTTGGGTGCTGGAGCCGGGAAGGGTGATGGGATGGAGCAGCAACCCCCAGGGAACCACCCTGGATAGCCTCCCCTTGGAAAGGGAGCCCTGAGGTGGGGTTAGTAACACACCCAGCTGAGAAGAGGCCAAGTCATTCTGGATGGATTGGAAGGGTTTCATTCAACTTCATGGACCTGAGCTACCAATCAGCTATCTTTAAGCGACCCCCTCCCCCCAGTGTAGCCCCAGTATTCACTCCCCCACACACACACCATCTACTAACCCCACCCAGCCTCCGTCATTGACAATGACCAGGACAGAGGAGGGCAGACAGAGTAGCCTGAATGGCTTAGCTGGACCTCAGCGGGCGTTCTGGCCCCCCACCAGCCGCAGCTCTGGCTGACAGCTTGGGGGACCCTGGCGGGAGTGAAGGAAATCCCTGATCAACATGGAAAAGGAGTGCTGACTGCCTAACCCTGTTAAGCCACAAATGATCCCAGGATGGAAGGCTTAGGTAGCTATCGTCTACCTAAAGCGAGGAAGAGGAAGGAATCCTTCGCACGCCCTTCACCTCGGGGCCCTGGATGGGCATTGCCTGGATCACTTCTTGCGTGGTGTGAAGAGGGGACCCCCTCTCAACCGCCTTGTCTCTGCAGGGAGGTGGCCTCCTTTGCTCCCTCGGCAGAGGACATGGGAGGGACGACCATCAAGGCACTCAGAGCTCACCTGTCGGCTCCTAGTTCGCGACCGTGGGATCCACCTGAAGGGGGCCTGCAGGCAAAGGGAGGTGGGGAAAGCCCCCCTGCACGGGAGCAAAGGGCTCGCCTTCCCCATCACGCTCCTTGGAAATGCAGGGGAAGGAAAACAAAATGCATGGAGCCAGTAAAGGCAGCACTGTAAAAATTTAAGTAAACAGAGGAGGTAATTTTAAAATAAAAAAACCACCCACCCCCCGTGGCCCCGTTCCTTGATGGCTTGGAGGCTGGGCCTTCCCCGTGCAGACTCCCCCCCCCAGGCCACGCCACGTAGTCAGTCCAGAGCAAAATTTCCCAAACTTGGCAACTTCCACACATGTGGACTTCAACTCCCAGAATTCCCCAGCCAGCATCTAATTTAATCATCTAACTTAATCGTCTAATTGTGGCTGAGGAATTTGGGGAGTCAAAGTCCAGGCATCCTGAAGCTGCCAAGGTTGAGAAAGGCTGTTGCAGAGGAAGGGGCTTCGCTGGGTTTTCCACGAAGGGCAGAGACTGGGCAAGGGCTCCCTCTTCTTTCCTTGGCAAGGGGCAACAGCAGCCCCTTCCCCCCCCCTTCACACACACTGCTCTGAGAAGCAGAAGGATCCCTGAAGCTACATTAATGAGGTAGCAATTATTATTCTTTTTAATTCTTTGTCGTTACAGTTTAAAATGCGTTTACAGGGATTCTCTTCCCCCTTACTTTCCACAGAAACGCCTGAGTAGACAGAAACACCACCTGGCCAAATGACTGCTGAATCCTTGGCATGCGGGTGGGGGCCCTGAGATGCCCAGGTGGTCAGAGCCACTTGGAGCCAAGCATCACGAGCGGCTTCCAAATCTGAAAACAGAAATTCATTTGGCAGCCATGAAATAAGTGGAATAATAGCTGCCATTTATAATGGAGCGAAGGGGGGGTGGGGGTGGCGCCTGGGTTTCCAGGGCCAGATTTAGCAGAGGATTAATGGTTAGGGAAGGGTATATTGGCATCCTGGTTTAACATGCCCAACCTGAGCAGGGTGGTGTTCTTATAGTTAGCAGAAAATGCAGCAAGCGGCAGGACTATCCCTCAATCAGGCAGCCTGCTCTAGTCTGATTTAACCTCCTAAGAAAGGATAATGTGAAAGTCAGCAGGATATGAATTGCTGCCATCTTGACAGTTGTGGAGCGTAGGAGATTGTGGATTGGTGATAGATGGTATTCTCTAGGGAATAATGAGAGAGATAGAAAGAGAGAGAGAGAGAGAGATGTGGATACAGCTTTTGCTTTGCCTGGAAAACTAGGCTGGCACATGATGGCATGCAGGAGAATCCAAGGGCTTAGCGCACATGGTTTGTTCCTTACTGCTTGTTCCCACTGCCATAGAAGGTTCGTGAGGGGTAATAAGCCAGGATGCATTTATTGGGGGAGTGAGGTTAGGAATGGGACTAGTTAAATTTCAAATTAATTAGTTCCTTTTCAATCACATTGTTCTGCTTATAGATGGGGCCCATACATGACCCGTAGATCTATGAGTTCTCCCATATTGTGCATATATTTCAGTGAACTTTCTGGGTTTATGTTTATGCATCGGAGTGAGATGTACACATGCCCAGGCCCCTCTTTACTTGTGTAAACCCAGCAGCTTCTGACTCTTGCCCGATGAAGCCCCCCGTTCCCTGGGCGAGAGTCCCCAGAAGGCTGCTCCCTGCGTGGGTTTCACATTCCCTCCCCTCAGGGTTCCCAATTAGCCCCCAGATGCGATTCTGCACATCCACCCATTGTACCCACAATTTTGCCTGCTTGGCATTCCGGAGGGCTATTATTCCGAGCCTCCTGTGAACAAGAGAAATGTTTACATTCTAAAATGGTTTTTAATGCTAAGAATGGGCAATTATGGACTGAAAATATGCCACAATGTAGTATTTCTTTTATGACATCTAGGAATGGCCTCCATGAAAACGATTCCTTAGAGACCTTCAGATTTAGAGACTCTGGAAGGTACGGCTCGAAAGGGTAAGACGTGGATTAGGAAGGCGCATTCTGGAGCCCTGAGCTCATTCCGGTCTCATTGTTTCAGCTCTTCTGGCAAACTACCTGATTGCCAGCCCTTTGTTTCCTCACAGGAAGTTTACTCCATCCCTGTCCTTGCTTCGTGGCCTTCACCGTTTATAAAAAGCTGTCCTGCCGAGGCTTATGGGGCCGTTCCTCGGAGTCAGGAGGGCCTCGTAACAATGGGCTCAGTGTTCACGAGAGGCCCCGGTCCCCACGCCGGGATGTGGCCGGCCTTTTGCACGTGGCCTTGTCTCCGATCTTTCCCCCATATGGGCTGCCTCCACCCAGGGATGGCCTCGGGGGATAATACCGGTCCACGCCACAACTGGTGAGGCCCTATTCACAACACGGCGTTTAGTTCGTCTCACCACAACACCAAAAGGATTCCCTGGCGTGACATGAAGGAGTTTACAACACACGGACTATACTTTCACCCGGAAAACTCTGGGCCCCCTAGATCAAGCCGGGTCCAAAAACACCAGGTGAGGCCTGGAGGCCCTCAGACAAATCAGCCATCAATGGGCCCATAGAAATCAACAATATGGACACACACCACTCAAAAGAGACAATCCAAAAGCCCAAAAGGAAAGAAAAACACGAAAGACCTTTTAGTCAGCAATCAATGACCAGAAATCAATGCCAAGTTTAACACTAGATTAGTAATCGAGAAGTAAACAATACCCCAATCAAGGAACTACTAACCAAGACAGACAAGCTAACAGTAAACAACAGCCTCATCAAGGAACTACCAAGATGACTCCTGCCAATACTGACAGGGCAAGCCACTGGCATACAAAAGGAGAGCAACACCCTGACTTGCTTGGGCACTGTGGGAAGGAAGGGAGTCAAAGGAAGGGTGGCAGTGATGTAGAAGACTTTGTGACCTTCTCTCGTGATGGATCGCCATAACAGTTCTCTGCAATCTGTTTCTTCTTGGCAAGTGGGAGAGCAAAGAGAGCTGTAATAAAGGCCGTCGGAGACGGGACAGCCTAGCTCCACAGCCATCTGCTCCTGACACCTCCAGGCCTGGAGTTGGAAAGAGGGTGAAAAGAGCACCTGGGATCGTGAGGGGAAAGTTTGGGGCGAGAAATCCGTGCATTCGTGGTGTGTGGGCTGCGGTCTACTCTGGGGCGCTGAGAGACGGATTGCAGGATCTTCCGATGGCGGGAGAACTGCTGAGCCTGCACAACCGAACAGCCTCATCAATAAACATTGGCTCCGATTTGGGGGCTCAGGCGCAGTTTTGCAATTTGCTTCTCATCCACGGTTGCCTTCCTGAAAGCAGCGTACAAATATGTCAGCTGGCCTGCTGTACAAATAGTTCCCCCTTTTGGCTCTTTGGCTCCAATCATCTCCCGGGAACATCCATCCGTCTTGTCAGGCGCCTGAACCAATTGGAAGAGGCGCTTTAGTGGTTTCAGGTAACTGTTAGTGGTTTTGTCCGGAGGAGGAGGAGGAGGGGGGGGGAGGCATCTTCTCTCACTCTTACAGCAGGCTGCTATTTTCAAAGCTGCCTTCAGCTCAAGAGGGAGCCGGGAGAGGAGAAAGCTGCTCTCCGTATATTCAAGGCTGCCCAACTTCTTCTGGAAGAATGAAACCATCGTCCCAGGAACCCCAACTCTCCCACCTGCCTAATTCTTGAAGCAAGTCTGTGCCTTTGAGGTGCCCTTGCAAAATTCCCCTCCCCACCCAAAGCGACTGAACAGAGACATGGGCAGAATTGTTCTCTGGGGAAAGAAAAGCCGAAGGCTCAGGCGCACCTGGCTTGTATGCGCAGAGCAGGCCTCGCAATGGGATTCTGCCCATTGATCCCAATTGCTGCCGAGACAATCATTGGTTTACCCACTGAAAGGAGGGGTCAGCCCAGAGGGAGTCCCCTGCTCAAGGTCCGGCTTGCCACGGAGGTTGCTCAGGCCACACCTCTTAAAATTGCTGAGAGACCCTGGAGGAGAGGGAGACCTCTCCCGTGAGCAAGCCATACAACGTCAGCAAGGAAGGCAGCAATTATGAACTTATCTCCCAGAGAAGCAGGGTGGAGACAGGGCTTCAATCTTTCAGCAGATCCAAGTTTGTGTGTTGGGTTGTTTTTAAACTCCCTGTTTCAAATCAAATAATGTCCAGACAAACTCCAGGAGGATCCTAGGTCATTCTGTGGTGATATCATGGAAGATCAGTAGCTCAAAATGGAAAGGTGGAGGTTTTGGTCCTCTGCTTGCAGGTGTTTCTTTACTGAACTAGGAAGCCCCAGCAGTGAGTGAGGGTGGGTGGGTGGGTGGGGTTTGCTGCTCCCTGTGCCTCTACAGCCGCTTCTCCCTGCCAGTGTGCTTGGAGGTGGGGCTTCCTCCTTGGGGTTTCCTTGATTAGGACATTGTTCTCTGCCCGACTGTTTCTGCCAAAAGGTCAAAGTTATTGGGAAGCAATCAAAGGTTAATTTCAACCAAATTGGAATTTACCTTTGAAGTCCTTTGGGACTTGGAGCCAAGCTAGTTACGGGAGCGTCTCTCCCTCCCCTGTTAGATCCAGCAGGAGACGGGTGCTCCAGGCCCCATCAGCGAGGAAGTGGCACCTGGCAGCCCCCTGGAAGGCCCATCTGCTTCCCAAAGACCAGGCTCAGCCTCCTCCTGAAGGCGGCTCACCTCCAGAGGTTGTGGGTGCCCCATCGCTGGAGGCCTTTAAGAAGAGACCGGGCATGGCATAGGGCCTCCTGTCTGACTAGAAGACCTCCAAGGCCCCTTCCAGCTCTGTCATTCTGTCCTGTCCCTATTTCTATGTCATGCAATAGAGATTGGAACACAGCTATTTAATGTTAACATTTGAGCAATGTAGAATAGTAGAATAGCATTTGTAATACTGACTCCCCTCATAAGAAATTGGCAGAAAGCTTCGCAAATGACCATCACGGGACGACAGCTGACTGGGTGGCGTATGGCAGCAGCACTGAAGTGGCACAATGTTGCCCAATCTCAACCCCACGAGCGTTATGGGTCCTGCATTCTTTAAGGCAGCCCTTTTTAGGCACGTGGATTCAAAAACAGCCACCCTGAGATGCACCATTTTGCCCAATTGACAGTTAGAAACAAACATGCATGAGACTTTTAACCGTAGACAGTTGTAGGTTGAGGATTACTGTATATACGTTTCTTCTTCTGCGGGCGAGACCAGGAAGCTGATTCCACGGGGAGACCAGTACTGTCACTTACGAAGGGGATCACATGAGAAGCCCCCAAGAATGACTAGGCTTCCCCGCCCCGCTCTGCCCCCCAGGGAACCTGGGAAGGATCCATCCCAGGGGCTTCCGGATGCTGCCTTCCTTCCCCAGCCTTAAAGCACCTCCGGCCCTCTTGGCTCCGTGGTGGCTCCGTGGCCCAAAGAGCTCCAGCCTAGCCTGCTGCTTGTCCCAGAATTGGATGTCCTCAGCCTCGCAGGAGCCCCTCCCTGCCACGAGGCCCCGTGGAAAGAAGACGTTGCAGCGCAAAGAGCTCCAGGAGAGCCGAAGTCAGATCGGATCGCTCCCTTCTGCTCCGCAAGGCACCAGGAGTGCAGCTCGCCCTCTTTGAAGGGGGTCCCGCTCGGCTTATGCTGTGGAACATGGTGAGGGTGGCCTTGGGAACCGCTGCCCTCGGACCCTTGGTGGGAGGGTGGGAGACGGGAGGGGGGGGCGATCTGTGGTGTTAGTTGGAGCAGCTACTTTTGCACAGAGACCAAAAAACAAGCAGGCTGGAAAGAGCAGAGTGAGAGAGGTTATTCTTTCTTTCTTTCTTTCTTTCTTTCTTTCTTTCTTTCTTTCTTTCCTTCTTTCTTTCTTTCTTTCCCTTTGGCTGCAGCTGTTTTGCATTTGCTTGAGAACGGGCTCCTCCGCTGCAGGGAAGGCGCTTTTCTGCTGCACATGCCAGCGGTGTATGGGAGTATGGGAAGAGCATAAATATAAACTTACTTGAAATGTTTCTGCAACTTTGAAGCTTCTGCTGATGAGCTGTTCAACACTTGGACAAGCCAAGTCTTCCTACGAAGCGCAGAGTTCTTTATTTAGACAATGATATGCCACATACTCCAAATATCATCCTGGGTACATGTTCTTTTACATGCCTCCCGCCAAGATTTCTCACAGTGGAAGAAATTTCTTGCCAGGTTTGAAGTCTCGGATTTGCTCCGCAGACTTAGAAATCCTCACGGGAACCGCAGCATCGTAACTGGATCATTTATCTCTCATGCCTCCAACGAAGTTCTACAGAAATTCATTAGGAATAAATCAAATTAGAAGAAAACTCTACAGACGGATTCTGTTTTTGCAGGTGATAAATAAGCTTTGATATACGGACGCCAGTTTCTGCTGAAGGATCTTATTTGGGGAAAGATCTTTGGCAGAAGCACTTTGGTCTGCTTGGTCTGCAAAACCTCTACAGCTGATGGAGTGTGGATTTTTCAAGCATGAGTAGACCTTGCAAGCATCTCATATTCTCATCCTTAAAGTTGTCGGTTATCATTGTACAGAATCCTAGATTGGAGGGCACGAATATGTTGTGTTTGAGTCCCTGCTCGTTGCAGGAATCCGTGTTAAAGCATCTGATGCAGACGGCTCAGCATCCTCGCTTAATGCATCCAGGGAAGGGAATCTCACTGGGTCTCCTGTGACCCACAGGTAGTCCTGGAGATGTGACAGGTCACGTAATCCTAATCCCTAACCCTAACTCCGTTTAAGACGAGACCATTTGTCTGGAATGATACGGGATTGAGCAGGGGGTTGGACTAGAAGGCCTCTAAGGTCCCTTCCAACTGTTATTGTGTATTCTATTTAGATATAATTTACTATAACTCAACTGTGAATTATGCAAATGTTTAATACAGGTATTAGAAAAGGGATTCATGCAATGAACCGTAGATATTTAATTCATTATTCCACTGTTGCCCTTTCCTGGATAATTGGTCATCAGTGCAAATTCTCTGTAATTAACAGTACTTAATTTTTTTTATCATTACTGATATTGCTTCCAGTCCTGACACCTTCTTGTTTCATAAATTCAAAGCAGTATTATGATTCTCATACTTGTTCACAAAGAGGAATATTTAAAACACAGAATACAAAGTGCTTTAAGCAAAGAGCTTCATTCAGAGGCAGCCTCAACCCACTCTTATTACCTAATCAGTTGGATAACAAGAATGTTCACAGAAAGCCCCCAATAATCTATGACAAAAATACCAGAGGTTTGAAGCAGACTCAGAAAATCAGTTTCATTTACTGCAAAACAGCCACTTTCTCATTCCCAGAAATGGACCGAGTGAGTTGAATTTCTGGGTCAAAGATTTGGGGAGGAATAAACCAAGGCCTTGGCTCCTTTTGCCAGGCTGCATAAGCCATTCAAGGGAGCCAGTTTGGTCTGGGGCAGGGCTGTCCAAGCTTGGCAGTTTTCAGACTTGTGGACTTCAACATCCAGAGTTCCCCAACTAGCTACTCCATTGATTCATTCTTCTCATTGTCAAGAAATTTCTCCTTCATTCTGGGTTGGATCTCTCTTTGATTGGCTTCCATTTGTTACTTTTTGTTCTTTCTCTCAGGCGTGTGCGTGTATGTGCGTGTGTGCGCGTGCGTGTGTGCGCACGCACACGCACACACGCACACACATGGTTGTACTTTCCAGTTATTTGCAAATTAGAAGGAAGAAAGCATGGACTAGGGCCAGGCTAATGGGAAAAGTAAACAGGCAGGCAACCTGACAGATGGGACTCTGCCTGTCTCTTTACAAGCCAGGTGCCCCTTGGAAGGAGGGCATGAAAAAAGGAAGGATTGTTGCAAGCTTCATTGCATGGAAAGACACCCTCCATTCACCCTCCCTCCCTCCCTCCCTCCCTCTGTGGCAAGAGGCACATGGATGCAGGTTTTGTATAATGGCTGCAGGTTTTCTTCGGGCGTGACATTAGTGAAAACATGTCGCCTTTCTTTTATGGTCCGCCCATTATGCCACCTTCCTCCCGCTCCACAAGACAGACAGCCTAAAGGCACATGACATTTTAGTTTAGTTTAGTTTTATTTGATTTATATACCGCTCCTTCTCCAAAGATGGACGCAGGGCGGTGCACAGGGAATTAAAAAACAGCAATAAATAACAATAAATACAGTAGTAATAACTAAAATAAAATTAAACTTAGAACCTGTGCTAAAATATTCCCATTAAAATTCTAAAATCCATTTACTTATTGGCTCAGATTGTGTCGCGGCTGAGCTCTAGCTCTAAGCTAGACCGGCTTGCTGGAAAAGATATGTCTTAAGTGAGCGGCGAAAGAGGGGAAGTTTTGTGATAGTATGAAGTTCGGGGGGTAGGTCGTTCCAGAGGGATGGCCCAGCCACAGAGAAGGCCCTGCCCCTGGGCACCGCTAGCCGGCATTGACCAGTGGTTGGCACCCTGAGGAGGCCCTCCCTATGGGAGGGGATCGGTCGCTGGGAGGTGTGCGGCAGGAGACGGTCCCGCAAATAACTAGGCCCCGTGCCATGGAGCGATTTAAAGATGGTAACAAGCACCTTGAAGCGCACCCGGAAGGCCACCGGCAGCCAGTGCAGCTCACGCAGGAGAGGTGTTACATGGGAGCTTCGGGATGCTCCCAGAATCCCCCGCGTGGCCGCATTCTGTACTAACTGGAGCCTTCGGATGCACCTCAAGGGGAGCCCCATGTAGAGAGCGTTACAATAGTCTAGGCGGGACGTGACGAGCGCTTGAGTGACAGTGCGGAGGGCGTCCCGGTCAAAAAAGGGGCACAACTGGCGTACCAGATGTACTTGGTAAAAAGCCCCCCTGGTCACGGCCGTCACCTGGTCATCCAGGGATAGTCGTGAATCCAGGAGGATGCCCAAGTTGCGGGCCCTTTCCACGGGGGCTAGTGATTCGCCCCCGATGACCAGCGATGGAATCAGCTGGTTATGCTGGGACTCCGGGAACCACAGCCACTCAGTCTTGGACGGGTTGAGTCAAAGTTTGTTACTTCCCATCCAGACCCGCACGGCTTCCAGACACCGGGACATCACTTCGACGGCATCGTAGGGGTGGTTGGGGCTAGATATGTACAGCTGAGTGTCATCAGCGTACTGATGGTACTCTACCCCACAACCACGGATGATCTCACCCAGCGGCTTCATGTAGATGTTAAACAGGAGAGGCGAGAGGACTGACCACTGAGGCACCCCACACATTAGGGGCCTCGACGTCGACCTCTGCCCTCCTGTCAGCACAAATTGCGACCGACCGGAGAGGTAGGAGGAGAACCACTGTAATACAGTGCCCCCCAGTCCCAACCTCCCCGGTCGGTGCAATAGGATACCATGGTCGATGGTATCAAAAGCCGCTGAGAGGTCTAACAGGACCAGGATAGAGGAATAGCCTCTATCTCTGGCCCTCCAGAGATCATCCACCAACGCGACCAATGCCGTCTCGGTACTATGCCCGGGTCGGAAGCCGGACTGGCGCGGGTCTAGATAAGCAGTTTCCTCCAGGTGCCAAGGGAACTGCTGTGCCACCACACTCTCAACAACCTTCACAAGAAAGTGAAGGTTGGAGACCGGACGATAATTAGTTAACAATGCTGGGTCCAGGGAAGGCTTCTTGAGGAGGGGTCTCACCACCGCCTCTTTCAAGGCGGCCGGCAAGAACCCCTCACTCAAGGAAGCGTTCACTATTACCTGGAGCCAGCCTCGTGTCACCTCCCAGGAGGCCAGTACCAGCCAGGAGGGACACAGGTCCAATAAACATGTGGTGGCATTCAGCCGCCTCGGCAACCTGTCCATGTCTTCGGAGGTAACAAAGAATGAAAATGCACCTTCCCTGCTTTTCCAAGTCTTCCAATATAGTTTAAAGGGGCAGAAGGGGAAGAATGATGGAGGGAGATGGACAGAGGGAGATTTATGGCTCTCAAGATGAGTTGGGGGGAGGGGGTTGCGAAGTTGCTGGTGACATATTCCAGGCACGAAAACCATGGGACTCTGCCTCCTTGGCTAGAGAGGGACACGGTTCATTCATCCTGCAGCTGGGAATTAGGAACATAAGGCAAAACTGCCATTTGGGGCTGTTTCACAGCTACTTTTCTGCCAGGATAAAACTGCTGTTAATAAACTTAATTGTCTCGCAGGAACTCCTGTCATGCAAAAGTGCCTCCCATCCATTTACTGACCTTTGCTCTTTAGGCCCTTCTTGAAAAGAAGGCGATTGGGCCCACATTTGGGCTCCTGGCTCTGCCTGGCCAATATCTATGGGACAATTCAACAGGTGGAGCTCTTCCTAGCAACGAAACAGAGGAAGTGGAGAGACAATAACCAGCCTACATTTCTTGCCTCTTGGGGAGCAGGGTTAGATAAGGAAACTCAAGGGTTGGCTTTGAGATTTGAGGATTAGATCTGATTTAACTAGAGAAATATTTTGTCTTCTTTAAAATACACAATGATTCATATGTGACAATTTGAAATTAAGGATATCATATGAATATTGATTGATTTGATTGGTTATTGGTAGTATTTTAAGATACATTAAATGTCAAAAATTCATTTAAATTAGAGGTTTGTTGCATTATTATCTCTCTACTGAAATAAGTTGGAGGTCAGTTTTGTTACATAATTGTTTGATGTATTTTTATTCACTTTTCACCTCTCCAGTCCCTATTTTCCCCTCTTTATGTTAATTTGTATTTTAATGTCTGCTTTTGGAACTTAATAAAGATATTGGTTTAAAAAAAAAAATACTGTGTGATGCATTTGCCTGTCTCCATTCCGGATGCATTCAGTAGCATAAGATTAAAGTTTATTTTCACTGTTCCAGGCTGCTTTGTCAGCCTGTAACTGATCCCCTCAACGACCAGTTGCAAAACAGGAGGGGTGTTTCCATCTTACATACTTATATAAAAGTGAGAATTCCCCAGCATTTCCGCAAAAGCTTCATTTGGAACATCCTAAATCTATTCAATCTATTTGAGAGCCAGAAGATGTAATCACCACACGTGCAGCTCTCCCACCCATAGTCCAAAATATGGATCTGGTATGCAGATGACACTTTTGTCATAGCAAAACAGGGAACCCTTAGAGAAGAAACATAAAAATCAGAAACATTTCCAAAGGAATAAAATTCACAAGGAATTTTGTAGAAGAAAACTATGCCACACGGCCCTTGCTGGATATCTTCAGCAGAAGAGGAAATGGCAGCAAATTAGAAACACGAGCAATCAAAAAGAACAAAAACAAAACAGAACACCCACCCACACTAACCAAGTGTTGCATTGCCAAACTAACAACCTAACCTTCCGCATCAGGAGCTGTGCAAGGACGTTATTCAGCCGAGTACAAACGCACAACAGCAACCCAAAACATCAGAAGAAGAAAAAAGAAGAAACCAACTGGCCTCTGCCTATTACAACGCCCTCCAACAAAACTTCATCTAAAAGTCCTTGATTACTGAACTCACAACAACACAACCAATACGGGCCGTGAAAACAGGATCATGAATCCAAAACATCTGAGAAATAACCAACAAAGTATTACAACCACACAACATCACCAGAGCACAGAAACAAAATAAAATGTCTTCAGGAAACCAAAGGATCCCGTGCCCCCCCCCCCCAAAATGAAAAAAACCAGACCTCAATGTAGGAGAGGCAGGCCGAAGGCCAACAGGGCACTTCCATGAACACCACCTGGGAGTCTGAAGAGGTGATGGAAAGTCCTTCGTCTCTCTCACTCTCTCAACCCATGGACAGACTCAACCGCAATTTCAGTTGGAGAAACGAGGGCCAAGCTAAATCCAGAAATGCTAAGGCACCTGAAAGCTTGGGATTCAAACGATCGGCTATCAATAAACACATAGGAATGAAACCACACTGACGCACTGTTCAAAAGAGACAGCAAAAATACCAGGACACACCCTCTCAGGCAGCCAACACCCAAACAAGCAGGGATTAATGGCAGGCAAACAAGCAGAAGACAACGCCCCAATCAAGGAGAAAACCATGGCCCCATTAACACTGGCAGGGGAAGCTACTGTGACCAGGCAGGGTGGAAGCCCCGCACTTCTCAGCACTGATGATATTGCCCAGTTGGGTAATGAAATATCTACAAGCAAACAGCCAAGCTCAGAGAGCACCATGGGCTCCACTGATTGATTGTGTGCCATCACGCTGGTGTCGTCTCTTAGTGACCACATGGATAGATTTTGTCCAGCGTGATCTGTCCCCCACCGACCGTTGGGGCCATTTCTGTAGAAGAAAACTAGGAGGTGAAGAAGACTCCTTTTTTCAACCATGACGCGGCACTCAAAATGTTACAAGGGAGGCGCTTTCGTTTTCCCTACAGTATTTGGTGCTCCCTTCTGATGTCTGTCCATGTAGACATTTAACCTTAGCCACAAATTACTTCTTTCGATTTAAAAAAACATCTGCTTAGGAATCAGCCCTACACGATGCACTAAACCTGGAGAGATTCAGGTTGAAATCACTACACTACCAAGCAATTTCCTGGGTGATTTTCCAGGAATTGTTGTACTGCAGGTCGATTGAAAGGAAGGACAGGGAGAGAAACGTCACTCTTTGATTTCAGCTTAGGCTTACCCAGGGATGCGACAAGGAATTGGTTTAATTCTTCTACACTAAAAAGTGAGGCGTTTCTGGAAAACTGGATGGAGACAGTATGGACAAGAGACAAAGCAGTATACAAATGTCACAACTAAACAAGCAGACAGATTAAGTTGGAACTTGTAAAAGTGGACAATGATTGAAATATTCTAAACCTTTTCCCTCCGTCATTGTCTCTGTTTTATTTTCATTAGGAAGGTAATTTTGAGAATCGAATTTGGCCTAAGGGACATTTCAGGGACTTCTCTTAACCCGTCCCAAAGCTTGCAATCAAAACTCCAGTTTAATAGGAATTGTTGGGAATTTTCTTGATGTCCAACAACGGTCAAATCCTTTGTTGTGGTAAATTGTTTATTCTCCAACACTGTACATTGTTGACTTTCTTGAAAATGTTTATTCCGAACTGAAAAAGCCGATTGTAACATTTTCCACCAAGGAAACCAAACTGCGTAAATACAGAATGGGTCAGGAGAATAACAGCCTTCAGATTAACACGACGGCCGTAGCGAGAGATTGAATCACAGAACGTGATCCAGAAGGATGAGGAGGCCATAAAAAGACAAAGGCTTTCATGGAAATCTAATTTCTGAATCACTGGAGGTACTTGCCCACTTCAGTCTACATCCCAAACATTGCATCCGTTTCTGGACCCAAAACTTTATGGAGGATTCGGAGAAATCGTCATAGATTTGGAGAAGGGCAAGAAAGATTACCAGGAAATAAGGGAATGAGTCCTAGGAAGAGCGTTAGAAGGAACTGGGCCCGCTTCATCTCAGGAAAGGGAGAGACAGAGAAGGGAGGGGAAGGTGTGGCAGCCTTCTTCAAACCCCCAGGAGGAGGCCCAGAGAGGATCAAGGCCTGGGATAATCCAAGGGGACATAAAATGGATTTAAGCCACAAGGAGGCAAATCTGACTGTCAGGGGGAAATCCAATAAGCAACCATGTTCAGAAGCAGCAATAGCCCACAGGGGAGGTTGGGTGGATTCAAGCACAGCCACCTAATGGGAGCCAGCGGTGAGCAGGTGGCCTGGGTGGGTGGCCTCCGTGGCCTCTCCCACCTCTGAGAGGGCCGGGTGGTTTTCCTGAGAGTTGCTTTCCTGAAGATTAGGCGGAGGTGGGGGGGTTGACTCAAGCGAGGGAGATTACACGGAGGGGGCCAATGGACTCGTTCTGTACACACGGCTGGAGCCTCTAAAGTCTGACCCTTTCAGCCCGTGGAGGAAACGTCCCGCAAAGGCAGAATTTAGGGGCACCGATCCCTGCGTACCTGTTAAGGCGAGGGAAGCGGCTGTGGCGAGGGCCAGGGCAACAGCTGGAGCTCCTGCTGTGGAACCAGCGGAGCCCAATCCCATTGAGGGAAAAGGCGGTGGCCAGAAACACTCGGTTATTATTGGAGTCCTCCACTTACGACCACAACTGAGCCCAACGTTTCTGTTGCTAAGCGAGACAATTGTTAAGCGGGTTTTACCCCTTTTTACAGCCTCCCTCGGCAAGTTATTAGTGAATCTGTGCCGTTGCTAAGTGAACCTGGCTTCCCCACTGACTTTGCCCGTCAGAAGGTCACAAAAGGGGATCACACTGCGACCGTCCTAAATACGAGTCAGTTCCCAAATGCCTGAATTTGGATCCCGTGACCGTGGGAAGGCTGCAAGGGTCGTAAGTGTGAAATGCGGTTGTAACTTTGAACGTCACTAAGTGAACAGTCACAAGGCGAGGACCAGCAGAACAATGAGGTTGGGGGTGGGAGGCACCGTTTTACGGTGGTTCTCCTCCTACCTCTCTGGCCGATCGCAATTTGTGTTGGCAGGAGAGCAGAGGTCGACCTCGAGACCCCTCACATGTGGGGTGCCTCAGGGGTCGGTCCTCTCGCCTCTCCTGTTCAACACATATATGAAGCCGCTGGGTGAGATCATCCGTGGTTTTGGGGTAGAGTACCATCTTTACGCTGATGATACTCAGCTGTATTAATAATAATAATAATAATAATAATAATAATAATAATAATAATAATAATAATAATAATAATAATAATAATAATAATAATAATAATAATAATAATAATAATAATAATAATAATTTTTTAATTTGTTGACCGCTCCCTCTCCCCGTAGGGACTCGGAGCGGTGCACAGGGAAAAACTAAAACAATAAATATACAGACATATTAAAAACAAATTAAACAATACCTGTGCTAAAAATACCCCATTTACATACTAAAATTCCCAATTAACAACTAAAACCCCATAGAGAGAGACTACCCTAGGCCGGCCAAGCAGAACAGATATGTTTTTAATTTTAGACGGAAGGAGCGGAGGTCCGTGGTCGTTCTAATGTCGGGGGGAAGGTCGTTCCAGAAGGCTGGGCCCGCCACAGAGAGAGCCCTTCCCCTGGGCGTCACCCGCTGACAAAGTCTAGTGGACGGCACCCGGAGAAGTCCCTCTCTGTGGGAGCGAATCGGCCGTGAGGATGTGTGAGGCAGGATCCGATCCCGCAAATAGCTAGGTCCCGAGCCATAGGGGGCGCAACTGGCGAACCAGGCGAACCTGGTAAAACGCCCTCCTAGCCACGGCTGTCACTTGATCTTCCATGGACAGCCGGGCATCTAGGAGGACACCCAAGTTGCGCGCCCCATCCACAGGGGCAAGATGTTCGCCCCCTATGGCCAGCGATGGAGTGAGTTGGTTGAATCGGGCAGCCGGAAACCACAGCCACTCGGTCTTGGTCGGGTTGAGCCTGAGTCCGTTACTTCCCATCCAGATCCGCACGGCTTCCAGGCACTGGCACATCACCGCTACGGCATCGTTGGGGTGGTTTGGGGTAGATATGTACAGCTGGGTGTCATCAGCGTACAGGTGGTACTCTACCCCAAAACCACGGATGATCTCACCCAGCGGCTTCATATATGTGTTGAACAGGAGAGGCGAGAGGACCGACCCCTGAGGCACCCCACATGTGAGGGGTCTCGAGGTCGACCTCTGCTCTCCTGTCAACACAAATTGCGATCGGTCAGAGAGGTAGGAGGAGAACCACCGTAAAACGGTGCCTCCCACCCCCAACCCCCCCAGCCGATGCAATAGGATACCATGGTCGATGGTATCGAAAGCCGCAGAGAGGTCTAATAGGACCAGGATGGAGGAACAACCCCCATCTCTGGCCCTCCAGAGATCATCGACCAACGCGACCAATGCCGTCTCGGTGCTATGCCCGGGCCGAAAGCCGGACTGGCGCGGATCTAGATACTCAACTTCCTCCAGGTGACGGGGAAACTGTTGTTTCCCAAACCCCAAACCACCCCAACGATGTCGTAGCGATGTGCCAGTGCCTGGAAGCCGTACGGATCTGGATGGGAAGTAACGGACTCAGACTCAACCCGACCAAGACCGAGTGGCTGTGGTTTCTGGCTGCCCGATTCAACCAGCTGATTCCATCGCTTGCCATAGGGGACGAACATCTTGCCCCTGTGGATGGGGCGCGTAATTTGGGTGTCCTCCTGGATGCCCGGCTGTCCATGGAAGATCAAGTGACAGCCGTGGCCAGGAGGGCGTTTTACCAGGTTCGCCTGGTTCGCCAGTTGCGCCCCCTA
The DNA here is from genome assembly GCA_039707465.1 of Rhabdophis nuchalis. Classification (NCBI taxonomy): domain Eukaryota; kingdom Metazoa; phylum Chordata; class Lepidosauria; order Squamata; family Natricidae; genus Rhabdophis; species Rhabdophis nuchalis. Next base: position 631,071 of record CM077651.1, read on the forward strand.
TTGGATCGGGACGCCCTTCGCACAGTCACTCATTCTCTCGTGACATCCCGACTGGACTATTGTAACTCTCTCTACATGGGGCTCCCCTTGAGGTGCACCCGGAGACTTCAGCTGGTCCAGAATGCAGCCGCGCGAGCAATTATGGGAACCTCAAGGTTTACCCACATAACACCGCTCTTGCGCGAGCTGCACTGGCTGCCTGTCGTCTTCCGGGTGCACTTCAAGGTGTTAGTTATCATCTTTAAAGCGCTCCATGGCTCGGGACCTAGCTATTTGCGGGATCGGATCCTGCCCCATACATCCTCACGGCCGATTCGCTCCCACAGAGAGGGACTTCTCCGGGTGCCGTCCACTAGACTTTGTCAGCGGGCGACGCCCAGGGGAAGGGCTCTCTCTGTGGCGGGCCCAGCCCTCTGGAACGACCTTCCCCCCGACATTAGAACGACCACGGACCTCCGCTCCTTCCGTCTAAAATTAAAAACGCATCTTTTCTGCTTGGCCGGCCTAGGGTAGTCTCTCTTTCTATGGTTTTTTTTTTAGTAAACTTAAGTTAATTGGGAATCTTAGTATTTTAATGGGGAATTTTTAGCACAGGAACGTTTAATCTGTTTTTAAATATGTTTGTATATTTATTGTTTTTTATTTTCCCTGTGCACCGCTCCGAGTCCCTATGGGGAGAGGGAGCGGTCTATAAATTAAATTTTTATTATTATTATTATTATTATTATTATTATTATTATTATTATTATTATTATTATTATTATTATTATTATTATTATTATAATGAGCAAAGGGCGGCTTTTCTTCTGGGACTGAGGAGGCCTCTTGGGAGATCCGGAAGGGCAGAAGGCGGCCCACCCCAGGCCCCGTTTCCCTGCAGAGAAGGTCCCGGGAGCAGGGCAGGCCGAGGCGTTGGGGGAGAAGTTCCCCTCCTCTGCTGAGCTGCCCCGGGAGGCCTTCTGACGCGGGGTTTCTCTGGGGAGCCACCCTTTGCCTCGGTCCCTTTCCTGGCCGATTGTGGGGGGGGGGCTTCGCTCAACCCGACTGGCCCTGACTCATCTCTCCTCCTGAAGGTCTCCGTGGTGCCACGGTGGGTCTAGCAGAGGAGGAGGAAGGAGAAGATGATGATGACGATTTCTAATTCCCCAAAGAGAGAAATCCATCTAATTCGATAGAGGTCAGATGAAGAGCATTTTGCACACAGGAATGATGAACCTTCTTCAGTGAGCATTTAGTTGAGCCAATGTTTCTGTAAGGCAGTTTCAGGCACACCTTTTTCTGTTTAAAAAGTGGACGTTGTTGGCTCTACTAGATCAGCCCAGTTGATTCCTGGGTTCCTGGCAGAGACATTTCTCAGCTGGGGGGGGGGGGGGCATTGTTTCACAAATTCAACTTAATTGCAGCCTCTCGCTTCTTGTTCCAGTTCCAGTATTGGAAATGTCTGCCGAAACAAGGCATGTTTACGTTTTCTGATTGTGTGTGTGTGTGTTTTCATTTTAAATTCTGTTCTCCTCTCACAGTTCAAATTCTACTCCAGTTATCTCATGAATTTAAACTGATATATGAAGATCCTAAAATGATTTATGTTCTCTTTAGAAAGAGCTTTATAATTTTTCACTAAATATTCTAATTTCGTGAGATGAGCTTTCCTCTACTTAACAACAGTTAATCTTTTGGATCTGGCAGCAGAACACAAACCAGCCAATCTTACTTTAATCTCCCACTGAGGTTGAAGTCTGCTTGGCTGCTTAGGGCTTCAGTACGTGGCCTAAACTCGAGCAATTGGGCTTATGTAGAGAAGGATGGCTGGGTGTTGTGCAAATGCAATCCTTTTAAAATAAAGGCAATAAATCTATGTGGGCTTATCTGGAAATCAGCCCCATTGAAGGCAGTAGGATAAGACTTTGGAGGGAAGGGCTAAGAACCCCATTAAAAAGTGTTGGGAGTCCCCCTCTCCTCCCATTTCCCCATAGGAGCCCATCAAGGGTGCTGTTTTTTAAAATATTCTGTTTGGTTGGTTGGCATTTCAAATAAATGAGACCGAGCGTAAATCTGCATATTTGGGTGCTTCAGCTTATGGGACCCTTCATGACCCTGGATTCCACGAACGCAACCCTCCGAAGAGATACAATTGTGAGAATTGTGAACTTGATGGGTTTGCCCCACAAGTGAGGTGAGACGGGATTGCTGATCTCCAAAGAGGCCGGTAATCTGAGGGCAAAGCAAGATGAACTATGGAGGGGAGGTTTTTCCCAGCAGTAGATAAGCGGGAGGGGAATGGATGGATTCTGGGGAAATACCCAATCCTTACGCTGGAACCGCCTTGGAGCTGCAAGGACGGCTACTCTTGTGGTCGGAACGCTGTGAAACGTGGCCCAGGGGCAACCCAATTCATGTGGACAGGCCCTTCTACAAATCCAAGGTTAAGGTAACTATTTCTGACTGGCACACCCTCCGCCCCAAGAGAGCTTCTCTTCACCCGTCAGAGCCCTTCCTCAAGGATTCTAGCTGAACAGACTTTCTACTTTCCTGACCCCATGGGGGAAAGGAGGGGCCAAAATGAGAGAGAGAGAGAGAGAGAGAGAGACCCTTCTTGTGCGTTTCAGCTGCAGGATTTCCACATTTGGAAATATTTGAGGTTTGGGTTACCCGTGAGACGCATCGTGCCTCTCTGTGTCACAGCATTGTCATGTTCCTATCTGTGGCCCTTTGCGACGCACGATATCCAGGTACGGTTTTTTCCTTTGATTTCCCCTCTCTCTCTCCCCTGGCTCCTGAACTGGGCTCAAGGCTGACTCCCTCCTGACTCTTACTGACACCCCACGACTGAACGGAAGTAAGAAGCCACTTAAGTAAGTGTGGGGAAAGTCTGCCTGTGGAAGGTCTGTTCACACTGTGATTTCTGCCAATCATTAAACCTTAAGAGTCTGCAAGGATTACTCACGCAAGAGGGTGGGGGTGTCCCTTCTGGGGAGAACCAGCGTGGAAGGAACATGCACCTCCACAGACCTGAATGGTCTGAATTGTATAAAGCAAATCCTCTTTATTTCTATTATTATTATTTTATCCCACTCTAATAAAATGTTCCTTGCAAGTTAAAAAAAAAACCCATTCATATTTCACAATATTAGACTTTGGCTTTGTTTAGCAACAGATCTCCCCAGTCCGAAGCACATGGAAATCCCCGAAACTCTCCCTCTCATCAGTTGTTCGCCAGTCCTGTGGATGGTTCAGGAGGTCGACCGAGAAAGGCCTCTCGTCTCTGGGAACGAGGAGGGCAGGGCTTGCTTCCGGAATGACATTCTGATGCTTGGCCAAGCCCCCCCCCCTGCCCCCCATTACCACGAAGGTCCTCTACAGAAGAAGAGTGCTAAGCGTTTCTTGCAACACGGATTCCCGGGAAGAGCAGGCAGCTCTGAGAGGCTGATTAAATGATCAAGCCGGGTCAGGCAGCTCGATTGGTAAATCCTATCTGGGAAATATCAAAATAAACGAGGCTCATAAGGTTCAAGGATGCACACTAACTGTCTGTAATAATAGCCTCATTGCCGTTACACTAATGCTCAGATTATGGGGGATAAATGAAATTAGTGTGAGCTTTTATTATGGGAAGGATAATTATGATTTCATTGCTGACTCCCATAACTGGAATTTAAAGAGCCAATCCATCAAAATGAACAGAAGCCAAGGGGGTGGGGGGAGGCTCAGAAAACCACATGTTGAAACTATCCATTCTTGCTCAGAAATGCAAATACTGAATTAACACAAGCGGTTAAACAAATGAAGAACAGGGGGCAGTTGGTGTTTAGGCAAAGACGTATTCCAAAACTGTAATGCTGTCAAAATGGCATGAAGTTATAGAGTTGGAGGGCTTAATCTCCCCCAACCTCCCCGGGAGGAGAAAGCCAGCCAAGGAAATTCCTGAGCTTTGCCTTGCTGACAACTCTTTCCTTCAGAGCTCCTTCCAGGGGATCGGCTGCTATCTGTGACCCCGTCCGATGCAGAGCGATAAGGGACACCACATTGCTAGATTGCTCCAGAGGTTAGACTGGCTTTCAAAAACCTTCCTTGTGGGCCAAAAGAGAAGCCATAATGCATCTCTTGCAAAGGGCATGTTTTTCTTTGGGCAAATAAAAAATAAATTTACAAATTTCAACAGCAGGAATGAAACCCCAGACCAGCATGTTGCCCAAGGGAAGTGGGAGCCCACAGAGGCAGGCAGGCAAAGGTTCAGGGGGCTCTTTCTGGTCTCCAATCCTCAGGACGCTGGGGGGGGGGGGGCGTCACTTTATTGCTGTTCTCTGCTGTGGGTATAAAATGATAATGCAGATTCTATTTCTGTCTTCAGTACAATGCCTTATTTTTCGGGGCCAAAGAATCTGGCAACCTGTGTGGGGTAATAAACAAGGAGAACATTTATAGCTGCTGTTACTGCTGCCAGGACCAATTTTCGAAATCAGCCGAATGGCCACGGACTCCCCGTTCAGCATTTGGGTAAGAAAAATGTATCATTATTCCTCTTGAGGTCAGAAAAGTCCTCTAACAAGAAACACATTTTGGAATCAACAATCCTGTTATTTTGACAATCTAATTTATAACCCCAGAGTATACACGATGCTATACCGGTTCCCATTTTCCGATCTTCCTCCTCCTTGGGCTGGTGGCTAACCTAGGAGTGCCACCTTATACCCTCTGCTTTAATTCATTGCAATGTTTCGATTCTGGAGGGTATTCTGCAGCTACCCCCACCCGCCCCCCACCATCTTTTAGTAAAAGATGTCAAACCGAAAATCTATTCTTTCATTGTCAAAATGGCACATGTCAGGACATCAGAGAAATGCTCCTGTTACATCTAGCCCAGATCCACGCGATAATCACACCACAGATTGAATCTGTCCAGCCGGCCCTTTTCAGAAATCATAAAGGTAGCAGACCTGGCCTGCAAAAATCCAGACGCTCCTTAGTTGGTCACAAAAGATACAAAGAAGTTTCCATCCTTTGTGATCATCTCCTAGCAGACCAAATCTGCCACCCCCTAATTCAGCATTTCAGGAAGAAGAAGGACAAACAACAAGAGGTGAACACAAGAAGAGAGCGTGTTTTCATGGGCTTGGATCCCAGGCCTTGTTCTGAGATCGAATGATGATGAAAAGAAACGGGGCTGGGGCTGGATGGATCCCAAGTGAGAAATCCCTAGGGATTCTCATGTAAAGTATTCCATGGTGAAAGAAAAGTGGGCGATTAGGGAGAATTTTGGACAGGAGATTTTGAAGGACTGAAGACTTTGCTGAATAGTAGATAAACCTCCATCTATATGGTCTATATGGTCAGTAAAAGTTGACATTGGCTTGATGGCACACAATCAATCAATCAATCAATCAATAGCTTAAGAATGTTTCCTTGTTCGTTTCTCAGGCACTTCTGCTTACTCAAAATACAGCAGAGGAACAGGAAATGCTTATCGGAAGAGATCTCTTGCCAAGAAATGTTGAGATTAGCCAGGTGTGAACTTAAATCGGTTGAAGAACTGCTCTAAGGGCTCGGGATCCATTGTTTCAAATGCTGGCTACTCAATGGTCAGTTTGCACTTGTGGGATAACTACAGATCTCAATGTTCTAAAATAAATAAGTTGAATTGTACTAAGCAGCATAAGAAATGCATTGCAACTAATGAATTTGTTTTGCTTCATTAAAATAAAACAGTGATACAACAAAACAAATATATCAGATACATTTCCAATATTATACAATGTATGGTTTAAATTACTGCCTACTGCATTTTATGCATGTGTAACTAATGAAAATAAAAGGGAAAAATAAGAAATGAATTCTTTAGTGAACTTGGTACAATGGCTCAAACATTTTCAGAACAATAATTGCAAAACTTAAGAGCTTCTAAATTCAAACTAAAAACAAGACAAAAAGGTTATTGATACATATTATGACAAATGTCTAGCTAGGAGTGAAATAGGACATCGCCCTTTGACCTTACAAAAATGCTGAGACTATTTTCACACTTGAAGAGAACAAGATGAACAAAGATCACTTTATTTGTTGTCCACCCAAGTAACAACTCTGAAAAACTCTGTTTGCACTTTGACCATCCACTTATTCCCAGGATATTGCACTTCTCAGTGAGTGCAAGTAAAAGAAATCGACCCTTTTATTCAAGGCTTGCAAGGGGGCTACAGTCTATTCAAGACATAAAGTGCTGGGAAACCCCAAATTAATCCAGAGTTGTTGCAACAACCCCAAGAAATCCTTGCTACACAAACAGTCCCACTTCTTCCTGCCCTGCGCCTGTTCTGATCTGGAACCAATTACAGACCGGGAGGAGAGGTCACCTTTGCCGAATGTATTTTATGGGAAGCCTAGTTGTCCTTCGGTCGGGGATATTTTGATTTTGATTCCTACCCTGGATTTGGTGGCCATAATTGGCCTTTCAAATAGGAGATCCTATGAAATCCCGCTTGAACAGAGGAATTATTTGGACATAATTGAAAGCACCAGCTAAATCCCTGGAGCAAATGTAGCTATCAGAATCCCAGCAAGCATTTAATACCAGGAGTGTTTCTCATTTGAAACACCTTTTTGTACTCAGCATAGGCCATTTCGATGGGTTTGAAGGGGTTTCATACTTGAAATTGTGTGTTTAGAGTTCAGAACAGAGTTGTTTTGGGTTTGAAACACCCCCAAAATAATCAAGGCAATGATGAAATCTGAAACAACTTGCAAACTCAGAATGGGGTACTTTCAACTTTGAAATGATTCAGACTCCAAAGAGTTGTGCAAATCACTGAAACATAAGGAAGGCAATCATTCCGAACTTGATTAATGTACAGTAGTGATATATAAAGTAAGGTTATGTTTTTAAAAAATTAAATAGTGTAAATGTCTATTGAGATTCTCACTCATCCATCTCATGGGAGGTGCCCCTCAAAAGGCAACTGGATTTTTCTTCCTTTTTCCTTGAAGAGGTTTTGCTTCACACCCAAGAAGCTTCTTCAATTCTGAAGAACTTCAGGATGAAAAGGAAAAAGAAAGAAAGTCCAGCTGCCTTTTGAAAAGCACTTTTAGGATAACATTGGGTACTGCTCAAACCAGGTAAGTTATACACTTTTTATATCAATCAACTGAAAGTCCATCAGATCAACAGGCTCATGTCCATACTTCTTGAAGAAAGAGGAATAAATTGTGGTTGTCAGGGGAGCCCCTCTGGTGCCCTTGAAGGTAAACTTAGAAAAGGAAACCCTCGGCTGATCATGAAGAATTATAGCTATAATACAGAATAAGATGTATAATCTCTTTACATTATCCCATAAATATTGCAGGCAGAAGATATGGAGTTAACCTTGGAGAGGTTTATTTAGGCCACCGGCCAAATTGAAACATTCTCAAAAATACCCAGCCTAGACTTTGCATCAAACCTCTAGCAGAGTAGTAAAAAGAAGCCTCTTCAATCTCTTTAAGACAATTACCAGATCAAAAAATAAATAGCTTAGACTGGCCATCATCACATTGGCTTGCTCTTCAGGACCTCCTGCTTAATGGGCAGAATGCAATTCGCCTGACTTTGGAGCAGCAACTTCTCTTGGGGGGGGGGGGGAGGCTGAGGGTGGAGGTCAAAACAGGCAAGATGGAGGTTGTGGCATCTCAACGAAACCCCACCCTGCCTGTCAACAGAGTCCGTGGCAGCCGAGACGGAACGCTTGCGAAGCGGAAGCCCGAGTGGCAGCTGACAACTGTCCTGTTTGCCAATGGCTGAAGGCCTGTATAAAAAGATGGAACAGGAAGCCCCGCCCACCACCCTGGCTGCTTGGGCCCACCTTTTCCCACAGGTGCTGCCTTCCTGGAGCCTTAGAGCCAGCGAGCTCCTCCTCCTGGAGTCCTACCCCTCCCATCCCGGCTCTCACCGTTTCTTTGAGGAAATTGTACTTTGGTATTAAAGAAGTTGGACTGGAAATAGAACTTAAGTCACACTTACTAACCATATTGCAATAAATTAAATCTTGCCTTATTATTTATTTTTGCTTCACTGATCAGTCGATCTACTGATGCTTCCCTTTTACTTCGAATGTCTCGGTGGGAGCCCTTTAGGTCGTTCTTGGCATTTTTCATCCACCCACTGGATTCATTTCCAGCCTTTGCTTTCCTGGCCTCCTTCCTCCCGTCCTCCGCTGCCTGTCTCCGCCTTCTCCTTGACCAGGATGTCGACTTTCTTATCTTTGGATCCGCATAAAGCCCATTGTAACTTTCAGCGGTCGCTGAGCAAATGGTCGCAACTCAAGGATTACCTGTGCCTTTGCTTTCATTCTACTCCTATTTGCAGGCTTTTCACATTTTATGACTTCTCCAATTCTTCTTCTTCTTCTTCTTCTTCTTTTGCCGTCTCCAGATGTTACAACGTCTGCTATCCAGACCTTTTTCTTTTTCTGTTTTGTCCTCCTTACCGATTGTTGCACCTGGAGTGTTTTGTGATGCTGCTATAATAATGGAGTGATGAGGTGATGCCGCCATACACTGGAGGAAATGCTTGCTTGGTGCGAGATGCAGTTTTTAAAGCACTTTGAACGTGGCAACCTTTATCTAAAAGCTTAGCTTTTAGCTTTCTTATTTCCCATCCAAAATCCCAGGGCTGAATTTCTGTACCGAATCTCAGCCCTGGATTCTCAGAGGCCTCCAGGATCATAGGCAGCGTCAGAGTGACCCGCTTCTTCCCTCTGGGATGAAACTAAAATAAATGAACAAACCCTAAACTTTTCTAAACCATCTGGAAAAATTGGTCCGATGGAACAATAGGGGGTTCGGTTAATGCCCCCTCTGTTTGGGCTAGTGGAACATCCGAGCGGGCCCTGCTTTCTAAAATGATGGTGATGAACTGGGAATTAAATGAAGCTTAGCCTGGGCTACGCTTGCTTCTTTTCATGACATATTGAAGCAATCACTTACTTTATTGTTTCACAAGATCAAAATATGTGAATCTGGCCATATCGCGCCAGATGAAAAATATGGAGCAGAATGTTGAGGGAGGATGGGCAGGTTTTACTTTTGGCCGAGAGTCAGAAATGGTTTTGAGCTGGAGTTTCCCAGGGCAGAAACGCTGAACATGCCAAGGACTTACCTTCCGTCTGTCACAGAGGGGAACACGAGAGGCATAAAGCAGGTTTAATGTTAAGCCACGGGAGGGGGGAGTACCAAGCGTAAATTCAAGGGGGTCTAAGATGTGGGTTGAGGTTTTGACTGACAGAAGGCCCCGGATTGCTGGAGGGGATTGGAGGTCTGGTGGTCTGATCAGGCTGTTTCTGGGAAGCCGGGAAGCCAAAAGCACCACGAGAGCCATGTTGACAAGGAAACATTTCACCTCCTGGAGACTTGGGCCCATTACTGAGGCACTGATGCCTAGCAGAAAGGGTGCGCCCAAACTTCTTCCCCTGCGTGGATTTAAAGGGAAATGGTTGCCTTACGAATGTTCAGTGTGCTTTTCTTAATTAAACAATAAAAGACCAAAAATCTTGCCCACAAAGTTTGACCCTTCAGTTTGGGGCTGAAACTGGGAGGTCATATATGGCTTGAGGCTGTCCAGCTTTCCTTCAAGCATTCAGAAGACCAGCAAAAATAGTCCGCAGATGTGCAGTAACTTCTGACCTGCAGGAGATTATCTTAGTCGTTCTGACCTGGACCTCTGAGGATTGTAACTTTCTCGAATCCTTCATGGGTCGGGATTAGACATCTATCCCTAATAAGAAAAAATTGAACCCGTTAATTCCTTGTTTGGAATGCTGGAGAGCAGAAGGCAGCTGGAAGTTGGAAGAGAAAACCTTAAGCTCCTGAGATCTACACAGTTCTTTGTTCCAGAAACCCTCGTCTCAGGATGGCTGGGGAAAAAGCAAACAAAACATCTGCGAGGAAGAGAAAAATAATTGGCCTGGCAAATAGGCAATCTCACCCGGGGTGTCCCGTAAGTAGAAAGGCCCGTCTCTTAAAGCAGAAGTACAAATCTGAAGCAACAGATCAAGTTACGCCTTCTACTATCTAAGAGTTTGGTTGGGAAAACATTCCTAGTGATTGAAATAAGACTTTATTTTCTTCTGAGTAATTCTATCGGTCCACCTTTTGTTGACCTATTTCAACTTGTATTTAAGATTTTCTTGTGACGGATGGCACAGAACAAGAGAAAATGATTCTGTTTCCATTTATACCAACAGCTAGTTGTGCCCTTCAGAAGACCGAGTTAAAAAGAAGGAAAAATCTGAAGAGAGGAGAGAATCTGCCATTGAAACGATAATTAAGACCAAATCCATTTGGGTGTAGTTTGATCTCCCTTTGTGCTCGTAGTTTTTCCCTGGTAATTCAATCCTGATTTCACAAAGAGGGTCTGAATGTCACAGCTTCCCTCGGTGGAAAGTCCTGATATGTGGTTCCTGCTCTCGGCTGGATTCTCAGCCTTCTGACTTTTTACCACTGAAATTCCTTCAATGAACTTGAGTTGCACTTCTAGGCAGAAGCCAGAGATTTTGCCACAGAATTGTTAAATTCCCAACAGTTTTGCAATTCCTTGTGGTGATCACACACACACACACACACACACACACACACACACACACACACACACGGGTCCATTGATGCATGTGCACAGAGTGTGACATTTCTTCCTTAGGCTGAAGAGCCTGAATTTCAGTTGCAAAGTATTAATGTATATGTAGTTAATGTGTATCTTGTTGAAATAGAAAAGCATTTCTGTCAATTATAAAGGTCTTCCAAAATTATCTCCTTCACACACACACACACACACACACACACACACACACACACACACACACATTGAATTCCTTTGCTGTGTCCTGAGGACCCCTGAGAATCTTTTAGTGTTACGTCTGTATTTTTATTTTAACTGGCCCTTGCGCTAAGGGCACTTCCTGTGGTTCCACCATCCAATTTCATTTTCTTACCAATTTATGGTTGAGGTGGGGCCCTCTTGAATAAACCTGTATCAGACAACCTTCAGCCAGATCCCATCCATTTTATGGGCCATAGTAAAAGATGAGGCCCCAGAAAGGGGCTTATTCTGCCTTCCCCACCCACACAATGTCCTCAGGGATTTAATTGCACAGTCCTTAAACATGGGACATACACAGAAATAATAATGCACGGCTGTTTTTTCGCCCCCAGCACAAAACACAGAGAGAAGAATGTGTAGACAGCTGGTTGCAAAGCAACATGAAATCATAGAGACATAAAGTCATAAGGGGCATTTGGACCACTGACATCACCCCCTCCCTGCTCAGGGGGGCAAAAACTGAATTAAAGCATCCAGAAGGCGATCCAGAGCCTGCAAAATGAGAAGCCCACCACCGTTTTCTGTAACTAATCCCACTGTCCAAGTCCTCTTACTGCTACCAAGATTTTCCTGGGATTTGCATTCATGTAGCTTAAAATCATTCAACGGAAGAGGGAAAACCTTGCCCTGCTTCTACCTGGCCCTGCCTTCAAAGGCAAAAGCCCACCGGGAGGTTCTTCCACCCTGCTCTCACCTCCTGCTCTGCTCATTCCTGCTGCCTCCCCCAACCTGCCTGAAGGAAAGAACCCATTTTCCTGGTAATGAAAAGGCCCAAAGGCGAGATGAGATGGTTGCAACAGTGGCGCCCCCTGCCTGCATAAGTCAAGAGGTGTGGGGATTGGAAGATTTAGCCCTACTCCCCTTGGAAGGTAATTCAATCTCACAGAAGGTAAACAAAATAAAACCTTGCTATTAAAAAACATGTTTTAAGTATTAAGAGGCACTCCTTCAACTTGACAAGAGATCGTTCCTTCGTGGAGAAGGGCGGGATATAAATATGATTAAAATAAAAGTTAGGGAGATGCTCAGATCCTCTACTACAGGATCTTGCAAATCAGTTTCCATTCTGCAGCCTGAACCCAGGGCTGTCTTAACGCATGGGTCTGATGGGCACTTGCCCGTGGGCCCCACAAGCATAGGGGCCCCATACTAATCTCTGTGTGTTAACCTTTCGATGCACCTTCTATCATATACATACAACAACTGTATGGTTTTATTGTTGTGTTTTTCAACACCGATTTTATTGGAAGCGCCAATAAAATAAATATATGTTTCATTTTATTGACCATTTACATTATTTTATTCCTGTGAGTAGTTGTCGTAGGGGCCCCAGGACACTGCTTTGCCCGGGGCCCATAATGTTATTAAGATGGCCCTGCCTGAACCTCAAGTAGGAATTATATGCTTGCAACAATTAAGCTATTCAAAGCTAAAATGATTAGGATTTTTTCTTTTTTTGCTACATAGTGTGGGTGTAAGGATGCTTAGAGAGGATTTTGGACTTCAGGAAGACGCGATTTTTTGGTTCCTAAAGAAAATTCCTGATGCCCACCGCAGGCACATGGTGAGAGGGGTCCCAAGGGAGCTGGGCCGGGGACCGAGATGACATTCAGAGCAGAATTATTTTTTGCTTACAGGACGTTCTCCACCCAATTTTTGGTCCCTGGAAAGGAAAACTGCTGATGCCGCACTAGGTGAAGGGCAGCTGGTCCTCAGAGGAAATAATTTAAAAATGGCCAAGCTGTGGTGTCCTTCTAATTGTGCCATAGTAGTTTCTAGACCGGATTACTTTCATTTTATAAAGAAACAGAAGTCAGACTGTATGTATAACAACAAAAGTGGAAGTATGGAAAGCCATACTTCCCACTATTATACGCTAGCTGAAATCTCAACAATCTTAGGATTTATCCTCCCCGTATAAAATAATTTCATGGTCTGGTCAAATAACTTAAAATAATTAACACGGTTATACCTCCAAGTACTCTTATCAAAACAGAAGTAATTTTTCATTTTATAAATTTCCCTTTCCTCATAAGGTTACTCGGATTTTAGATCAGCCATTTAAAGGATCAATACTGGACAAGGAAATTAGATGACAACTTGCACGATCAGGAGAATATTTACCAGCCTTCAAAATCAGAATGATGAAATCTCATTAAAGGAAGTTGGAAAAAAGTTGTTCCAAAAACCATTATTATAGACGCCCAATAACGTGGGAGCTAAGAAAATAACCCTACATATAACTCATACCATTCAATCGGATGGCCAGTGGGACATGCAGCTCTTCCTGTTTTCATAGGTTTAATAATATCTATTATTTCCTGAAAAGATAACAGTGAAGCAACAGCTCAATTATCTGTAATGTTTGGAAGAAGGGCATTATTTTAAAAATTATTAAGTTCTTGTTCAGTAACATTTGATTCAGGATCATAAAGTTGACAGTGTGTGTCATGTATGTCATGTATTAGTTGAGGGCCCGTTAAAGACTTTTCCCTGCATCTTAATGACAGTAGAAATAATATTACTTTGTTGATGAGGTTTCATTTAGGAGGCTAATAAGGGATCAGATTTTCCACATCACACCTAAGATCTGGGTTTCACATAATACAAAAAATAATAATAATAATAATAATAATAATAATAATAATAATAATAATTTAATTTCTATATCAAGTGTGTGTGTCTAGTTGATCCCAACTAGACAACCAAGTTTTAACCTGGTCTTTCCAACACTGCACCCATCACCCCTGTATCTGAGACTATCCACCCTTCCTCTCCCTCTCCCTCTTCTTCTTCTTCTCCTCTTCCCCCTCCTCCCTCTCCACCTTTCCCAGCTTTAGAGCTTCTCCAGAGATCTGGATCTCTACATAATGTGCCCAAAATAGGATTATTTGAGCCTGGTCATTTGTGCCTTTAATAAGAATTGTGTGTTGCTTTGTTTGATGAGCCATTGGTTTGTCTTCTTGTGTTCTACCTACAACATTCTCTCGTGTGTACCCCAACATAAAGTTGAAAAGCATCACAGACTCTTCCTTTCCTGCTTCTGAAAGTCCAACTTTTCCACAAAGAATCTCATGGCTTGCGTGATCATATTGAGAAGATTGAATCTGGCAAATCTAAAATACTCTTGCGCAGATGCGTTTGTGTTGTAATGAGTATGACACTTGACAACTGGCAGTACCTAGAACCACAACTTGAATGTTTGGATGGCCTAGGACAGGTTGAGACCCCGGTTATCTTTGTTCTGATATTATTCTCAAACAGAGCAACAGGAGAAAGTTCTGTGTTAAAAGTTGTCCTATTCTCGGTAGAATCACCGAAAAGTGACTTCAAGACAGATCTCGCCTATTGGGAAAACCCCAGCATCTTTTTGGGAACACCATAGACCTTCAGAACTCCCGAAGGGAACAAAATGGGTCACGAGGTGGCCCTGTGTCGCAAGAGAAAAATGTTCTGAAGAATTCTTTGAATTGAACCACAAAGATGGGGGGGGGGAACACCCCTTGTAAAGCACACTTGAACTTTCTGCATCTTCGGCCATCCACGGGGACAGCAACCCACAACAGAGTCAGCCGGAGGTTTCTGCCCTGGGGAAAACCCTCGCCAGGCCCTCCATGTCCCATCAGGACAAGAAATGAAGCCAAAAGATTTCGGACTCAGGAAGCACTGAAACAATACCAGATTGTTTGCAAGACCGCTTGGCATTGTGCTGTGGTGCTCGCGGCAGACTGAGTGGAAGCTTCCCAACCTCTTACAAAAGACTTACATCTGGTCCACTCTGGGGAGAGCGAGAATTTTACACCCAGGAGCCAAACGGACTCGGGCTGAGGGAACACCTTGACGGCTGCCCTGTCTCCTCGCCACTTACTCCTCTCTTTTACAGGATACAATTATAATTGTATTTTTAGAGTGACTTCAGTGGCAAAGACTTCTGCAGTAAGAAACTATATTTACACTCTACATTCAACAAATTAATTTCCAAATTAGAAATTTCAGGAAGGCTCCTACTCAGGCTTCCTCCGAAGAGGAAATAAATATACACGATGCCCTTAGAAGGGAAAAAACGAGGACAATGCCTTCATATAAATAATGCCTCCCTCCCTTTTTATATAATGCATAAGAATTTTAACAGAAGGGCCGAGACTCTGAATTATCGCTGTGGGTGTATGAATTATAATGAATGACTCTGCTACTTGCTCCCTATCAGGGGGAAAAAAAACACACTTCCTCTCTCTTATTTTAAAATTATAATAAGTCTGGCCTAATTTTACCTCAAGCCTGTACTCAGTCACGTAACCTCTATAACCATTAGAAATCTTTTCTCACATCTTTCTGCTGGGAATAATCAAAGGGAAATATACCAAGAAAATCAAATACATATTAACACATCTGCTAACCACAGCTAGAATACCATTTGCCCAATGCTGGAAACAAAATAATGCCCCCTCGGACGAATTAGCGACACAAAATAGTGATAGGCTTAAGATACAGAAGGATCTAGACAAACTTGAACATTGGGCACTGTCTAATAAAATGAAATTCAATTGTGAAAAAAGTAAGGTCCTACATATAGGCAAGAAAAACCAAATGCACAAGTACAGTATAGGTGGTACCTTGCTCGATAGTAGCAGCTGTGAGAGGGATCTTGGAGTCCTAGTGGACAACCATTTAAATATGAGCCAGCAGTGTGCAGCAGCTGCCAAAAAAGCCAACACAGTTCTAGGCTGCATAAACAGAGGGATAGAATCTAGATCACGTGAAGTGTTAATGCCACTGTATGGTGTCTTGGTAAGGCCACACTTGGAATACTGCATACAGTTTTGGTTGCCACGATGTAGAAAAGACGTGGAGACTCTGGAAAGAGTGCAGAGAAGAGCAACCAAGATGATTAGGGGACTGGAGACTAAAACATATGAAGAACGGCTGCAGGAGCTGGGTATGTCTAGTTTGATGAAGAGAAGGACCAGGGGAGACATGATAGCAGTGTTCCGATATCTCAGAGGGTGCCACAAAGAAGAGGGAGTCAAACTATTCTCCAAGGCACCTGGGGGCAGGACAAGAAGCAATGGGTGGAAACTAATCAAGGAGAGAAGCAATTTAGAACTAAGGAGAAATTTCCTGACAGTTAGAACAATTTTTATTTATGTTAAATTTATTGACCGCTCCCTCTCCCCACAGGGACTCGGGGCGGTGCACAGGGAAAATAAAAGCAATAAATATACAAAATACATACAAATTTAAAACAAATTAAACTAATTCCTGTGCTAAATTAACCTCTGGAACAGCTTGCCTCCAGAAGTTGTGAATGCCCCAACCCTGGAAGTCTTTAAAAAGATGTTAGATAGCCATTTGTCTGAAATGGTATAAGGTTCCTGCCCACGCAGGGGGTTGGACTAGAAGACCTACAAGGTCCCTTCCAACTCTGCTATTGTATTGTATAAAAATTTTTGGATTGTGCAAAGATGGACAAATTAACTCTAAAATTAAAAGACAAATAAGAGTCGAGATATTATGACATTTGGAACATTTGGTACAAATGGTTGCAAAACAAGAATAAAATTAATTAAGCCTATATATATATGTTTTCGTAGATTTTCACGAGTGTAGGTATGCTGGCATAGCTGGCTTCGGGGATTTTCCCGTGTATAAGGCATAGAAAAGTTGTTGCAACGTTTCGACAAGATTTTGTCGAAACGTTGCAACAACTTTTCTATGCCTTATACACGTGAAAATCCCCGAAGCCAGCTATGCCAGCATATATATATATATATATATATATATATATATATATATATATATATATATATATATATAAACTTGAACATTGGGCATTATCTAACAAAATGAAATTCAATGGTGAAAAAAGTAAGGTTCTACATTTAGGCAAGAAAAACCAAATGCACAGGTACAGTATAGGTGGTACCTTGCTCAATAGCAGTAACTGTGAGAGGGATCTTGGAGTCCTAGTTGACAACCATTTAAATAGGAGCCAGCCATGTGCAGCAGCTGCCAAAAAAGCCAACACAGTTCTAGGCTGCATCAACAGAGGGAGAGAATCAAGATCACGTGAAGGGTTAATACCACTTTATAAGGCCTTGGGAAGGCCACACTTGGAATATTTCCATCCAGTTTTGGTCATCACAATGTAGAAAAGATGTGGAGACTCTGGAAAGAGTGCAGAGAAGAGCAACCAGGATGATGAGGGGACTGGAGGCTAAAACATATGAAGAACGGTTGCAGGAACTGGGTATGTCTAGGTTAATAAAAAGAAGGACCAGGGGTGACAGGATAGCAGCCTTCCAATATCTCAGGGGTTGCCCCAAAGGAGAGGGAGCCAAACTATTCTCCAAGGCACCTGGGGGCAGGACAAGAAGCAATAGATGGAAACTAACCAAGGAGAGAAGCAACTTAGAACTGAGGAGAATTTTCCTGATAGTTAGGACAATTAACCAGTGGAACAGAAGTTGCCTCCAGAAGTTGTGAATGCCCCAACCCTGGAAGTCTTTAGGAAGATGTTGGATAATCATTTGTCTGAAATGGCTCCTGCCTGGGCAGGGAGTTGGGCTAGAAGATCTCCAAGGTCCCTTCCAACTCTGCTATTGTATTGTGTGTGTGTGTGCGTGTGTGTGTGTATAACTGTGTATAAAAGTGTGTAAACATAGGAGCAAAATAATATACGCATGTACAGGTATGATGACAAAACAATGTTGATATAATGACTGTAATGTGTTGTAGAAGGAAAAAATAAAAAACAGCAGGGGGGAAAAAGAAATATTTTCTCAAATCGTTGCCCTTTTCTGTCTCCATTCATTACACATTGAGAGGGAAACCTGGACTTTATGACCTTGCTGTATTTCCCATCTGGGCGTCTGAAAACTCAGGACGGATCCCAGCTTCCACAAACTATCTTTCTACACAAGGGCAGGGGGGAAATGCCCACAATGGGCCTCTTTATGCCGCCTTCATTGGTGACCCAAGACTTTCCCCAGAACAAAAGCCCTGTGAATGAGGGGGGGGGGGGGAGGCCACCTGGTTTTTCGTGCCTAAAGTGGGACTAGAACTCAGCGTCTCCTGGTGTTTGGCCCAAAGTCCCCCAGTGGGCTCTCATGCTGCTGGAAGGGAAACGTCCACCTGGGTTCACACTCCAAGCGGGGGGAAAGAAGGACACTGGAGACACGGAGGCTGCCTGGAAAGGGGCTTCAGGGGCGTTGAGGACCAGGTGCCTTGGAGCAGGAAAGGGGGGCAGGAAAGGGGGGAGGGGCAGATGCTTCCAGGTGAAGCCAGAGAGACACAAAAGGGGCTTGCTGGGCTTTTTATACTCCCTGCTGAGCCCCACCTCTCTGTTTCCTGTTCCTGTGTAAGAAAGGCATTCTGATTGGTTGCCGGGTTCCCGGTGGGCCATGCAGGGGCAACTCTCTAGGCTGTGCCTCTCTAGGCTGTGCGTTTGAGTCCCAGGTGTGGTTGAGCCTCGCTTCTTCCCAGGTGCCCTGTGGGGAGATGGGGGAAGGGCTCATACTGCCATGCCCTAATCCCCTCGCCCTGGAGCTGAAGGGGGGGGGGGCTTTGTTATGTAGAATAGACTGTCTGTTAGGATATTCAGCCTTATATTGGGTTGGCAATATATATGAGCCTATGTTCTTAAGGAATTGTGTAGCTTTAAGAACTGACGTATAATCTGGTTGGCTGTAATTATACAGCTCTACTCTAACGCAAGCTCAGAATCACAAGCCCATTCCCTGATCGATTCCTTGTGATTCCCTGTGCTGAGAAGACTGTGAAGAAGGAGGAGGCTCTGTTCATGCATCACTGTAAGATAAACTCTCTTGGGTGTAGGACTGTTATCATTGTTAGAGAAGTTAGTCGGAAGAAGCATTTTAGTTGCTACAAAGTAAAAACTATTTATTTTCTTACTATCACTGTGTTAGAGTTTGTTTGTGGTTTACAGCAACGTATCTCGTTACTGTCCGGTGAATTACACTATTCCGCATATATTAGCTGGCATTGGTTATGGGACCAGAGTTCTAATATTGGTTCTGAACCCAGAGTTGCTAACACTGTCCCAGGCCTTTTAATGGGCCATTGACAAAGGTGGGGGCTATTAAAAGTGTTTCCTACCTAAAAACATGTTTCTCCATCTCAGATCCAGGGAAAATATAATATTCTGCCTTTTCACTATTTCCCAGGATATTTGATTCTGCTAGGAGAGGGGTAGGGGCTATCTTCCTACAATGCCTAAAGTGGGACTAGAACTCACCACCTCCCGGTTTCTAGACTGCTGCCTTTGCCCCTAGGCCAAACATCTTACAAATGGCTTAACTACACGGGTGTCTCAGGTTGAGCAGCATCGATCTGGTCTCCTTTAGCGCCCGGAGTGCACGCGCTCCTCCTTCACCCAAGGCCAGCGAGGCTTCCCAATGCAGGGAAGAGGAATGGATTGAGCACCTGGGCAGGCACCCAAAGGCCCACCGGGTGCTTCCGGCCGTCCCTGCCTCACGCCATGCCCAGAAAACAGGCCACCATTAAGCCAGTCAAGAGAGGCAACTGGCTGACTGCCATCTAGAGGCCACATCTGGACTCTCCTGCCCGGATGGTGGCTGGCCGTTCAGGAGGGCTGTTTTCTGAAGGTATCGTATGACGAGGGTGCCTGAAGAACTGGCTTTGCTGTCCTATTCCATCCCCTGGGGGGGGGGGGAGAATTTGGAGCCCCTTTGGAAGGGGAAATATTCCTGGCCTAATTCTCTTAGAATGAAACATCCAAAGAGGTTTTTTTGTTTTTTAAGGAGACGCTATTGTGGAGGCCGGTAAACTTCACTTGAGTGGCTGCAAAACAGAGGAATGTTTTCCATCAAAAGCTTTTGCAATTAGCTTTTTATTTACTTAAGCAATTGCTGTGCTAACCATGTTGTGTTAAGTTTTAACTGATTTATATGTATTTTAATTATGGTTGGCTGCCATCCTGCCTCACTCAGTGTTATCTGCGATGACCTCAGGTTAAAACAATAAACAGCGTGGCTGATTGACAGGGCAGGGCCGGCTCCACTCGGAGGCACCATGGAAGGGCGATGCAGGGGTTTGTGTGTGTGTGTGTGTGTGTGTGCACATGCGTGTGCACACTCTGGGCCACCCTGTTTGAGTCTGCTGCTGCTTCAGAATCCCTGGCAGCTTCCCTGGGAATCTCTTCCTCTTCCTCATTGGGAAGGAACAAGGGAAGAGAGAACCATCTACCATAAAGCACCACTAGATGGCAGCAAGCGGTTGCCGGATTCTGCATTTCTTTGCCGCCATCTAATGCACGGCTGGAGTTTGTCAAGCCAAACATTGTATGCTTGAAAGAGTTTCGAGTGAGACAGCCAGGGTGTGTGTGTGTGTGTGTGTGTGTGTGTGTGTGTGTGTGTGTGTGTGCAGCTGTGTGAGTGGGAGGCCAGTGGTTCCTCCCTCTCTTCTAATGATTGAGCAGGAAAGGTGAAGAGTTACAGGGGAGGTCAGAGGAGATCAAGCCAGGCTCCAGACACTCATAGCCCCCACTAAGGAGTCTCTTCCCTTTATGCCCCCGCTGGTCCTTAGCTAAGCTGGGTGGGGAGAGGTCCCTGGACTCTTCCTCATTGGGGGCCCCCATCTGTGGAATTTGCCTCCAGGTCCAGCATACTCCGCTGATGTCCCAGGGCGTCCCCAGGTTCTGTTCCTATCAACCCCGAGGCAGAATCCTCTCCTTCTCCCAGCTTTCCTGGTTGACCTGTTGGGTCCTCCTTCTCAGGAGCTTTCCTCTGCTTGACTTCACCAATGTCTCCCTCAGCCGAGCAGCGCGTGGGTTGCCTTGCCACGGCCTTTGATTAGGCGCTGCCACCTGCTGTGACCTTCTGGGCCGGGAGACCAAAGTCCAGAAAGGAGCGGGGCTCCTTTGGCCTTCTCTTCGCTGTCTCTGATCCGTTAGCCATTTTTCCTGAGTGGCAGATTCTCTTTCCTTCTGGTTTTGACCGTATCTGAAGAATCTGAAGGACTTTTTGGTTCTTTGTAACCTTCATCAACCTTAAATCACCTTCAACTCTACCGCCATAACACCCTCCCCTTTCTTTCCCTCTTCCTTGTGTCCTGGCCCCCCCGTCCACCCTCCACGTAGGCCCCCTTTTCTTTGTTTTGTTTTCTGACCTTCACGAAGCTCCAAGTGTAGCCACCTTGGCTTCTTCTGCCAATCTCCATTATTTTCCTTACTGTAATTGTTTCCAATTGTTCTCTTAATATCTTCTCTCTCTCGTTTTTTTTTAACTATTCCTTAGCTTGGACCGTTCTCTCCATTTGTTTCTTCCAAAGAATCCTAATAATTATTGCTATGGCTTTATTAAAATCTGTTTCCTTGAGGTCCAAGTGGCTTTTAGCAGGAATTCTTTTTGATTGAAGCCTCATATAAATTTAAATAAGCAAATAAATAAATAAAATTTGACTATGTTCAATTTTATTTTCTCTTCATATGTTGACTGCGCCTTCTGTATTGGTTAAGATCAAGTTAAGAATAGTTGATCCCTTTGCGTCTTCTTCTCTCCTCTGAAGGATTTCCCATGTCTTGTGGGAATAGGAGAGATTTTAGATAGGAATTTGTACTTCCTGAATCTGCATCAATATCTTAGTTAGAGGAAGTGATAAATAACAATATCTGTTGGTGTTTGAATTCTCTTCCGTGGATTTTGCTCTGTGTACTTTATCTACTTGTTTATCTAGTGAGAGTTTTCCTAACATTAAGTTTTTTTAAAACATTAAAGCATCCGAAAAAGGCTAGCAGTGCATCGTAGAGCCCAAATGTTATGAAATGTCAATATTCTCCCATTCTCATGAATGTGCAAATATTGCAAATTTGGGGGGATTAAAAAAATAAATACATTGCCATTTGAGATTGGGGAGGGGGAGGTTGGGGACCTCAATGTAAACATTTCTGACCAGGCATTTGTTGAATTCCTTCTGGCAGTCTTGGCCCTCCGGCCTCTTGACGCAAAGAGCGGACAGTCAGAACTTCACTGCGTGTCCAATTCATAACCAACAATTCTATTTTAAAAAGAAAAGGCAAATTCATATATTTTCAGGTTCAAAATTGGGTGAACCGAATCATACTTTTTAAAGTCTTATGAATCCCAAATCACATCCCCCCTCTTCCCCCCCCCGCCCGATGATTTCAGGAAAAGCCTCACGAGGGGCATCGGAAGGCGGGAAACTCGGAGCGCCAGCGGGCAAGCGAGTGGCTGCAAGGGATGCCAGGCGCCAAAGGCCTCCACCCAAGGTCTCTCTTGGCTCTCTTGGCCTCGTCCCACTCCTCTGCCTCTCCGTTCTCCCCGAGGACATTCCGGTGGGGGGAAACTTTGGTTTCTGCTGACCCAAACTTTGAGCTGGAAATTAGGCAATTGCCAAAGTCTTGTGAGTTGTGAGCGGGAGGTCCTTCGTGCGTGTCAACAATAATTATGTGGTTCTAATGGAGACACAGGAGACCGTTCACTGGACGCCACATTCTCCTTTTCAGAAGCGATTATTTCACAATGTTTGTTATCCTGTGGCCAGACTGGCCCAGGGTGCTGAAATATGTGACCGGTCCCTCCTTCAGCCATTCGCATCGGAGGCTCCGGGAGGAAGCTGTGAAAATAAGCATTATTTTAAAAGGAAAAGCCGTTGGATTTCACCCTCGGAAGACCAAGCCAGGGATCACGATGGCAGCATTAGGTACAGGCAACTAATTAATTGCAGACGTAACTAGCAGGCCTAAAATTTTAATAATGAATCCGCTGTTTAAGGTAAAAGACCTTAAAAGTGTGACTCGTGGAATCATTTGCCAAAGTAGCAAAGGCGGGACACACCTAAAACGAAGCATCAATGAAGCAAACAAGCTCTCTGGTGTGGAGGGAGCCCGGGGCCGATGGCTTTGCGTTCCTCTGTTCTTGCCACCCATGGGTGCTGCCTGGGACAAGGGCCCAGGGGCTGCTGCCTCCTTCTCCCATTGCCCAGGAAGCCTTCCCCTGAGGGCCACAGCTGGGACCGGAACCGCCATCGCTGAGGCTGGCGGTTGTGGAGTGAAGCACACCCGATGTGATTGCCATGGTTCTCGAGTGACTCTGGCTTGCCCCGTCGGCTTTGCTCGTCAGAGGCCACCTGCTTCCCGTGACCCTCGGACGCTGCAACCCTTGTCAACAACAGGCCTGAGGTTTGATCCCGGGGCCAGGGGGAAAGCGGCGGCAGCCGTAAGGGCGGGGAGAGCAGCCGTGAGTCTCTTTGTTCAGGGCCGTTGCAGCTTCAAACAGTTGTCAGTGGATGGTCAGAAGTCAAGGACCACCTGCGTCCTTAAGGGGCAATGGCTAAGCCAGCAGGGCTCGGAATGGAAGGTGCGCCCGCGGTTGGCTTTTCGCAAGAGACCCGCTCATTTCCTTGCTCTTGAGAAGGCAGCTGTAGGGTTCCCAGCCCACGCTGGAGCAGAAGCTGCCGTGAACCGGGTTCCTAGAAAGGGGACTCCGTAGAGTTGCTACTCAATGCAAGGAGAAAAGTTTTCCTCCACCCTCTATGAAAATGAACTGGAGTTGAATCCAAGAATCTCCCCACTGACCAACTACCAGTTAGGCCCGTCTTTCTCAGCCTCAAAACCTTCGGAGAGGCTTGGTCCTTCGAGAGTTGGAGGCCACCCATCTTAAAATTGCCGAGAAGCCCTGACTTGCTGGATAGGAAAGTTCTACTTCCCAGGCCCCTCAGCCGGGGGCCGTGTCCTCCCCTGCAGGAAGAGGGTTCCTGGGGCAGGGAAGAGAGCGGCCGTCCACTCTGCTGCCATTTGGAGGTCTGTCTGGGGGTCTCCAGGAAGAGGTGAATGAGGCCGGGTCCATTTAGGAGACAGATAAAAACATCCAAGATTTTAATCCCCCACTGAGAACGTGGCTTGGTGCCATCTTTAAAATCTTCAGAGACCAGAACAACATCAAGGCGACCGAAGCTCTTCTGAAAATCCCTTCTCCAAGTCCACCGGGGGACGTTTCCTGAAACCTCCAGTCCAGAAGCCTTTGCATGCCAGGAAACACTGGGGAAAGGGGGGAGCACCACAGTGGCGATGTCTAGACCCCAGATTCAATTTGCTCGGGACTCTGCTCCCCCTGCCTTACCTGGCCATAAAGCGAAGGGGATCAGAGGGGAGGCAGAGTTTCTCTAATGAAGGGGATTTCCCTTATCTTCACACAGACCGTGCGCTCCTAAATAGGAGCACATGTCCATGTTCACCGGGTGTCTTCACAGGGAGCCTGGGCAATCAAGGCTGACACAGAAGGGGGGCTCATGCCATCTCCAAGATTCGCTGGGGGTGAGAGACTTTATTGTTCCTTTATTCATTTGGGGCTGAAAAAGCAAACTCTCCACCCACCCCTTGGGAGCCAGTGAGGGAGGAATGCCAGCGTCTTAAGAGCCGGGCCCTCAGCACATGCAGTGGCCCTAAGTGTAGCCAGGAGTCTAAGGATCGTGGGCTTCTCTCCTGCTTGCCCTGGAGGAGATTAGCTTCCTTTGGATCCGAGCCACCCTCTTTGTTTGCTCAGATCCAGGACAGCCTGAGTTGCAAGGGGAGACCACGGCCCCTTCGGCCCTCGCCCCTTGCCTTCCTCCCTCCCGCCCTCCTCCTCACCCTCTTCCTCCAGCCCTGCTTTGGACCCCAGGCGAGGGCTCCTTCTCCTTTCCTCACCCGAGGCAAAAGCTCCATGGCGATGCACAGAAAAAGAGGCAGTCGTGCTCTGGGGAGGAAGGAGGCGGGTGGAAGAAGGACCAGGCCAGGCTGATTTCTTCTCTGCAAAGGCATCAGTGGGCTACCTCGGCTGCTCCTTCCCCCGCCAGCCTCCTCCTGCACACAGGTCAGGTTAGATTAAAACCTGGGTCTATTTGTTCCCCAGAGGTTGCGGTCGGCATTTTGCTGTCCAAACATCTTCAAGCCAAACGCATCAAAAACAAGCAAGCAAACCAGGCCCCTTCGATGGATTCTAGAAAGAATCGGAGGTGTAATTCCTTCCTTCGTCCTTTTTTTCTCAGCTGTGCAAACAGGAGCAAAAGGGCCGCCTTTCTGTCCTACCTGAGGGAGCCCACTCCCTGTGATGAAGCCGATCAGAGCCCGGCAGGTAAGGAAGGAGGAGGAGGAGGCCCCCTTGGAGAGGACCCGCCTGTCACCCGTCCACGAAGACGCTTGTCTTCTCAGCATTGCAAGGGGAGCCCAGCCAGAAACAGCTGCTTTGGGTGAGAATCAGGTGTAGGGTGGGGGTGGGGGGCTTCGGGTGGGGGCTGCTGAATGACAGGCTAGCAGGTTTGAACATTTGGACACATTAAGTCCCCTCTCTGCTCCTGAAAGGATGCTTCCCTTTCCCCAGACTTTCCAAGGGAAGAGGTATCTCTCCCTCTCAGTGGGTTGCTTTACCTGGGGAGGGGGGGGGGTGTCTATTAAGTCCAAGCCAGAGTTGGAGCTTTAGGAGAGCCGTGAAGCTGTCCAAGAAAGGGGGGAAATGAACTCCGTGTGGTTGGCAGAGAAGCTGCTTACAGAAACCCCCATGGAATCTGGGGACAAAACAGGTGAAACTTTGCTGGAAACGAAGGACGTGGGAGAATTCTGGAGGAGGAATTTGAGCCGTGTTTCTTCAGGGCCTCCTCCTACTCCACGTGCATTAGCCACCAGCAAAGTCTTCACCCTTTGAGACTCTGGAAAGAGTGCAGAGAAGGGCAACCAAGATGATTAGGGGACTGGAGACTAAGACGTATGAAGAACGGCTGCAGGAGCTGGGTATGTCTAGTTTGATGAAGAGAAGGACCAGGGGAGACATGATAGCAGTGTTCCGATATCTCAGAGGGTGCCACAAAGAAGAGGGAGTCAAACTTTTCTCCAAGGCACCTGGGGGCAGGACAAGAAGCAATGGGTGGAAACTAATCAAGGAGAGAAGCAACTTAGAACTGAGGAGAAACTTCCTGACAGTCAGGACAATCAACGTCTGGAACAGAAGTTGCCTCCAGCAGTTGTGAATGCCCCAACCCTGGAAGTCTTTAAGAAGATGTTAGATAGCCATTTGTCTGAAATGGTATAAGGTTCCTGCCCACGCAGGGGGTTGGACTAGAAGACCTACAAGGTCCCTTCCAACTCTGCTATTGTATTGTATTGTATAAGTGCACGGGGAGGTCTTCCCTCTCCCTCTCTCTCCCTCCCTCCCTCTCCCGCTCCCTCTCCCTCCCTCTCTCTCTCTCTCTCCCTCCCTCCCTCTCTCTCTCTCTCTCCCTCTCTCTCTTTAAAGAAAGAATGGAATACACCCCCTCCCCCCTCCCTGAACTGGCTTAGACCCAAGACTGAAGTGAAGCCGAGAAGGTCCCAGCAGAGACGGGGTGAAGGCAAGGGATGGAAGGAGAGAAGTGGGTGCACGGGGTAGAGAAGGCCTTTCGAAAAGCACTGGAGTACCATGGCCTGCAGCGACCGATGAAACCAGCTAACCCAGGCAGGCGCTCCTGCTTAGACAAGCCCTGGCTGAGGAGCAGGGATGGCTTCTTCTAGGCATGCCTGAGTTACCCACCTTCATTTCAGAAAGAGACAAATGCCGGTTGAGCAGCAAGCAGAGGGCCGAGTCCCCCCTCCCAGGCTCAGCTGATGGGAAGGGAAGCAGGTGCTGGAGGAACAGCTCTCCCGCCCCCCCCCCTCCCAATCCCTGCTCCTGCCCTGAACTCTCCAGGGTTCTGACAGGCGCTGCGACACGGCTTCAGTTGGGCTGCTCTTGCTCTTCTCCGCCCTTGCTAGGTCAGGAGACGGATTTATTTGGCTTACTTAATCCAGGGTTGAGGTTGCCCCGAGTGACTCTGGGGGGCTTTGGGTTCAAAGAAAAGGGCCGGGTTTTCTCACCTACCAACTGGCTGGTCTGTAGCTAAGATTCTTCTTTTCCCTTCTTTTTGCAAACCGGAAGGACGTTTGTTCTCCTGGGCTCTCTAGGATCCCTCAGTCACCGCAGAGCAAAGACTGATGCCCTTCTCTCCCTTGGCCTCCGCTGGTTGCCTATGAATTCTGAGAGGGGACTCATCTGGTGCGGGAGATACGGCCGGCCGTAGGAAGCACTTCCTGCCTCTCTTCCTCTTTCCTTCCCCCTTCCCAGGCATTGGGTGGGGTTCGTGGCTTTGGCCTTTTTTGCCTGTCGCCCTGATCAATAATTAAATACACGGCTTATTAAATAAGCGATTTAATAAAATAAAATAAGAAAAAAAATAATTAAAACAATAGTTTAATTAAAAAGGGAAAGGGGAGAAGCGAAACAGCAAAAACTAAAATAAGAAATGATAAATATATATTACTGTGTATATGTAGATAAAAATGTCTATATAGAAATGTTCACCTTAAAAAACTTTGAACAACTGAAATAGGAATTGAGTAGCCTTGTAGCTGTTCTGGGGTCAAAAGAAGCAAATGCCCGGAGAGGCCCAGGTGTTTCTGGCGAGCTCAGCTTTCGAAGACCCTTCAGACCAGCCGAGGGCCGCCACCTCCTTGGCCTCTCCTCCGACAACGCTGGGAAGGGGCTGTGGAGAGCAGAGCCCCGGATGTGACCAGGGGTTCCCCTTGGGAGGACCCTGCTCTTCTGTCTCTGCAGCTTGTGTAGGGGTGAGCTTCTCTTCTACCCTCTGCTGCTTAGAGGGGACCCCACATTGTTTGACCTCACGCCCCAAATTTTGTATTTAGGGCACTTCACGGGTCATCTTTTCTCAAACTCCGACCATTCCACATTTATTGCAATGCGATGTGTGGAAGCCCTTAAGGGAGAAGGGAAAGAGGGGCTGCCCAAGAGACGATCAGACAAGAGAAGGAAGAGCCCCTTAAGGGCCGGAGAAAGAAAAGCCCCTCCCACCCACCCCCCAATGGATCAGGCAGTTAAAAGTGGGGGTGGGGAATTTGTTCTTTGGACTTGCAAGACTGTGTTAACGGATCCTTGAAGCAGATTTAGCTCATCTTGTTGCGCTTCCTGTCAGGCTCACACCGGACGGCTGATATTTATTCAAGGTTGCACCTCAGCTGCACAAATCAGGTAACCACTAGATGGCAGCCAAGGGGTTTTAAAAGTAACTTTTAAATCTTTGCTGACTCCTAGCGGTCAATCAATAATAAAATTTAACATGTTCAGTGAGTAATAGGAAGCCGTGCGCATGGGAGGGGGTGGGGGGGACACAACACAGTGCACAGAACACACTGCAGGCCAACTGAAAGAGGGTTTTCACCCAATGCTTGAGGTGGAAAAGAACTGGACTTTTGGTTAAGTGACCCACCCATTGTGGGCCTCAGAGCGTCACATTAAAACTGTACAAACAGCAGCATAACATACACCATCCTCGATGGGTAGGAAGAGCCCATTCTGAGAGCAACAAGATTTAGGGCCGCAGGAGTTTTGACAGCTGCAGGATAGGGACTAAGCAAGTTGTGCAGATATGAGGTAGACCAGGTTTTCCCCCCCCAAAACCTGGCAAATTTAAGATTTATGGGCTTCAGCTCCCAGAATGTCTCATCTTCCCTTGGCTTCCATCAACTGAGGGAGATGAAGCCCCCATATCCTAAAGTTGCTCATTTGGGAAAAACGTGGTCAAGATCTACAACATCAGGGCAACTCCGGAAAATTGTGGTCCTTAAAAATGCCCTTAAAAAGAAATAGTGGTGAAAAATACACCGTCTTTTAGCAAACCCAGAGCAACGTTATCCTTTGAAGAAAGGTTTGTCTGTAGAGATCTGAGACAGGGGCATTAAACGACAAAGGGCGAGAACACTGAAAACTGAATACAAACTTTATTAAGAAAATTAACAAGTGCTTACATACTTTGCAAAAATATATATTTACAAAAAAAGTTGCATGAAGTAGTTAATACATTTTTCTTTTCACGATGAAAAGTCTTTTTCACATTATTTTGGGAAAACCTGTGGGCCTGCTAACTAGACCCTCCATAGAACGGTAGCATGGATCCCTGCTTGCCCTGAAAACGATCCAGGCATCAAAGCTGGATCTGATCTTCCTCTAGGCTGAGAGAACTGCCTGTCTCTTAGGGAGTCCTTGCTGGGGTGCCTCGAGATAAGGCGGAGACGGGCCGCAGGGCCTCACCTGAGCCTCTCTTTCTTTCCCCCCCCCCTCTCTCTCTCATGCCTCCTTTCTCTCTCTCCTAAGCAGCAGCAGGGCAGGCAGGCTGACTACGTGCTTAGGGAGGGGTTTTGGGAACTGCTGCCTGAACACAGCCGAGGGGCATCAGCAGGAACCCCTCGCAAGCATCACACGCGGCGGGACACTCCTGGTGGGATCCGCATGATTTCGGCCATCCAGCAATCAGCCAGTTTTTCACCTCCTCTAAGGGTCTGCTGAAACCTCTGGCCTCTTGCAGGTTCCATGCCTTTTTTAAAAAAATAGGGTTACTGAGAAACAAAGATACTTTTGGGGCATCTGGAATTTGAACCCTAACTCTTGTGTGTGTCCCAACGATGGTTTTTGAACATTAAATTCATTTTCTCTTTAATAAAAGCGTATATTAAGAATAGGAAGTATTAATTAGCACTCCCAATATGTAGCATAGCCTCCAAGGTAACACCTGCCCAGCAAGTTCCTGCTATTAGTAGAATCCTACAAGATCCAAAGGAAGGTTGGACTACTTTGAGTTGAACAGTGTTTAACTTTGCCAAGGGTATTTAGGAGCATAGCATAATATGCGGAATAATCTTATTATATCCGGAAGCCTGTAATTGTGCGTGGAATGGATATGACTAGAAGGTTGTGAGTGTGTATGTGATGTGCGTGTGCCTGCAGTGTTAGATATAATTGAACCCCCAGAAGTCCACAATGATACAACCCTCCCAACGTCCCCTTATCTAAGCTGTTTTTTTCTCCACCTTCTCAACTTTCCTCTCTTTGGACTTCGGACTCCCAGAATTCTCCAGCCAGTCATGTTGGCTGAGGGATTCTGGGCGATGGAGTCCAGAGTTCTGAAAGTTGCCAGTTGAAGAAGCACTGATTTATGTCATTGCTGGGCAATCTGGAGCTGTGTCATCACCCCCCCCCCCCCAATTATGTAGCTACTGAAAGCTCATTGCATCTTTTATTTTGGGGAGGGGGATGCACAAAACGCAACCATACTAGCAAAACATATTACGATCCTCCCAATAGTAACAAGCTGACATGTCTCGTCTTTGGTACGTTGAATATGTAGATGGGAAAATGTATTTGAAGAAGCCGACTAAGACAGGCGATCTTGGACTAATTGGAGTTTATCTTGGGCCTTTCCATTTGAAGCAGAAAGGAAGGGTTTTTGCATCCTAGCTGCATTTAAAGGCCACCGGAGTCCTGAGTCTCCACTCTTGTATCTTGCACGGCAATTTCTTGTTGCTATTTGGGTGATTAAAAGTGGGAGAGAAGATTGGGGGAACCTCTCTGTTCGCTGTGGTGCCGATTGCGTTAGGAGGCGCAACGTTTCCTTTTTAAGGCAGCTCGTTTTACATGTAACGTAATAAAGTCTGATTTTCAAAAGCTACTTTTTACCACAACTAAAAGAAAAAATGCTCTGCTCTTTGGACCAGGAGCAAACTCCACAGGGATCACTTGTAGAAGTGTTTATAATAATTCATAGTATCTTAGAAATGGCTACAATAAAAATCTTTTAAGCTCATGATTCATAAAATTTGGTCGCTTACGGCACAGATAGGGTTCCCTGAGAAGAAATAAAAATATCCGCCATGCGCTCCTTCTCCTGATTCTGAATGTGGAGACCGGAAATCCTTTCCATCTCTCTCACTCTCTAAAAATTATCTTTTGGCTGCCTGGGGGCCTCCCTCACTGCCTGAAACCTCAGCTGTGACTCTTGCAGAGAAGAGCCACTATAGCATAAGACAGCGTTGGCCATCACACACACACACAAACACACACACACACACACACTTTGAATAATTCTCCCCAAAGTCTCCCCCCTCCCTCCCTCCTTCTCCCCATGCAAACATATCAAGGGGTCACTGCCCGGATTCTGCACAGCAGAAGAGGATTAATGCTCTGTTTCCTACAATTTGCTGCTCTTGAAGTTAGTGACACAAAAAATAAAATGGAAAAAAAAACAACAACAAGAAGTTCCTGCTACATCAGACAATATTGGCAAAAACAAGGCGTTTCTGTGCAAATAAGGAACTCGGGGGGCAACTGTGGAGCTTCGGAGGGCACCGAGAACTTCACCGCGGAGCCCTGAGCCCCACAGGCTCTCCTCTGCCGAGGACATGGGGGTGCTGGTGGCTGGAAGAGGGTGCTGCGTACGGAGCCGTTTCCTACCAGGGGGACGGAGGTCTCTGGCTCCTACGGAGAAGCATCCCGCAGGCAGCCAGCGCTGCTCCTCGCTTACATCTTGACTCTCCTGTGGGTAAAGAACAGAGAGGGAGTCCGTCAAGCCGTGTCTCCGCCGGACGAGGTTGGAGACATCAAAACGAACATGCCAACTCCAGGCTCACGGGGGGCCCATCAGTAGGCAGCCAGCTTGCCACCTCCACTTACAAAATAGGAAATTGTTGCTTTCCATACCTAGAAACCCATCTGGGTATGTCCTTCAAGCCAACCAGAAGATGTGCTCAACTCAAAGAAGTGTCTACATTTTGGGAGGACGGGGGATTTCAACTGTCAATGAAAGGACTTCTAGCCTAACAGGACACCTAATTACAACAGAGTCAGCACAACAACAGGGGCATTTCTGAGAAGGTAGCGTAGAACTGAGTTCTAACTGTGGCCAGTTTTATTTATACCACTTGCTAATTTTAAGTTCTGAAGTGTAAAAGCATACTTTAAAAAAAAAAAATTAGGTGAGGAAAGCAAAGCTTTTCCTTTGTTGGGATTTGGACTGGGCCATTAAAACAGGAGTGCTTGCCTGCCTAAAACAGCCCCCCCACACACACACACACCGGGAGTCCAATGTTGAAGGCAACGAAGTTCCATGGAGGAAGAAAGAGGCTCCTGAAGCAGCAAACAGAAGGAAATGCAGAGGGGAGAGGAGAGGCCAGTTTCCGCCTGCCTAGCCGCTTTCTAGAAGCCCTCCGATTGCCACGGCTCGCCTGGGACCTTCCTCCCAGGGAGGGACACAAGGCGGCTGTGCCACTTGCCTGGGCCTCCCGATTCCTGGGCCAGGGAAAGGCCTGTCGAGCTCAAGCGGAGCCGCCTCAGGAGGCCTTCGCCTCAGCTTGGATTCCCTTGTATTGCCGGTGCTGCTTTCTCACTTAGCAAGGGGGGTTTGTGGTGCAATGTATACAAAGGTGAAGATAAAAGCTTTTACAGCCCTCTCTAAGGGGCTTACAGAACCAGCCTCTTGCCCCCAACAACCTGGGTCCTTGTTTGACCCACCTCGGAAGGGCGGAAGGCTGGGTTCACCTTGAGCCAGTCAGGATTGAACACCTGGCTATGGGCAGAGTTAGCCTACAGCACTGTATTCTACCCACTGTGGCACCACGGCCCTTCCTTCCTTCCTTCCTTCCTTCCTTCCTTCCTTCCTTCCTTCCTTCCTTCCTTCACGCTTAGACTTATATACCGCTTCACAGGGTTTTTACAGCCCTCTCTAAGTGGCTTACAGAACCAGCTCTTGCCCCCAACAATCTGGGTTCTCATTTGACCCACCTCGGAAGGACGGAAGGCTGAGTCAACTTTGAGCCGGCCAGGATCAAACTGCTGGCTGCGGGCAGAGTCAGCCTGTCATCCTGCATTCCAGCCGCTGTGCCACCAGGGCTCTTCACAATATACACAATAACAGTAGAGGAACCATGGAAAGCTAATTTAATGGCAGCCAAAGAATCTGAACATAATGCACCCAAAAGGCACAACCACACCTCCTCTTTCTCCGTTCAGGGGCAACAAGCAATGTACTTGGATTTTTAACCCACAACTGTCCGAGAAGAAAGCCCGTTGCCCTGAGCAGCAAAGGGCCTTTGGCATTCACCAGCCGAAACCCGTTAATCTTGGCGCAGCCCCATTCGGCTCTCTGAAACTTCCTTACCTGGCTTTGTAGATCGCTATTAACGTTATTTTAAAATACGCAGCTGACTTTTTTGCATTTTTCCAGGCACAGCTCTCTGGTGACCTTCATTCTGAACCTTGGGGTAGGTAATAATGGAGGCGGAACAGATACGCTGGCCGTTGGGCCAGAGGCTGCCAACTGGATCACAAGGATAATTTGGAAGCAGAGAGGGGGAAAAACCCACCGGAGTCAGCAGGTGCAGTGATAGCTCTTATCTGGGATTCTAATTTGGTCCTAAGATGTTCAGAAGCCAAGCCAACGGTTTGAGCAGTTGCCCCTGTCCTTCTGCCACTGCCTCTGTCTTATGCCATTCAATGTGGATGCTTTTAGTGGGACTTTTTCGAGCATGAAAAGACTCGGGGGGGGGGGGGAACACCCACCAAAGTCCTGCTGTGACTCTGTTGGGGTCACAGCTTCACAAAGTCTCCTGGGAAAAGCGCCAGTCCCGACGTCTCCAGGATTCGTTTTATAGCAGCTCCAACTGAACAACAGCAGGAGCCACAGCTATGAGGCCGACTGGGAGGCAGGCGTGGGAAAGGTTGGCAGTGGCCTGTTGCTCTGAGAGGCAGGACCACGGTGGCTGTGCCTGTCGGGCAGGGGAGGTGGAACCGTCTTCCCCTCTCGGCCACCGTATGGGGCACCCGGTGCGTGGAGTCGGGCGTAGTTCATGTGCGCCATCTGCATTATTTGGGGTTAACAGGGGTTCTGCTAAGGGATTGGATGGGACTTGGGAGGGTGTGAAGGGCGTAGATTAGAGGACTCCCCAGGTCACTCCCAGCCCTCCAGGATATATGGGATGATGACAAGTTAAAATGGAAACTGGGAAGCCCCAAAACAAGCTTTCTCCATTATATGCTGCTATTTAATAACACAACTTAACTAGTTTGGTTTAGCACAACTGAGAACTGACTGTGGTGCTTTCGCCTAGTTGTGGGTCGCTGAATCTCTATTCTTGGTACCCTGCACCCACAGCACGGAAAGGAAGTAAGAAAACAGGCAAAAGAGATTAGTGAGCAATGAGCTGATATTTTAGCAGGAACTTCGAGACTTCAAAATAAGTCTTGAACTTCCAAAAACGTCAAGCTTGCAGCCGCCTGGTTAACACAAGAAGAAAGCTGAGAAGAGGAAACAACTGACAACAGCCCATCTAAAAAAGCATAATTTTTATTATTCAAAAAGCATTTTTAATAAATTCCCATATACAGTAGGGCTTTTAGAGTATTAAAGTAGCCACTTGTGTTTGCATGTGCAATACATAATGTATGCAGCACACTGTTAGAGCAAGTGAAAAGTAGGCAGGCTGCTACATTAATATAGATTTAGATATTCGTATTTCATCTGGCCCCCTGTGGGCAAGGAGGCCTTGAAGCAGCCGAGAGAGTTAAGTGGCTGCAATGCAGACGCCGCGCATTGGACAGAGAGGAGGAGAGCGTCTTACTTGGGGTTGGCTTGAAATGTGGCCTTAAGCAGAGAGGAGAAATAGATCTCCGGGGTGCAGGGGGGGAAATTCAAAGGCTCAGTTCGGCAAGGACAGCTATGGGGCCAACTCTTTTGAAGTCCAGCGCCTACAAAGACCCTAGTAGTTCCAGTAAAAACATTCATATATAAGATTGCTGCCAAGAGGCTACCCTCGCTGCGTCTCTGGGGTCAACTTCTTCCTTGAACTGCTCAAAATGAAAAGCCTGGAAGAAAACATATTTAAGCAGAGACCATCTGAACAGACCCAGCAGCACAGGAACAAAGAGCTCCCAACACTGAGCAACTTCAGAAGGGCGTGCAAAAGGTCCGGGAAATCTGGTGCGTGACATTCACATTCACAAGTCCTCCACTTGTGAGAACTACTGTGGGGCAACTGACGGGCACCTTCTCACCTGCTCCACCTGAATCTTATCTCTTTTGGCCCCAAAACTGAGAATCTCTCTTGGTGACAGACATGAAGCGGCCTCCCAAAGCTGAGCTGAAACCGAGGCCTCAGTCTCTGCCCATCACGGCTTCCCCCGGGGTGGTTTTGCGGTGAGTCCTTTGGGGTTGAGGCTTACTTTTGAAAGTATTTCTCCAGGTACTCCTGGATCCACTTTAACTTGGAGTCGATGCAGATCTGTTTGCTGCTGTTTTTCAGTCTGGCACTGCCGAAAAACAGAGGAGAGGGGGAAAAACAGACAGAGAGAGAACAGAAAATAAATCTCACGTACATAAACCAAACCAGAATTTGCTAGTCCAACTTTTGTGACAAGGGACAATAAAGACATCTGCTCCTTATAACGTTACACAATGAAAGAAAGTTTTTTATTATTACGGTGAAATTAAAACCATTAAAAACAGTTGTGGCTATTACCACAAATTGACACAAAGCAGTCTACGTGAGCGATAGCTGGGCCACCTTCAAACCAAGGTCATGCTGGCCTGAAGTTAAACCCCTCCAAGGCTTTTGAGTTACCTTCGGAAGGTATGCTGTGGTAAGTTACACTGTTTTTATTTTCATTTGGCCAATTTGGGAAATGTTGAACCTCTTCCAACCTCTCTATGAAAAAAAACCCCTTCCTTACAGAGAGCGAAGGACAATAGGGCATAGTTTTGTGAGTGACATTTCTAGCTGCTAAGCAGAAAATGCCGGAGACAGGATCTCAAATTATCATACTTTTTGGAGGTGAAGTGAAAGAACAAACTCAAGAGCATTTTGTACTCTCTGGCAGCAACAATATTCAGCATCTCTGCAATGGGAGAAGAGCCTGAGAGTCAGCCATTGACAGGGCCATGGAGCTGCTTGTCTGAACTGCTTCATTTGTACCAAATCAGCTCTAACAGACAGGCACGTCCAGAGGAGTGAACCTCAACTGTAGAACGAAAGAGCTTTTCTGACATTTGCTGAACCCCTTCCCCAGAAAAGGCTATTTTTAATGAAAACTTCACCCAGAATCTGCTGGTTTCCTAATCACATGAAATACCCAAAATTCTGAAAATAGATTGTTCAAGCCGTGGACTTGTGTCTCACCAGTGAACCGATAAGGGGAGTCCAAAACTGCTTTTTGTGTTAGTCCTAAACTCTGCAATGAGTGCTTCCTTACGCTGCTGCAGGAAAATGCTTCCGCAGGACACGTAATTAATCTGTCTTCCTTAATCTTTCCTATTTAGCAATCCACGTTCCCAGGCAGAAGTCTCTTTATAAACAATACAAGCAGAATATAAATCAATTTCCAAAACCCATCAGCTGAAAATGCAAATATGAAACATTTCGTTTTCACATGTTTCACTCTTTGCTGAGAAAGTGTATTTTTGCTTCATTTCAACCACATTTAATAGTAGAATAGAAAGAAGTTAATTATAAAGCTTCTCTATAAAATCACCCAAGTTGAAGTACTTATGACTAATTTTAATTTTTCTTCAAATACACAACTATACTTATAAATGAACCGTGGCTCTGTTTAGCATAAGGGAAGCGTGTAAGCATGTTTTGCCCCCTCTCCCTGTGTGGTTTTAACGTTTATCTTGTTTATATTAGAGGGATGTTTTAAGGGGAAAGGATAATGAGGATAAAGGAGATGAGCTGTTCAGCATTTGGAAGGCCCGGGACAGAAGCAGGATAACAGGAAAGCTCACACTTTTGAACTTTGGTGCTGGAGAAAATTCCCAGCGATGCCACAGGCAGCCACAAAAGTAAACAAGGGGGTTGTTGAACAAATCAACTCCAGGAGTTCTCATTTGAGACACGGATGACCGGGCTCAAGGGATCCTGCTTTGCTCAACTCCCGTGAAGGCAGAGGTCTCTGGGGAAGGCCCCCCTCCTCCTCCCCCCCCCCAGCGCTGGGAAGGGTGGAAGGAATGGAGGCCAGCGTCAAAGCGCCCCCTGCCCAAACCATGAGCATCCCACCGACTGTGGGGATGCTGCTGGTGGGAAGGCCACTCACAAGCCGTAAACCTGAACAAGGGCTAAAGGAGGGGCTGGGAAGAAGGTCTATTTTATTTTATTTTTATTTTATCGAATTTATACCCCGCCCTTCTCCTTGTTAGGACCCAGGGCAAATAACAGGCATTATTTAAACCACAATAAAAACAATGTACATCATTAAAACATATTAAATTATGAAGCCCGTGCTAAAACCCATTTAAAAGTCTAGAGTGCAAAGGGCATAAACCCACAAAACCCGCCCGGCCTCAAGGACACATCCAGCCCCGAGAACAACCTCTCCACTTGCCCACCATCAGAGCTCAGCCCTGAGGGCCCACGGGGGAAGGCTGCGGAGGGGCCGGCGATGGGAAGGTCACGGAGAGAGGCCTTCGGTCGGGCCGACTGGCACCCCAAGGTGGCGGGCCTGCAGATGCCAACCTAGGAACCCAATAGATGAAAAGCAGCCCCCCCCACCCCCACCCCCCCTGGTGGGCTCTGCCCACTTTGCCTCTTTTGAGCCCTGGGAACAAAGTCCGGGGACGAGGAGGGTCGCCCGGAGACCCTCCTTTGCAATCCCTGCCTGAGTGCCAGGATCTCTGCCCTGCACCCAGCCCCAAGCCCTCTCCTGGCCCAGCCTCTGCGACCTCGGAGGCCCCTGCAGACCCCACAAGCGGGGGCCCTTTTAGGCTCCGGCCTCTTCCTGGTTCTCAGTCCTGGAAAGAGGCAAAGCTGAGGGGAAGCTTTGGAGGCTGGGTTCTCTCAGAAAGTTCGCTCAAACATCTTTGCCAATTTTGATCCATTCTGCCATTAAATCTGCCAAACAAAATTTACAATTTCCTTCGTAAAAGAAGAACAAAACCAGAACTTAGCATCTTGGAAGAATTAATCTGCTCAGAAAAACATGGCTACTCCTGACAACGTGGTCCAGTTCTGTCAAACCAGTAAACAAAACGTTAAGTAATGCCTTATTTCCAATTAAGAGTCAATGGGAGGAAGGGGCTCGGATTTCAAAATCACAATTAGAGACTAAATTGAATCGAGAGGCTAATCTGAGGTAGAAAAATTCGTTTTCTGAGTTTGTAACTCAGTCTTTGCTAACTTTAAGGTGCTGGCTGGGGAATTCTGGGAGTCCTAAACGCATCTTAAAGTTGCCAGGGTTGAAAAAGGCGGCTGCATCTCATGGCCTAAACTAGGGTTTCTCAACCATGGCACCTTTAAGGTGGGTGGACTTCAACTCCCAGAATTCCCCAGCCAGCTGTGAAACCACAAGATAAAAGGTATTACCAAGGTTTAACCTGTAAACTAGCTAGATCAGAGAAGCATCGCTTACTCTATTTTTACAGTAAATAGAGCAAAAAAAGAGCAAAAAGTAGAGGAGAGGAAATATTACAGATGTTAACCACAAGCCCTCATCATTGTTCACGAGGGAAAAACACATGCAAAATAAAATGCAACATTTTCACTGGAACAGTGACGGAGCCATTATAGGCCATTACCAAGGCTATAATTTTCCCATGCAGTTCATTTAATCATCTTGAATTAAACCTAAATTTCTAGACAACATAAAGCATTTATGCCAAGGAGCCACAAGAGGGCAGAAAAACAACTCCTGTCCCTTTTCTGTTCATTTTTTTTCTGTTTACATTCAGGAAGATCTCATTGCAGTTTCATTAAAAAAACAGGAGGATTCGGGGTCTTTTTTTAAAAAAAAAAAGTGGACCGCTGAACTCACTCCAAATCTCCGTCTCTGCTTCCGCCATTTCAAAGGCAAAGACCATTTTTCTAGACTTAGCACCGTTCTCTTTTCCAGCTAGATTAAAATCACGTTTCCTAAAAACAGGGCAACCCAAACTAAAAATCATAGCAATAGTAACGTTTTTAAAACATAAACACCACTGAAAGTAAACAGAATGACCTCAAATTTCACAATGGCTGAGGGGGGGAGAGAGAGAACTTGCTAATCAGATCTAGAATGAAAACTGACCTACTTTTCCACTCAGGTGCTAGTTTGCCTCTTTTATTGCAGACTAATTAAACACCGTGTCTCAAACTTTGAGGCAGAGAGAGAGACAGAGAGAGACGGAGTGCTGCCCTTCTGAAGGACGGAGCTCCAGCCTTTCCAAGCGGCATCGCAGGTGCGCAGGAGACACTTACATGACCTGAAG
This sequence comes from Rhabdophis nuchalis, assembly GCA_039707465.1. Classification (NCBI taxonomy): domain Eukaryota; kingdom Metazoa; phylum Chordata; class Lepidosauria; order Squamata; family Natricidae; genus Rhabdophis; species Rhabdophis nuchalis. Next base: position 669,967 of record CM077651.1, read on the forward strand.
GGGGCATCCAGGGACGGTCAGGATCTTCAGGTGCTTGATCTGGGACTTGGACACGTGGCTCTCAAAATACCTGCAAGGGCAGCGGTAAGTCAGGCTGATGGGTTTCCCTGCAGGGCAGAAAAAAAAGGAGAGGCCTCAGGTGCCCTGCCTGATACCCTCCACAGATAATCCCAGCCCTTCATTCTTCTTTGTGGTTTTTAGGAGACAAAAGTGGGGTGAAAACCTGGAACAGGCATTAGCGGATTTTTTAAAAGGAGCCAGCTAATTGTCCCGAGTGGCTGGCAGCAATTACCCGAGATAAAGGGGGCAGCTGAAAGGCACTTGGCCTCCCCAGTGTTATTCCTGCTAAATAATTTGACCCCGGGGCCTGCATGAGTGAGAAGGCAGACAAGAGAAGAAAGACGTCTCAATGCAACAACCCCCCTCCCCACATATGCAGAGCTTATGGGGGGGCGGGAAGGGCTGCTCCAAGTTTGCAACTGTTAGGACCACAAATCTTACGGGAGGGGGGGGGGAGAGAGGGAGGATGGCAATTACTGCAAACTGGGCTGCAGGTACAGAGCGCTTCAGTCTCGCTGCCAATTAGCTTTAGGGGCAGCTGTGAATGTTTGAAGTTCTCACCCCCTTTCTCCCCCCCCCCAAAAAAAAATCATCATCAAAGATAGGATGGATACTCTTGCAAGACAGTTTCTTTGAACAAGGAATCCTCAGGAGCTGCTCCTTCACTCCTACAAGCATTGGAAGTGTCCTCCTCCCAGCTGCCTCGTGGCAGAACCAGCAGATAACCGGTTCCCCCCACCCACCCTTATCAGTCAGAAAACCTCCCTCGCTCGTCTTAAGGTCGAAGGAAGGCAGGAAGGAATTCTTTATGAGAGCCCAAAGCTACCAGCAGCACAAAGGAGCCCAAGTGAACAGAAAGTCTTGGCAATAATGCAACGGATAATAAAAGAGAAACACAGAAGCAATAGAGTAAATGGCAACCCAGAAAGCCAGAGAGATTGCAGAGTTTGCGAGCGTCCCCTCCTTATCTACGGGGCAGGCAGCCTGTTGCTACGTAAAAGAAGCTGCTACAATGTGAGAAGTAGCTGGCTGCGACCCACAACAGAAGCCACAGGCGTTGGATGGAGAAGTGTGCGGCATCGTGTCATTGCACAAATTGGATTGTTCAGATCAGGTTGTCTTCAAGCAGGTCACCTCATTATGGGCTGTACTGGATGCCTATGAAGGATGGGGGAGGGGTGGAATGGGTATTAAAGGGGTGCAGTGTGTTTATTAGAGAGCTGCCTTATGAAATGCACAAGAGATTTTGTCAGGAAGGACATTTCCAAAGGAGGAGGAGGAGACCAAACCAGAGACAAAAACATTAAGCCTTGGTTTCCCAAAACCTTTTTAACATCCTGGTACCTCTCCTCTAAACTCTCCTGTCAGCAAGGGGCAACGTTGGTCTCTATGAGCAGCAGAAGCGCTGCTGGCCCAACTCGGGGGAAGAGAGCCGGCACGCCATTGTCAATGGCCCTGGGGACGTGGGGGTCCGGCTGCAGGGGCCGCTCTTTTAAGAGGGAAACAGGGTCCCTCCGTCCGTGAAACAGGTTTGCAAAAGCCCCCCTGGGTGAGGAGGGAGCCTGGGAGTGCCTCATTTGCAAAAAAGAGATCAGCCCTTTTCTGAAAGGCTGCCCTATGCAGGGAGGGGGCAGGGTCTGTTTCGTGGTGAAACAGGACAAGCAGGACAGGGGCCCACGTGGTGTAATTCTAAGAGGGATTTAAGGGGAATTATTAGGTCTCCCCAATCAAAAGCAAATGTTGCACATCAGCCTGTTGGATTTGCCCCAATGCTGGAGCTTGCCAAGGTCATTTGGAATTGCGATTCTTCCCTTCCGAGGAATTAAACGTTCCCCTCCAGCTTGCAATCCTCTGGAAATTTGATAAGCATCCTTCTGGTTCCATCCAGTGGAGAGCTGCTTAAAGGGAGCCTTGCAAGGGACCAGCCCCACCTGGTAGTTCCCTGGGAACAGAGCCTCAAGCAGATGCAACTCCGACACGTCCACATCCATCCATCTCGGAGACAGAGACATTTGGGGGGGGGGGGTGTCCGACTCTTTCCTGAGAACAAGGCAGGCCAAATTCCCCTTCTTGCCCGGCCTCTACCAAGCGCTGAACGTTAGAAGGAGTTCAGGAAGGGGAGCTTGGGGCAACTTGCTGGCTCCTAATGCTGTGTCCTAAAAGGTTTGGCCAACTGGATTGATCTGCAGCTCCAGTTTTCCAAGACCGTGGCTTCACGGTCACCCCGGCCATCTCCTTCCATTTCCAGGGAGCCCATGGGGGCGAGGGGAGGGGGGGCAAAGGACACGTAAGAGTCTTGTCAGCTGTGAATTTTGAATTTGAATTTATTTATATTTATATCCCGCCCTTCTCCACAGAGGACCCAGGGCGGCGCACAGGAATTTAAAAACATACAAAATACAAAAATAAATACATAATTTAAAATATATATTAAACTATCCTAATCCTATGCTAAAAACCAAATTTTAAAATACCCAATTTAAAACTTTCTAAAAAGTCCCCGTGGGAGGTTAGGCTAGGCCGACTTGTTGGAAAAGGTGTGTCTTTAGACATTGGCGGAAGAGGCGGAGGTCGGTGATGGTGCGTAATTCAGGGGGTAGGTCGTTCCAAAGGGCAGGGCCCGCCACAGAGAAGGCCCTTCCCCTGGGTGTCGCCAGTCGGCATTGTCCGGCCGACGGCACCCTGAGAAGACCCTCTCTGTGGGAGCGTATCGGTCTAAGGGATGTATGGGGCAAGAGGCGGTCTCGCATACAACTAGGCCCCGAGCCATGGAGCGCTTTAAAGATGGTCGTCAGAACCTTGAAGCGCACCCGAAAGGCCACAGGAAGCCAATGCAGCTCGCGCAGGATCGGTGTTATGTGGGAGCATCTGGTGGCTCCCATAATCACCCGCGCGACTGCATTGTGGACTAGCTGTAGCTTTCGAGTGCACCTCAAGGGAAGCCCCGTGTAGAGAGCATTACAGTAGTCGAGACGGGACGTCACGAGAGCTTGAGTGACTGTGCGAAGGGCAGCCCGGTCCAGTAAGTGGCGCAATTGGCGCATCAGGCGTACCTGATGAAACGCCCCCCTGGCCACGGCCGCCACATGGTCCTCCATGGACAGCCGGGAATCCAGGAGGACACCCAAATTGCGCGCCCTCTCCACGGGGGCCAGTGTTTCGCCCCCAATGGCCAGAGTTGGAGTAATCTGGCTGAACCGGGGTGCCGGAAGCCACAGCCACTCAGTCTTGGCAGGGTTGAGCTTGAGCTGTGGATGCTCAACTGTTACTTACAGCTTGTTGCTGTTGGTCCAACCTACCTTGCAGTGTTAAAAGGACAGGAGAGGAGGGAGTGCTAAATATGCTGCCCGGGGCTACAAATAAATAATCTTTCTTGGTTCCAAGAGTTGCATTTGCTAAATGTGGGTTCTTGCAGTGCTCTGATTGATCTGGAACTCTCTTTGCCTTCCTTCAGTCATGCCAGGAACGGTTTCTCTTCCAAGGAAAAGAAATCCAGGCAACGCAAATGAAGAGTTCAAGCAATTCTGCCTTTCCTCGTTTTTATTTTCCCTCCCCTTCTACACCTCCTTACAGCGCCCTCCCCAAAAACCCCTCACCTTTTCTGAGCTTTCGCTTTCTTTGACCCCAACCTTGCCAGCCTGCTGTGGGTTTAACCCCTTCTAGTCATTAGTCCCTGCGTCTATTTCCTTGTGCTTAATCTCTTTCAATATGTTAATAGCACACGGAGCTTTAGAATTTAATAGACAATAACTGAAGATATCCAACCTAACATTTTACATTAAACCTTCATGATACGCTCCCACAGAGAGGGCCTTCTCAGGGTGCCGTCGGCCGGACAATGCCGGCTGGCGACACCCAGGGGAAGGGCCTTCTCTGTGGCAGGCCCTACCCTGTGGAACGACCTGCCCCCTGAACTCCGCACCATCACCGACCTCCGCCTCTTCCGCCAGTGTTTAAAAACACACTTATTTCATCAAGCCGGCCTAACATAGCCTCTACTGTGACTAATTTTAGATAGTTTTAATTGGGGGATTTTAATTGGTTTTAGCGCAGGTTGCTATTTAATAGATTTTTTAAATTTATATGTTTTGTATCATTTCTGTATGTTATTTTTAAATTCCTGTGCGCCGCCCTGGGTCCTTTTGGAGAAGGGCGGGATATAAATTGAATAAAATGAAATAAATAAATAAATAATGCAAGGGACCCACCCTTGGTCTGGGTGCGAAGATCCCTGGGGAACTCATGGAGCAGGCAGAGTTTGGTTTTACCCGATGCCCTTTCTGCCTCTCCCCCCCCCCCCCCCAAGGCATGCATACCTCTCTGAGCCATCTGCGCTCCTGGGCTTAAGAGGAGCAGCACGAAGAATAAAAAGAAGGGGTGCACTGGATTCATCTCCAAATTGAATTGTTTTTAAAACCATGGAGAAGCACTGATCGTCCATCCAGGTTGAAAAAAATGTATCCTCTCTGTTTGTTCTCTAATGCAACATTGAGACATGCAAACAATTTTCAAAACATGGAAGAATTTAGCCTTTTGATACACGAGGTGGGCTGCAGCTAGAAAATAATGGGCTATCCTAGAGCCCTGCTTCTCTCAGCCTTAGCAACATCAAGGTCTGTGGACCTCCACTCTCAGAATTCTGAGGGCAGAAGTCAACAGATCTTAAACGTTGCAGAGGTTGAGAGAAGCACAGCTCTGGGGTGCCAAAATTTATGCAAATCTTACTTGCACCTTTCCTCAAAAGCGCCCCCCCTTTACAGTTATGCAAAGTCTTTTCCATAAGCACCATGCCAGATCTGTTCAAGATGAACTCTTCAGGAAAAAAATTGAATTAATTAACTTGTAATAAGAAGCAGCCGTATTTAGTCCTCTTTTCTTACTGATAGATTATTCTTCAGCTATTTTTTCTTAATGCCTAATTTCCTAATGAAAAGAAAAGCTCCTTTGGAAAAAAATATGCCCCGAGAAGCACGGCTCGTCCATTGTTAGGGAAAGTCTAAAATTAAGGATGTAAGCTCATGCAACTTAATCATAATTATAGCCTCCGCTGGGTTGGAAATCCTGTGCAATCAGGATTCCTAAATTTGCAGATTACAAAGTTAATCAGACCTTCACAAGAGGAAAGACAAAGAGGGAAGGGAAGGAGGGAGGAGAGGGGAGAGAGAAAGAAGGTGTGAAATGCTCTATCTGTGTGTGACCTATTAAAGCGGGTCTGTCTATTTGCAGGATTACATACAGTTGTGGTATAGGCTCTTCTGCACATCCAGAAACACCTTCTTGTGAATCTTATCTGAAGGGCCGCACAACGCTGGGGTGTAGCTTTCTCCCTGTAGCTAGTAGAAGCTGGAGGTGCAGAATAATTTAGGGAACAGGACTAAACGTTATTAGATTCCTCTCTAAAGTAAGAAGTTGTGGTTCTGCAGTCACATTCAGCCAAAAAGGAGATTAAAATTGATTCAGTAATATACATGCGTGTATGTTTGTCTGCTTGCTTGCTTGCGTGTTTGTTTTCGTAGATTTTCACGGGTGTAAGTATGCCGGTCTTGTTGCATTCGGGTGTTTTCCCATGTAAGAATGAGATGGTTTTTGCAACGTTTCGGCAAGATCTCACTTGCCATCTTCAGGCTTCGCTCTGTGAGACCGAATACAACAAGACCAGCGTGTGTGTGTGTGTCACATATAACATAACATTAAAAGTGGAATCATTTTTAAAGATTGTTTTATGATGCAAACCCTCTGCAGACTGAAGTGGTTTGTGCTGCCCCTGGGAATATTCCGCCTCTGTTTTTCAATCTTGTGCTTTTTACCCCAACTTTCTCAGAAGGTGAGAGGCGCAAGCGACCTCCGGCCCAAGGGAGCCCCTCTGGAGGAGAGTGTCCAGCACACAGCCTCTTCCCTGCTCCTTCCTCTCTGCCATTGAAAAGGGGAAGCCCAGGAAGGAGCTTTCTCACCTACCTTCGACCAAGGGTGGATCTAAGATCTAGAACTGATGGATCCTCCACATTAACATCGAGCAAATCTGATTTGCCCCGTTAAAACATTTTTTCCTAAAACTCTGAACACATCCCTCCCCTTTTTGTAGGTCGGAGCTGGCTCTCAAGCTGTGCCCCCCCCCCCATCGGTGGCCTTTCCTGAGGGCACCCATGCAAAATCCCCGTGGAATAATATAGACCGAGGAGGAGGAGGAGGAGGGTGTGGAAAGGAGAGCGCAGGCAGCTTTGAAATAACTCCAACCCAATTTTAACCCAGACTAACGCAGACTTTAACCCAGTTCAGAGCAAGCAATGCAAAGAAAGGTTAGGTATCTTGCGTGCAGCTATGACCTGAAATGTGTTTCAGAAATGAGCATGGCTCTCTGATGGAAATCTGAACCACCTTTGACTGGGAACCCTGGAAGGAGGACTCCCCCAGAGGGAGGGGGAGCTGAGGGAAAGAAAAAGGGAGAAGAGGAGGGGATCCCTGAATAGAAAGCAAGAGGAAGGGCCAGAGCTGGCCCCTCACAGTCCTGGCCAGAAGACCCCCCCACCCAACAGAGGTCTCCTCCTGGGGGGTCTTTGGCAGTTGGCTTCCCTGCCTCCCCTCCTAGTCCAGGCCCAGCAGAAAACTCGGGGGGGGGGCGCGGGGGGCAGGCAGAAAGCTCCCACACTTTCTGGAAAGACAGGAGCCCAACCGCACGCCCACGCGCACCCACGCACCCCCACCCAGCAGGGCGCCCTCTTGCAGCCCACAGCAGAAGCAACGACGCCAACTCTTCCCTGGGCCGTCGGGGTCTCCGCCTGATGCCAGCGAGCCCACCGACGGCTCCAGGCGTTGATGCTTGGGGGAGAAGGGACCCGAAAGCCCCTTCCCCTGGATCCGCAACCCCCTTTCTTCAGGGGATGGAGCTTTCTGGGCAGAAGAAGGGGGGAGTCGGGAAGAGGCCAAGCGGGTCTCTCTGCCAGGCGCCCACCTACAGGAGGGGGGAGCCCGGGCAGGCGCTTTCTGGCCACTTTCCCGGAGAATCCGCGCGCCCTTTTCGCTTCGGCGCTCAGCAGTCGCCGCCGGAGCAGCCGCGCCACCGACCCGGCTCCAGCGCTTCCCTCCCTCGCTGTCCCTGCGGGGGTCGCCGCACAGGAAAGGCGCCCAGCCGCTTCTCCCCGCCCGCCTCCCGTCCCCCCTGCGGGGAGCCCAGAGCCCCCCAGCCCCGTCTAAGCCCGGTGCCCGAGAGCCCCGCACAGCAGCCGCGGCGCGTGGCAGGGAGGCGGCGGCGGCGGGTGGCGGGAGCGGCGCGGGGCGAAGAGGCCGGGGGCTCCGTCGGGCACTCACCGCGGGCGCCGTGCAGGGCGGCGAGCAGGAGCAGCAGCAGGAGGGCGAGCGGACGGCGGTCCATGGCGGAGCTGGGCTGCGCGGGGCGAGGCGAGGCGAGCTTCTCTGGACGGCCCTCCGCCCGGCCGGCCTCTATAGAGGCTGGGGGCCCGGGGGAGGGGGCTTCGGGGGGCGGGGAAGGAGGCCGGGGCGGCTGCCTCCGAAGGGGCGGGAAGGCAGCCAAGCCCCCCCCCCCGCTCGCCTTCCCCCGACGGCGGAGGAGCCGGACCGATGCCTCGCCCCCTTCCCTCCCCCCCCCCCCCGTTCCCTCCTGCTGGCGCTGCTGTCCCGGCGGCCGCCTTGAACTTCGGGGGCTCCTTGCCTGCCTCTGCCGCCCCCCCCCCGCCCCCGCAGCGCCCAGGGACGGAGCAAAGGGAGGCCCGGCGGGGAGCAGCGCTGCAGCCTCCCCGTCCCTCTTCTCGGGCTCCCTGCGCGTCTCCTCTGGGAAGGGAGGCCGGAGCGGATCCCCGATGGGGGCGGGGGGGGCCGAGGCTTGCGCTCCGGGCCCTCCGACGGCTACGGAGGCGCAGGGCTGGCTTGGGGCGGCTGGAGGGAGCCTGGGAGTTGCAGCTGCTGCGCCCGGGGGCTTCCGCTACCCAAGGCTCCGTCAAGGGCCACGGAGGGTCTTCACCGGCCGCCCCCCACCAGCAGCCTCGGGCTCCGGCCGCTGGAAGAGCCGCTGGCTGTGGCCGGCGCGGCTGGGGGGAGGCCCGAGGCCTTTCTATTTAGGGCCAGGAAGGAAATCCTCTCAAGGCTCCGGGCAGCCCGGCTTCCCCGCACCCGCCGCGCCCTCCCCTGCGTCCCCTCCCTCCGCAATGCCCGTTTCTGGCACCTTCCCACCTCAACTCCCAGAATCCCCCAGCAGCTCTGTTGTTGTTGTTGTTGTTGGGGGCTTCCGGGAGTCCCCCCCCCATCTTAAAGCCAGCGAGGCTGAGAAAGGCTGCTTTAAGGGATGGGGGCTTATGAGGACCTGTGGTCCAAAGGCCCCTCCAGATCAAACCCTCTTTGGAGGAGAAAAACTGCCCCAGAATGACAGAGGCTTCCAGGGTCACCCAGGGGACCTTCCACCCATCAAGGTGATTGACAGGCCCTCTGCCCCCCCCCCTCTGCAGAAGAGAAAGGGAAAGGCTAAAGGAAATTGCCCGGATCCTGAATCCTCCTGGCAGACGAGGGATTCCTAAGGATTTCACTGGGATTGACCACTTGTCAGAAACCAGCCCAGAATTGCAGCCTTGGAGGGGGGAGGGGGCAAAGGTCATGCGTGGTACCCGGTGGCCGCTTTCATTAGGAGGCCTTTGGTGAGGCTACATGCGTCCCTCTGGCAAGGAGAGGATTCCGGTTCCTGTAGAAGAGTTTACAGACGTTTGACGCAACCCAAGTCCCAGGGATCTGAATGGGCCCATTAGAAGCCTCCAAACCCAGCAACCAGAGGATGTTTGCAGGTAAAGAGGAAGGTTATTCTGTGGAAATCCCTCAGGGCTCCCTGAGGTTGAAGCTGGTATCCACCCGGAGACCTCTGGGCAGCGGAATGGAAGTGGTTGGCCCAGGCCTGCCCCCTCTGAGATGCCCCACTGGCCACCTCTGAATAGAATCCCAGGACAAAGCTGGGGGGGGGGGGTTGAGAAAGACTAGGAAGAAACCCAAGAGAACTAGCAGAAAAAGAAGGAGCTTCATTCCTGCTTAGCTTTTCTGTGGGAGCCAAAGCCTCTAGGGGGGAGATGCAAAAATTGATCTCTTAGGAGAAAAAATAGCAGAATTAAATTTTGGGGGGTGGGGATGGGGACTAATTTTATCCACAAATAGGAACCTTCTGTCTTGTTAGGGTACCTGGAACTGGTTTTCCTATTAAGCCCTTTTGCTGAGAGGGACCAGGAGCGTGTTCTGAGCAGAAGAGAAAGGCTCCTGATTCCAGGCGGAGAAGGAGGAGAAGAGGCCCTCCTGATGGACTCTCGGCCATGACTTTGCCTAGGAGGGAGCCAGGTGGGGCACACCTGCCAGGAGCCAGAAGAGAATCTGCGCAGCCCGCCCAGCCCGTCCTTTGGAAGAGGGCAGAAGAAGCGAGGCTCCCCCGTCTCCCAGTCGTGGGAAGGGAGTCCGTGGAAGTGGCTTCAGTGCAGATGAATCTAATCAGAGTCCATCCAGGAAGCCAGGAATTGAAACCGGAGAGTCCAGGGAGCCCCTGCAATGGGCCTTAAGGGATCCAACTCTAGGCAATCTGAAGGATTTGGCAGGCCCAGACGGAGGTGGCCGTAAACAAAAAGGGAACCAATTAAAGGGGAAGGAGAGAGAGAGGGAGAGAGTCTTGTTTATATAGGATTTGGGGGTCTTAAGAACAGAATTGGTCTGGGAAACGGTCCACCTATTTGGTAGCCCCCCCCAACCCCAACCCCCGAATCACAGGGATGGAGACCCCACGTGAAGCACCTTTGTTCAAGAGTGCCAGAAAAAGTGAGTCATCCTTGGTTTAACATGGCTGGAAACATGATCACCTCTCAGTGGTGGTGAATTTGGGGAAAGGTTGGGGGGCCACGGAGTCAAAGCCCAGCTAACCACAGTGGTTTCAGGGGGAGGGGCCTTTTCCAAGAGACCCCGTTGTCTTCTTCCTGGGGAAGGCTGGGAAAATGCTGGGCAGGAGATGGACTTCCGAGGGGCCCCTGCGCTCTGCCCAACAGCCTTGCAGAAGGAGCGAGCAGAGCTCTAAAAACGGGGATTGAAATCTAGGCAGGAGGAATCCCGAGTGATCAGGTGGAAATGTCCATCCCATTGTCTGTTTGCACACCGGGAGGTTCCACCAACACCGACAGACTTGGCTGCCTTTTGCGGGAAGGTTGAGGGGAGGCCGAGGAAGAGCCCCCTGGGATCCTGCTGAAGGAGGAGCCAAGCTGGTAGAACCTCGAACCTTGGGCTTACTGGCTGCCGTTTAGGAAGAGCTGCAGGACGCAGAATGGAATGGAAAGCAAATGGCTTGGGAGCCAAAGTGGTCAATGGCTCCCTTTTAAATGCCTGCCTCCCAGCGTGGAACGTCAGAAGGGCCAGAAGGGGGTTTGAACCGGGAGAAGACAGAGCTGCGGTCTTCATTAAAGTCAGACCAATGAAATGCCTGGCTGGGCAGAAGGATCCCTTGGGGGAGCATACCTAGGTCCATGCGCTTCAGTCCTGCTCTCCAGAGGAGAAGAAAGCCTGAGGGGCGATGGGGGGGGGGGGGGAGATGGGGGCAGGGTATGACCTTTGCGACCCTCCTGGAGCTCTCCTAGCTGTTGTCTTCTCCCTGCAGGGGTGGAGGGAGTGGGGTTGGAGCTGTCCCTCGGCAGGGGTCCTGCTCCTAACTCTCTGGGCCAGGTGAGGAGACCCTTCTGCTGACCCCCCTCGGAATGGCCCTGTGGGGCCCATCAGCTCCTTGGGGCCTTCATGGATAGGGTGATGGGCAGGAGCTATTTCGACACCATAAGACACCCATCCATATAAATGCCAGCTAGAGCTTCCCTTTCCTGTAAGGGGGAGGGAAGGACATCTCTGAAGAACCCCGGATTGCAAAGCCCTGGATGGGGTAGAAACGGCCCAAGGCAGACCAGAGGTCAGGGCTTCTGCACCAGGTTTAGAGAAAGGCCTGCCATCCTCTCCCTTCAGAATCAGGCTTGGGGGGGGGGGCTCCTGGGCTGGTCAGCTATGTGACGAAAGCCAGGAGGGCTTCTGACTAGCACCAGCAGATCAGCCAGATGCCTTGTGGCTGGAAGAGAGACCTGGCCAAGGTCTAAGGCAGCGTTTCTCAACCATGGCAACTTTTAAGATTTGTGGAGTTGAGCTCCCATGCCTGGACATTTATTCCGGCCTAGAGGGCAGCCACAGGAGGTGAGTAGTTCCTCCTCAAGGTGCCACGATGATCCCACATTAAAACAATTGTTGGTTGTCTTCTGAACCCAACTCTTTGCAAAATGCTTTCTGCCCGGTTGCAGAAGGAGCAGCTGGTTCACTGTCGTCCTGGCACCCTTTGGTCATCAGTGGACACTTAGCATGGCATCTGCTGGGGGTATTTTTAGGACTGGCGGTTAATTCTGATTTTCCTATGGCCATGCGGTGGGAGAGAGGCCGCTGGAACCGAAGAAAGCCCTCTCTTCATTATTTATTTATTTATTTATTTAATTAAATGTATTGGCCGCCCAGCTCCAGTGGGCTTAGAATATATTACTTTGCTTACTCAGGCCTTTTAACCGTTTAAACTGTTTAAAATTTAATTATTTAAAGTGCATTGTTTTATTGCTTTAATAAAGTTTTAAGGTTGCTTTTACTGTAATGATATTTCTGTGGCTTTAATTGCATTTCTGCAAGCCGTCCTGACCTGTTAAGGAAATGGGCAGCAGGCCAACATTTAAAATAAATAAATGCGTAAGAAATGTGGCTGGAGCAGATATCAAGCCTGAAGAATCTTACCAGAGAAAAGAAAGAGAGGATTTTACCTGCAATTCATAAGTTTAAACATTTCTTCAGTGACAAAACTTATTCTCCCTTTCAGACTGAGCTCAGATAAAGGGAAAAGGGCTGGGCTCAGGTGCATCTGACAACAGGATTTTTAAAAATGCTGAATCTAAAGCTGAAGAAACTTCTTGGCTGCCAAGCGAAACGTCTTCAAAGAAAAACCCCTTGAAAAGAAAGCACCTCTGGGCTGATTTTAAAGGTTTAAAGTCGCCTCCTGAGCTCTTGACCTGTGGGTCTTCTGCCTGACTCTCCCCAGACCTTCAGATTTCCTCCAGCTTCCCTTCTCCAGGCAGACGCGCCTCCCATCCCACTTGAGATGCTGGGCTCTGCGCTACACAAGGCTTCAGTCACCTGGGTCACCTCGGGGGCTTTGGAGTGGATCCCCAGCCTCAGCATACGCAGGGTGGCCCCGTCCAGCTGCCAAGGGGACCCTTCGGGCTTTCGCTTCCCAGGTAGACAATCCCGAGGGTGATGAGACGCCTTGTGGAGAGTTGAGGGGCCCTCTCTGAGCGTGCTTGTTTTCTTGCAGACCTTTCATTACCAAACTAGGTAACATCATCAGTGCTAGCCTTGTGGATGACACTAGCGCTGCTGCTGATGTTACCTAGTTTAGAGTAATGGAACCTCTGCAAGAAAGCAGCCGAGGTCAGAGAGCGCCAAGGGCCCCTCATTTCAACCCTGAGCTACAAAGACTCTCCTTCATTGTACATAGAGGATCGGTTAGAAGTGGAAAAGGGTTGAGATAATAAAAGGCACAGAAATGCACGGATGGGCAGGAGAAGCGAAAAGGGGAGGGAACGGGGAGAAGAGCTGGGCATCGGGAGGCCTGTGGGTGGATGGACAGCCCAGCTGAAGGCAATCGCTGGGGGCGAATGGGAGAAGGAAGAGCCTCCCAGTAGAGAGGGAGAATCCGCCCTCCTCCTTTACTCAGGGCCTAAGTGGGCAGATCTCAGTGGAACAACTCTTCCAAAGAGTCAGAGGGAGGGCCTGGAATGGCACAACAGCGCCCCCTGCAGCATCTCACTGAAAGGCCTGAATAAGTGGAAGTGAGTTTCTCCAAAGGGAGAAAGAGGAAATGTGCTCAAACCATCCCAAGTCTAACAAACCATGAATGAGAAAAAGGACTCTGCGCCTTTATCTTTTCACTAAAAGCCACGGGAATATTTTTTAATTTTCCGGCTCAGGTCAGGACATTCTTTCAAGCCGTGTAAACTCAGGTGGAAATCCAAAAGCTGGCTCAAAAAGGAGTGAGTCCATATTTCTCAGCCCCGGGCACTTGAAGATGTGCCCACATTGGCTCCCAGAGTTGCCCGGCCTGCACTGCTGCCTGGGGAATTGTGGGGTTGACGTCCCCGCACCTTAAAGTAGCCCAGGCTGAGAAACACGGAGCTCGGCTGACATGACTCGCTCTATTTAGAACTCCCGGTGTGCAACATATACTTCCTTTTTTTTCTGGAAAACATCCTTAGGAATTTGGCCTTCGCTTGGAATCCCTCCCCCGAATGCCTCCGCATGAGGTCTGCCTGGTTCCACAGCTCTCCGGATTGAGGCGAGGGAGGTCTGCGAAGCCCCCCACTTCCCTCTCTGGCAGCCTCTCCCTGTTTTGCCAGCGCTGGGGTGAAGGGAGGCTCAGGGGCCCACCAAGAGGGCCTGGAACGATCCTTCCTTCCACATAGTAGCACTGAGACAGAGAAAGGGGCTTGTGCCCCTTGAAAGAAGGGCAGCTGATCGCATCCTGGAAGGAAAAAGGGAAGGGAAGACCCGAGTCCCTTAGGAATTAGACCAAGGGATTGGCAAGAGGTTTGTGGAACTGCACCGTACGGAATCTGAAGGTTTAGTCTGTTAGGAAAAAAAGCCGAGAAAGACAATATATTTAGGTACATCTTGCGGTATTACTGTATGTGATTCTCTTAGGTTGCATAAACTCGGCTTCTCTGAACATCCTTGTTAGCGGATTCTGGCTCACAGCTTCCCAGTTCACCATCCGAACAAAGAAGATCTCCAGCCACCGAGCTGACCAAGCTGGACCTTAGCAGAGGTATAAGTGAAGCCTCTGAGTTCTGTCTCAAGGGTGGTGGTGGTGGTGGAAATCATGTCAGAATACAGAGATTAAATTATTATTGATGCAGTAGAATAATTTGTGTATACTAGCAGCCGGTTGTTGTGCAGAATTTGGTTTGATCTAGTGAAAGTGATTTGCTTCTACTATTAAACCAACGGTGTGCAATTTCTGCTTTTGGTTTGTGCATTTAGAAATGTTTGCTTTCCTCTCTATGTAATGTATATTTTGATAGTCAGACTATAATTTTTGTTGAAACAAAGCTTGTTAAACTTTGGATGGAGGCAGACATGTTGGATATATTAGTCCAAGGCCTGCAGCTGGGGCTTGACTCCGAGACAGATTTAGCTTGGAGTTGACTGCTATGACAGCTGCGTAAAATCCTCCCAGGACACCATAAATTTTGAAAAACCTACTCAGGATTCCAAGAGAATTACCCACACGGCACTGCTGAGTAGGTGGAATCAAAATGCGAAGGTATCAGTAATTGGCCCTCGCAATAACTCCACAGCTTCACCTGTTTCCTTTAAGATACTTTATTGCAGAATCAAGTAACTGCAAAATATGAAGAAATGTTTTAACAAGCCAGGAACCTGATAGGAGTATTTAGATTCAGGCGGTGGGTTTCCTTTTTCCCCCCTTTGCAGGCCATTCCTTGGGCCCTCCGGCTGCTCTGTGTTTACTGAATGATTCATTCTGATCCAAGGACCTTCGGTTCTCACCTTCCCGGCTCCAACTCTTGCACAGGGAAGGGATAAAAACACTGGAGCGCTTGACCACAAATTTATGAATTGCAGGCCTTTCCAGGAAGCATGAAATAATCATGAGGGGGGGGGGTCTTAAATTACCATGCAAATTGCTGGGAGATAAATTCTGCCAACGGGCTCTGCAAAAATCCCCTCCCTCTTTCCTGAGGACGGCTGAAGAAGAGGGAGGAAGGGGCCAAAGGATGGACATGGAGGCCACTGAGAAGAAGTGCAGGAAGGGAGGTGGAGGGAAAGCAACCACACCATGCAGGAGTTTCCTGGCACTGAGAATTTGTGGCCAGACTTTGGAAGCCCAGAAAGCAAATTTCTGGCCGGTGAGAGTTGAGAGTTCACGGCAGAAGAACTGGGTAAGTAAAAGACGTCAAGAGACTAATGGAAACGGTTTCACACGAGGGTGAAAGACATCAGCGGAAGAGCCAGAATGGAGGAGAAGAAGGCAAAGAAGGGTCTGATGCTATCTGGGGGGGTGGGGCACCAGTGGCCCCTTGATGACCTGTGGACTTCAACTGCTGGCTTGGGAATTCTGGGAGTTGAAGTCCACAGGTCATCAAGGGGCCACAGGTGTGTCCATCGTCGTCGTCCCCGCCCCCGCCCCCCCCAATGAAGGAGGTGAACAGAGGAAAGTCTGGAGAAGGGGTGTCAAGGAAGACTTGTGTTTGGAATGAGTTCGGATTCGGCAAGGATGTCGCAATCGTCAACAATGACAACAACAGCAACAAAGTCCATAGAGCTGCTCAGAGACAAAAGGGCCCTGAAGACCAGGCTAACGGGAGAAGTCTCCGTTTTGAGGCTCAGGAAAAAGTTATTTATCGTGGGAGACTGAAGACAGTTCCTGGTGTCTGGCCAAGTTATTACACAATGTTTGTATTCCCACAGTGTCCTTAACCAGGTGAGTTAAAGACCCAGCAGCTGTGAGCATTAGGGGAAATGGCCCCAAATTCTTGTGAGGCAACCATTTATGAACCAAAATACTTGAAATGAACATAAGTTTTAACTTATTTTTAATGCGCTTTTTAAGCTATATTGTTATTCGTGTATTTATATGGTTTTATGATGTTGGTGCAAACCTTCCAGAATCTCATAGGTGAGATGGGCAGTGTAGAAATTTAACAATGAATGATTATCCCAGATTTATTGTAATCAATGTCTGCAGATCTTTCAGTTTATTCTAATTTTCCAGATTTAACGGTTGGCCTTCCATTACAATATGAAGTGTCAACATGAATTGAATGTAAAATAAAATCTATTAAACTATTATGGATTTTATATGCATTCTTTCACATCAGTAAATGATGAAGATTATAATGATTCTGGGATATTAATTTGGTCAAAGCCAGGGCATACGCAGCCAGGCTGTAGGATTTATAGGTTCTAATGCAATAATTGGAATGGAGGGAACTCCGTATTATAAAAGCAATTTAAGGATTCCTAGTATTGTTTCCCTGATTCCATTAATCAGGTCCATGGGTATTTACTTGGTCAACGTGAACATTTCCATACATTGTGAGACTGTGGGAAGTTTCAAAGGGTCGCTCCATTTGATGGAGTTTCCAAAAGGGCCCCCCCCCCATCTCCTCCTCCTCCTCAGCCATCAAGTCCCCATGATCACGAGCAGATGTTCCTCAAAACGGAGGTTCCCTGGAAAGAATCTTGCAATTAAAAAAGACATCACCTTCCTCAGGGTGGAAAAAGTGATTCCATATACAAGTAAACCTGGTCACCTTTTTCCCCAGGTTTTTCCCCCCCGTCATTTTTGTGATGGAGGCCAAAAACAACTCCCAAGTCCACCTTTCCCTGCCTCCGTCCGTGCCCTTCGTCCCCTGTCCAGGCTCCCAGTGAGCCTCAAGGGAGATTTTAACCCTCTTCTCCCTTTTTCCCTCTGAATTTTCCTCCCCCAAAGCAGCCCCAGCTCCCTCTCCCATCCTCACACTCTCCCTCTTCTGCACACGTCCTCCAGAGACAAACTCACCCTCCAACCTCCAGATCTCCCTCTCTTTCAGACACACATACACACACACACCCCAGATTCATGTTTTCTCACACACCGCTCATTTTCTTTTTCTCTATACACAAACACACACTCACTCACAGACACCGTTTCTGCCACAAAAATCATCTTCCTTCTTTTCCTTCGTAATCTGGGAGGGATCTTGGTGGTTTTGCTTCTTTCCTTTTCTTGGCTTTCCCCCAACATTGGGGAGGATTCAACTGTTGGGTTGCCGTTCATTGGGCAGCAGTGCGGGGTTGGGGTTGTGGGTTTGGGGGCTTTTGCAATGTGTTGTTTATACAAGAAGGCCTGTGGAGGTTGCCTGGTTCTGCTGGCACCATTTTTGTTTTAATTTCTGTTTACTTAGACGTTGATCTTGGTGGCATTTTCATCTGATATTATACCTCAGGGTTTGTTTGGTTGTTGTTGTCACTAACTTTATTTTTGTAATAGAAGCCATTGTGGCTTATTTCATGGTGATTGCCAAACATTTGAGTAGCACCAATATGGAACTCGATACAGCAAAGATAACAGGCACGGCCAGAAAGCAGGATGGAATTCACTGGTCAAGAAAGACGGACAGGTTGATGGCAGTGATGTAGGCCTGCTTTGGTCCGTTTGTAGAATCCTAGCTAATTTGAGAAGGAGGGAAGTTTCTGTCGACTGGCAGCAGCCTCAAGGCCAGGGATGCCCACGAGGAGTGGTCAAAAGAGGCAAGATGCCAACCTGTGGAATTTGAACCAGGCCATCGCAGCTGCCTTCTTGACCTTTTTTTTAACCAAGATTGAACATGGTTTGATTGGATACTTCTATGTCATAGATATAGTCAGTTCCGTTTATTTCAAAATCTGATATTCTGTCCAGAGGGCTTTAAAATATATTTAATAAAATAATAAGGTATGTTCACAACTGTAGGTTGTAAAGTTATTAAAATGATTCCTTTAGCTAATAGAGCTCCTGAGGCTTAATGTAAGTTTAAGATAGTAAAATTCCATGTGTAGGTTTACAATTAATTGATTTTATTTGTGCAAAAAAGGCTATAGAGTAGACTATAAATGGGGTTGCAGTTTATGGTTATTAAAATTGTACTTGCATTTTTGAATGAGCTACTCATTGTTTTCACAATGGGTCTTATGAATAAAATCTAGATAAAAACGGTGAAATCATTGCTTTCAACACTAAGATGTAACAATAGACGATATTTTTTTTAATGCTTCCTGCTTTTGAATGTCTCGCTTTTCTTCTACGCAGCGGATAAGTAAGGCTGAATATAAAAATAATGCATATGTTGAAATATGGAGAACG
Source organism: Rhabdophis nuchalis (assembly GCA_039707465.1). Lineage (NCBI taxonomy): Eukaryota > Metazoa > Chordata > Lepidosauria > Squamata > Natricidae > Rhabdophis > Rhabdophis nuchalis. Next base: position 687,962 of record CM077651.1, read on the forward strand.
CTAACTGATTTTATTCAGTAGTCAGCATTATTAATTTTAATTGAACTGGAATGAAAAAGACTGATTTTTAAAAATATTGTTTAGACTGAGCATGCTGTGGTATCATAATACGCTGATTCTTCCAAAGATTAGGCAGAGAGATAGATTCGCCTTGACTGTGTTCCGTTAAAGAATGTGTGGACAAGAAGGGGGAAAATTCTCTTTAATATTTGTAAATGATCATGACTTTAGATATTTATTATTTTAATTTTCTTGTAAGCCACCAGGGCCATTTGCTGGTGAAATGGGTGGCTCTATAAATTTGATAAGTAAAATAAAGATAATAAAAATTTCCTGCTGCTACCATTGTACTTAACTACAGCTTTGCCACTTCCAGAATTAGGCCTGGAAATACGGATGAAAGTGGAACTGAGTTGATTTATCAATTGCAGTCAGGAATAATCCCAGCAGTGCTATATAATAGGGATCATTTTTAATTGGGAAAAACAATTTCAATTTTTAGCAAGCCACCATCAGCTGGATTTTCAGTTCCTCTGTTTATAAAACGTGACGCGTGTTGGTTGCAGATAGATGGCAGAATATTGTTAACCAGAAAGGAAAGGAAATGTGGAGGTTATGGTACCTGAGGAGCTGTGGCAATGCATCGTGCACAGAATTTAAGAACTAATTATGCTACTAATAGGAAAGTAGACGGAAAGGAAAGCAACAGCAAGAAAGATGGGCTCAGTGAGAGTAGAAGCCTCGGAAGACATGAAGGGGACGGTTAATAACAGATCATGAACGGAGAAAACCTCTCCAGGGCTGGACCATTCGGTTTCTCCAAGAGGCTACATGAGAAACTGGGGCTGTTGGGCGGGGGCGCGGGGGGGGGGGGCTGTGAAGGTGACTGTGCAGGCATTGCATGAAAACTGGGGAGGGGGGGAAGAGCCGTCGCCTTGAAAATAAAAGCAATGCAGTTTTCTTGTGTCCATGCCAGGCGTCTATTTGCCTTGGAGGTATAACTTCTGATCGACCTCATGCAGGCCAGGCAGGGACAGCCAAAGGGCCAGATGTGGTCCGGGGGGGGGGGGCATAAAATGCCCCAAGTCTGATGTAATCATTAAGGGCACATTACAGCACATAACAAATGAATCAAAGCCAACACAATCCTTGGTTGCATCAACAGAGGGAGAGAATCCAAAGGGTTAGTACCGCTTTATAAGGCCTTGGGAAGGCCACACCTGGAATAACCACATCCAGCTTTGGTCACCACGATGTAAAAAAGAGGTGGAGGCTCTGGAAAGATTGCAGAGAAGAGCAAGAAAGAGGATGAGGGGGGCTGAAGGCCGATTGCAGGGACTGGATATACCTCGCCTAGTGAAAAGGAGTGACATGAAAGCAGACTTCCAATGCTTGAAGGGCTGCCGCCAGGAAGAGGGCGGTCAACGTATTTGCCAAAGCACCTGTAGGCAAGACAAGAAAGAAGGGATGGAAGCTAATGAAGGAGAGAGCCAGCCTGGAATGAAGGAGAAGCTTCCTAACAGTGAGGACATTTAGCCAGCGGAACGGTTTGCCTTTCAGGAGCAATAGGGGCTTCATCACTGGAGGTTTTTAAGAAGAGACTGGATAGGCACTTGTCTCAGATTGTATAAGGTCTCCTGCTTCAGCATGGAGTTGGACTAGAAGACCTCCAAGGTCCTTTCAACCCTATTATTCTAAACCCACATATGCAATATAGTCATATGTCAAGAATCCAATACCACATATAGATAAATCCTCCCGCTCCATTCCTGTCACCCAGGGTCACCCTAACGCATAAGTACTGTACATACCACACATTTTTCCTAGACACTTGCATTCATACATATTCTCTGCATCTCTTCCCCAGACGCTTACGTATTAGCTCACAAAACCACTTTTGTATACAAACATTCATCCCACAACTAATTACTAATACCAGCATCTGCCATATTAATTTTAAAGTAACTTTTTGGAGAAAGGCAATTGAAAGCAGAAAAGTCATTCTGAAGGAATCTCAAAAGTCAGAAGACACTTAAAAGAGCTTCATCTTTAGAATCTGTTTTTAATGAAAACGAAATTCTCCCTCACCCCCAAACCCCCCAAAAGAGTGGAGTTTAAATTGAAACTGTGCATTGTTTAAAAACCTGGAGGTAACAGGAATCGTAAAGTCATAGAAAGTATATACAAGTTGGAAGGAGCCTCCGATGTTATTTGATCCCACTCTCTGCTCGGCCCAGGAATCTGCTCAACCTTCCCAAGAGGTTTGTGATTTTGTCTTCTAAAACTCTTATTTCTCAACCTCAGCCACTTTGAGATGAGTGGACCTCAACTCCCAGAATTCCCCAGCTGCTCCTGCTGGCTGGGGAATTCTGGGGGCTGAAGTCCACTCACTGCTGCAGAGGAAGGAGGAACTGCTTTTCTGTGGCAAGGATAACCTGGGGCTCCAAGAAAGCTGTGAGGACAAAATGGGGAGGGGGGGCAGCGCAGCAAGAAGGCCCCTGCCAAGAGAAGGCAGGAAATGGGACCCCAGGCCTTTGCGATGCAGAGGTCGCCACTCCACCTTCCAGACGGATCCCACGGAGGAGCCCCTGGGAGAGGCAAGCCCTGGAAGCTTGTCATCGGGAGGGTTTCTGCTTGAGCCTCCCAGCCTTTCACCCCCATCTGCTCACATCAGCATCCCGGCTGCTTCCCAGATTCCTCAACTTCTTGGCAGCCCTCCTTTCTCCCCTTCTTCCAAACCCCTCCGACTCTCTCTGCACCCAACATCGCCTTCCCTCCCCTCTCCCTCCCTCTCTCCCCCAGCGGCTGTTTACAGCTCTGTGGTTTCCCGTTGGTGGAAACCTGGAGGTCTGCCTGGCGAGGGTCTTGTGAAACTGGGGGAGCCTCCCAACAATCCCGCGTGGGACGTCTGGCGAAGAGGCAGAAGAAACGCACATCCTCCTTCTCCTTATCCGCTCTTGCAGATCTCCAGTCTGCTGCCTCCCATCAGGGCACCGAGGCTGGCTTGCAGAGGCCAGATTAGGTCTCCCCGCCACCAGCCCGTTTCCTGAGGGGTGCCTGGCTGGGGATGGGGGTGGGGCGGGGGCTGTATTTCCTTGCCCTTCTGAGGACCAGGCCTCCCTCCTGCAGGAAAGCCCCCTCGTCCTCGGAGACAGAGGAGGGTGGGGGAGGTGGGAGGCCTTTCCCCCTTCAGCCACAGCCCCACAGCCCCCACAAGGGACGCTTGCGCTGCAAATGGGCTGCACGGCGTTGCTGGGATTGAATCAGCTTCCGTCCATCAGCTCCCAGCCATTTGTCCCCCAAAGTACAAAAATAGGGAGCCTCGGAGCTCCCAGGAGCGAAATGGAGCCTTCACTCATTGCAGGGTCCAATCTGGGTGGGTCATCGGCACCAGAGGTTTTGCCCTCCGAGCTTCCATGCCGCAGCCCTTCTTCAGGGAAATTCTCTCTACCGGTGACCGACCCAGCTTGGATTCTGCAACATTATCCTGGGAGACAAATATTCTCCTCCACTCGTGTTTGTTTAGTGAATTCATCGACCGCCCATCTCTCATTGTCAAATGACTCTGGGAGGCTCCCAACATCATAAAGGCGGACATGAAAACATTACAGGCAAAGATTAAATAAGTTAAAGACCAGGATGGGAGGGGAGGGGGTCTCCTTTAATCCACTAACTACCTCCAGCATGGAATGCCCCCATCGGGACCCCAGGCCAACCTTCAGGACCCTTTCGGAAGTCCAGGAGGGCAGAGGTCGATCTCACCTCCAGGGACACGGTGTTAATCTAGAGGATGGGAGCCACAGCAGGAAAGGCCCTGCTTCTCCTGCACCTTCCTTGGCCGAGGGGCTCCTCAGCAGGGCCCTTCCCGCCAGCAAGCGGGGAAGATCCTCCTTGCCCTACAGCAGTGCTTCCCAACCTCAGCCACTTTCCGATGGGGGGACTTCAACTCCCAGAATTCCCTTGGGGTGCGGCGGTTCCTCAGGTAAGTAGGAATTTCCCTTTGAGGTACCTAGGGAGTCCAGGAATCTGCATCAGAAGGACATCGTTGTCCTCATGTCATGGCATGTAGACATCTTGGGGGAAATGTAAATGGACTTTATAGGAGATTTAGGGTTTTCTTTTACACGAGTTTATATACATACTGTATATCACATTTTAATGGCGCCTCTCATTTCTAACGGGATTGTAAAACACCAGCAATTCCCAAATTTATCTCACCTTTCTTTCTGATCTCCAGCAGTTCTACAATTGTGGAAACTGCTCATGAAAAGTAACTAATGGGTTCCAAAAATATGCCTGCTAAACATTCTCTTTTGGGAGCCGTCCAATAAACCATGATGGCATTATGGTCTGTGTTGAATAATGCCCCTTCGTAAGCAATATAAAAATATCTGCTAATCTGGGAAATACAGATATAAATTATCTTCAGGGGGAAAAATTTGGCCGTCAGACAAAAAAAAAAAGAATATAACAATCTTCAGCAATATACAAACAGCGAGATAAATAAAAGTTAAATTCCAAGAGGATTAACTTTTTTGCTGTTTGATTTTTCCAAGCTTGTCTTTGGGTTGGTTCTCATTAACTTTTCTTAAGCTGCATGGAATCCAGCTTTGATTTTTACTTTTTAAACGGTTAAGCTGTTTATCTGATCCTTCTGGTGGAGAGAAATATATTCTGGCCCTTGGAGCTATTAGAATTCCAGTATAATGATTAATGAGGGAATAAGCTATTAGCTGCTGTATATTTATTCCCAAACCTTGTGTTTCTAAGTCACTTGAAGATGTTTCTTTTAATTTGCAGCCCTAAATCATAGGAAACCCTGAAAGCAAAATGTTAGCGCAGCCTATTCGGATCAGGATTTTACCCTGGGGAATTAAAGTCGTCCAGAGGAAACGGACTCGGAGCGTAGAATCCGCGTCCCGTTTGAGGTTGACCGGAGTGGAAGGAGCAGCATGGAAATTGTTTCGAAGAACGTGGAGATAAATGAATGAAGCAGAAAATGCATCGCTTGGAATTCATTTAATCACTGTGCTCGTCTGGTTTAGTCAATGACTATATCCAGGTGTTCCTTGACTTACGGCCACAATGGAGTGTAAACTTTCCGTTGCTAAGCGAGAGAGTTGTTAAATGAGTTTTGCCCTATGTTACAACCTTTCTTCCCACGGCCGTTAAGTAAATCGTGGCAGTTGTTCGGTTAGTAACCCCGTTGTTAAGTGAATCTGGCTTTCCCCTTGACTTTGCTTGTCAGAAGGTCGCAAAGGGGATCATGCGACCTGGGACTCTGCAACCGTCATGAATATGAACCCGTTTGCATCCAAATTTTGATCAAGCTGACCATTGGGATGTTGCAATGGTCGTAAGTGTGAAAAACAGCCATAGGTCACTGTAATTTTCACTAAACGAATGGTCATAAGTCCAGGACTACCTGTAACAGTTCACCAAATTTGTTGAGGTTTCTACTTGGCCAGCAGAACACTTGCCCCATCGTCCCCCTCCTCCAGGCACCCCCTTCATGCCGTCCGCAGCCTTTGACGGAGGCAGCTTTAAGTGAGCCTCGCCTGCGCCAGGTGGCAACCAGCGCTTCCGCCTTAAGCCAAGACTATTCAACAGCTGCCTCCGGGGGTGTAACATCTGGGAGGCTCTGCCATCCCTTAGGCTGGAGATGAGGCCACTGAACAGTTGAGGGGAGGATCCGTGTTGGGGTTTATTGACTGTTTCAGAGGACTTGGCCCTTCCAGTCCCTGATAAGCCGGCTCAGTTCTGCTCTTCTGCCTTAGTGCTCTTAGAGGACTAAAGATGAAGAGCTGGGTCCCCTACATAGGCTCATAAGGCTGTAAGGGTCCTTGGCGGGGTCTCCCGGTCCAATCCCCAGCCCAAGGCAGGGGACCTTCCACCATGCCAGGCAAGTGGCTGTCCAGCAATGGAGCCACCACAACCCAGGGAGCTAATTGTCCTGACCGTCCGCCCAGGGCTGGAGTAGTGAAACAATGGAAGGATAAACGGTGGCTTTTACTTATCCCCCACTGCCCCCCCCCCCACTCAGCAGCGGGTCAAGCAGACGCAAGGAAAACAGGACAGGACTGGCAGCGGAGGCGAGAGAGCGCGAGAGCCTTCCGCCACAATTGTTTTCTGCTGGCTGGAGGTGAAGGAGAGAAGGCGCCTCAACCCAGCTCCGACTGAGGGCAAGGCAGCAGCTGGGGAAAGTCACCTAAGCGTCAATGCATGGGGGGGGGGCTTATATCTCACTAGTTAGGGGTAAGCGGGGCCTCCCCACGCGCATGGAACCCGTCAGGGCTGTTCCTTTCCTTCCATCCCCCCCCCCTCCTCCCGTTCTTTAGCTGAGGAAAGAGTCGAAGCTCAGCGTTCGGCAGTCCCTCCTTTCTGATCCCCTTCCCCACCACCAAAAATGTTCAGGAAACAAAATGTTCAGGAAACTGACTCATCCCAAGATTACAAGGCAGGGGGGGTCAGAAAAGTCAAGATGGGAGCCACAAATAAAGCCGTTTTTGCATACGTCTGGACTTCATGAGCCCGGGGCCATCGCCTTCTGAAGGGCCCGTTGGCCTCTCCAGGCAGAGGAAGAAGAAGGCAGTTCTTGTTGAAAGCAAACATCTTCCCTAAAATCAGCTAGATTAATAACAGCCCAAGTAGATTTAGACACTTGGGAATAATAATTATAAAAGTTAGAATTAGAAATTGGCAATGTAATCATGACCCTTGTCTATGGCCGATCAAAATTCTTTGGGTCGTTCTTTCTCATTAGTGGGGAAATTAGCTGTGGTTATTCTTCCTTAAAATTGCCTATTTCATTATCTATCATTTGATTCTGTACATGGCAAAGATTTATTTCTGTATTTGCACATAATTATAAAAAGTCTAGGATTAAGGGTATCATAATTAAAAGTACATAGAGGTGCCAATGGAGATACCAAAGTTGAAACATTATTTGGATAGTTTTTAATTAAAACAATTAATTCAATCTTACTTAAATCAATGAAAACGTTGTTTGGAACTGAATGAAATCAGGCTGTATGTTTGGGCTACACATTTATTTACAATTTACTGTGTCTTGGAAGTTTAGAAAGGACAGTGATAAATACTGGCTCCTAATCTTTAACAACTTCCATGCTTTAAATAGCTGGATACTTTGATTAATTAGTTAAAGAATGAATTAGAGATTTGGATATCAATGGGGAAAATCTACCTCTACATTTTACATAAGAATTGGCCCAAGGTTTCAACCTGGTTCAAATGCATCATGAAATAATAGTACTTTTCCCTCCCATTCCCTTTACAGCAAGTCCCTTTTGCATTTTTATTTCTTTGGGGTTTTTTCTCTATGTATGTATCTTGGATTAATGTAGTTACCTGATATTGTTTGTTAAAATAATAAAAGTATATTTTTAAAAATTACATTTAGTCTCCTGTTAATATTATCGGACTCTTGACAGTGCTGTAAATCTAGCCTGAGCTGAAGGGATACCAAGAAAAGTATTATGGTTTATAATTATCAAGGTTAAAGGCATGTAATTGGAACCTATAATAAGATCATTATCTGCCTTGAAACAGAGCATAATGCAAGCTCCTACAGAGACCCAATGGCTGTCTTTTATTCAGCTTTCCCACCGTTTTCCTACTTCAGGCTGAGTCTTGGTTCCCTGTAATTCAAGAATCTCTACTTCATCCCTATGTTGGGTCTTTCTGAACTGGCAGCATGTTCAAAATTTGTTTCATAAGAGGCAAAATGGTTTAAAGAGTGACCTAAAAGGCAAACTATGGCTACTGTTAAAAGTTTATCAAGGCAGCAGGTCTACAACTGGCACATAAATAAGGATCATCTCATAGCTTGGGGGGGGGGGGGGGACATGAAATATACAAGTAACCCTTCTTGATATTAGAAGTTAAAGAGGTTTAAAAAAAAACAAAAAGCATAAGTCTACACTTCCAGTAAGATAGGAGATAAGAAACTAACATGTATTTTATCTCAGTGAAAATTCATTGAAGCTACAAATACAATAAAGATTAAGATTAAGCCTCCCCAATTTTATACATTTCATAGGTGGAAGAGTACTTATGACTCCTTGAAAAGAGAAGAAGCTAGTGAGTAAATCCTGGAGTAGCTATGAGCATCACAATATCTGTAAAATAGATCCATCTCATCCTCCATTGATGAGAAATTAGTGTGATACCATTTAGAAAGCAAATTAAAAGGGATTAGAAATGTGACCAGACAGAATGCCTTTGATAAAATAGGGTTGTGAAATTTGAAATACAATGGACATTCTCAGGATAAATTATTTACAGCCGTAGTTGTATCTCTACCTACTTAAAGTATGTTTGGTCTTGGGCTCTGGGCACCTGCAGAGGGTAAAAATCCAGAATACTGAAAGGATAAATTAGTGCTAGGGATCCTGCTTTGGTATTTCTACTGAGAGCACAAGTGATTTTTTTTTCCTGGCCAAACAGATGTTGAACAAACTGACGGCATTATCAAAATCCAGGGGAAGACGGAGAACCAACAGAATATGTTCTATCACCCACATTTCTCCTGCCTGTAGTTTTGACAGAAGATCGTGACACCAGAGCACCCAAAAACTGAAGAATCCCCCAAATGTGGATATTCTTAACTATTATCTTTAATTATTTGAGAATGTTTTGAAAGATCATTGTTGAAATTCATTACAAATTCATTATTAATCATCATCTACTACCTCTATCTATTCTCAACTCTGGCAACCTATTTTTTTGTAAGGCCAACCCTTTTCCTTCTCAATGAGAGGCCGGAGGGCAGGTGGTGCGGCTGTCTCCGAGGTGGGAAGATCTCTTGATCTTGTGGCCATTTTTGCCCACGCGGCCTCACCAACAAAGCTTTCTCCAGCTGCAGCACTGCAGGGAGGTCCTTGTCTGGCCTCTTCCGCACCCGTGGAGGAAGCCTCTCCTGCTATAAATGCCACAGGAAGATCTTAATTTGGGTAATTTATAGCTGGGATTGTCCCAAGGGAATATTATCTTTCTGGTTTATATCTCTAGGATGTCCTGGGCATGTTATCAAAGGCCTCGTAACAAGAGGCAGTTAAAAAGGGGCTCCTTTGATACAGGTGAGGGGAACCAGGTGGTTTGGCCTGCGGCTGAGATCCAGGTAGGTAGCCATGGCTTTTGTTTAAGCCACAATAAAAGATGCAGCGCTTTGTCTTTACTTGCAGATTCGCCTGGATGCAAGATCTGCTCCTGCGGGGGGGGGGGGGGGGGGATATGTGTGTGTGTGGGGGGGGTATTTGCTACACTCCAAGGAATTTATCGGTGCTGCTCTGCTTGGGATGGATAACCTGAGATGGGAGGAAGAGGAGCCACAACGAAGCAGCAAGGTTTGCATTTTTAATACGCAAAGGAGGACTGATTGCCCTGCCTGGGAAGAGCTTCCTTGCCTGGAAAAAGAGGCAGGCCATTATTCATCTGGGATGGGACGCTCAACAGCAGGAACCCTGGACGCGGCTGCCTGATCCGATTTCTCTTCTCTCAAGCGGCTATTATCCAGGCGCTGGAAACCCTCACATCGGGCCTTGGTCTGCTCTCGTTCTCTGGCAGCCTTTGCCTGTTGACAACCTGATCCTCTGCATCCCATCAGGAACAAGCCCACCGTTGGGGGTGCTTCCCTTTGGCTACAGGCGAGCTGAAGGCCTACCTGCCATCAAAGGGGGGGGTGGGGGCTTCAGACACACCCAGAGAGAGAGAGAGAGAGAGAGAGATATCAGCCTGCCTGCTCCTATCACCAGCCAGCCAAGAAAGGGCGGCTTTGGCACCCAGTAAAAGAACCCGTAACTGGGAGTCGGTTCTCAGATGTAGCTGAAGTGCGGCTTCCAGATTCCTTCCTGTTGAGCTACGGAGGGCCAGATGTGGAATCCCGTGGAACATCTGGGAAGCCAGACACCGTTCAGATCAGCCCCAGCTGCCAGGCGTATCTTCAAGGACGACCACAGATCCAGCTCCGTCTGAAGGCACAGAGGCCGTGCAAGGAACTCCCCCCACCTGCCTCCTTCCTCTCTGCCCTGCTTCGTCTCTGTCACAGGCGGATCAGAAAAGCCGCCACGGAAAACAGGCACGGCTGTGAGGATGGAAAGGGAATCCTTCCTACCGTGATGAGACCAATCCAAGAAAACACAGAATAGCAAGGTTGCGAGGGACCCCGGAGATCTTCTAGTCCAACCCCACGGCTGAAACAGGAGGCCCTACATATTATTTTGGACACATGGCTGCCCTTTCTCTTCTTAAAAAAACCTCCAGTGATGGAGCACCCAAAACATCTGGAGGCACCCCGGTCCACTGACTAATTGTTCTCCCTATCAGGAAATTCCTCCTTCGTTCCAGGGTATCCCCACCCCCCACCGCCTGATGAGTTTCCACCCATGGCCTCTTGTCCTGCCTCCAGCTGTTTTAGAGAATAGGTTGACACCCCCACCCCCCCAGCATCCTCTTCGTGGCAGCCCCTCAGATATTGGCAGACTGCCATCCTGTCCTGTCCTGGCCTTCATTCTAGCCCCACATTCTATAAACATCAGGTTCTTATTCTTTTCTAGTGACTGGGCTGCCTCTGAGATTTCTGTCTGAGTAATTTTGACTGGGAACAAGTTAAAAGTTCTGCCATGTTGTCTTTGGGAAGTGATGGCCTTGACCCGAAACTCTGAAAGTCCCTGGAAAGGGTGTGTGTGTGTGTGTGTGTGTGTGTGTGTGTGAAATGGGCCAGCAGCCCAAGGGCTGAGGACTCCAAGCAGCGTTTTTGTCTCTGAGCTTCCTCGGAACAATGAGCCCCATGCTGAGATTTCTATGAATGCCAAAATCCAAGGAAAAGTCCTGAATTTTGCAATTCTGAAGCACACCAAGGGCCACTGCTGCCCCCTAGTGCCCAACTCCAGTGCTGTTTCTTTTAGTCCAATCTTACTGAATATTGCAAGCACTTTGAAGGGATGTAAAAGAAAAAATGAAGCCATTCCCAAGTCCTGCTTAATACCTGAGGACCAAATAGACAGGTACATTCGGTGGTACATTGGCTGTGTTAGCCGTGCAGTTTGCCCTTGCCTTTTTGGGGCACCGAAAGCTTAAATACCTTAATAGAAGGTATTTCTTAATAGAAAAATTAAGTTTCCCGAGAATGTTGTTCTCTTTAGAAGCAGCCTGTGCCTCAAAGACCTCTGCCACCTGTCAATCGGCACCTTACCCGATCTTGACTGACACAAATCTCGGTGCCCTCTGACTCCTCCCAGGGTCATTGCCCTGGGTCTGCCTTAGCTCTGAAAGTCAGCACAGCTCTGGAGGGCTAGCAAAGCAGGGGACCTTAAGGGACCCTGGACAGAAGGCTCCCAGCAATGAAGCAGCCCCCAACTCCAGGAGGAAGGCCGTTCCCCTGAGCCATGGCTCCCACCCTGAGGAAATTCCTCCAGGGTTCCAGGTTGGACCCGTTTCTTCTTCTCCTGCCCTCGGGTGCTTTGGCCCTCCCTCCTCCCCTCCCCTTTGCTGGAAAGCAAGGAAGGGTGCAGATGCAATCAGTTCCAGCTCAGTCCCCCAGATGAAGGAGGCAGGCAAGGCCTTGGAGAGCAGAAGAACTGCCCCGCAGAAGCCCCCTTGGCAAGAGGGACTGGGGACGGAGAGGGCGGAGAGATTTCGACTATCTGGACACCTGCAAGGTAATCCCCAAATTATTTGCTTAGCCTGCCTGACCCTTCTAGGAAGTTTATTGGCTTAAGAACTTTCTCCCCCAGAGGGCGAAGGGAGACGCGGGAACAGCCGCTGCCCTGGACAGGAGGCTGAGCCACGGGAAAGGCTTAGCAGAGGGCATGGGAGGAGGAGGAGGAGGAGGAGGAGGAGGAGGAGGAGGAGCAGGAGGGGGGGGACGTTGGGCAGGTGACCACGAATTACCGGAGCTCCTGATTTTGGAGGACAATCAATGGATCCTTTATTTCTCCTCCTCTTTCCAAAGTCTGCAAGTTCCCAAGCAAACTCAGAGAAAGGAGAATTCTGGAGGCTTATTTTCTCCTAGGAAGCCACACTGTTTGATAACATTTGATGCAGCAAAGATACATAAGGGGAATTGCTTTCTAGAAATGTCCCTCAGCCACCGGTATCGTCCTCTATCTGAGCAGAAGCCTCCTCAGCCTTGTTCTCCATTGCTCAGACGGCCCAATTTCTCTCTCCCGTGGCTGTCAGAGCCGTTACCTGCATGGCTACCACCGAATAATGAAGCACCACGGAAGAAAAACAGCCCCTCCTTTTGGGAGGGATGGGGACACGTGGCGAAGGGAGCGGCCAGCCGGGAATCTTGGCTGTTGGCCATGGCAGAGACCTCTCGGCCTTGGACCTCTGCTGCAAGGGAAAGGAGATCTTCTTCTTCTTCTTCTTCTTCTTCTTCTTCTTCTTCTTCTTCTTCTTCTTCTTCTTCTTCTTCTTCTTCTTCTTCTTCTTCTTCTTCCTCTTCCTCTTCCGCTTCAGCCACCTGGGGCGGCGTCACACCTGGGCAGAAAGGATGAGGGCCGTTTCACAGGTGCTTTCCTCCGGCTCTCCTTGGAGAGGCAGCGCCATCTCCTCTAGTTGCTCCTCAGAGCCAAGGGGCTTCCTCACGGACACAACGTCTGAGGAGGCCAGGGTGGCCATCGGCCTTCGGCAAGCGTGGAAAAGGCTCCTCAGAGAACCAGCGAGGGAGCTGAATCTACGGTGGGACGAGGGTGTTTGTCTGCTCCTGTCTTCGGCCGTTTCATCCGTGACTCCATCACCAGGGTCTCCGCTCTCTTCTGGGGGTCCATTTCTTGTGTCTTCCTTCCGTTGCTTACTCAGCAGGAAATAGGCCAGACTGGTGAGGATCAGGAGGGTGCCTGTGGAAAAGGAGGAGGGAGGGAGGCAGGAAGGTGAGGCTACCTTGATTAGGATAAAATACATAGCAAAATATAGAAGGAGACCCATTGTCCCATCTAGCAGCTCAAACTACTTGCTTCTCCAGACAATCGTTCTGATCTTGGATTCCCTCCAACAATGTCCGCATATTCTCCTTTTCAAATCAAGACTTCCTGGTGTTTAATCAGCTAATTCCTTCCATCTGTTTGCAGGACACGTGGGGAGAAGGCCACGCTCAGAGGTTCTCTGCCGTGGCAGTTTGAAGATGTCTGGACTTCAAGGGCCAAGAGTTCATTTCTGGGCCTGGGCTCAAGCCCCTCCCCTCTGGCCATCTAGGCCATCTAGGCCTCCTTCCTGTCCGCCAAGGCCACTCCCTCCGCCCTCGGCCATCGCTGAATTTGGTGCCCTCCTTTTGAACAGGAGGTCTTTGAGTCCTCCCCCGATTGCAGCAGCCCTTCGTGGTCTCTGCCCTTCTCCCCCACTCACCTGGGAAGACCACCTGCCAGATGTGGGCGGGGCTGAGGAAGCAGGCGACGGAGAGCAGGGCGTAAGCCAGGAACTTCTGGAAAGACCCCCGGCGTTTGGCTCGGAGCCAGCAAGCGTCCATCCTGGATTCCCTCTGGGGGCTGCCAAGAGAGAGGGAGGGGCTGAAGCTGGGAAGGTTTGCCCCCCACCCCCCGCTATCCTCCCCTCAGCAAAAAAACATTGGGCATTATCAAGGGGGGAGGGTCACTCAGAGCCCCACATTGGCCCGTCTGGTCACTCCCGAGACTGGATGACCCTTTGCCTCCCACCCCCCTGAGGCCCTGCACCCCCTTGGAAGGAGAGGAAGGGGACTCACCCGAAGCAGGAGGTGGAAAGGAGGCTGGCCAGGAACGCCACTTCCCAGAGAGAAACGGCCATCCCTGAAAGACTAAAGCACAGAGATGCGCTAAGGGAGACGTCCTGGGGGAGAGCAGAAGCCCCCCCCCCAGGAGCCTCGGGGCTTCTGCAGAACACGGGCCGGGCCGTTCCGCTGGCCGCTTCGGGCTCTGCCAAGGCGAAACAGGACAGGAGGCTCCAGGCTCCTCGTCTCTGCAAGCCTCCCAGAGGGGAAGGATTCCATTTGGAGGTCCACGTGTTCCGAATCTGACCGAATACAGGTAAGGTCTCATTTGCGGACCTACCTTGTGGCGATAAGAGCGGTGAAACGTAATTATCTCGCCGCTCTTATTGCATCCGCAGATAACCGCCCTGCCGCCCTGTTCAGAGTGACCCACTCCCTCCTCCAACAGAGGCCGCGGGAAGCTCCGCTGCAGGTTCGGGCAGAGGAATTTGGATGTTATCTGCAGGATAAAATCGCCCAGATCTGGGACGAACTGGCCTCCAATGAGGTTAGTCCGGGCGGGTGGGCGGAGGCAGGTCTTGAGACCGTTTTGTGGGAAGAGTTCGACCCTGTAACTCCAGATGACATGGACAGGATGCTAGGGTGGTTGAATGCCACCACATGTTTATTGGACCCGTGTCCCTCCTGGCTTGTACTGGCCTCCCAGGAGGTGACACGAGGCTGGCTCCAGGAAATAGTGAACGCTTCTTGGGTGAGGGGTTTCTACCTGCCGTCTTGAAAGAGGAGGTGGTGAGGCCCCTCCTCAAGAAGCCTTCCCTGCGGTGTTAGCTAATTATTGTCCGGTCTCCAACCTTCCCTTCTTGGCGAAAGGTTGTTGAGATTGTTGTGGCACGACAATTCCCCCAGCACCTGGAGGAAACTGTCAATCTAGACTCACGCCAGTCCGGCTTCCGACCTGGGTACAGCACAGAGACGGCATTGGTCGCGTTGATAGATGATCTCTGGAGGGCTCGGGATAGAGGTTATTCCTCTATCCTGGTCCTATTAGACCTCTCAGCGGCTTTCGATACCATCGACCATGGTATCTTATTGCACCAGCTGGGGGGGTTGGGAGGCACCGTTCTGCAGTGGTTCTCATCCTACCTCTCCGGCCGGGCGCAATTCGTGTTGGCAGGAGGGCAGAGGTCAACTGCAAGGCCCCTAACATGCGGGGTTCCTCAGGGGTTGGTCCTCTCGCCCCTCCTGTTCAACACCTACATGAAGCCGCTGGGTGAGATCATCCGTGGTTTTGGGGTAGAGTTCCATCAGTACGCTGATGATACTCAGCTGTACATCTCTACCCCTGACCACCCCAACGATGCTGTCAAAGGGTTGTCCCGGTGTCTGGAAGTCGTGCGAGTCTGGATGGGGAGGAACAGGCTCCGACTCAACCCGTCCAAGACCGAGTGGCTGTGATTTCCGGTGCCACGATAAAGCCAGTTGGGTCTATCTCTGGCTATCGGGGGCGAGTCTTTAGCCCCCGCGGAGAGGGCTTGCAACTTGGGCGTCCTCCTGGATCCCCAGCTGTCCTTAGATGACCATCTGACAGCCGTGGCCAGGGGGGCTTTTTATCAGGTTTACCTGATACGCCAGTTGCGCTCCTTTCTAGATCATGATGCCTTACGCACGGTCACTCAAGCCCTCGTCATCTCCCGCCTGGACTACTGTAATGCTCTCTACATGGGGCTTCCCTTGAGGTGCACCCGGAGGCTCCAGCTAGTCCAGAATGCGGCCGCGCGGGGGATTTTGGGAGTTTCTAGATACTCCCATGTAACACTTCTCCTGCACGAGCTGCACTGGCTCCCTGTGGCCTTCCAGGTGCGCTTCAAGGTGCTAGTAACCATCTTTAAAGCGCTCCATGGCACGGGACCTGGTTACCTGCGGGACCGCCTCCTACCACACACCTCCCTTCGACCTGTCCGCTCCCACAGGGCGGGTCTCCTCAGGGTGCCGTCGGCTGGGCAATGCCGGCTGGCGACGCCCAGGGGAAGGGCCTTCTCTGTGGCAGGTCCTGCCCCCTGGAACGACCTGCCCCCTGATCTTCGCACAATCACGGACCTTCGCCTCTTCCGCCGGACATTAAAAACCTACTTGTTTCAGATGGCCGGCCTGGCATAATTTTAAGATGGTTTTTGTAGGGTTTTAAATTTATTTTAGCACAAGCCCATATATTTAATTCATTTTAACTATTTTATTGTATTTATTGTATTTTGTTTTATTCTCTCCTGTGCACCGCCCTGAGTCCCTTCAGGGAGATAGAGCAGTTTATAAATCCAAATAATAAATAAATAAATAAATAAATAAATAAATAAATAAATAAATAAATAAATAAATAAATAAATAAATAAATAAATAAATAAATAAATAAATAAATAAATAAATAATAAAAGGGTCAGAAATTAAGTGCGGGTAGTCCTCCACCTACAACCATAATGGAATCTGCACAAAGTGGGCTCCCTTCCTTCAGCTTCGTAGCCTTGAGTGGTTGTAAGTTCAAAGGGCTGCTGAAGGAGCCCTTGAAAGACAGAAGGAACTACGGAGGGATTTCCTGGCCCTGAGAACCCTCCCCACTGCAGGAAGAACCATCCTTCCCTCCAGAGGTTGCAGAAGTGCCATCCCTGGAGGCTTTCAAGGAGAGGCCGGGGAGTCATTGGTCTGGCAGGGCAGAGGCTCTCCTGCCTTGAGCTGGAAGACCTCCCAGGTCCCTTCCAACCTTATTATTTATCTATGGCCACTAAGTGAGGACTATCTGTGCACAACATCAGCCATCGCTGCTCCTCCTGAGGGCAGATCTAAAGGAAGGAGAGAGAGAGAGGGAGAGAGAGAGAGAGAGAGAGGGAGAGAGAGAGAGAGAGGTGTCTTCCATTCTTCCCATTAATCAAAGGCTGCTTTTAGGGTCTGGATAACATCACAATACAAACTTTTTAAATATGCTTTCACACTGAATCCACAAATGGATTCCCACAGCCCTTTTGAGATGGGGGTCTAATGTAGCACCATTAATATAGCTAATGGGGAGGGGGCGTTAATGCATTGGATCCACCATGTATAAGTTCCACATTAATCAATCTTGGAAGTCACGGTGGACTCCCCCCTCCCCCCACCTCCCCCCTTGATTTGGCCACCCCCACCCCACGCCCCCCCTTGAGTCTTTCAGAAGACCCTCAAGGCCTGGACTTTTACACACACACACACACACACACACACACACACACACACCCCGGGGTAGTGTTGGGTAGGGTGGGATGAATGGAATGAGGGTATTTGAGTTGGCTGTGGGACAACCTAAGGGGAGGATTACAACGTTTTTCCTTTTGTTTGATAGTTTTATGTTTATGGTTTACATAAACATAAAACTCTTGTGAGCCGCCTAGAGCCCTTTAAGGTGGGCAGCCCCACAAACCTTTGAAATGAATAAACCAGAGCTACCCTTGTTTAGCCACAAGGCTGCTTCTGGGTTTTTGGGGGGAAAGCCCTGGCAAAGTCAGCCATTCCTTTTCCACAGAGCAGAGAACGTGGGAACCAAAAAGGGCCTCTTTGGCTCTGGGAGTGGAGCAGCACATCAGCTTCCACCAATAAAAGGAAAATAAAATACATTTGGTCCCACCTCTGGACATTCCAGGATTAAAGGAGCTGGCTGAAATGGATGTTATTTACATAATCTTATGAAAAATGACATTTCGTGTAAATCAATACAGGTTTTTTTAAGTAATGTGAGATTTCAGCTCACAACGAGGTTAATGCAACATAATTTTTACTTTGCTTGTCTTATTTTATTTTAATTGCTACGTTTTGGGCTCAAACCCACAAGAATATTAACTTAATATGAGTTCATTTGAGATGCATATGTTCCTCTTGGCCCCAATGTTTTCAAACTTTCAAGACGCCAAATACTTTCCATGCCTGGAGGAACGATCAATAACCTTCAGCATTGGGAGGATAAATCTGTACCACATTCACAGCAACGGATATTTTCCTTGTCAATATTTACATCAGGGTTTTTGCATTGCACAAGACCAAGAGGCGTTTGGAGACGGTTTTGTTAGTGATCTCATTTTTTTCTTTGCCCCTCTTAATTTTGATGCTCAGTTATTTTGTTTTAGTTTTACTTTTCTCTTTTGATAGTATTTTAAAAAAAAGACAAAGAATGTGGAACGATCATGGCTGAAAGCTTTAAAACAAAACTCTCTGTTCTTATGTAACAATCGGCTTATATTTGATTAAAAAATAATAAAGCCCAGAGCAGTTGGAAAGGTCCGGGTGGGGGGAGGTGTTTCCAGAAAGGGGGGGGGGGCACAGCCAGTCCGGCCTAGTGGTTAAAGAGCTGGCCTCAAAACCAGGCGAATGTGAGTTGTAGTCCTGCTGCTTCATAAAGGTGTGAGGTTGGTGAGCTGCCTAACAAGGAAGGGATGATGGAGAAAGAAGGCAGGAAGGAGGGTGAGGGGAACCCCTCAGGTGTTAGAGACACAGAGAGAAGTTTTCGAAGGAAAGAAAGAGACCCAGGAGCTCCTGGGGAGAGAAAATAGCTGCCTTCCTCTTGGGCCCCAAATGATTCGAAGCAGGTTCTGCTGCCCCCTTGGCTGGGTGAAGAACCTTGGGAGTTATTGTTATTGTCATTCACGGAGAGAAAACGTCAAGAAACCCCCAGAGGCTGTTAAGGGCAGCCGGATAGAGTCATGGTGTGAAGCCCATCAATGGCCATCCCAGGAGCTGGAGGGCATGGGA
This sequence comes from Rhabdophis nuchalis, assembly GCA_039707465.1. Taxonomy (NCBI): domain Eukaryota; kingdom Metazoa; phylum Chordata; class Lepidosauria; order Squamata; family Natricidae; genus Rhabdophis; species Rhabdophis nuchalis. The sequence goes on from CM077651.1 coordinate 706,431, forward strand.
CCTCTGCCTTCAGAAGCTCCCCATTCCCTTCCAGAAGGCCTCCTTCTCCCCTTCTGGGCTTTTGATGGAGGCTGTGCTGTTAACAAGCACCCAGAAGACAAACCCTGACCTAATTCAGGAGGCAGCCTTTTATTCTCCATGCGTGCAGCAGGGGGCTCTGGGGGCCCTCTTGGTTTTCACCGGATCCTAATTTGGAATGGCAAAGGGCTTCGCTGGGCTACACTTCCCAGGAGATGCAGCCAAGCCGAGGGATGGAGGGAGCCGTAGTCCAGCCGCAGGTTCCTCAACAACCCCGTGGGCTCCCCTCCATCATCCGTGGGGCCAGGATGAAATTCCAGAGGGGCTCAGGCTCTCCCCTCCGGTCCGGCAGCCATACTCACAGGAGGTAAAGGGCCAGGCTCTGGAACTGCCCCTGCAGAAGCGTGTCGATGCCCACACCAAGGAGCACTGGAACGCAAAAGAAACACAGCTGGTGGGAGCAGCCTGGGAAAGGCCTCACCTTAACCATGGAGAGGTTGTCATCCCGGCTTCCATGGAGAACAAGGGAAGCTGTCTGCAGCATGGCGCCATGGGGCAAATAACACACGTTGCATAACCCGGATTGCTTTTGCGCTATGTGACAGCACACACATAGAACATTATTGCACCTCACACCCAACTTTGCACATCACATTTCGGCTGCAGCCACATTAGCCTTTAAACTCCCCGGAGAAGCATTTCCAGAGAAAGGACCGTTTGTGTGACCTCCCATTGTCCCCCACATAATTGTGTCTGATTCAGAGGCTGCGGTGTTCTTGGCAAGGTTTTTCAGAGGAGCTTTGCCATTGCCTCTTCTCCAGGGCTGAGAGAAAGCGATTGGCCCAAGGTCACCCAGCAAATGCCACAGTTGTTAAGCGAATCCATTGTCTGGAAGAGGTGTTTTTTATAACCAGACTAGCTGTACCCGGCCACGCGTTGCTGTGGCCCAGTCTGGTTAAATGGCCAATCTGTCTGTAGATGTATACCAGCACACACAAACACGTATACACAACCACAGTATAACCCCCAACCTACCTACCTACTGTATTTCTCCCTCTCTATCTATCCCCCTACCTACCTACCTACCTACCTACCTACCTACCTACCTACCTACCTACTGTATTTTTCCCTCCCTCTCTCTATCTACCTACCTACTGTATTTTTCCCTATCTCTCTCTATCCCTCTACCTACCTACCTATTGTATTTTTCCCTCTCTCTCTATCTACCTACCTTCCTACCTACCTACTGTATTTTCCCTCTCTCTCTTTATCCCTTTACCTACCTACCTACTGTATTTTTCCCTCTCTCTATCCCTCTACCTACCTACTGTATTTTTCCCTCCCTCTCTCTATCCCTCTACCTACCTACTGTATTTTTCCCTATCTCTCTCTATCCCTCTACCTACCTCTATTGTATTTCCCCCCCCCCTCTCTCTATCTACCTACCTTCCTACCTACCTACTGTATTTTCCCTCTCTCTCTCTATCCCTCTACCTACCTACCTACTGTATTTTTCCCTCTCTCTATCCCTCTACCTACCTACCTACTGTATTTTCTCTCTCTCTCTCTCTCTCTATCCACCTACCTACCAACCATGCAGCCTCCTGGGACCAAAAATGGGCCACCTGAGAGTGTGCCACCCCCCATGCCTAGTTTTGGGCCTAGTAGGCATCCATACAGCCTCCTGGGACCAAAAATGGGCCACATGAGAGTGTGTCACTCCCCATGCCTAGCTTTGGGCCTAGTAGGCATCCATACAGCCTCCTGGGACCAAAAATGGGCCACATGGGAGTGTGTCACCCCCCCCCCATGCCTAATTTTGGGCCTTGTAAGCCTCCATGCAGTGTGGGAACATTGGAAGCTTATTCGGTTGCTGAGGAAACGACTGTTGGAAATGTGAGGGGTGTGTGCATGACGCATCATAAGAAGCAGCCGGATGGGAGGAGCTACAGGGAGGTGAAAACCTGAGAAGTGCGTACCTTTTACGTTTGTGCTGCTTGCACAAGACACACATATGCCAGCCACACAAAATTTACATATGATTGCATCGGACGTCCTTTGGAACAATGTGTGAAAATCTGGTGTCGATCAGTTCAGTACTTTCTGAGATTAGTGGCTTTGCACAAACTATTTTACATTTTTATTTATATAGATAACCACAGGATGCTGCAAACAGCTGTAAATGCAGGCTGGTTGCTGAACAGCCAAAATCCTTCCCTGTCCATCTTTCCTGAATGCTTATGTCTCTTTCTTACGCCAGCCCCAAAAGTTCCTTTATGGAGCACCAATGAAGAGAAGGGGGTAATTCCACCGCCTGCCCTGCCAATCCTGAATTCCCGAGATTGGCTAGGCGTCTGGCAGAATCGTCCCCAGTTTGCAGAGACACATCCTGGTCGGTCAGAGGAAAATCAGCACATTTCAATAACTGAACAAGTCCAGGAAGGATCAAATTTTACTACAAATCTCATTATGCAGCCACATTGTTCTTCACTCAACACCTGCAAATATGCAATGAATTAACCCACCAGATCTGGGAGTCAAGTCCTTGGCCTTACACACACACACACACACACACACACACACACACACTCCTTTTTGCACTCTTGGTGCTCACAGTTCATGGACGTTCCCATACAAAGTCTGCCATGGAGGGTACACAAATCACTAATTTACAAGAGGAGAAATGGCTGAGGTCACTCCCTGCCATTCTCCCAAGATCCCTCGGCCAGATGTTCTCAACTACCTCCCTTTCCTTCGGTCCCTGAGCAGACGGGCACAATTCCAAACAATGTGCTCCAGTTAAGCCACAGGTCATCTCTCCTTTCGGAAAAGGCCGCTGGAGCCGGTGTGCAAGTGCAACTGAGCTCTGCAAAGGCAGGTTCCATTTATCATTGTCTCAAAGAATAGGAGAGGAGAGAATATAGAACAGAACAGAAAATAGAATAGAATAGAATATTTCCTTCACTTTTTTTCTAGTAATTCTTTGTGTCTAAAGATATGGTTCTGTATACTTTTCCATTCAGTGATATTTCTTTTCTTTTCTTTACTTATTAATGATAGGTATTTTCCCCTCTTCATTTCTGGGTATGAAAGGACAGAAGGATTAATTAACTTAGGAAATCCCATAGAACCCTGATGGTGAACCTATGGCACACGTGCCACACAGAGGTGGCATGCAGAGCCCTCCCTGTGGGCAAGTGTGCCATCACCATCTGCTCTTTGGGCTTCTGGTGCTCCAGTGTGCGTGAAGACCAGCTGGCTGGCATGCATGTGTGTGCGCCAGAAACCCAAAGACCAGCTGGTCTTCAGGTTTCCAGTGTTCCAGCGCACACCTGTGTGCAGACAATTGCTTTTGAAGTTTGCACCCTGGTTGATCAATAAATTTCCTTTCAGGCACTTGAAATGCCATCCACATTGTTTTCCCCTCCAGCTGCCTTTGGTTAAGGTGAAATAAATTAGGGCCAGGCATGCTTCAAAAAATATCCCAAAAGGGGGGGTGTTGTGTTCCAGCAGCTCCCCTGTCGAAAGGGCCAGGGGCTGGCGTGTATTTACTACGGTGGCCCTATCCTGGGGCCATGGGATCATTGATGGGTCACTTTCCCAGCCGGCGTCTGACAAGCAAAGCAACTGCATGGCAATTTTGACCACAGTGGTGGTCGTAAGTGGAGGGCTACCTGGGATCGACATCTGGCGAAGGATGCCTATGAAAAAACACCTAGAAAATGGGACCTATTTATTGACGAAGAAAGTCTAATAATGGGGGGAATGGTGGGTGCTGAGAGGGAAGAAGAGGAGGGAAAGGAAGAAATGGAAGAGAAATACTAGAAATTGAACAATGGCAATTGTGTCTGAGAAAATGGTTTTAATCCTTTCAGTTCAGCACTAGATTACAAATCGCCTCACAACTACAGCTTTACCTACACTCGCTTGGCTTGGCAGAAGTTTCACAGACGTGGCACAGAAGGATGAAAATCGTTGTTGCCCTGGAAAAGCAAAGCAATACCAACCCATTGCTTGCCAGGCTTCCTTTTATTTAACACCTCAAAGGTCCAATCTCATGTCTTCTTCCACCCGCCTCCCTTCCGAAACCGCAGAGCCCTGGCTTGGTGCTGCTCGGTGGCCTCGAAGACAGCCGGGCTCTTTGTTGACAGGGTGGCCAACTTGAGCCTGGGAACCGGTGGAGCCCACCGCAGCCTTTATGGAAGCGGCCCTGGACCATGCCCCTGTTTGGGCGTAGACCAGGAGGTTTCTGGTGAATAAATGTGGGCCTCAGACGGGACAGCGACTGCGCCTTCTGCCTTCTCTCCTAAGACATCCGTTGCAGCTGTTGCAGACGACCGTTTATGATGGCTTATTTCTCTGTGCTATCTTGTTTGCCATGGCTTAGGCCACGTTCAAAAGTGCTCATTGAGAAGCACTTAATACATGGCAACCCCGCAGTGCCATAACTCCTGCTCCAAGGAACACAACCTGCCCTATTGGGGGCCCTGAGATTTTACCTCCCTTGACTAGAGGTTGCCTGTAAATTCTCTCTTACAGGATGAGGGAGGCAACGGACACCATCTACTCTCCTTCTTCCGGTCTTTTATCCACTTCCAAATTTGATCCAAATTTCTTAAGGAAAACTGGTAAAAAGCACAAAAGCGGAAAGAGGGCAAAGTCAATTGCTGTTGTTTCGTTCCTTCCCGAGAGCCAAGAGGAAGGCTCCCCAGTTGAAAGAAGCCACCAGGAGGAGGAGGAGGAGGAGGAGGAGAAGAAGAAGAAGAAGGGAAGCCACCCCCAGCCCCACTTCTCACCTGCTCCGGTCGAGAGGCCCAGCAGCCGGCAAAGGTGTTCCAGCACATTCCAAAGCACGGTTTGCTTCATGCTCTGAAGGCCCTCGGAGATCCTGAGGGGATCCCTCTGCTTAGGGGATCTCAGGAGCAGCAGCTGGGGTTGGGCCCAGCCTCCTCTTTAGAGTCAACTAAATCCACCTGAATCCCAAAGATCCCAGCCAAGCGAGACCCCTTGAACCTCCTTGGACCGGCTGGAACCGCATCTGGGGGGCTCCTGTGGACCTCTTCATGCCGCCACTTATTCCGCTCTATTTCAGAGGACAATTAATGATTACCGAGCAGAAGAAACACGTCCATTCACGCCTAAGGCTCTTTGGGTGGCATTGCAGGGCAGGGCAAATCTAGGCAAGGCAGGCCAGCGCCTGGTGGCCGGTGGAGCCCAGAACCAGGCAGATTAATTGCTATGGGAGGAAATCAGAGGCTTAAGCTTTCTCCCCCTCTGGCCCAACACGTTGCTAAACGGCTGAAAAAGCCACCGTGTTTTTAGCAGGCTGCCCGTTCCGTGAGATTAATTCTTCTCACAGTGAGGAAATGTCTCCGTATTTCCATTATTTCTCTTTAATGATCTTCCGTCCCTTATTTCTCCTCCTCCCTCTGATGCTTTGCAAAACAGCGGCACCCCCTCAAACGCCAAGGGTTGCTTTCGTGTCCCCCCGTCCTTCTCTTCCTTTGGCTGGACGTGCCATGTTCTGTAGCAGACGGGGACCGTTTTGCCTGGGTGACCAATGGCGACCGTTGCACAGGTTACCAGCTGGGCTCCAGAGGCAATTCCAGTTGCTGTTTGTGGTTTGAAAGACCTAACACAGCTCAGGACTGGCACACCCTGGAGGCCCCTGAAAGGCAGGGAATGCCTGGCTTTCCAGTGGCTTCTGGCAGGGATTCCCTTCGGGGCTCCCTTCCAAGGGACGGTCCTCCCCCCCAGCCACTGCTAGCCCACTCCTTCTGGGCCTGCCCAACCCCCCCCCCCACTACCTCTGTTGAGGCTTAGCCAACTCCTGAGGCCTGGTCCTTCCAGAAGAGCCCCTGATGTGGTTGGAGCCTCTCCTGCCTTGAGCGAACATGATTTGCTTCGATTTGGGGATTTGCAGTTCTTGGGCCTGCGGCGATGAGAGAGAGAACGTTATGGTTATGTTTGCTGGCTTTACTCTTTTAATCCTTTTTCCTGTGAACCAGGACCATCACTTAGAACCGATTGCCTTGACGTTTAGGGCTGTAATCCTAAATAAATAAGTATAGTTTGATATCCGTGAAGTCGCTCAAAGTCAAGCTTGACTTGAAGGAAGCTTTACTTTTGCTAAACCCCGAAGGTCTTCCTGCTTCCTCCCTTCACTCTGTGCACTGGTGTAGATAACTATAGGTGGACTTTACGTGCACCTTCCTGGGTTTTTGTATTAGACCCCTTGAAAGCCATCTTTCTTCTAAAGCTCTTAAGCCTTCATCTGCCCCACGGCTTTGGCTCTCCACCCAGGCAGGACTCAGCTCCAGCCCCTCCTCATTTGGCCTGCCAAGCTCCAGACAAGCAGCTTTTCAAGACGGGCCGTTCTTCAGAGGGCCTGCCAGCAATTCATCACAGAGAATTCGCAACCTCTGCTCTCAAATGCTCTTTCTGCAGCAATAAATATCTAGCCAGGTTTTGCCAGGTTATATTGTCAGCTCATTCCCACACGCCTCACACCTCCTTCCACTGTTTTCCTCTCCCTTTTTTCAAACCTCTCCCCCCAGACAATAATGCCCCGTACTAATAGATTTATTATTCTTTGAGATAACACAGGATTATTTTTACTGCAAAGACAAACACGGCAACTCCCTGAGAAATTATTTATGGCCATTATTTAAAGGGATCCTGCCTCTCCCTCTGCGACCTCTCCCTCCTCACCCCCTTCCCTTCCCTCCAACACCCTAACAATTGCATGTGTGTAAAATGCTCTGATCTCTCGGGGCTCCTTTGCGCCTCAGATAAACCAGACTATTCTCTACCAAAGTTTATGTGCCAGCAAAATCAGGCGACTTTTAAGCCGCCGCCACCGGACATTTTTCTTTGATTTGTGCTTGGTGGAAAGCAGAAGGACGTTGGTTCTAACTCTGTGCCTGAAGAAGACAACGGCCAGTTTGTCTGCAGGCTGGGCTGGTTCAGGGTGCAACGGGTCCCCGTGGAAGAAGGACGCTGGAGTTGGAAGTCCAGAAGGGAAAACCATGAACCAGGCCAAGGGCCAGGAAAGCAGCTGGGCCATGAGTGAAATCAAAGCCCAAGGCTCCCAGGGGAGGCCAGAGGGCGGCAGCAGCAGCAGCATCCTCTTCAAAGCGCTCCATGGCACGGGACCTAGTCATCTGCGGGATCGCATCCTGCCCCATACATCCCTGCGGCCGATTCGCTCCCACAGAGAGGGGCTTCTCCGGGTGCCGTCCACTAGGCTGTGCCAGGGGAAGGGCCTTCTCTGTGGCGGGCCCAGCCCTCTGGAACGACCTTCCCCCCGATATTAGAACAACTACGGACCTCCGCTCCAACACATTTCTTTTGCTTGGCCGGCCTGGGATAACTTAACTGTTTTTAGGGGTTTGTTTTAGTTTTAACATGGGATTTTAGCACAGGGTTTAGTTTAATTCTTTTTTAATACTGTATTGTTTGTGGTTTTATATGCATTTTTAATTTCCCTGTGCCCCGTCTGGAGTCCCTTCGGGGGGAGAGAGAGCGGGTTATAAATTACATTGTTTATTTATTTTATTTATCCGAGGGCCAGTCATCTGGACCCCAAAAGAGAGGGCAGGGGGCCGGGGCGCCTGGCCTGCGTCGCCCCTCCCAGCCCCCCTGGGGCCAGAGGGCCCGAAGAGTCCCCGGGGGTGGCTGGGCTGCTTTGCTCCCTGGCCAAAGCCCTCCGGAGACCGCGCCAGAGTCCGCTCTCCTCCTCCTCCTCCTTTGGGGCTCCTTCATTGCACGAGAGGAGGAAGGCGGGGGGGATCCGCGGGGCCTCCGTGCAACCTTTGCCCGGAGCGCCTCCGCCTCCCGCTCCGCCCCGGCTGTTGCGCGGCGGCCGAGCGGGGCCGGGCGGCGCAGGCAGGAGGAGGAGGAGCGGCGGCGGCGGCATGGCGGGGGCCGGGGCGGCTGCGGGCGGGCCGCGGGTGCTGGTGGTGGGCGCGGGGGCGGCGGGGCTGGGGGCGGCGCAGCGGCTCCTCGAGGGCTCCGGCCGCTTCGCCCACCTGCGCCTGCTGGAAGCCTCGGGGCGCGCCGGGGGACGCATCCGCAGCGCCCGCTTCGGTGAGCGGGGACGGAGGGAGGGAGAGGCGCGGGGCTGGCTCCAGGGGGAAGGCGGCCCGGGCAGGGGGCGCCTCCCAAGAGCCGGAGCCCTCGGCTGCCCCGCAGGGCTCCCAGGAGGGGGCGGGGGGGTTCTTGCTTGCAGGGCCTCAGCCGAGGGGGGGGGGAGGCGGACCCTGCCATCAGCCCCCCTCCCTCCCCTCCCCTCCCCTGGGTGGGAGGCCGAGCCAGCCGCCTCCTCTGCAGACCCCCCTGGGGAGAAGCTGGAATGAAAGAGGGGGGGCTGCTCTTTCTCCCCCCCCCCATCCCAGGAAAGGGCGTGGTGGAGGTGGGGGCGCAGTGGATCCACGGCCCTTCCAAGGAGAACCCCGTCTTCCAGCTGGCATCGGAGGCCGGCTTGCTGGACGAAGATGCCCTGTCGGAAGAGAACCAGCAGCTGGAGGTGCACGGCCATCCGCCAGGGCCCTTCGCCTGGTACTCCAGCCAGGGCCGGGAGCTGGAGCCCCGGCTGGTGGATCCCATGGGCAGCTTCTTCTTGGCTCTCCTGGAGGAAGCCCGCGCCTTCGGGCACCTGGACCAGCCGCCGGTGCCCAGCGTGGGGGAGTTCCTGAAAAAGGCCATCGCCCGGAAGCTGCTGGAGGGACCCCCGGAGGAGGAAGAGACCCGGCGCCTCAAGCTGGCCGTCCTGCACTCCTTCTTCAACATGGAGTGTTGTGTGAATGCGACGGACAGCCTGGACCAGTTGGCTCTGGGGCCCTTCGGGGAGTACGCCATGCTTCCTGGCCTGGACTGCACCTTTCCCAAGTGAGTCCCCCCCCCAGCCCCACCTCTCCCAAAAGAATTCATGAACTTCCTGTTCTCACTTCAACCCCCACTTTTCCCCACTCGTCCTGGGGGCTCCGTTGCTCAGAGGCAGCTTTGGAAGGGCAAAAGGAGTCCCCCCCCAAGAGACGTGTGCTTCTGTTACAGCAGCTGCCCTTTGGCCGTTCCTTGGCCTGCCTTCCGCCCTCTCTCCTCTGGATGGAGGATGGAGTTCTAGGGCTTCTTCCCCTCCCTTTCCGTGGAGGGCATTTTGGATTCTGAGCCTCCCATGCAACAAGAGGAGGTGGGCCCCGGAGTCCATTTCAGGCTGCCCACTCTTGTGTGTGTTCCTCCCAGCGGTTTTCAAGGCCTCACAGACCACATCCTGGCGTCTCTACCCAAAGGCCTGGTGCTCTTTGACAAGCCGGTGAAGACCATCCATTGGGGCAGGTCCGACGAGGAGGAGGGCTCCCCCGGGCGGCTCTTTGGCGTGCAGGTGGAATGTGAAGACGGAGAGAGGTTCTTGGCAGACCACGTCATCCTCACGGTGCCTTTAGGTAAATCCCCGTGGCTCCCTGGCCAGTCTGGGTCAACCTTTTCCTGCTCCACGACACGGCAGATTCACTTTCGCTAGCCGGTGAGCAAGCAGTCAGCGGGAGAAGGCCACGGCAGAAGCCCCCAAGAGAGGAAACTCTTGGGACCCTCTTACTTTAGCTCCCAAATTTGACAGAGTCGAATTGTAGGATTTTGTTTTTGCAGTTTTTTGTGTATCTTGCCCCTAAATGGCAGGGGCCAATGCCATCCACATTAAAACTGAGAAAGATTCAGTGGAGCACCCAAAGTGGCATCGGGGCAAAGTTGTTCCCTGACGCTTAACGTTTTCTTTAAAAGATTCAGAGTTTATTTAATGTCACTTTGTTGCTTTATTTTAAAAAATGTGCATAAATGGTTTGCTTATAAAAAGCATGTTCAGTGTATAACACTGGAACATTTCTATAGAAGCAATAATTATAAATGTATTTGTTAAATTTACTTTAAAATGGCTGCATGTATGCCTATGTTTGGGTACATGTCTTGGACTCTAAGCTGCTGATCGCTGAAGTTATGTTTTCTCCGCGAAATCAGGCAGAAAAGATGTTAATGTTGAAGCACAAGCCACCATCATCCTCACTGGATGATCCCCTCATTCCATCTCTCTGTTTTTTTTTTATTAGGAGACTGAGAAAAACGCAGGCAAATATTTTCCACACAAAATAGTGTTAAGTCACTCTTAATTTTGATATCTGAAGTATTTCTCTGTCCTTCATAACCAATGAATCCTAAACACTATCAGAGAAACAGTAGATCGTCATATTTCCCCGACTTCAATTCCTGTGTTTTTCTTGAATGTTTCCTCAATACATTTATTGAATAAGGTTTGGAGGCATTTTCCTCAAATTCTGCTTTGCTCTAATCTGAGCTTTATCATTTCCCTCTTTGTAGGTTTCCTCAAAGAACGCCAGGACTCCTTCTTTTGCCCTCCTCTCCCACCCCAGAAGCTGGGAGCCATACGGCGTTTGGGTTTTGGGACTTCCAATAAAATTATTTTGGAATTTGAACAACCATTCTGGAAGCCGGACACTGAAATAGTTGAGGTGGTGTGGGAAAACGAGTCGCCTCTGGAGGAGCGCCCCGCTGATTTGAGGAAGACCTGGTTCCAGAAGATTGGTGGCTACGTTGTTCTCCGGCCACCTGAGAGGTGAGGGGAAGAGGGGGGTTAGGGGGGTTGAGGGAAGCTCTCGTGGGAGCAAAGCTTCATCAGGCCTTGGAGCTCAAAGCAGAGGGAGCGGCTGGGCTTGAAGCAGGAACAGCAAACATGTTACAGTACTCCGTAACCCATCATGACGTTTTCCAAGCTTTGCAGAGCTGCTATTCGTCTGCTGGTGCTGTGTTATTTTTACTATAGATCTTACAACTTGGAGGAGAAGTGTAATTTATGTATTATTTATTCTGAAATTTATCTGTCACCCGCCAGCAGGTTGGAACTAAAGGAGAAATGAAATGTTTTCCTCCAAACCCCCCCCCCAACTCCCCCCACCCCAAAATCCAGTTTCCTTTTGGAAAAAGCACCTTTGGGACTTGCTTTGCATCGTTTTTCCTCCTGTCTTTGAACGTACAGGCACGGCCATGTCCTTTGCGGCTTCATCGCTGGAAGAGAATCGGAATTCATGGAAACCCTATCAGATTCTGAAGTTCTTACAACTTTGGCTCAAATATTTCGTAAAACAACAGGTAGGTGGTCTTTCTGGGCAGGTGCCAGAGGACGTGTAACCAGGCCTTAGCATTGCTGTCCCTATCTATTCAATGATGTGCCAGCCTTTTCACAGTTAGAGGCAACTCTGGGCAGCTACCTCAGGATTCTGCTAGAAAGGTGGGCCTAAATTTTCTACCCAATTTGGGAGGGAGGAGTGGAAGAAGTCCCCCCCTCCCCCATCCTGCCATCCCCGAAGGACACAATTTCCGCTCTGTGTGACTCTGTGTGATCAAATTGGCACAAAAGGTAAAGGTGTAATTTGAATGAATTCCAGAGTAGAAATTAAAAACTTAATTTGCTCTGTGTTTGTTTTGGTCAGGAAATCCCCAACTGGCTCCTCCGAAGAACATCCTGAGGTCCAGATGGCGCAGTGAGCCTTACACCAAGGGATCCTACAGTTACATAGCTGTAGGGAGTTCTGGGGATGACATTGATCGGCTTGCTCAGCCCCTCCCTGAGGACCCCTCCGACTCCAAGGTAACCGTGGTGGGTCTAGAGCAGCCTTTCTCAGCCCTGGAACCTGAAAAGGGTTTTGATGGATAGAGAATTGGTGAAGGATGTATGCCACCTTTATTTAGATAACTCCGGTGTGGTGGACATACCTAGTACTCCTTCCTCCTCCTCCTCCTCCTCCTCCTCCTCCTTTCCCCACGACAACATCCCTGTGAGCTGGGTTGCGCTGAGAAAGAATGACTGCCCCTAACTCACCCATCTGGCTTTGATGCTTCAGGTGGGACTAGAACTCCCAGCCTCCTGGTTCCTAGTCCTGGTGCCTTAACTACGGCAGCGAGCTGGTTCTCTGCTTGACTTTGACAAGCCAGTGAGTTGATTGGCTGATTATTCTTGTCAGTGTCAGGGCCGCAGGTATTGTTCAGACCCAGACACTTCTCCATAAATAGAACTGGGATTATTAAATGATAAATGAAGTTGAGGAACCGGATGAAACCACCTCAGAAGCCCCATCAGAAAGCAAAGAAAAGGCTGTGGACTCCGTTCTGTGCCCTGAAGCAGATTTCTGTTTGCCTTCCAGTGGGGTGCTTTGATGGAGAGCTGCCACACCCCGAGGACTGTTCTACCTTTGGCCCTGGCTGGGCTGGGTTAGGCCCAGGGATAACTTTGCCCTTCCTCCTCCCAGGTCCTGCCCCAACTCCTCTTTGCGGGGGAGGCCACCCACCGCTCCTTCTTTTCCACCACCCACGGGGCCTTGCTGTCTGGCTGGAGAGAAGCCAACCGCCTCATCCACCTCTACGACCGCCTGCTGGAGGCTCCGCGCGAGAGGCTGGAAGCCGGCAAGTGACTCGGCAGCGCCTTCCTTTTTCTCTGCTGCTTTCCTCACCCAAGATCAGGAAACGGTTGGAATTCCTTTAATTCGTCCCATAAGGTTCCAGGAATCTTTGCTCCAGAGTTAATTACTGGGAATATTTTTGTCCAAAGAAATGACAACACCATTATCCCATTTAAATAACCTTCTGATTATGTCGCTGTTTCTACCTCATCTGTTCCTAAAATGCTCCTGAAGCCACCAACCACCATGGAAAATGAGCTGACGCCTTAAAGTTTATACAAAGCCACATTAAGCCACAAATTAGGAAACCGCGTTTTCCCTTTCCGAGTCACTGATACAAGCGTTTTAAGCCATTTTAGGAATTACCTGGCTTTGACTTATTACATGAAAGAACCTAGTCTGTTTGTAAACCTAGTTTATAGCTTGGTCTGCTACACCAATGTGATGATGTGATAAGCTATGGATTTACATTCTGCACGAACCCACCTACTGTCTTGAATGTGCTTTTTATAATGCTCCCACACTGTATGCTGCCGAGGCCCATTCTTTCAGAGAGCAAGTTGTCTTCTCACACTGTGCTGAACAATGTCTGTGTGTGTCTGTGTTGCTTAATCCTCTGTATGAATCCAGTCTTTTTAACTATGAGCTGTTTGAAACATCTTCCTGGACTATAAAGTTGATTTGTTTGAGAGAAGCTCCATTTAACGTTAGCCGTACTTATTCACCAATACAACCCGGGGATTGTTAAAAGCAGGCGTTCTATGTCCTTATTACTGTATAGCAGGGGCGTCAAACTGGATTTCTTCAAGGGCCTGATCAGCACTGTAGTTCTCCCATGTGGGCCGGGTGGGGGTGGGGGAAGGACAGACACCTGCAGCACTCAGCTGGCCAAAATCTGCGCCCACAGAGGCCTTCTAGCAAAGTTGAAAGAAAATGTGGTCAAGTATTACCTGTTTCCCTGAAAATAAGACCTCCTTGCATAATAAAATGAGCTAAAATAAGCCCTCCTTCGAAAATATTGCAACACAGCAGCAGTCACACTCGCACCTCCAAAATAATAAGACCTCCCCAAAAGTAAGGCCAAGTGCTTATTTCAGGGATCAAAAGAAAATAAGACCCTGTCTTATTTTCAGGGAAACACTATAAAACAGTGATGACTAACCTTTTTTGGCTCATGTGCCGAAGGCGGGGGGAGCGCAGGGGGGTCGTGCGTGGGTGTGCCATATCCACAATGCTATGTGCATGACCCCCTCCTTTTGGCACGCTTTTTTCGCCCTCCCCAGGCTCCAGAGGCTTTCTAGGAGCCTGGGGCGGGTGAAAACAGCCTCCCCTCTGTGGTTTTTCCCGGACCCTCCGGGGCATTACCACATACAAGCGGGCGACTCGGGGGAATGAAGACAAACACAGTGGTTTTCCTCTTGATGAGTGCGCCCAGAGTGTGTTCTGAGCTTCCCTTTTATTGAGTATTACAGAACAGGAAACAAGTGGTGTAAACATACAATTGGTTACTTTTGGTGCAGTGCTACAACTTCAAGCAACATTATTGGTTGACATATATCTATATAGTGTTATAACCTATTATGGTCATACGTTTCCCTACTTGCTTACGTGGCATCAGGTGCTTTTCAAGCAGTAGTCACTTATGGTGCCTTTAAGTGCTTTCCAACTTCCTAGGTTTCTGGTTTGTGTGCTGGCCACTGGCTTAGGCACACTGCAGAAGCCTGAACCAAAGTTTTAGTAAGCAGGCATCTTATTCCAACACCCCTCCCCTTCCCTGAAGTCTCCAGAGAGTGAAAAACGGCCTCAAAAGAAGGCTTAAATCAGCTGGCCAGTGCACACATGCGCACTGGAGCTGACAGGGCAACCCCTCGCATGCCCTAAGCAATGGTTCCACGTGCCACCTGTGGCACCCGTGCCATAGGTTCCCCATCACTGCTATAAAATGTTAATATCTGAAATAGGCTTTCATCGCTTTCCTCAAAACTATCACGTGATTTGTATATTATAAACTAAACCCTTTGTTAGAAATTCTGGTTTTCAGAAATTCAGTAGTGGGTGGTCGTAATTCCAGCAACCACGTGCTTCAAAAACCATTTGTGGGGTAGGGAATAAAATGGTGACACGTGTTAATCACTTTTTAAATATTTTATGACCGTCATTTCTGAGTTAATCTTACATCAGTGATAATGAAGTCATTGTCCACTCAGACTTAAAAATATGCAGGGAGAAACATCTTTTTATGCAAGGCTCAGATTCTTCAGAGTGTGCTGAATAAAGCTTAGAACATATTTATGGAGCATATTCTTCTCAGAGAGAGAAAACAGAATCCTCTGGCCGTTATTCTCTATATTGGTCCTTTTGCAGGGCAAAAAGTCTTTAGATAGGTCCACAACTCCAGCGTTGGAGGAAATGTGCCTTAAACATTTGCCCTGTCACTTTCTTACATTTCTCAGCCTAACCACAGCTGCATTCACAAGACACGCTAGGTCGCATTTTTGTTTGTTTTGTACAAAATCAGCCCGGAGTTTAGAGCCCACATAGTGCAATGTGTGAATCCAGGAAGTTGGGTTTTCTATTACTCAGCTAAGCTAAGCAGGCTTAAGTGCACAGTGTGAAATAGAGTCAGAATTAAAGCAGCAGAAAGAATCTCCACCTGGTGATTTCAGGAAGCACAATCGCAACCCCTTACCTCTCAACAAAACCAGGTTGGATACAGTACCAACACCATCCACTGTCAGGTAGTGGCTGGGAATTAGGAAATCACGATTAAGTTCACCAAGCAAATAGTACAAGCACAGCCTGCGGTGCGTAGAGCCAGTCACGCTCCCCTGGTTTAATAGCAGCTGCACATCTGGAGCCTGTTAGGAGGCGGGTCTTGGAGCCTCAGGGCCCTTCGGAGGCCGCCTGGGGCGGTCCGAGAGCAGCTAGTACCAGTTGGTGCAGCAGATGAGGAACCGGGCGTCCTCCAGCGGGGCCAGGAGCCAGGCCTGGCAGTAGCTCTTGGGGTGACCGGCCTCCTCGGGAGGCATGGGAGGCAGCTGCCCTGGTCTGCTGCAGGCGGCATCTTGCTGGATGGGCTCCTCCGCCTCCTCCTCCAGGGGGGCCTCGGTGGGGTCCAGCTCAGCTGCCTCCGCCAAGGGGTCTCCGTGGCCGGAGGAGGTCATTGCCAGGGGCTGGGAGGAGGGAGGGAGGGAGGGAGGGAGAGAGGAGAAGGGAGGGGAGGGGACGACGTCGGAGGGACGGATGCAGACAGAGAATGATGGACAGGCAGGTGACAGGCAGCTCAAGGGCGGGACCTCTCCTCCTTCCTCCCCCCCCCCACTGCCCGGGGTGTGGGGGTCCCCCAAGGTCATCCAGCTGCTGACCCAGCCGGGCGCAGAGGCTGAGGGGGGAGGGGGGAGGGGGGGGGGTCGCCGAGGCCCAGGTGGGAGGGCGGCCTCACCTGCTGCTCCTCCTCCTCCTCCTCCTCCTCCCCGGAGGGCTCCTTCTCGGCGCCTTCGGCCTCCAGCGCTGCCTTCGAGCACCCAGGGCCGCCTCCCCTCCCCTCCCTCCTCTCCCTCCGCCTCCTCCCGACGGGCGACTGAGCGTCACAAGCGCCGCCTCCGAAGGGGAGGGGCTCCGCAGACGTCATCCGGGGGCGCCCGCGGGGGCCTCGCTGTCGTCACCCGAGCGCGCCGCCTCGGCCGGAGCAGCCTCCGGGGGTGGCGGGATGCGGCTGGCGGCGCTGCTGAGGGCGGCGGCGGGCGGAGGAGGCGGCGGCGGCGGCAGCTGGCGGGAGCGCTTCGACTGCGGCGGCCGCGACGTGGCGCGCTGGTTCCCCGGGCACATGGCTCGAGGCACGGGGGCTGGGCGGGGGGGCGGGCGAGGGGCCTCCGTCGGGCGGGGCGGCGGCTGCAACGGCGCCTCTTTCCCCCCGCAGGGCTGAAGGACATGAGGAGGAGCCTGCGCGCCGTGGACGGCCTGCTGGAGGTGCACGACGCCCGCATATCCTTCGCTCAGGAGAGGCTGGCTGGGTGTGGGGGGGGGGGGGACCCTCTGCCCGAGCCTCCGCCTCCCCCTCGGGCGCCCAGAGAACGGGGCAGGGGCTCTGGGCTGCAGCCGTCCGGGCTGGTCAAGGGCTCCGGGCTTTGGGGCTGGACTAGAGGACCTCCCGGGGCCCTTCCAGCCCTAGGACCCCAAGGCTGCCTCTGCAGGCCACACGGGGTGCCCGGGAGCGTCTGGGGCCTTCCTGTGACTGGAGGCGGGTGGGGGGGGGGCGCTCCCTCTCCGTTCCCCATTGCTCCCAAGGGAGACGGGCACCGCCTGGCCTGGCCTGTCTCTCAGCTGGAGAACAGGCACGGAAACCGGGCAAGGAGGCAGGAGAGCAACCGGTTGCAGCCCAGCCGATTACCTTCCCCACCAGCATCATCTCCGCCTGCCTCTCCCAGAGAGCCTGGATTGTCCCCATGGAGTATTGTGGCTGCCGAAACCTCCCTCCTCCCCCAGAGCACCTGAGCTGCCTTAGCAGCAGGGCGACCGAGAGGTAGAAGCCAGGTCAGGAGAAGAGGCTCCTGGTGAACCATAGGGAGCCCGTCTTATTGCTGGGAAAGGAGACTCTGCATATGGGCTCACAGCCCAGCGTTTTGCTCAGGCCTGGCCTCCAGCCTTCCCTTTTAGAGACCCTGGGTGCCCTTTTTCACGGTTTCCACGGCTTTTTATGTTGGCGAGGCAGGATTTGCCTTTGTGGGATCCATGCTGATTTTCTTCAAAGAAGCCCTGTTCTTCAGTAGGATTGCAGTAGATACTTCCCTTGACTCCTATTTCCGCCACTTTCTTCGGAACAGAGTAATTAAGGTGGCCAGCCTATAATTTCCTCTGTCCTCCTTCCTAAGTTTTGAATTTGAGAATGATAGAAGTCGGGCTCCCGTGCTGCCTTCCCCTGCCGGTCTGCATGGTGCAGGTAGTAAATCTGTGCTCCCCGTTGTGCATCTGGATTGTGGGTCTTTGTTTCCTTAGCACATGCACATTCCACTTTCGGGGCGGAATCCTGCCTTGAATGAGGTCCTGGGGATCCGTCCACATTTGCTGGTGTTGAATAAAATGGATTTGGCAGATCTGACCCATAAGTCGGTGAGTGGAGTCTTGGCACTTTTTCCTCTTTCTTAGACTGCAGAGTTAGGGAAACGCCCTCAAGGGTCCAAATAAGGATATGTAGGGTGGGAAATAGTCCTTGGAGCTTGGATTGTTTGTTAGAATGTTGGTCCTGTCAAACCGTTCATGCTAACTTCACAGCAGGGAATTTGAACTCTCGCTGTTGTTATTTTGTGGCTGTTTTCAGATTTGCTTTTGCCTGTTTGATAACACCTGGTTTCTTCATCAGACTCCTGACTTATTGATTACTGTATTGATTAATCAGCCTCTAGCCTTACTAATACATTTAGTTACCCTGGGTGGCTATACCGGATCTAAATTATAATAACAACAGCACTAATACTTCCTATGAATCTCTCTGATATTCTTAGAGAATTCTGGAACTTTTGGAACAACAAGGTTTGCAGCACGTTGTCTTCACCGATTGCTTAACAGACGAAAATGTCAAGAAGGTAAAATTCCAATGTACAAAATTTATATCAGCCTGGATGGCGAGAGTTCTTTATTCTAGAACCAATCTTCCTATTCGCTGAAGGATAAAGCCAAGCCATTGTGGAGTTGGCAGCCTTTTACGTTTCTTGAATGGATGAATAATTGAGCTTGGCTCTAATTGGTTTTGTCTCTCGGAAGAGCTGCGGGGGAGGGGGAAAGAGAGAGAGAGATAAGTAGGCATGGAACCTTAGTGTGTTTCCCCCCCCCCCCGCCTGAGGACAAAGAAAGGCCCACAGTTCCCCTGAATCCGTCTTTTCTTTTCTCGCAGCTTGTTCCCATTCTCACAGGACTGATCAAAAACAGTCAGCGCTATCAGAGGGCGGAGGTGAGTTAAACCGGACATTTTGGAGAACAAAAACATTGCTGTGCTTTTCCTTCGTATTTAAACAGCCAGTCGGTTAAGAACAGCCAGGACCATCCTGCTCTTTTCTGTGGCAAAGTTCCTGAGGTGTGGAACGGATTCATTCTTGATTGGGCACCCCATTGGATCTGCCCCCTGTACGTGTGTGTGTGTGTGTGTGTGTGTGACTTCACGTCAGTCTTGGCGACCACCCTGAACAAGTCTCTGCTGCTTTCTTGGCTTGAAGGTTTTTCAGGAGAGGTTTGCCATTGCCTCCTTCCTAGGCCTGGGAGAATGTGGCTGGGCCAGGTTCACCCAGCTGGCTTTGGGCCTAAAGTGGGATTAGAACTCCCAGTCTTCTGGTTTCTAGCCTGATTCCTTTGCCACTCTGCCAGACTGGTGTTCTCTTATCGCCTGTAAATAAAATAAAATGGCAAATAATTGCCTGGGCAATGACAATCACGGATCAGAGCAGACTTTCTTTAGAGCAGGGGTCCCCAACCTTTGCAACTTTAAGTCTGAAGGACTTCAGCTCCCAGAATTCTCCAGCCAGCAAAGCTGGCTGGAGAAGTTTGGGAGCTGAAGTCCTTCAGACTTAAAGTTGCAAAGGTTGGGGACCCCTGCTTTAGAGGACCCATCCTTTGTGTGTGTGTGTGTATACTCCTATTAACAAGTTCCTCAGAGAAATCCTAAATTTTAAAAGGTTAACAAATAATTGAGCATTTTCCTGCATTATGCTTTAAAGCAGGCATGTCCAAAGTCTGGCCGGGGCCCAATTGCAGCCTGTTTTCAAATTTTGAGCGGTCTGCAGCTTCTTCTTCCCACCGGCTCAGCCTGTCACTCATCCCCACTGGCAAGCATTTTTTCCTTCACTGCACATTAATGTTAATGGTTCAAAGAATGTAAAGCTGAATAGTCAGCCCCACACATTTTCTCCTCACCAAATCTGGCCCTCCTTGCAAAAAGTTTGGGCACCCCTGCTTTAAAGGATGAGCCCCTTTGGCTTTCGTCTTTTCCAGCCCCTGGGAATATCTCTTTTTGAAATGCAGCTTTCATTAAGAACAGATGTTCATGATGTTCAGAGCAAAGGCTCCAGGACACGATTGCTCCTTTCCAGCCTTACAAGCATCTCAATAGAGAGAAGAAATGGCCCAGGCCCAGGTTTCAGCCATCATTGGCCTGAGATTAATGGGACTCTGGATATTGAGACGGTGGTTCTCATGCATGTCACTCTCTAGAAGTCTGGTTGTTCTCATGCATGCCAAAATATTTCTTTTATTTCTTGCTTGCACCAAGCGTGTTTTCAAGATTACTTTCAACTGTTTCTGATTGGTTCCAGAATGTGGATAACAACATCATGGTGATCGGTGTGCCGAATGGGGGGAAATCCTCAATCATCAATTCACTGAGAAAGCTACACCTCAGGAAAGGTATTTCCTGTTGCTTCTGGTCAAGCAAACGGATACATTTGAATAGAGCATTCAGTAGAATTGGTGCACAAGGAGGAAAGTCACGAGCGTATTTATAATCCTGGCGGTCTGGTTCAACTTTGCAGAATGTTTCACATTAGTGATCAGTGATCAATTATTTTGAAGTTTAGAAAGGTAAATGCCCAGCTAAGTAAGTTCTTGGAGGCCAAGGAAAGAGTTGTTGGAGAGTGTGAGTTTTTCAGAAATCTGTCCAGCAATAGTGGAAACTGGGTTTGACACAGTTGAAGGTGGGCATGGGACATCCCTGCTTGGTTGCCAGAAAAGGGCTGGTGAGCCAAGGAGGAGCCAAGATCTCCTTTTGGTTATGGCTAATTACTGGCCGAAGCAAAAGGGACAATTTGTTCCTCAGATAGGGACAATAGGACAAGCTGAGCGCTGCCGTCTCCAATTGCACATAATTGTGGTTTTCCTTCCTTCCTTCCTTTCCCTGCGACAAAGGAAAAGCCGCGCCAGTTGGTGGGGCGCCAGGTATAACCAGAGCGGTTCTGACCAAGATCCAGGTAATCCAAGAGTTTACAAGTGCAGAGACTTGGGCTCTTATTCTAAATGTTGGTTCTTCAGTAGAGAACGCCCCAATACAGCCCTAGGGAGGGGGAGCCCGAGAGAGCCGATCGCTTTGGACAAAGCTGGGCAGATGCGCCCTCTTTCTCATCCCGTCTTCTCCCTTCTGACCGGCTGATAATAGGGTTGGTCTTCTTCGCTGAGTGGCTTCCTGTTTCACTCTCATTAGGGAGGACTGCCTGGGAGGGATAATGGGGATTAATAACGTGGCAAAGTCCAACACCTGTTGACTTAGAGGTGGAAGTCCATGTAATTTTAGGATTAAGTTGAGCTATATTTCAGGCTTTCGTGGAAATAAAGAATTGCAACCAAATCTAGTAACCAATTCTTGCATTATAACGTTATAACAATATGTCTCGAGAGCCACTTTGATATAGCAGTTAAAGATTCTAGTTGCTGGGAGTTTAATCCTGTTTTAGGCATAAAAGTTGGCTGAGCTAGTCATGGTGGGTAACTCTACAAAGAAAGCGTAAAAGAAGCGGGTGTCTTCAATCAGCTCTTTGGCATGTCGGACACCGTCTTGTCCTCTAATTCCCTGTGGCAGTTTTTGAGAGTGTAAAATCGAATCCGATGCCTTCCTGTTCCAGGTGTCTGAAAAGCCCCTCATGTACCTGCTGGATACTCCTGGGGTGCTGTCTCCCCAAATTGAGTCCGTGGAGACAGGGCTGAAGCTGGCACTATGTGGTGAGAGGACTCTTGAGTAGTCTTAGAATGTGGGACATGTGGCTATGCACCGATGGGGTCCCCCGTTTTGGAGGTGGGGCGAGTAGACCAGTGCAAGACCCCAGCCCCAGCCCCAGCCCGTCTACGCATTGGGCTTCTTAGCCACTTGAGCCATCAGAGTTGAGGTTTTAGCTTTCGATGCCTGGTGGTTTAAGGTTTGAGTCCTATCATTGTTTCCTTCGTTATTTAGAGTAGTGGAAGTCACCCAGGGTTGCTTGCTAGAGGGTTGGGGTAGCAGCCACGTGTTTTAAATAAATAAATGAGATTAAGGGCTTGGCCCAGAATTGAGAGAACTATATTCAAGTCCCTCCTTCCCACTCCACAGATTGTGGCAAAGATCAAAGGGAGGAAGGCCACCCCAGGGAAGCTGCCCTGAGCCCTTGAGGAAAAGGCAGGCTGGCCAACTGGACATGGGGATGATGGGGTGGGCGGGCGAGGGAGCCTTGGGGTCCTGCTGGATGAGCACAGGAGGGCCCTGAAATTGGTCTGCTGTGCCAAGGAAGGAGGCCAGTCAGCAAGCCCTTTGCCCAGCCGTTGGGACTCGGCCTTCTCCTTCCCTGCAACTCTCCACCTGCTCCTTTGGGCAGCCTAACCCTTCCTGCTTGACCCTTCCTAGTGGAGGGAGGCACCTGCCGTTTCCGCAGCCTTGAGAGTCTGGCTCCTGCACCGTTTGTCCAAGGCCTGGAGAGTTCGGGTGTGTTGCATCCTTGCCAGGTTGGCTTCCACCCTCAGGTCTGATTTTCCTCTACGTTTTCCTCTCGCCCTTCCTTTACTCAGGAGCCATTCTTGACCACCTGGTGGGAGTGGAGGTCATTGCTGACTACCTTCTGTATGTGCTGAACCAGCAGCAGCAATTCAGGTGAGAGGGCCCCGGAGGTTGTGTGTGGGCCCCAGGGGGACCCTCCGAAAGCCTCAGGCCTCTTTCTCCCCCCGTTCCGCAGTTACGTGGAGCGCTATGGGCTGAGTGGTCCCTGCGATGAGGTGGAGAGCGTCCTCAAAAGCATAGCACGGCACCTGGGGAAGGTGCAAAGAGTCCAGGTCTTGACCGGCACAGGTGAGTCCTTGTCCTCTGGCCACAGGTCACCCGGGAGGGCAGAGCCCAGGAGGGTCCGGAGCAGGTTCCTCTAACCCTGCAAGTCTGGAGGCGTTTGGGGTTTCCTCTTTTGAGCACCGAGGCTTCTCCTGTCGGCAGGCAATGTGAACGTCTCGGTCCCCAATTACAACGCAGCAGCCTGTGACTTCCTCCACGCCTTCCGCAAAGGCCTCCTGGGGAAGGTGATGCTGGACGAAGTGAGCGAGGGCCCCCTTGCCTGACCTGGCCCTGCCCTTCTCCTCTGGGGAGCCCCCGGGGCCTGCCACCTGGAAGGAGCCGCCCTGCCTTTGGGGAGCCCTCTGCTTTCTTCAGAAGCTCAGCTGGGTTGGGCCTTGCGACGTCCAAGGGGCCGTGACAGCCGGGCCTTTTGGGGGGGGGAGAGGCAAACTCCCTTGGAAGAGTCTCCCCTTGGACCTTTTCTGCGACTCGTCCGGGGTCGTTTCGCCTCCGTTTTCCAATCCTGCGAGCCGCGTCTTCAGGGGACGGGCACCGGCTGGCCTTGGATGGCAAAGCAGGAGCTGGAGAGATCTCTTCTCTAGCTCCTGTTTGAAAAGGGCTTTCAAGGGGGCCGGTTGCATTGCCTTGTGATCTGCTCAAACCGCATTGAAGCCAGGTTCACACATGCTGCTGTCCTCAAATGAAATTGATACATTGTTGCAAGTTAAACTACTGCTATCCCCTGTTTTGTAACAGAGCTGTATCCCATAGTTTTGGCTTCCCTTTTTGGATATTATGAATAAACAATTTTAAGATTGCTTTTCCATTGGTATTGCCCCCACCCCTCCTGCCAAGGAAGAAAGAAAGAAAGGGTATAACTCCATCAAGGATGCAGAAGACACAAAGGACAAGAGGAAGATGTAAACTGACTTATGAAGGAGAGGAGCAACCTAGAACTAAGGAGAAACCTCCTGGAAGTGAGAACAAGCAACCAGTGGAACAGAAGTTGTAAATGCTCCAACGCTGGAGGTTTCTCAGAAGAGAATGGACAGCCACTGGTCTGAAATGGTATAGGTCTTCTGAGCAGGGGGTTGGACTAGAGGACCTCCATGGTTCCTTCCAACTCTGTTTAGAATAGAATAACATTTTTTTCCCCAAACTGCAGCCATTTTTATCTCTGATAAAGTCTTAATTTGTATCAAGTCAGCTTTTTCATTGTCTTTTGCAAGACAGACCAGTCTTGTAATCAACAGTGAAATATTGCAAAAGTTGCATGGAACAGATGGTGACTTTCCTGGCTTCCTGTCCACGTCTTCAAAGTGTACAAATAAAATAAAAATGCAAAATATCAGGAGAAGCAGTTGCAGAAGTCTCAACCCAAGGTCTTCCCTCAGAGTCCCAGTTGAGACAGGCGGATTTTGTTTCTGCCAAGAACGACACAGCTGAGGGTCCCGGATGCTCTCCTGGCCTGGCTCCTCTCGGCTGCACAAGGCGGGCCTCTCCTGAGGAATGCAAGGGAGCCCCAAAAAGCCACCCCACCCCCCGGCTCCCTCCACTCCAGCTGTCAGGTTCAAAGGGGCTTTTCCCTCAAAGGGCAACAGGGCTTCCGTGGTATTTTTTCCTTGAGGATGTTTCGCTTCTCCTCCAAGAAGCTTCTTCAGTTCTGAACCAAAGAAGCTTCTTGGATGAGACGCAAAACGCCTTCAGGAAAAGGAGAAAAACCCAAGGAAGTTCCGTTGCCTTTTGGGGGGGGAAAGCCCCTCTGCGACACCCATGACCTGCCTGACTGAGGCTCTCCACAGGCCTCAGAGGGCCGTGGTGGGAGGAGGGTCCCTGGCTGAGCATGAGGCTCGTGAAGAGACTGGGCCTCCTCCCTGATCACAAGCGGGATGCAAGTCCAGAGGGCAGAAGGCCCCCCCCCCCGCCCCCACTGCAATGGCAAGCCCCTTTGGTGACTGCACGTCAGAAGCTGAGACAAGGGCCCTCCGTGCGGTGCAGCTGCCCTCGGGCCCTTCCTTCGCCCTCAGACGCAAACCCTGCGCCTTGGTTTCCCCCAGAGCCTCGCAGTCCAAAACACCACACGTACACCAGGTGACCGTAAGGACCTTTATTGGAGGAGAGGATCCCCAGCAGGTAAAGGGACATCAGGAACCGGTCCTAGTTCTGTTTGCACCCAGGCGTCTTAGGCACAAAACGTGTGAAAATGGTTTTTTCTTACAACATGTTGGAGTTGATCAATGAATGAGAGGAACGAGGGCAAAGGGCCACTTGGAGCAGCTTTGCCTGGGGGCACGGGATCCATTCGGCTGCCTGGAGGGAAAGTCCGTAGCCAGAGGAAGCCGCCGTTTCTTCTCTCTCACCGCTGGCCTTGAAGACACGGCTCTGGGGTGCAATGCACAATTCGTGGCCATCAGGTCTAATAGCTCCACAAATGTGTCTAATCCATTTTATAATCTTCTCAAGAGCCGTCATGATATCTGAGGCCAGCAAATGCCGTATTAACCACACGCAGCTGTTTATTGGGCCTGAATCACCGGAATGGATTGCTGAAGAAAACTGGCAGGTTTTCAAAACCCTGGTGGTCAGGTTGCATGGAGACGGCTGACCCAATTAGCTCTTTCCCCAAAATGAATTTTTAGTGGCCTTTGAGGACAGAAATCTCCCAGCCGAAAGGCGACAAAGACATTTTCGGCATCCCTCCGCAGCTGTTGCAAGGGCCTTTGAGAAGGTTTCCCACAGGAAATAAAATCACATTCAGAACAACAAGAACAACGATGGAGGCCTGTCCAGCCCAGCCCTGCCCTTCCTGCCCTGCACCCTTGCCACCTCCTGCCTACTAGGAGAACCCCGCTGCTTGCACCAGAATGGCAGCTTCCCCTCTTGAGCCGCTTCAGGTCACAAAGCAAGGGGGCTGCTTGTGTGCGACAGGCTGGGCTTCCCTCCGTTTGGGCCAAGAGAAGAGCCACCGGCCACACTCTCTCAGGTCAAGGCGGAGAAGGAAACGGGATGGAATTATAAGTGACTTTCCCCCCATAGTAGCCTTGAACATGGCGGAGCTGATGATGTTTGGCTTTTCTTACTTGCTCAAGGCAAGCAGGCCAGGAGGCATTGGTCCCCCCCTCCCTCCCCAGGAGCCTCAGGGCCACCTTCTGATCTAGAACGCGGCTTCGTGAGTAGCCAAAGGTTGTCCATGGTGGAGTCTGACTTGCGTCGGGCTCTTCCATGTCCAGCACCTTCTCCACGCGGAACTCCGAGCTCCCGCCCGGGTGGATCTTGTGCGGAATGACTCTGAAGTTAAAAGCTCCTTTGCTGGACAAGGCACCGGAGGGAGGGAGGGAGGGATTCTCCCCTAGAGACCCACCGTACAAAAGTAGCAATAGATTGTTGTCAGGAGGTCTCCATGTCTTCATGGTTACAAAAGAGATGCACAAAGAATCTGGCAGACAAAGAAGGGCCCAGGGGGAGGTGGCAGCCACAGCACATCTCAGGCTGTCCACCTGCAGACACTGACCCTTCATTACCCATCCCCCCCCCCTTGGATTGGCCTTAGGATGGCAGTCTCAAGAAACCCCTAAAAACCAGGGAAAGCAGCCGGGGTCAGGAGTGGCTTCTCATGGATTTTGGCACCGTTGAGTTCCCTCCTGATCCCTTGGGGGGGGGGGGCTTAGGGGAAGAGGCTCTGAGGGTCAGAGGGCCCGAGGCACCAGGGCCACACACCAGAGGGAGGCGGAGGCGTAGAGGAGGGGCCAGGGACCAGGGTGGGGAGGGCTCCCTGCAGTGTTGTTGCTCGGCTGCATCTCTCCGTACTGGGGGCTGTCTCGGCCCCCCATGCTCATCCCAGCTGCTGCAGCTGCCGCCGCGGCTCCTCCTGCAGCAGCAGCGGCTGCCACGCGCAGGGCTGTCCCGGAGGAGCGGTAACGGGGGGCGGACTTGGACCTCCGGGAGGTGCCCCGAGCGCTGCCCCGGGCTGACCCACGAGCTCCACCCCGGCCCCCTTTGCAGACCACGGTCTCCATGGAAATGGCCAGCAGAAAGAGGAGAGTCCAACAGACAGTGGGGCTGCACTTCACCCTCATGGTCTCCGGGGAGGGGGCCGGATCTGCAAAACAAGGGGAAAGAGGGGTCTGCTTGTAGATTTAACCCTAGGAAGCCCAGCGCCTCTCTGGCTTTGGGTAGACCCTGCCTAAAGCAGGAGGGTTGCTGTTGCTTGGAGCCTGGCCTCTCCTGCTTTGCCTCCAGAAAGGATCTAGGCTGGAGCTATGCCGTCTCCCACCAGCCACGGAGAGAGGGAATCGGAGCGGGAAGGGGCCTCCGTCCACTCCAGACCAATGGTCGCCCAGTCTCTTCCTCCGAAGCGCCACCGATGGAGCCCCCACAACTTCTCCAGGCAAAGAGCTCTTCCCCTGGTGCCTCTTCTTCCCACTGCCTTCTAGGTGGCTTCTCTCCTTGGTTTCCATCCGTTGCTTCTCGTCCTGCCTTTGGGGGCTTTGGAAAATAGGTGGACCCCTCCTCTTCTTTGGGCAGCCCCTCTGC
Organism: Rhabdophis nuchalis; assembly: GCA_039707465.1. Taxonomy (NCBI): domain Eukaryota; kingdom Metazoa; phylum Chordata; class Lepidosauria; order Squamata; family Natricidae; genus Rhabdophis; species Rhabdophis nuchalis. Next base: position 733,212 of record CM077651.1, read on the forward strand.
TCTCCTCTCCCCCCACCGGCCCTGGGGGATCTTTTAGCCCTGTGCTGCGCTCTGCCTCTTTCCCCCCTCCCCTGGGGACCAGAAGGGGAGGCGGAGCCCCACGGGGGCCTCACCGACCCTCTTCCCACCGACCCAACGGGCTGCCCCCGCATGCAGGGAGCTTTGCCTGCCTGCTGAGCTCTTAACATGGGATGAGGGTTTTTTTCTCTATGCAACCTAAATATGGAGGCTTGTTCACCGAGGGCTTCCCGTGAAGTGGGAGCCCATTGCAAAGAAGGGACGCAGCAGGCAGAGACCCTCAACTCCTGGGCTTTTACAAGAACCCCCCCCCCCCCACGCCAATTTCACCGCAGATGCTGATTTCTTCTAGGGGTCGCCCTCCCCTCCCCCCGAGAACTGAGGGGGTCTTCGGGAGAGTCTCCCCTGAAGCAGCCGCGGCTCCCAAATCAGCCCCCCCCCCTAGGGCTCTGCTACCCGGAGGGCGGCTGCGAAGAGGGAGCCCACAGCGGACGCCCCCCACCCCATTTCCTTCCATCGCCCTACAGGGGGGAGAGGCGACCCTCCCTCCCGGAGGCCCCCTCCTCGCTGAGCCGCCCGTGGGGGGAAGATGCCTACCCGACGGGTCCGGCGCTCGCTCTCGGTGGCTCCGGGCTTTGCCTGCCGCTGCTCCGCGCCGCGCTCGCTCGCCGCCCGCCCGGGGCTCCAGAAGCCGCAGCCCCTCCGACAGCCCCGCGCTCGACCCTCCTGCGCGGCTCCGGCTCGTCGTCACTGCGCGCCTCCCCCGCGCCGAAGCCCCCGCCCTTCGCGCCCAGATGGAGCCCCCTCCCCTGCGCGCCCCTCTCCCGCAGCGCCCCTGCAAGGATGCGGGTCTCCTGAGAGGCGGAGGCGGGTCTTGAGGGGGGCATCTGAGAGGTGGGGGCTACCCTCCGGGCATCGGAAGCCTGGTGGGGGGGGGACAGAGCAGGAAACCCTGGGGAATGAAGAGAGCCCCCCCCCCCCATCCTTGGAAAGCGTGCCGGGTGGGGAGGGAATCGGGGCAGCTCTCAGAAGATCCTTCTTCCCTTGGGGTGGCTTAGGGGAAAGGGGGGACCCTTCATTCGGCAGCATTTGAAAATGAGTCTTTACTTCGTGCCTCTGTGTGTTGGGAATTCCGGAAGCCTTGAAGCAGCCCAGCATGGGGGGGGGAGGGGAAGGCCCTCCAAAGGAAGGGCATGATAAGCCCACCCAGAAGGGGCAAAGGAACAAGGCAGTGCACCCCAACATTCCCAGCAAGCCTCTGTCCTGGGCTGGAGGGGAGGGAGCTGCAAAGGGGGGAGCAGCGACTGCCCTCTTCCAGAGTGCCCCCCCCATGGCATTCCCAGATGGAGGGCACCCCAAGGGAATCGGCCCCATTCAGTTCAGGGGCTCCTGCAGAGGTTAGAAAAAGGAGGTTGCAATGGAGGCTACTATTGGGCAACCAAAGGCAGATCTTGGCATCATTGCGGCCGACATCCTGACTTGCTGACACCCCTGACCGGATTGCCTGAAGGCGGAGTGAGTGACCCCCCAAAGGGAGCCTTTCAGAGGGGATCATCTCAACCCCTGGGACACATTCAGCGGCTGCAGAGCCCTCCAGGGAAGGCAGGCAGGCAAAACATCTGGGCTTGGATCAGCTGCAGCCCCACAAGCAGCGCAGCATGGAAGGAAAAGATCCACGGGTCCTTTCCCCCTTTGGTCCTCCCGCCCCCTCACCCCAGACCTGCTGCCCTCAGTCCCGATTTCTTTATGAATGACACCTTATGCAAGAAGTCAATCGAAACAAATGGCTGCATTTAAGGACGGCAGCGTCTCTATTTGACAACAAGGTTGTCTCCCAGAGTGATCACTTAAACATGAGCCGGCAGTGAGTGGCAGCAGCCAAAAAAGCTAATGCAATCCTTGGTTGCATAAACAGGTGAAGGGTTAATGCCACTTTATAAGGCCTTGGGAAGGCAACACTTGGAAAACTGCATCCAGTTTTGGTTGCCAGCATGTAAAAAAGATGTTGAGGCTCTGGAAAGAGTGCAGAGAACAGCAACCAGGAGGATCAGGGGACTGGAGGCTAAAACATGTGAAGAACGGTTGCAGGAACTGGGCCCGGCTGGTCTAGTGAAGAGAAGGACCAGGGGAGACAGGAGAGCAGTGTTTCAATGTCTGGGAGGCTGCCACAGAGAGGAGAAAGGGGTCCAGCTATTCTCCAGAGCACCTGAGGGCAAGAGAAGAAGCAACGGGTGGAAACTCATCAAGGAGAGAAGCAACCTAGAGCTGAGGAGAAATTTCCTGACAGAACAATTCATCAGTGGGACAACTTGCCTCCGAGTTGTGAATGCGCGAACACTGGAGGTTTTCAAGAAGAGACTGGACAGTCTCTTATCTGAAATGATATATAGAGTCTCCTGCTTGAGCACTGGGGTTGGACTAGAAGACCTCCAAGATCCCTTCCAACTCTATTCTGCATAAGGGGTGGGTACAGCATGCAGGGGAGGGAAAGAGTTTGTTTCAGCCTCAGCTCTGCTTTGATTAACAGCTGTTTTGCCAAGAGTAATGGGGCAAGCTGCGAAAGGCAGCTCTAGCGGCAGCTTGGCCTGGGTTCAGGGTCAGGTCTGGAGGGAGACAGAAATGGGTGTTAGCCTCCTGCCCAGTCGTGGGTTGGTCCTCTGGCCACCATTTGGCCTCTAATCCTACTTCGGGGCATACAAAAACAACGCATTTCCTGGCCTTTCCCCGAGTAGCAGTGAAACGCAAGGATCCCTTTTTGGCTTTGAACCTTCCGCTTGCAAGCAGGCCTCTCTGAAAGCGCTGGAGAAGTGGACTGCGGGGGCGGAGGCCGGAGGCCGCCAGGTGGCGCTCTTCCACCGCCATTCACCCGCCCAGGCTCTTCCGAAGGGCAGCGGGGGGGGGGGATTCGGGGGCGGCCTGGGAAGCGCCTCCTGGGGGGGGGAGGGGGGCGCTGTCTGGGGCCCTCCGGGGGGGGGGCAGAGGCGGCCCTGCGGGGACCCCCAGCCGGGAAACTCGCCCGGCCCGAAGTGCCGAAGCCCCCGCCGGAGAGGAGCGGCCCCTCCAGCCCAGACAAGCCGGAGGGAGGGAGGAGGGCCCCCCGCTGCCCCCCCCCCTGCCCGGGGCTGCGCTCCTCCCCGCTTCTTTCCGGGCCGCCCCAGGGTCCCCGTGGGGGGGAGGGGGAAGGGCCGCCGGGGCCCCCCAGAGGCCATCTGGACGGGCCCGGGGGCTGCGCGCCGAGGGGAAGGGAGGGCAGGGGAGAGCCTCTTCCTCCTCCTCCTCCTCCTCCTTCCTGCTGGGCGCCCGCGGAGGCCGTGGCCGAGCGCCGTCCCCGGAAGAGGCGGAGCGGCGGGGCCTGGGCCGGGGCGGGCATGGAGCGGCTGCCGGCGGGCGCGGCGGTGGCGCTGCGGGGCGGCTGCCCGGGGGACCCCAGCTGCGGGCCCTGGGAGATGCGCGGGCGGCTGGGCGCCGGGGGCTTCGGCAACGTCTCCCTCTACCAGCACCGGGTGGGTGGGGGGGGCGCGGGAGGGGGGGGGCTGCGGGGGAGGGGGGGTCCCGGGGCCGCCCTAACGCCTCCCTCCCCCCCCCCCCGCAGGACTCCGGGGCCCGCCTGGCGGTGAAGGCCTGCCGGCTGGAGCTCAGCACCAAGCACCAGGAGCGCTGGCGCCACGAGCTGCAGATCCTGCGCAGGTGGGTGGCGGCCCCCCCCCCCCCCTGGGACCCCGCTCTGGCCGGGAAGGGAGCCTCCTCCGGAGGTTGGTCTGCATGGCCTCTGGGATCCCCACAAGTCGGCCAAGGGGGGGGGGACACACCCAGCGCTCCTTCCCCCCCCCACAGCAAGCAGCCCGAAGGGGGGGCAAGTGGCCCCAAGCCCCCCCCCTCCCCCAAGCAAGCCCTGTGACCAAGGCAGGACTAGAACTCTGCCCCTCCCACTTCCACCCCCAGCCCAGGCTGCCCCCCCCGGAGGCCTCTCTCAGCTGCCTGCTTTCCTCCCCCTCCCCTCTCCCCCCCCCCTCAGCTTGGACCACCCGAACGTGGTGAAGGCCCAGGAGCTGCCGGAAGAGCTGGACTTCCCGGTGAACGGCGTCCCCCTTCTGGCCATGGAGTATTGCTCCCGGGGGGACCTCCGGAAGGTAGGGGCCGCTCTGAGGGGCTGGGCTGGGCTGCTGGAGCCCCCCGGGGGTCCTTCCCTCCCGGAGCCCCGTTTCCGCCGGAGGAGCTGGAGGGGAAGAGCCCCCACCCTCCTCCAGTCCTCTCGGGGGTCTCTCGACTTCAGAAGCCGATAAACCCGCTGTGTGGCCCTTCGACCCTCCGTGGCCTTCCGGCCATCTCTCCTTTCGCGCCAGGTGCCAATTTTGGGAGCCAGAAGTTGAGCCGCAGAGCCAAACTCCGGTGGCCCCGGGAGTCTCTTGGATGCTCCTGCCTGTAGTTGTGGCTCGTTATTTGACAGTCAGCCCTCCTTTTGTGGGCCCAAATGCCTTCTCCAACACAGCGCTTGCTGTAGGAAGAAGCTTTGCCCTCTGAGGTGCAGCCTCCCCCACCTTTCGTCTTCTCTCCACCGTTGCTCTTTCAGCTGCTGAATGGCCCTGAGAACTGCTGCGGTCTGAAGGAAAGCCAGGTCCTTTCGGTGCTGAGTGACATTGGTAGGCCAGCTGCTCTTCTCCACGATAGAGAGATGCAAAAGGGTTTCCTTCCCCTGTTCGTTCAAGCAGCCGACTGGTTCTGAATGCCTATGAATAATTCCCCCGTGTGGATTCAGACCACGGAAGGGGCCCCGTGGGACGGAGGCCGGGGCATCTTCTGGATTGGCCTCTGTTGTCAAAATCAGAAAGTGCCTCTTCGTTATTTTTTTCCTAAATGCGGGCTTTTCTCTTTCATAATTCCCAGGGTCTGGCATCCAGTATCTGCATGAAAACAGAATCATCCATAGAGATCTTAAGCCAGAAAATATTGTCCTCCAGGATGAAGCCGGGAAGGTCAGTGAAGCTCCGAGTGTTGCAGCAACAAAGGCTCCCTGCCCCCTCCCCCACGTCGGCTGGACGGGCTTTGCAAGGAGGAGGGGCCCCTGATCCGTTCGGAGGGAGTTGTGCTGTCATGACACCAGTCCTCTTGAGGAGCAATCGGGCCCTGCCTTTTGGCCCCGGGCTCCCTCATCTTCCCCACCTGCTCTTCTGAAGCACAAAAGGTGCCCTGGACTTTGGGCCGGTCGCCAGGAGGCCCTGAGTTCTAGTCCGGCCTTAGGCTCAAAAGGAGGCTGGGTGACTTTGGGCAGTGCCTCCCTCCCTCTCTCTCTCTCAGCCCACCTCACAAGGGGGTTGCTGTGGGGGAAACAGGTGAGGAAGAAACATTAGGTAAGTTCACTGCCTTTAATTAGTTATGCAGCCAGGAAAGGTGGGCCCTGAAGGAGCATCCCCAGGTGGTGGCCTCTAGAGCTGATTCTCCTGTCCTCCTCCTCCTTCCTCCCCATCCCATCTCCCTGCCTCTCTCGTCCATTTCAGAGGCATGGAGGGAACACCCCCACCCCACCCCCGTCAGTTCCAAAAAGAGGGAAGAAGCTCAGGTGAAAATATGACTTGGAATGGGATTTAATTGCCAGATAATCTACAAGATCATAGACCTGGGATACGCCAAGGATCTGGATCAAGGGAGCTTATGCACGTCTTTCGTGGGGACCCTGCAGTACTTGGTAAGGTCCGAACACCCACGGCGGTGGGCCCTGTTCTACCTCTGGAGGGAGGGGGGGGGCGGCTGAAGGTGGATTTCTACCCCAATTTCTGCTCTTTTGTTTCAGGCCCCTGAACTCTTTGAGAGCAACGCTTACACCATGACGGTGGACTTCTGGAGCCTCGGCACGGTCATCTTCGAGTGCATTACGGGCTTCAGGCCCTTTCTGCACAGCCAGCAGCCCTTCACCTGGTAGGCCTCTCTGACTCGGGGCACCACGGGGTGCGTCTTCCCTTCGCCAGACAGCCGCTTTGGTGTCCCTGCGTGCAGAGGGACATCGGGGCAGCCCCGCTCTCTCTGAAGGCCCCCAGAGGGAAAAAGGTTCCCTTTCTCCGTCAGCTGCAGCTCCAGGGAGAGCCGTCTTAGGGGAGTCTCATGGCATGCGATGAGCTCTGCTCACTGGAGAGGAATTCCTCTGAATTCATCATGGAGCTCCAATGCTAACGGAGCCCCTGGGCCAGACACACACACACACACACACGGAGGGATGAAAATGCCACAATTGCACAATGGACCCCCCCAGCCTTGTTTAGATCCATCGTCCCTTCCTTTTGTTGTTGTTGGTGATGGTGCCTTCAAGTCCATCTTGACCGCTGGTCCGACTGTGTGGACCAGTCCCTGCAATTTGGCATTAGGGAGTTGGACCCAAGATGATTTTGAATTTTATTTCTGGCTCCTGGAATATTCTCTACCCCGTTCAATTGTGTGTCAAAACAAGAAGAACAAGAAGCAATGGGTGGAAACTAATCAAGGAGAGAAGCAACTTAGAACTGAGGAGAAATTTCCTGACAGAACAATTAACCAGTGGAACAGAAGTTGCCTTCAGAAGTTGTGAATGCCCCAACACTGCAAGTCTTTAAGAAGATGTTGGATAGCCATTTGTCTGAAATGGTATAAGGTTTCCTGCCTAGGCAGGGGGTTGGACTAGATGACCTCCAAGGTCCCTTCCAACTCTGCTATTTTATTGTATTGTATTGTCATTTGCCAGCCTGATATATCGTCCCTCCATTTCCTCACCCATGCCATGAATGCCATGGAAAAAAACCACTGGTCACCTCTGTCCACTGCATACCTCCTTCCAGAAGCTTCCATGAGCTTTTTTCCCCCTTAGGAGCAGGTGCACCTGCTACCAGGTGTATCATCCAGCCCATATTTAAATGTACGCTTGCTCTGAAGTGTCTTTGTAGGCACGCCCATTGCAATGCAGTTGGCAGCAGGGGGAGGCCGAGCATCGCTCTTTTGGGGAGGGGGAAGGAATCATAAGCATTTTGATGGGTCCCAAAGGGGTCTTCTGAAGGTCACCCATCCTGCTATGGACGTGGTGGGTTCCAAGATGCATTTTGATCTCCATCCGCCTTGCTCTTTTCCCGCAGGCATGAGAAAATCAAGAGGAAAGACCCCAAGTGCATTTTTGCCTGGGAAGAGATGACGGGGGAAGTTAGATTTAGTGCTTATTTGCCAACTCCAAACAGCTTGTGCAGGTAACATTCATTCTGTCATTTCTCCTTAATTGGTAGAATTCCTTCCTTCCTTCCTTCCTTCCTTCCTTCCTTCCTTCCTTCCTTCCTTCCTTCCTTCCTTCCTTCCTTCCTTATGTGGCCCAAGGGAAGCACCCTCCCTCACCTGGGGGAAGGACCAAGTCCTTGGCATCTCCAACAGGTTGGAAGAGGGGGGGGGGGGTTGCTGTTCCGGTTTCAAAGGGGGAACCTCATTCCAGGAGTTTGAGCAGCAGAGAAAATGACTTTGGGGGGTTTCATCAAAGCCACATGGGATGCACGGATCCTGCCGGATCAAATTCACAAGGCAAAGGCTACACAGGTCTGGGGGCCCTTCCAGTAGCCAGGCCACCGAGTGGGGCAGGATGGTGGGCTTACCTTTTCCTTTTCCTTTGTGGCTTAGTACAATTGTAGACACAATGGAGCACTGGCTTCAGATGATGCTGACCTGGGAGCCCCAGCAAAGAGGAGGCGGCATAGACCCAAACACCAACGGCTACAGGTGCTTTCAAGTAATGGAACAGTTGTTGAGTCTGAAGGTAAGTGGGCAGATTATACATTTCGATTAAAAAGGTGAATTACAATTACAATAAATAAGCTGTCATTTGCTTTTTCGATTGAGTCTTAAAATGCTCAAACTTTGTAACATCAAGAAAATATATTCACCCTTGCTCATAGGAAATAAATTAATTAGAACCATTTTCCCAGTACATTTTTATTTTTCGAATAACAGTAACATGATTGGAAATTGGGACAGCAAACTCTAGCTGTTATTAAAAAAAAGAACTTTGATTAGAGGTTTTTTCCCTCCCAGGGTTACTTTGAGCAGCTTCAGTCTTTCTCTCCTAAATTCACAGGAAGGGGGACGGGGGTTGTTTGCTGGTGAAAAAAGAAATAAACTTTTTCAAAGTATTGAGTACTTTGCTGTTTCTTTGCGGCGTTTTCTTTTCAGATTGTCCACATCTTAAATATGACGTCTGCCAGGATCCTGTCGTATTCTCTGCAGCCAGAGGAAAGTCTTCATTCCCTGCAAGTTCGAATTGAATCTGACACCGGAATCGGCTCGGGAAACCAGGAGCTGCTCCTGGAGATGGGGAGCTGCTTAGACCCCCGGAAACCAGCCTCCCAGTGTGTCATTGATGGCGTAGTAAGATTCCTTCTCAGATTTTGACCAATCAGGCCTCTTATTTGCACATCCTTGATAATGATCGTTCATAGCAGTCAGGCAGAACCTAAGAATTTACGTCACACACATTTTCATAAATTACAATGTATGGAAATGGAAATTTCTGTTCCCTTTTTTATTTTCTGTAAGGCTTTTGATAAACAGCTCTGGTAAGATGCATCCTTTTCTTCAGTTCCATTTTTGCAAGACTATCAAAGGCTGCAAAGTTTAAAGCTTTAGAAGCACCAGCATAATTCAGAGGAGGACCTGTTACTTTACGCCACCTGAAAGCTGAGTCACGACTTGTTTTCTTACTGGTTTGAGACGTTTCTCTTTTTTTTTTTTTTTTATTGCAAAAGTTTTATTCAGACAAGTTTTCCCCCCTTTTACCCCCCCGACATATAATATAAAATCACATACAAAAAGTATACCCCTCACCTCCCCCCATCTTAAAATAAAGTTCTCATTCAGATATTGAGTATTATACCCCCGACCAACATGATATAAATTTAGTATAAAATACATCAATCTCTCCCTGACACCCTTTCTAAGTTAATTCAGCATCATAACATGACCATATCCCATTATACCCATCTCTATATTGCTTATCCACTTATATTTCCCCACCCTCCACCCTAACCCACCCCCACCTCCCAGTCAATCCCACCCCCCCTGAGTTCCGCTGTACACCACTTTAAACATTCCAAACATCCCAGATATTGTTTAATCTATTCACCTATCAATCCAAACATTCCTACCTAAAAGCTACATGGTATTTCCCAGTCTGATATTTATTCTGTATATAATTAATCCATTTTGCCCATTCCTGCGTGTAGCTCTCCTGCTTCTGGTCTTTTAGGAAAGCTGAAAGTTTTGCCATTTCCGCAAACCCCGCCACTTTTTGAATCCATTGAGCAATTGTCGGTACAAAATCTTTCTTCCAATGTTGAGCAATCAACAACCTAGCTGCTGTAACCATATACAAAAACAATTTTGTTTCCCCTTTACGAAAATCCTTAGTTATGCCCAATAGAAACATTTGCGGGGTAAATTCTAATCTTTTCTTAAATACGTTTTGCATAACCCACCATATTTTTATCCAAAAAGCTTTGACCTTATTGCAAGTCCACCATACATGGAAGAAAGTAGCATCTAAACACCCGCATCTCCAGCATTTAGGTTGAAAATTAGGATACATACATGATAATTTCTTAGGATCCAAATACCATCTATAAAACATTTTATAAAAATTCTCCCTTAAACTTTGTGACTGTGTAAATTTAATATTTTGAACCCATATTTTTTCCCACGTATCCAACATAACGGGTTCATCAAAATTCTGAGCCCATTTAATCATACAATCCTTGACCAACTCGCTTTCTGAATCCCTTTCTAACAGTACATTATATATTCTTTTAACATGTTTTGGGCCAGTCTCTTTTATCTGCTTGATCAACTCCACTTCTTTCTCCATAAAACCAATCCTGCGATCTTCTTTCCATCTCTTCTGTAACTGTGTGTAGTGTAACCAATTTAAAGTAATTCCTGCCTCCAACAGTTGTTCCAAAGTTTTCATCTGCCATTCGCCCCTGTCAAAAGTAAGCACATCTTTATATAAACACCCCCCGAGTGACTTAGTATTTGTAATCCACATGGTGTCTGCAAGATCCAACCAAAGCGGTATTTTATAATCCCAATTAGGCCGGTGCTTCCTCCAAATTCTCATCAGGGCACTTCGGAGAACATGATTGTTAAATACTTTATCCACCTTTTCTTCATAAAACAGATATGCATGCCAACCCAACACAAGATCATGACCTTCTATATTCAATAGTTCAGATTTTGTTTTCCCAAACCAATCTGCCACGCACGTCAATGCCGCCGCTTCATAATACAATCGGAGGTTTGGGAGTCTAAGGCCACCTCTTTCACGAGTATCTTGCATAATCTTCATCTTTACTCTCGGCTTTTTCTCCTTCCAAACAAATTTATTTAATGTTGCTTGCCAATCTGACAAGATTTTATCTGATTTAAGCACCGGTATCATCTGAAATAAAAAAATGAATCTAGGTAGAATATTCATTTTAATTGCTGAAATCCTTCCAAGCAGAGATAGTTGTAGCTTATTCCAAGCTTGAGACGTTTCTCAATTACACGCTCAGGACTCACATCCTCTTAGGAAATAATCAGCAGTCAGAACTTCTGTTGACGGAAACCGAAACATCCAAGGACCAACAGCAGGTAGAAGTCCAGAGAGTTGGAAAAAATTGAAGTTGGCGCCCGCTTCAGGCCAGAGCTGTGAAGGATAATGAAGAATCTGGGAGATGGTCCCTCAAGAGGCCAGAAGGAGCACAGAGAGGGAAGAGGAGAAGGGCGGAGAAGAGGAAGATCTTGCTCCCAGGGTATCTCCAAGGACCACCGACCAGGGACACCTGGGGATTTGAGCAGAAGGTCTTTCAAAGATCGTTCTGTGCCCTGTGCCTTCTTTTTGTGGGTGGAAAAGGCCTTTTAAAATCTGGGCCTTCGCCTTTCCCTTCTCTCTCTTCTCTCTCATCTCTCCCGGGGCCTCCTCTGGGCCCTGGCAGATACGGGAGCTTCCCGGAGCTGTGAAGGCCTGCAGAGACCCCGCTTGTCTGGGCTCTGCCTTGGGGGCTTCGGAAGAGACTCGAATTGCTTCTGGCATTTTACCAGGGCTGCTTTTCTTCGTTTCCTTTGTGGTTTCCCTTATTCATTCTTTCCTCAAAAAGACTGCTAAGGGCTGGGCGAACAGAGAGAAGAGCTCCATGCTTTGTGTTGGGAGCGATTGGCTGGACTTATCATCCGAGGTAAACTTCAAAAGAGCAGAGACTGCATTCTCTTTGAGGCCTAAGAGAGAACAGACTGGATCTCACACGGAGCCTCTTCTTGTTAGCTGAAGCTTTATTTTGGAAGAATAAGTTAGCGTTTGCAAGGAGGAAGGCATCTTAGTGCAAGAACGGGAAATGTTTGCTAATCATTTTATACAAATCGCCTAGATCAGAACTTAAGCTTCTTGCAGCTCCTTTTTTAAGACTTGTAAAATAAATTAAATCATTACAGAATGGTTCACCCTCTGTGTGTGTGTATATATATCATACACTTATGAGTTTATTCATTTATTCTTGCATGTTATTGATCCCTTCCGAAGGTTTGCAAGGAAATGTTCTGATTTAATAATTTCTCTTCTTTACCAGAAAGGCTGGGATAGCTACATGGTATATTTATTTGATAAGAGCAAAACTACATATGAAGGCCCTTTTGCTTCTAGGACGCTTTCTGACTGTGTAAATTATATTGGTAAGTTTGTCTCGGTTTAGTAATAATCGTTAGTTATTCTAAGATTTGGCTACGGCGTATTTAGGAAAAACATTCTGCAATCACCGTTGAGTCCTTATTAAAATATCAAAGTATAAAAAATACTGGCACTAAATCAGTCAGAAAAACGTACAAGCTTCCTCCTGCCCCGTTCCTCGTTTTCTTTGAATTTGTAAACAATTATGTGCAAGTTGTAAATATTGAATTCAACATTGCAAAAATATATCTCGTTCAACTCGGTGATAAGCAGGGATTGTGTCAGCTTTGGTTCCATCAGAAATATTCTTAAATTCAGTGCCTCCCTCCTTTCTTTCCCTTTTTATAACTTCCAGTTTTTAATGTACTAATAAAGATGGCTGTTTTTTCCTCTCTCAGTAAAGGATAGCAAAATTCAGCTGCCCGTTTTCCAGCTTCGGAAGATCTGGGCTGAAGCCGTGCACTACGTCATCGGCCTGAAGGAAGACTACAGCCGCCTCTTCCAGGGCCAGAGAGCTGCCATGTAAGTCCCAGGGGCCCCTGAGGAAATAGCACAGCGGTGGGAAGGGCTCGGATGAAGCAGGGCTACCGCACCTTCCTGTGGCCCCCAGGGGTGGGTAGGGGCATCCATTGCGGAGTCCCAAATAGCATTGTAGCAAAAGCACTTAGACTTACATACCGCTTCACGGTGCTTTACAGCCCCCTCTAAGAGGTTTGCAGAGTTAGCCTCTCACCCCCCAACAGTCTGGGCCCTCATTTGACCCAACTTGGAAGGACGGACCTGAGTCGGCCTTGAACCGCTCAGGATCAAACGTCCTGGCTGTGGGCAGGGTTTGGCCCTCAATGCTTCATTCTAACCCTGCGCCACCAGAGCTCTCTATCCATGGGTGTTTCTGTGTGGTTATGACGGGGGATTAATGCAAGCCTCTCTTTGTCCCAACCTCTAGGCTGAGTCTTCTGAGGTACAACACCAATTTAACCAACAGGAAAAACAACATGATCTCCGCATCACAGCAACTGAAGGCCAAGCTGAGTTTCTTCCAGCAAAGTATCCACCTGGACTTGGAACGATACAGCGACCAGATGACCTATGGGATCTGTAAGCCTTTGGGCCAGGGGTGGCCCCCAACAGGTTGCTTGGGGGGGGGGGCGCTGAAGATCATTCCTGCCCCACCACACCCGGCTTCTCTTGGGGCCTGGCATGCACGTTAATCGGGATCCAACCGAACCTTATGACTGAAATTGTTTCTCAGCCAGTTCATCTTCTTCACATCTACATCCTTTAGGTTTCCTCAATACAGAACTCCAAATTCTCGTTTTCTACCTCTTTCTTGTCTGAAATGTACAAAATATGTTAAATTTCCAAAATTCATCCGTGTAACTACCTTCTGTTTTGGAGCCTTGTTTGTTTTTCAGAGAATGTGGCAGCTGTAAATTAACTCCCGTCTGTTTCTTTAAGCCTCAGAGAAAATGTTGAAAGCTTGGAAAGATATGGAAGAAAAAGCCTCCCTGTGCGAAAAGGTACGGCTCAGAACCAGAGCGAATTGTTCCAGACCTCTGGCTTTGACTCTCCTTGTCCCCATCGTCCTTATTAAGAGCTTTTAATTCTGAGGTAGCATCTTATCCGGGTATAGACAAAATAGGAAATTAATCAAAAATAATGAATAATTAAAAATAAAGGCAGGGAAGTGATGAAAAACTTTCCGTTATCCAAAGAGCATTGCTCTTAACCCACGTTTATTGTTACTGTTACCAAAGGTATATTTTTAATTCTGAGACCGCCCCTCACATGCAGGGAAAGGATAGGAAGCTAAGAACACCTAAGCTCCCCTTCCTTGTTCTGCGTTTCATTATCCCTAATAGTGAGACGATCCTCAAATAAAGCCGTCTAATTTAGAGCGTGGTCAGCCACGGCCTTCCCGGATGGAGAGGAAAAGCCCCCCACCCTTGTCTCTCTGGTCAAAGTGGTATTTAGGAGCACTCTGCTCTAACTGAGACATAACCTTCAGCCCGCGAGGAAGATGGCCTGTTTTTCCAAGGCCTCTTAAATTTAAACGTTCAGTTCTTTTCCGTTGTTACTGTTTATTATTCAGGATACAGGCCATCCTAGCCCTACCTGCTACTTGGTGTGGATATTTCTCTACCTTAGCAATAATTAAAACCTGTGGACTTCCAACTCCCAGAATTCTCCAGGCAGGAATTCCCCAAGAAGGAATTCTGGGAGTTGAAGTCCATACATCTTGAAATTGCCAGGGCATCTCCAGAGCAAATAGCCATCCAGCTCCAATTAGAAACTCCCGCGTGAAGGAGACGCCATGCGGCAAATCCTTTCTTTCTGTCTGACAGGAAGAGACATCCAGCTGGGTGACTATTCAATGCAAGGGAAGCAATCCCAACGTTACCTTCAGTCTGTCAGAGAGGGAATTTCATTTCTCCTTTGCAGGTGGCGGATATCGGCTCCCTGGATGAGCAGATCATGGCACTGCACACTGAAATTGTGGAGCTGCAGAGAAGCCTCCACGTCCGACGTCAAAATGATGTAATGGAAAATCTGTAAGAAAACAAACTTTCCTCAATACGCCACTGACGTAGCAGGAGGAGGCCTTATTATTGTTCATTAAGCTCTCCTCAGCATCGTTAATAGCACCTAGCTAATAAACCCCAAAATGTTACAAGTAAATGTACCCATCAACAGGCAGCTGGAGACCGAAAACGTTTATCTCTTGATTTGGCCACTCGGAGTCTTCTCTGACCAGGCTCACCCATAAACACTGCCCCCATAATCCCCTGCCTCTCGTGCGGGGCGGTTCCGTGTGGCCAGTCTTCTCTGCTTGACTCTTGGGAGGGAGAGGCCGAGGCCCAGGGGCAGAGAGGTCACCTGATGGACAACTGAGAGACGAGGGAATGGCTGTCAGTGTAACGGGCATGAAAGGCAGAGGGAGCTCCCTTCTTCATTCATTTGGGACCAGTTCCTTGCCGATTGTTGGAGGTGACCACAGACCTCCCGGTGAGGGTTGGGGGAGATGAAATATGACTGGATTCCAACTTCCAAAGATTCCCACCCACCCACCCACTTCGAGCCCTCAGTGACTCTGCCATTTGCAGTGTTTCACATCATAAGGCTGTATTTTTAGAACAGTTTTGCCAAAACTGGCATTTATTTCTGATTTCCAGTGAAATTGGCCCACGCAATGGTCCCTTAACCGCCACTGCAAAATAGGTGATAAAATCAGGTCAGTCACATGGGTGATCCGATTTACAACGGTCACAAGATATGACCAAAATGGCCTCATTCCATTCCATTTGTAACTCAAGGACTACCTCTGTTTAAAAAAGGAACCAGTGTTTATAGTTTTAATACAATTCTTGAATTAAAGGTGGAACTCTCTGCCCGCATATTCCTTTTTTTGATGAGTTGCAGTGTTGAAATCCACCATGGGGCTATTGGGTGACCCACTGATTTGACCTGAGGGGAAAGCTGAAAGTTTGGCTGAGTTGAGTGTACTAAACATTTACAAACAAAACATCGCCCAGCCTTAAGAGGATCGCTTTTATACTTTTGTTGCTGCTTCTCCTAATTGCACATTTGTTCCTGGACAGAACTGCAAAGATTTTAAAAATCTTCCCTTGAAGATCTGGCAGATCAAATATCCCGCTGTTTTATTGAGAGTAAACACTTTTAAGCTCCCACTCTTACTAACAGAAGGTAGTAGCCATTTGCTACACCTGCATTTCTACACCTTATTTATTGGGCCCTGGGCCCAGGGGGGAGGGAGGGAGGGAATCCTGCTGACAGCTGCCCTGTCTCTCTCTCCACAGGGAGCAGAGAGCCATTGAACTCTACAAGCAGTTGAAATCAAGGCCTCCAGGTAAGTCCCTCGTCCTTCTCCCAGGGAACATGCACGAGGCTTGGAAGAGAAACTTCGCCAAGGAGCCTGAGAGGAGATGGGCTCAGCAGACTTGGGAACACAAAAGATTTGCTACGCCTCATAAAAACAAAAATTTTATGAGCTGACTCCACTGCCTCTTTTGCATGTGGCAGCTTTCTTTAATGGTTTTCTGCTTCGAGGGGGAAAAAATTAGAATGTCCAGGCTGTTCCTATTGACTCCCATCTGGTCAGATACCTCATTACCCCCTTTAACGGAGACTCTGGAGCCCTTTGTGTTGAGGAAGTATTAAGAGGTACAATGTTGGAACTCTTGTTTGATGACAACAAAATTTTTCAGTCCTGTTTACTAGGATTTCTGATGTATCCAAACAGTTAAAAATATATTATTCTCACTATTAATGCTAGTTTAAAGTGTTCGGCTTTTCTTTTGAGGTAACATCTGATTGCCAAATGCTTTTTTTATGTGGAGAAAGTTCCCCATTTGGAGAAATCTCTCTTTCAGACCACGTGTACAGTGACAGCACAGAGATGGTGAAGATCATTGTCCAGACAGTCCAGAGTCAAGACTGGGTCCTCAAGGAGCTCTTCAGGCACCTCAGGTAATCGGGCAGGCACAGGTACAGCACAGGTGTACAGCACAGGTGTACCTGGCTCAATAGTAGCAACTGTGAGAGGGATCTTGGAGTCCTAGTGGACAACCATTGAGATAGGAGGCAGCCGTGGGCAGCAGCTGCCAAAAAAGCCAACAGAGTTCTAGGCTGCATCAACAGAGGGAGAGAATCCGGATCCCGTGAAGGGTTAATAGGGAAGGCCACACTGGGAATAACCACATCCAGCTTTGGTCACCACGATGTAAAAAAGATGCTGAGACTCTAGAAATGTATTTGTTCATCCGGCGTTTTCTTTAAAATGTTCAGTAAAGGGGGGAAAGCCAACAAGCAGGGAGGCAGGGAGCCACTCTAGTTATGAAGCTCCAAAACACCTTTTTTTACACCTGCTTAATTTCTCTTCAGGAGCTGGGCAATAATTGTTACTGTCTCTGGGAGGGAAACGGAGTCTGAGAAAGTCTTTTATTATTGAAAAGATGGATAAGCTCTGAGCCAAAACATTTGTGTGAAAACAGTGGAAAAAGAAGGGGGTTGAAGGAAGATCAGCTAGAGATCCACTCCTTGGCTGTTATGGAGGTCACAGAATCCCTAAAAATATTCCTGAACATTCGGTGGTAGAGCCCTCGATTCGCTCTGGATCACCTAGGACAGGGGTGCCCAACTACTTCATTCAGGGCTGCATCAGGGTTGTGCTTCACCTTGGGGCAGGGGGGTGGGGGGCATGGCCAGCTCGACGTCACTCCCCGAGGTTCTGTTTTCAGCCACGCCGGCCTCCTGCAGCCCTGGCAGTCCACACATGGCCTCCCCGAGCTCCGTTTTCCCTGGCAGAGGCACTGCGGGCCGGTCTTTTGCTGTTTCCAGGGTGGGCCCGTGGGCCAGATCTAAGCCCCCTGTGGGCTGGGTCCATCCTTGACTTTGACCCCCCCCCTGGCCTTGTGCCACTGAGGAGGGAACGGATCGTTGCCCGCCTTCTAACCGTCTCTCCTCTTTTTGAATCGCAGCAAATTGCTGGGCTGCAAACAGAAGATCATCGACCTGCTTCCCAGCATCGACGTGGCTCTGAACAGCATCAAGGAGGCCGACAATTCAGTCATGCAAATGCAGGGGAAACGGCAGAGAGAAATCTGGCATTTGCTGAAAATTGCTTGTGTAAGGATGTGGCTCAACTGGGCTGCCTTGATGAATATCCAATGCAACCCATCACCCTTGCCATTATAAATAAGCGCTGCATTTGCCTGTCAGTCTGGCAGCACTGCTAACATATAAGCAGAATTTGGTTCAAATACCAGCCTGGACTTGTGTGTCTGACGGCTCAGTAGAGGGACAGAGAGAGAGAGAGAGACCCCCCCACAATGTGCCTCTCAGAAATATTCGGCCATTTTTCTCCCCAGAATTCAGGGGTTCATCGTACATCATCCGGAAAAGCTGAGTACAGATTTGGACAACAGAGGGCAAGGCAGGGCGGCCCACTCTTAAGACCCCCTTTGACATCCCTAGATTAGGCAGGGCAAAAACCTTTGCGCACAAAACCACCCATCTGAAAATGTGGATGTCGCTGACTCTGATGATATTCAGATGCCAACCAGCCCCACCCTTGTTACGGGTCACCTCAACCTCACCTGCTGAATGTCAACCACGAGTGGATTTGCGCTGTCCTGTCTCCCCTCAATTCCCACAGCTGTTTAAGGCTTGAGGGCCTCACCCTATCGGCCGCATTCATAAGACAAGAGCTGACCCATCGCTGGCCATAGGGGGCGAACATCTTGCCCCTGTGGATGGGGTGCGCAATTTGGGTGTCCTCCTGGATGCCTGGCTGTCCATGGAAGATCAAGTGACAGCCGTGGCCAGGAGGGCGTTTTACCAGGTTCGCCTGGTTCGCCAATTGCGCCCCCTATTGGATCGGGACGCCCTTCGCACAGTCACTCATGCTCTCGTAACATCCCGACTGGACTATTGTAACTCTCT
Organism: Rhabdophis nuchalis; assembly: GCA_039707465.1. Classification (NCBI taxonomy): domain Eukaryota; kingdom Metazoa; phylum Chordata; class Lepidosauria; order Squamata; family Natricidae; genus Rhabdophis; species Rhabdophis nuchalis. The sequence continues at coordinate 751,384 of CM077651.1, forward strand.
CTACATGGGGCTCCCCTTGAGGTGCACCCGGAGACTTCAGTTAGTCCAGAATGCAGCCGCGGGGGCAATTATGGGTGCTTCTAGATCCACCCACGTAACACCGCTCTTGCGCGAGCTGCACTGGCTGCCTGTCGTCTTCCGGGTGCGCTTCAAGGTGTTAGTTGTCATCTTTAAAGCGCTCCATGGCTCGGGACCTAGCTACCTGCGGGATCGGATCCTGCCCCATACATCCTCACGGCCGATTCGCTCCCACAGAGGGACTTCTCCGGGTGCCGTCCACTAGACTTTGTCAGCGGGCGACGCCCAGGGGAAGGGCCTTCTCTGTGGCGGGCCCAGCCCTCTGGAACGACCTTCCCCCCGACATTAGAACTACCACGGACCTCCGCTCCTTCCGTCTGAAATTAAAAACACATCTTTTTCGCTTGGCCGGCCTAGGATAGTCTCTTCTGATTGTTTAGGGATTTTTAGTAAATATTTGGGAATTTTAGCGCAGGGTTTTCTGTTTAATATGCCTTTTAGTTAGTATTTATGTACGTTTATTGTTTTAAATTTTGTATTCTTTCTAACTGTTTTTAATTCCCTGTGCCCCGCCTCGAGTCCCTTCGGGGAGAGAGAGCGGGTTATAAATAAAATTCGATTCGATTCGATTCGACCCAGCATCCTTAATCCCAGTGCAGCTTTTATGTTTTTCCATTCGCGGGTGTCCAGAAGAAGGAAATGGGGCACCGTTGATGCTCCTGATGGGGGGAAAGTTACTCAACGCTCTCAATGCTGCTGTCCAGAGTTTTTATGTATGCCCAACAATTCCAGAGTTCGGTCACTTGGAGCAGTTTTTCTGCTTCCATGTTTCTGGTGACCTGTTCGCAGCATTGTCCAATCAGAGTCGTTGAAAATAAGTGCGGGACGCAGGTAACTCCGCTCAAAGCCCGCGTGTCTCTTCTGACGCCTCCTCCTCTTCCTCTCCCTTGTAGACTCAGAGTTCTGCTCGATCGGCCAGCTCCAGCGTGGAGGGTCCTGTCCCGCCTTCTGTCCCTGCCTGGCTCCCCCAAACTGCACCGGCCAACGTGCTGCAGCCGTTGCCTTTCACGGAAGCCTCCAGACATGCGTAAGAGACGGGGGAGGGGGCTCTTCCTTCCTGCTAGAAACCCTGCCTCCAAGCTGGCAGTCGACTCTCCTGTCAGGAAATGCAGCGCTTCATTAAACAAACCATTTAGCCAAGAAGGCAGCATACAAATAGAATATCTTTCATGTTTATCAACGTCAAAGAGCCACATATGCTCCGAAGGCACAATTAGTAGAATAAAGAACATCTGCTGCATAGGACGTGAAATTTGAATTTTAAAGGAAAAAAGAAAAGAATGCTTGAAAATAGGTCACTATTTAAGACCATAATTGTGGGCTAAGTCGGGGGCTAATTGTAATTCATATCGCAAAATTTCTTCCTCCCAAAAGAAAATACCTGGAATTAGGATTGCTGAAGAGAAGGAAGCACTAAATAGTCTCCTTTATTGTTAGGGGTAGCTGGAACAGAGAGCAGCCGTCTTTCTTCTTTTCTTGACAGGTTGAATTTTGCACATTTGTTGGAAGAAAATCTAAGCTATCTTGACAGTTTTAGCACCGTTATACACGACGCGAGGCACGACCAAAATAGCAGCATGATGGTGAGTTGAAGCTTCCCTTCGACATACTTTTAATAAATAATTCATTTATTAGGAAGAAAAGGCAGCTTGGAAAGCGGGTCATTCACTAATACAGCAAGAGAAACTCCTCTACTGTAGAAGAAAATGAAGATATCCAAGCCAAAACTTTGCATGAGTATTTTGGTAAGGAAGACACGTTTGATGCTTCCTTCCTCTTGATCTGATGTGAAGAATTCGCCACGACTTTCCTCCAAGGAATTTTGAGGGACTCTGAAGGAAGTTTGCAGCCCAGTGGGATGCACTGGATGGGCTGATCAGTCCCATCCTGTGAGTGAAAGGGAATAACAAGAGCGAGTTTTCCAATATCCGGTCCTCTTAATAAGGCCAGCAGTGGGGAAAACAAAATTCTCCTTATTTGGGCCTGCAGGTATTTTTGGTGTCCTCTTCTGTGCAAGAGAACTGTAGAGCAGTAAAGAAAACGGAGAGGCTGTTCCTCAATTACCAGTTTGAATTTTAGTCCGTTGTATTTCGGTTACTGCATAACAACCCCGGGAGAGCTTCCGATCATTGCCTCATTTTCTTTTGCAGAGTCTCGACTGGAGTTGGCTGGATTAGAGTGTCCGTGTTGCACGGCCGTATTTGCAAAAATGGGCCTTTTAACTTAAAATACCTCTTTCCTTTGAATTAAAGACGGACCAGATCGAAGAGTTTGCATCTTCATCCAGTTGTGGAGGTTTTGGGAAAGTGGCCCTGCTTTTCCCTCTAAAGCATCCCAGATAGAATATCTTCCATCACAGGATCTGTAATGCATTGTAATTAAATAACCCCCACAAGATCACGTTGGGCTCAGACAGAAATCGTGAAAGGTGCAAAATAAATTATCTGTTATATACTGTATTAATAGAAGAGAATATATGTAGCTCAGGATTGAACTGTGAAGTCTTTGGCGCTCTTGGAGTTTGTTCTCTTGACAGATGTTTTGTTACCCAGTTAGGGAATGTCATCAATAATGCACTTACGATGCTACCTAGTTGGGCAAACCCCACCATCTTCTAGCACTGATGGTGTTACCTAGTTTGGTATTGAAACGTCTTCAAGCAAATGACCAAACTCGGAGAGGCCCATGACTCCATAGAGTTTATTACACGCCTTGTGAATTGTTATCTTTTCTATGATCCTTGCGGAAATTATTCATAGTATATTTCTAATGAACAAAATTGGGAGTATTTTTTGTAATATATTAAGATTATTATTTTTTTGTTTTCACTTTGAAAATATCTGACACTTGCCCTCCACCTAACAACAATAGCTTAGAAATGTCACAAATAAAATAATCTCAACAAGTAAGAAATCAGCTTGAGTCTTCTATGTTTTTGTTAGAAAATTGGAATAATGCATTAGAATGAATTTCAACCCATCTATGAATAAAAAGTTTCATAAATACTTCCCTTAATATTTATTGAGAGTAAAATTTGCAAAACTCTGCCCTGTTGACTTTATGGGAAGTAAGAATGTCCAGCACTCATCCCACCAAATATGGCCCTGAGGATGATGGCAGTCAGTGGAGGGGAACCCAGGGGCAGGAATTAAAGTGCCAGGCTAGAAACTAGGAGATGGTGAGTTCTAGTCCCGCCTTGGGTACCAGCCAAGCCAGCTGGGTGACCTTGAGCCAGTCACTGCCACTCAGCCCTAGGAAGGAAGCAATGGCAAACCACTTCTAGGAAACCTCGCCAAGAAAACTGCAGGAGCTTCTCCGAGCAGACTCCAGAGACAGAATCTGGAAGGGGGGTGGGGGGTGCTGAGTGTCAAGGAAGAAATTCAAGCAGGGTCACAAGAGACACACCGTGAACTACATTTCAGAATCTTATGGGATGCTTGTAATATGATTTCTCTGTGTACTTTGTGGCAGGGTGGGGGTAGGGGCAGCACCCACTTCCCAGGCCAGTGAGGGGCTGCTGGGAAAGCCCCATCGGGTGTCAGCCCTGCGAGGTAGGCCAGCCAAGCAGCACACCCAGAAGCACCGGCTCTGACCTTGACGTTACATTGACAGAATATCTTGCAAGCCTGAAAGTACATTCCTCCCCCCCCCCCCTTTGTAACCCCAGAAACCAGGCAGGGAAGCTCTCTGGGGAGCCTGTCTATGGCACTTGTGTGGCCCCGGATGCTGCAATGATTGTCAATACGTTCCAGTTTCCAAGCACCCCAAATTTTGATCCTGGGGACTCTGCAGAGACCGCTTGCTAGGTCACTTTTTTCCACTTTGAACGGTCATTAAATGAATGGCCTTAAGTCGAGGATTACCTGTAGATCCTCTTAGTTGAAATGTGTGTAATCGAAGTGCGCTACATAAAGAGGCCCGGAAAGAGAAACTACGGTATGGACGGAGGGAAGATTTAATGGTTTCTATATGAAGCTAACTTGGTAGTTTCCGTGATACTAAAATAGGAGATTGGCTTCCCGCAATCTTAACTCCTCTCTCTGGGCTACTTCTTGTGCCTTTGGTGCATTCTTCTGTACACCTTCAGTACAAGACGCAGGTCCGCAGCTTCTTTTGAGGGCTCGGAGTCCAGCTTCTTTAATTCCTTCTTCACGTTGGTCAAGATTTGGCTGACCTTCTCCAGCACGGAAAGCCTCCCCAGGTGCTCCCGGGTTCCATGTTGCTGAAGGACCCAAAGCATGGCTGCATCCTTCAACTGCCAAAAGAGAAGAAAGTCAGCACGGATTAAGAGGGAGCTGAAGAATTGGGGGTGAAGGGGGGGGGGCGTGAATTGTATTGTTATAGCATCATTAATCCAGAATGTTAACATCAGTGCTTCCTTCATTCATGTTTTTGCTTTTATGTATATATACATAACGTATTTTTTGGAGTGTAAGACGCACCTTTTTCCCTCAAAAAAGAGGCTGAAAATCTGGGTGCGTCTTATACACTGAATACAGCTTTTTTTTTTTTTTTGCCTCCTGAAACCCCTCCCGCTTCGCAAAAATGCCCCTGAAGAGCCTTTAAGAGGCTTCCAGAGAGCTGCTGGGGGCTGGGCAGGGCAGAGATAAGTGAAAAATGGGCCATTCTTTGCTCACTTTTGCCCTCCCCACCCCCAGGAGCACCCTGGGAGCCTCCTACAGGCTCTGCGTGCCCCTTTAAAGAAAAAGAAAAAGAGGCTGTTTTAGGGAAGTCTGCAAAGTGCAAAAACTTCCTCTGTATATATATGTGTGTATGACTTGTTCATTGAGAGGTCAGGGTCGATGGCTGTGACATTTCCCCTCCTTCATTGGTGGTGTGACTCAATTGTCATATTATTTATTGATTGTTTCATTTATTTTATTAAATGTATAGAGCCACCCAACATACCCTGGGCACCGTATATTAAATCTCATTTGAAAAGCCCCCCCCCCCAAGCAACAACCACACAATCACGTCAGCCTCTTTTAAAAAAAGAAAAAGAAAATCTTTATTAATATAAATATAAAAATAACATTTAACAAATATAAAGAAAAATCGACATACATTATTAAGGCGGAAAGGAAGGTAGGGGAAGAGGGGAGGAGGGAGATAGAAGAAAGAGAAGAGAAGGGTGGACATACCGGGGATATAATTATTCCCCAAATTCAAAAGTTTTTGTTTGTCCCAGTCTGTTCTATTCATTCTTATATACATTTTAACTTAACTATCTGCCTATATATCTCTATAATTATCTTAAGTTCATTGTCGTCTCACTTGTTCCTTGTATTTATTCCACGTTTATACTATTTGGTTGTTCACTTTGGTATCCTTTTGTTCTCTTGTCGTACCATATGTACCATTTTCCCCATGTTTGAGCATAAATCGACTCTGTTTTATCTTTTAAGATATATGTTAGCCTATCGGATTCAGCACAGTTGAAAATTTTGGATATGACGAGGTGGTACATTACTATCTGTTGGTACATTACTATCTTTCCATCGTTGCGCAATGGCCATCCTTGTTGCTGTTGTAATGTGTATAAAAAGGTACCAGTCTTGGTTCTGAGTTTGGTTTGGTTTAATGCCAAGTAAATAAGATTCAGGCTTAAGAGGGAAGTTGATACCTACTATTTCCATTAGCCAGATTTGTATTTTCTTCCAAAGTTGGTTAATTTTTGGACAAGTCCACCATTGGTGAAAGAACGTACCCCTGGCCGTTTTGCATTTCCAACATCTGTCGGAAGTATTTGGAAACCTATATGCTATTCGGGATGGTGGTAAATACCACCTATATAGCATTTTGTATAAGTTCTCCTTGAATGAGGAGGCCAGGGTCATTTTAATAGATTTGCCCCAAATTGTTTGCCATTCGTCGAGTGTAATGTTCCTTCCTATATTCCTCCCCCAAGCGATCATAGCACCTTTGATTATTTCCTCACCAATATATCCTTGTAAAAGCAATTTATATGCTTTAGAAATGAATTTAATCGGTGAATCCCATAAGATCTTATCAATATCTTGTTTTGACGGGTAAATTCCAAATTGTTTTTTATCCTTATTGAATTTAGATACTGCTTGCGTGTAGGACCACCAATCTATTTTCCAACCCCTTAACTCTAAATCTGCCCGTGTTCTGATATTGCCAATTTCGTCTGTCAAGTCTTCATAAGTTAAATTCCTTTTTGGATTATGAACCGTTGGATAGGTCACTGCTTCGATTGGTGCTAGCCATCTTGGGATTTGGTTATATAGTTGTTTAATTTTCAACCATGACGCAAAAAGGGTCGCCCTAATATGATGGATTGTGAAACTTTTGGGTTGTTTGTTGTCTTTGGGCCAAAGGTATGAATGCCAACCCTGGGGCAGATCATGGCCTTCAATTGCTAGTATTCGACTTCTTGTAAGAGTAACCCAATCTTTAACCCAAATTAAGATTGACGCGTGGTAATAGAGCTCCCAATTTGGTAATCCCAGGCCTCCTTTCAGTTTATGTTCTTGGAGCATTTTCTTTTTAATGCGTGCTTTTTTTCCCTGCCAGACAAATTTAAGAGTAATCCGATCTAGTTTTTGGAAAAATTCTTTGTTTAGTTTTACAGGTGCTGATTGAAATAAGTATGTCCATTTTGGTAAAATATATGCCTTAATAGCAGCTATCCTTCCTAATAAAGATATTGGGATTTTGCTCCAATTTTCAAGTTCCCTAGCCATTTCTCCTATTAATTTATTGTAATTTAACTCTTTAATCGCGGAACACCTATTGGTTAACCAAATTCCCAAGTATTTCACTTTTTTAACAATTTCAATTCCCATTAATTCTTGTATTTGTTCCTTTTGTTTCCCTGTTATATTTTTGGTTAACATTTTAGTTTTTTGTTTGTTAATTTTTAATCCGGCCACCTCACCATATTCCTCTATTGCTGTGATTAGTTTGGGTCCTGAAGTCAGAGGTTCCTCTACTATGAAGACCAGGTCATCTGCGAATGCTTGTATTTTGTATTCTTCTCCTCTCACTTGCAGGCCTCTAATATTTTTTTCTTGTCTGATTATATTTAGTAAGGGTTCCAATACTAAGATAAACAGAAGGGGTGATCGCGGGCAGCCTTGTCTAGTGCCCCTACATATTGGGATCCGATCCGATAGCACTTTGTTAAATAATAATCTTGCCGATTGTGTTTTATATATAGCCTGGACTGCTTTAGTAAATTTGGGGCCGAAATCCATACTTTGCAATTGTTGAGTAATAAATGTCCAATTAACCCTGTAGAATGCTTTTTGTGCGTCCAGGAAGATCATACTCATTTGTTTATCTGGATGTGCCTCATAATACTCTAAACAATCAATTATTATCCTTACATTATCCCTCAAGTGTCTTCCTGGTAAAAACCCATTTTGATCTTGATGTATGTAATTGGACAAAAATAGTTTCAGTCTTCCAGCTAAAATTGTCGTGAATATTTTATAGTCAACGTTTAGCAGTGAGATAGGTCTGTAATTTTGGATTTGAGTTAGGTCTGCACCAGATTTGGGGATTAAGGAGATGTAGGCATCGGTCCATGACTGGGGTATTTCCCCTTTTACTAAAACTTCATTAAATAGGTCTTTCATTTGTGGGACTAAGATCTCCCCTAGCCCTTTGTACAATTCCCCTGGAAGACCATTTGGGCCTGGAGTTTTCCCACCTGGTTGTTTCTTAATTGCATTTTCTATCTCTTCGGTTGTTATTTCTGCATTTAATGTGTTTTTATATGTATCTGGTACTATTCCAAATTGGTGTTTTATGAGATAGGGATGAATCTTATCCTTATGTTGTGTCTCTTCTGCATAAAGTGAGGTAAAAAAATCTTGTACTATTTTTAGCTTTTGTTCCATGATATTTGTTATTTCCCCTTTGTTATCTTGGAGGGCTTCTATTTTCCTCATTTCAGTTTCTTTTCTTAACCTATATGTCACGTCAGCCTCTTGATTAGCCCCCTTTCCACCTTTCCATTCGGGGTCCCCAGGGCCATTGTCGAAAGCAGAGTTTTAGGGCCTTTTGGAGAAGCAGCAGGGTACCTCCCTAAAGAAGGGGCCACCGCTGAAAAGGCCCTTATTCATTCATTGGCCACCCATCTTGCCATAGTGAAACTGAGCAGCTGAGGCTTCCATAGACAGTTAAAACATAAAAAAATAGAAACAGACATTAAAACCAAGGAACGTGGGAAGGGCGGAGGAACCTGTTCTTATTCAATCCCCTCCCTTCCCCTGCTCCCCTGCTGGGAAAGGTGGGGGGGGTTTGGGGCCAACCTCACCTTGGGGGGGGGGAGATATTCCAAAGGACAGGAGCCCCAGCAGAGAAGCCCCTCCTCCTGGACCTCACCAGCTGGGAAGCCCGGGCGGAGGGGACCCTCAGCCGGCATCTTCTGCTGGCCTGAGTGGGAGGGGCCACGTTGCCTGGGCATGGGACGGCCAAGACCTCCCGGAGGGCAGCCCCTCAGCCGCCCTGCCTCCCGGCCCTTGGGAGCTGGGTGGGGGTAGCAGGGGAGGGTCCCTGGGCCTTCCTGTGCAGGCGGCCTGGCCCGCTCTCTCCCTCTCCCCCCAGAAGCCACGTTGGATGTCCGTGGATGGCCGAGAGAGATTGCCCCCCCAAAGCCCAGCCCCACTCACCTTCAGCCGCGCCCCAACGTTGAGCCGGAGACAATCGTGGGCCTTGGTGAATGTGAGGAAGACCTGATCTTGGGCCTTGACTTTGACCTGGATGTAAGCGTTGAGGGGGAGGCAGATGGGCTGGAAAGGAGGGGCGTGGACGTGGCCCTGGGTGTCCCACCAGTTCCAGAACTTCCACAGCTGCCCTTCCTGGCCAAAGAGGGAGCCCGTGCAGAGGTCCAGCTGCAGCCTGGCGCAAGAAGAGCAAAAGGAAGCAGGGCTGAAGGGGGCTCTTCAGGGTCTCCCAGGGGGCAGAGGAGGCACGCAGCCCCAAAAACTGCTCACATTAGGGTCGTTTTGCGCTGCCTTCGTTGCTCTTACGAGAACCGGTTGAGATGGGAGGCTATGGAGAGCAAATAATGGAACACGCCTGGCTGACGTGAGGCCCGTCACTGCCTCTCAGGCCCCGGAGTGGCCAACCCTTCCTAAAACAAAACCTCGCCAGGAAAACTGCAGGGAGTTTTATTACTTTCATCTGCCATAAAAAGCTTTGCCGACGTTTGAAATGGTTGCGAGGAAATGCGGCCTCGTTTTGCTGAAAACATGACATCTTTGTGCTCCGTGTTAGGAAACGTCCAGAGAAGATTTAAGAAACTCAAGACTTTTGGCTCTCAAAAGCTTTGCTCCTTTTCACAGGCAATATGTGCAAATGTAGCCACAGTCGCCCATATCCTTTATGATCACAATCCAAACCATCTGGATTCTGATTAAGATTTATACAGGAAGTCCTCCATTTATGTCCCTTCTGTTTAGTAACCATCCCAAGTTGCAACCGCACTGAAAGAAGTTATAAGTGTGGTTGTAAGTTGAGAACCGCCCCCCCCCCCCAACCTCCGTTCTCTGAAGGGGTTTTGAGTTCCCTTGGGGCCTCCGTTTCTATCCGGCTCTTCCAGAACGTCCCAGGATGTGGACTCATCGGAGCCTGATCGGCACCAAGCATGCAGAGCCAGGAGGCCTCTTGTGGCTTTCCCTTCGCGGTTGTCCTTGCCTTGTCCTGTTGGATGCTGCTTAAAGCTCTCGTCTTCCTCTCCTTACCTGAGATTTTCTTTCTGCTGGTAATGCGCCGCGTGGCCCTGGTTGGTGAAGAAGGCCAGGAGCTCCTGGTACTTGCTGTCCGCTAGGATGTTGTAGGTGAACTGGGTCTCCCTCAGGTACGTAATGAGGATGGCGAGGCGGCCTGACGGGTAATTGAGAAGCAGCTAAGGAAGAATGCGGGTTATTCGGACCGGGGGGGGGGGGGGGTCAGGCATATTGCAATATTATAGACTTAGCAGCATAGTCTTCATTTTGGCAATTTTTATTTATATCTATTTTTATTGACAAAACTATTCCTGGATAGACTGAAGCTTTATGGAAGAGCCCAGCAGCAAATGCAGAAATGGGCATTGACTGGAGAAGCCCCTCCAAAGGGAGTCGTCCTGGCTTCATCATCCCCACACCTGGGGGCCAGGAGGAACTGCCCCACCCGAGCAAGGCTCACCAGGCCTCCCTCTGTGACCCTGGTGTCCCCCCGAGAAAGAACCTTTGAGCCAAGAGCTCTCAGGACCACCCCCGTCACTCTCTCTCTACGTCAGGAGTGCCCAACCTGGGCGACTTTAAGGCTGGTGAACTTCAACTCCCAGAATTCCTTTGCTGGGAATTCCACAAGTCTTAAAGCCACCAACGTTTGTCTGAAACGGTATAGGGCTTCCTGCCTAGGAAGGGGGTTGGACTAGAAGACCTCCAAGGTCCCTTCCAACTCTGCTGTTGTATGTTTCTATGCAACATTGGACACACTGCCCTAAATGACATTTATTGGTGGATATTAGACTTGGCCTGTTCCATCCGGAAAAAGAAGGAAGAATATCTTTCCATCATGATAATATCTTTTCACAGGCTCGAAAGGGTGGCAGAGCTGAGGAAGGAAGCAGAAAAATCAGGGAAAGCAAAAGAGGTCTTCTGAAACATGGCACACACACGCATGTGATCACATGACCTAGCTGGTGCCAACCATGCTGCACAGCCACCGAAATGAAAGGGGGATTTTAAGAGGCCAAAATGTTAAGGGCATCTCCTCGCCCTTCCCTCCCTCCCTCCCTCCCTCCCTCCCTGAGATAGGACAGTCTTAGGCTTGTGAACTGCCAGGGCACCTTGTGAGTTGGGCATCCGTAGAAGTTGAATAAATAAACAACACAAGAAAGTTAAACTTCAAGAAAGGGATGTTTAGACTGAAAATAAAGGAGCCGTTTAAGAGATAAGATACGGGGAGATAAAGGTTCTCTGGAATTAATCATAGTTACCTGATAACTAGTAAGAGTCAATTACATGAAAATAAGGCATTAACACCTGGATGCAAAAATCCAGAGGACCACTAGATAGTAGCAGAGTCACTTTTTTAGTGGCCTTCTGAGTTATTGAAGCCCAGAACTGGAAATGGCAGGCCTCTTCCTCTTCGACTGGTTGCCATAGAGAAGAGAGGCCTGCGATGGGTCTCTTGCAACTGGAGACCCACGTTGGCCAAGGACTCTTATCCACCCACCTGGGTTAGGGAGAGGAGTCTGGGAGAGCCCAGCTGCCAGGAAGGAGCAGGAAGAGGGGGCTGGTGTCCCTTCCTCTCCCCCAGGGCCATTGGGGTGGAGGGGCTCCCGAGTGGAGAGGCTGGACAGAAATCAACCAAGGGCGTGAACAGACTTCAGGCAGCTGTGTGTGTGTGTGTGTGTGTGTGTGTGGAAGCCCACAGCATTTTATGTTTCTATGGAGCCAAAGAAAAAGGAGGGGATTCCCTCCCCTTTTCCAAGGAGCCTCCTGAGGAGGTCACTAAGTGAGGCCCCTGTGACTGTGATGAGACCCACCCACCTTTAATTGCTCGGCTTTGAATTCCAAGTCAATCTCCAGGAGCTCCCAGGGTTCTGGAAGCCGTTTCTTTCGGGTGGTGGTTTCCGGTTGGGGAGGGTGCTCTGATAATTTGAAATGGATTCTGATGCCTGGAAGACGTTGGAGAGCAGTTGAGAAGTTCAGCAGGGACCCCGGGGGGTTTGCCTCCTTTGGCCCCAAGGGAAGAGGGAAGGAGAGGCGCAGGAGGGAGGCCTCTTATACTCACATGGGCCAAACCTGATGTATTGCATAAATATCTCTCTGTATCGCTCGATGCCTCGCTCTTCTAGCCTAGGAGAAAAACGGTTGGAAAGAAGCATCAGCAGGCCAACTGCAAGGCCTTTGTGCCCTAAAAGCAGCCGAAGGAAACGCCCATCAGGACAGCCTAGCCCAGAAATCCATCCGATCCGTCAACAAGGCAGGTCAGAGGAAGCAGGCGGCTCTCGGTTTTCCTACTGAGCCAAAGAAACCGAGAGGGGCCATTTTCCTCCGGCCTCTTTGGGACCCTTCCCCATCTTGCTTTATCCGAAGGTCTTTTCAATCGGTAGGAATATGGTCCTTGGCAAACATCAGGCTCCCACAACTGGGCTGCAGTTAATCTGGTCTCTTCCACACATTTGCAGCCCTGAGCTGATAACATCACCCTGTTTGTTATGCAGGCTATTCTGACCTGGTCAGACTTAAATGTGAGAGGGATCTTGGGGTCCTAGTGGACAACCATTGAAATAGGAGCCAGCCGTGTGCAGCAGCTGCCAAAAAAGCCAACACAGTTCTAGGCTGCATCAACAGAGAGTAGAATCAAAATCACCTGAAGGGTTAATACCACTTTATAAGGCCTTGGGAAGGCCACACTTGGAATACGGCATTCAGTTTTGGTCACCATGATGTAAAAAAGATGTGGGGACTCTGGAAAGAGTGCAGAGAAGAGCAACAAAGGGGATCGGGACTGGAGGCTAAAACATATGAGGAACGGTTGCAGGAACTGGGTATGTCTAGTTTAATGAAAAGAAGGACCAGGGGAGACAGGCTAGCAGTCTTCCAATATGAAATAGTATAGGGTTTCCTGTCTAGGCAGGGGGTTGGACTAGAAGACCTCCAAGGTCCCTTCCAACTCTGCTACTGTATTGTATTGTATTAAATGTGGCCACGCCCAGGGCTTTATTTAGGAATTGGGCCTGCCTGACAAAGTCACACTAAGATAGGGGGAAAGGTTACCTAATTTAATTTATTTTAATAGTGTCATTGTAGTTATTGTTATTGTTGGGGAATTTTTAATTTCCTGTGCACCGCCCTGAGTCCATCTCGATGGAGATAGCGAGCGGTATATAAATTGAATAAAATTCAAAAAAAATTCAAATTCAAAAATATTTTGCAGGGGTGGGTGGAAATTAAGCAGTTGGTGTGGACTGCAAAAACCCAAATGACCGCTGGAGGGCAGCAGGGAGCTAAGCGTTTCAGAGAGGAGGCTGGGACCTCCCACCGGGCAGCCGCTTACTCCTCTAGCAGCATCTTTCTAGTCCTGCTCTCCATCCGTGAAAGGGACAGTCGGCCATGAGGACGGATGTCGATTTCGCTGCCTCGCCTCCCCATCAGCTCCTCCACCACACACTGGAAAACCTCTTTGTAGGTCCTGCAACACATAAACTGCAAAGGAGCCCGGGGCTCAGAGAAGGCAGGAGGGCCACCACGAGCCCCGCTTAGCTCTGCCATTTGCCTTTCGGCATTTCATAACCTCCAGGAGCGAATACGCGGCTTTCGTGTCCCAACGTGGCTCATGAGCGCCTCGTGGGGTTTCTTTTTTTAAACTGGAAAACCTTTGATTCACCCAACGGCTACCTGAAGGGCCTTCCCAGCTTGGCCAACGCGAGCCCTCTGCCTCTGCGGCCGAGAGCCGTGGTCCTCCAGAGCTGCCTTCCTGGATGTTTCCTAGGCTGTTGCTGATGCTCTCCTGGAGGTCTTGACCTTACTTCTCATGATCTCGTCAGCCGTCCCTGATCAAGAATCCCAGTGGAGCTGCTAATATGCCCTTACTTATATACACGGATTGATCGTCTGCCTTCACCCCATAATCACTCCGGGCAATTTGCAGGTCATCCGCCTCTTTTAACGACCCCATAATCCCTTGTGGGGTGGAGCCTCTGGGCAGCTGAATGGAGCTAGCAGAGTTTTTTCATGGCCGGATGCCCTACCTGTCGCCAATGCAGAGTTTTGCCTAGGCAATGTACAGAGGCCACGTCTAATGAAAATGAGCGAGCAAAGGCAAAAATGAGGATCAGCAGTTTTGGCTCTGCTCACTTTCTAGAGCTAACAAACAGCTCCGTCCGCTTCTTCCTTCTTCATTGTTCCACTTAGTGACAGAAATGCTAGCACACAACTATCAGCAAATGCTTTAAAAGCAAATTTCAAATTTGAGGAATAATTACAGAGGGTAAAGGCTGTTTATTGATTTTAATTGTGGGTGATGTGAGTTTGTGGCACAGGCTTCTTATCTATCAAGTGTTCAGGAAGGGGTCATATTTTATGGTTAATTTTTTTTTAAAAGTCCATTATTTTGCGCTGACATTCCTCCTAAATTGAAAACATGATGCCTAGTATCATAGGCATTTCTGCTTGCCCGAGTCCTGATGAGGCATGGCAATATAAAAATGTAGTTAATACACATTTCAAATTTAAATGCCTTGTGTTTAGGATTATGTACACCCAGAATTTTTTATAATCTTGCTTAACATTAATTATGGTAATAGGAGTCCTGTTACAGACAGATATGCAAATACAAATTTCCACTCCAGGAATAAAAATTGCACAATCCTTCCCTTGGGTAAAGAACAGGTAGAGCTGAAGTTACAACCGCCATGGAGCCTGGCCCTCACGCTCGTAACTTTGGATGGCTAGAAAATGAGTCAGTCTTGTGATTGACCTGATTTTACGACCTTTTTTTGCAGCCGTCATTAAGTGGATCAATAAACTGCGAATGGGCGTGGTTTTACCAAAAACTGGAAATAAACGCCAATTTTCAACAAAACCACCATAAATATGACTAGAGGCGGCTGCAAAGGGCATGGACTTGGCCGGGTTGCTGAGTGCCCAAAGGGGGGGACTCTCAGGACCTTGAATCTGAATGGCAAGTCGCCCCACCCGCAGGCAGCTCTGTCATAACTTAGACTGGTCACTAAGCAATCAGCTGTAAGTCAGTCAAGAACCACCCGGGTCTCTCTACCTGTCGCCCCAGAGCCGAATGCAGGTTTTGAAAGCCAACCTGCGTGATTTTGCCTCCTCCAAAGATAAGGATCCTACAGAGAAGCTCTAGGTGCCGTTAGCAATGGATATTGTGACAGTGTTGTATGGTATTAGCTTTCCCCCAAAGTTTTATCTGGAGGAACCCGGTCCTTTGCGCAATCAGTTGATCAGGGAATCAGGACCGCCCGGCAGAGAGAGATCCCGAAAGAAAGACCTACTTGCTCCATCTCCTCCGGCTTCTCCTCCAGCTCCTCGGGGGTCGGCAAAGGCTTCAGGAGGGAGTTGCAGAACTCACAGTGACCTATCAGGCACAGATCGGTGACCGGGTGCTCCTCAAAGACACAAAGGCATTACTCTTTTCCCCTCGGGCTGAGCCAACGGTGGGAGAGGCTTCCTAGGGGAGCTTGTTCTACTCAGCCCATCCAGCAGAACAAGCGGCTCCTCTCCTTCCCCAGGGCCCTGGCCTTCACAACTGGGCGGGGAAACGGTGGGTGTTGGGGCTGAGTCAGGAGGGTTTGCAAAACAGGCAGGTAGCCCCGGGAATCAGGAGGCGGTGAGGAAGAAACCAAAGATTGCCCCATCCCCTGACTGTCTTTGGTGCAAGTGGGGGAGAAGGGGACGCAGGCCTCTCAAGACAGGCAGGGGCAGAGGGGGGGGGTCCCAAGAAATATTGCAATCGCACTTTTCCCCAAAGGGGCTTTAAGAACAAGGCCCCGCCGTAACTGAAGGCAGGCGGAGGGAGGGGCTGGTGGACGGACGCTTCTTGGGAAAGGGAAAGGGATCTGCCTGAGACTTGGCTCCCAAAGTTTGGTGGGCCCCTCCTCTCCCCTCCTTTGACACAACTGCCCCCAAGGGGAGCAACTGGGGCTGCAGAGGAGGAGGAGGAGGAGGAGGGGAGAGCCAACAGGAGTGCAGACTTTGCCTACATCGAACTGACGTGTGGTAGAAAAGCTGCACGGCAGAGCCCACTTTGGAAGGAGGCAGGGAACCATGGTTGCGGAGTCCTTCCCTGGCAGATGAGGCAAGCCAAAAGGGGGTGTCATCTGCCCAAGCCCCCTCAGAGAGACACCGCTAGGCATTGCCTGCCCACGGAGTCAGCGGGTCCTTGCAGAAGAGCTGAAGAATTAAGAACCTCTCGGTTGCACCCAGGGACATCCTGCTCCTCTTCACTACGAACCCCCCCATCCCACCCACCCTCTTACTGGCGTCATTATTGTAACTTTCATTATTACTCTGCTGCTTTGCATGGACACCGGAGACAAATTCCTTGCAGCAGCACGCCTTCTCACGCGTGGCCAAATAAACAATGTTCTTATTCTCTTCCATCCCCTCCCGTCCCGTCCCGTCCCGTCCTTCCGCTCTGCTCTGCTCCGCTCATGTGGGATGCTCTCTTCTATTCCTAAATAGTTGGTTCCCTCCTTGTCCCTCCGATTCTGGGACATTGTTTATAGCATTCAGTGAGACCCCTTTAACCTGTTATTTCCCCCATTTACTAGCCATATAAATTCTCTTAAATAAAATAAAACATAAATCATTTCCTGGGGCTTGGTTAGTATGCCACTTCTGAACCACATGGGCTCTTGATTTCAAGTGCT
The DNA here is from genome assembly GCA_039707465.1 of Rhabdophis nuchalis. Taxonomy (NCBI): domain Eukaryota; kingdom Metazoa; phylum Chordata; class Lepidosauria; order Squamata; family Natricidae; genus Rhabdophis; species Rhabdophis nuchalis. The sequence continues at coordinate 767,828 of CM077651.1, forward strand.
GGCTTTTCTTCAGCCTCAGAAGTATCTCTTGGGGTAGCTTTGCAGAAGGAAGCCTTCGCCTCCCCTTCCCATGCAAAAGCTTTGAATTCGCTTGGGGTGTTGTGTTATTTTTAGCTGCAATAAATATCCTGAGTTTGCACCAAAAGCTGCATAATCCTCCTTCTTGGGAAGGAATAGGAAATCTGAAATCTCACCTCATCTTGGATAAAGGACTTCATCTTCTCCGCCTCAGAAGTGGATTCTTGAGGTTGACAAGGCCATGTGTGGAAGGGATTTCATTCGGGGGAAAGAAAGGGTGGGGAGTCAGTCCCCATTGAAGAGAACCCCCCCCCCACTCACTAGCACTGATGAAGTCACCTAGTTGGGTTATGAAACGTTTGCAAACATCCAAGCTCAGAGAGCAGCAAAGACTCCAAAATTCATCTTTTTTCCACAAAAGAACAAACTGAGTGAAACGAGATATAGAAACTATCTAGGGAATATTCTGAATAAATGAGACTCATGGTTACATAACCATTTCTAAATAGAAAATCAAGCCCCCCAACTGTGAAAAAAGAGCCACAAAAACAATGAGAAATAATTACCAATGGAGGTCTCTGAACACTTGGCCCTGGGGAAAAAGAAAACTTAGAAAAATCCAAAAAAGTATATCAACCTCTTCTTTGGCTCTGGACGGATGCTCTAATTCATAGGCACAGGTGTCTTTTCACCTCTGTCATACGCACATTCCTAGACTAGCCCTTACAGATGTTGTTGGCTGTGCTCTGGTCCTCCACCGTGGCCATTTTAAGGGGTGTGAACTTCAACTCCCAAGGCTGGCTGGGGAATTCTGGGAGTTGAAGTCCACACCCCTTAAAATGGCCACGGTGGAGAAACACCGCTCCATCATATAATATGCTGTGATTTATGAAGCAACGCTTGGATAGGGTGCTTTCTGCTGGTACTCTGGAAGGCAGGCTGTCAGGTCTGCAGCCATCTTTTCTGTTGGGTCTTTGGCCTGACACACTTTCTATTATTCTGCTATGCATTTTCTACGGTGGGAAAATAGGAGGGGGGATTGTACGGAGTTAGATGATATGTGGCAATAACAAAATTCTTTCTAGAAAGCCAAGGTCATCCTTTGCCTCTGCACTTCTGCACCTGACCAGAGCTGGATGGGTGGAAGACTCTGTCTTCGTGTCAGTGGGAGGTTGGACCATGGGATGGACTTGGGGGGGGGGGGGGGAGATCTGGAACTTTCAACTGGGTGGGGAAAACCGGGAAACTTTCAGATTCGGGTTTCCCCAGATGGGCCAACATGGCTCTCTTCATCCTTGGGGACTTTGAGCCATCCTTTGCCTGCTCTGCCAAAAGTCTGATTTACTTTCGGAGGCTATGTGGAGCCCTGGCACAGGCCTTGGATAAGCTTCCAGACAAAGCCTCCTTCTCTCCTGCAAGCCCTTCGGTCGTCTCCTTCCCTCTGTCTTGTCTCGAAATGCCAGGGATAAGTTCACTGGTTTTTATGTCATAATTTAGTTTTAATTTACAGGTACAGGAATTAAAAACTGCAAAATTTTGCACAGACAAACAATTGAGGAGCCTTTGCCGTTTTGTTTCTCTGCTGAACACCTGAGGGTTTCAGAGGAACTTTAAAACAGGGAGTCCTCAACTTACGACTGTTCCTTTAGTGACTGTTCAAAGTTACAACAACACTGAAAAAAGTGACTTGTGGCCATTTTTCATACGACTTGCAGCAGCATCCCCAGGGTCACACGGCCAAAGTGGACAAGTGACTCGTATTTATGACGGCTGCAGTCTCCTGGGATTCCGTGGTCCCCTTTGGCCCCTTTCTGACCAGCCAAGGCGAGGGGGAAGGCAGGCTCGCGTAACTGAACAGGTGCAGAGATCTGCCGTAAAATGGGGCAAAACTCGCTTAACAACTGCCTCACTTACAAAGCTCAATTGTGGCCGTAAGTCGAGGACTACTTGTAGAAGATAGCATACCAGTCTCCAGCTCGGTCTCAAATGTTCCTTCCTCTTCTGCATGATGCAATGTTTCTGCTGAATAACAACAACAACAACAGAACACAACTATCGTCCTGAACAGATACCAGCCTTCAAGAGATCCCACATAGGACCCTCCAGGGACATGGGAGGGGGCTGGAGAAGCACCACCAGGGAAGGATATGGGGTGGAAAGCGGACCTACAAGGCGGAGGGCTTACTAAGGAGTGCAGGGAGGTTGGTTTAACCAAGGCCCCGGGGATCCCTTCCCCTGCATGGGGTCCTTCTCTCCTCCCTCCTTCCTCCCGTGATGCTCACGGATGGCCAGGGGACAAGGAAGGGCCGGCCTCTCCTGTCCAGAGGGGGAATCCTCAAGAAAAGAAGTTTGTTATAGCTTTCAAAATGTAGCAGAAGCTGCTTCCATCTTTAGCCCATTTGAACTGGTTCCCTTTAGGGTAAGACAGGGGGCGGGGGGCCAAACCAAATATTTTTTCCAATTCGCCCTGGATAGTCAGAGCTCAAACAGACTCTGGCAGCATTTTCAGACAATGGCTGGCTGACTTCCTCCCTCCCTCCCTCCAGAATTGGTTATTTTAATATTAAAATCTATTACACAGTATCTATTAACATTTCTAAATCATTCCTAAATCCTAATGGGATTGGAATTGATACCACTCCAACTTCTGGGATATTAAGGAAACAGCACCATTTTTGCAACTTACTGCCTTCCGTGGTCTCCCTTTTTTTCTCTTTCCCATCTGTGCTGCTCTGCTCCTTCGTCTCTATGTCTAAGGGAGAGATATTAAGGCAAGAGTCAATGACTGATCCAGAGAACCGCCTTCACTTTGTCTCTCACCACACCTGAGGCCGTCTAGCCCATCTTCTCTGAATTGCTCTTCCTAATCGGAAGGAGGCAGAGGAGGGGGGTTCCCTTGTCCCCAGCAGCCCTCTCCTGGCCAGCCCAGCTTCCTCCGGAACCTACTCAGCTCGCTGGAGCCTTCAGAGCTGACCGAGTAGCTCCATTCCGTCTGAGTCTCCAAATCGGCAACTTCCCGTTTTCTGCAAGGAGGAAAAACAAATCCTGGAAGAAATTTCCAATCAGGAAGCATCTCACAAATGCTCGGCTCTTATCAGAGGGACTATTTACTTAACTGCTGCAATAATTTATACTCACATGTAATTATGATAAAGAAGTGCACATAAAAAACTAATAAAACCTTAAACCTTAATTATTAAGTAACAAATTTCACCAAAATACCTTTTTACAAATCAATGAAGCAACTAAAAATGTCACAATCTTGTCCACAAAGCAGCTGATACTAGTTAGCTTCCTTATGCCAGATGGAGCCAGTCTGAAATATCAAATCAATCTGGAGCCACGGAAGCTCCAAAAGTTTTCCCATAAGCAGTTATTTTATTTATTAAATGTATACGCCACCTATCTTGCTATCCAATTATAAATGGGGGGAAGGAGCTTCAATTGTACTGTTGTGGCTACTTTCTTTGACTTTGTTGTCCTTATTTTGCGGACATGACACTGAAATATATATAACTCAATAATATTATCAAATATATGATGTAAGGAGAGGAAAAAATGATGCATGTTAGTGTTTATTGTCTATTAAATTTCAGAATTACTTAATCTGCAAATGTTTTCAAAATGCTTAGACAAATATATTAAATCCATTTCACAAAAATAAATTATTAAAAATATATATAAGTGTACACTCTTGGAAGTAAGGCCATTGAAAAGAGTTGAAAATATATTCGGTATTCATTAATTCATTCTCTATATTATAAATCTGTCAAATCAGAGTGTGTTCCTGTAATTATTTTGGTAACAATGCCAAAATAAATTGCTCTTTTTCTCCTAACCCATAATATTTGTTACACCCTATATAAATTCTAAATCTTCCAAGTATCAAAAATGAAAAAAGGGAGAAAAGGGAAAGAGAACAATCGAATATAATTCTGCCTCTCTCTTGGCTGTAAGGATAAAAAAAAAAAAATCATATGAATGCCCTCCTTCATTTGCTTACATCCTTGCATTAGTGAATTGGAGCCAATAGATGGCAGCATCCATTAGATAGTTCCATGTTTCTTTGCTGCCATCTAGTGAGTGTCTGAATTTTTGCAGATCTGGTTGCCCTATTTAACAAATTGTTTTTTAGACAGACCTAGTGCAATTCCTGCTATTGGAAAGGATGTGTTTGAAATATGGAGAAATGCCTCTTACTTGGGTGACTGAGTTTCAGGAAGTGGAGCTGACAGAGGTCTTGTCTGGAAAGCTACATGGAGGGAGGGAAAAAAAGCTTTTTAAAATCATAATAAAAGTGGGAAAACTGCTTTTATCAGCTCTACAAGGTGCAGTACAGGATTATCCACTAATTTGTAACGAAATCCTCAAATACATTAAAGTTGACATATTTGATTTTTGTTTAATTGGTTAGATTGAATTTTTGGTAATGAGGATATAAGTCGACTTACTGAATGCATTCCAGAATATTTCATGTCAGGGATTATGTCTTGCATCATATCTGTGCAAGACATTTGACATGTATCCTAATCAAGGGGACACAGATAGGGGCCTTGCAAGCTGCAGACCTCAGAGGCACACATGTTCCAATTGTTTTGTTGAACATCTTTTCATTGTGCTGGATAATTTTTTGGGGGGAAGATGGATTTCAGCCCCTATTGTGGAAAACGCCATACTCCATTATCACTTCCTTGACTTAGACCAATCCATCTCCAGATGCTTTTGACCTTTAAAATAATATTTAGTTAGCCATCTCAGGCACAGGTTGAACAGTTTATGGAAGAAGCTTCTGGAATGCACTTCCAGGTATATATATATAGAAAATAATCTACAGCTACCTTTTCCTAAAGTTTGATCAGCGTTTTCTGGGTGACCTTCACAAAGAACTCCTGATTCCTCTTCATTTGACACCGCCTGCTCCCTGCTCCCCTCTGCTTGGCTGCCACTCTCATTCAAAAAACGATTACTTTCTGCAATGTATGCTTCTATCGACCACTGAGCAAGATCCGATCTAGCCACGGGGTTCTCCTCCTGGTGCTTTCTGACATTTTCCACGGTGAGGAGAGAGCTGGGAAGCTTGCTACTCTCTGGCTTGGGTGCTGGACCTGGGGAGGCTTCTGAAGGCAACTGGTTTCTGCTACCAGTTTTTGTGGGGTTTGGGGTCTTCGACATTTTTCCAGGGCCTGAAACAAGACTGTTTTCTGAAAAGAAAAGCATTGCTGTATTATTATTTCTTCAATTAAGATAAATGCGCTGTTCTAAGAAATCATGCAATATTTGATTCAATATTATTATATTTGTTTAGTGGTGTTTTTGAACTCCGACTTGGCCTTGAGCATCAAAGATTCCAGAAGACATTACAAAATGCATCCATCTGACCTTCAGCAAGTTTTATATTCTCTTTCTGGAACCCTGGGTGAAGCATCTTCGCATCACAGGCTTCAGAGCTGAAACAGGGTGCATATAATGCCATCAAAATTGGCTTTTTTCAAAGATTGTACCAATAAAAGAATTCTTTTATGGAGTACTTGATCTCCTGTGTTTGCTGCAGGACACAACCAAGATATGAGTTATAAAGCTGAACTGGTCAGCATATTCTTTATTATTAGCCTTCCCCAAAGGGAACAAGAATCGAAGGGAAACCAAGAAACACAGGGCTTCAGCCCCAGTGTGATCATGCTGTCCAAACTGGATAGTAAAACCACAGAATTGGAGGTCGGAATCCATAGCCCAGAGGTGGCTGGAGAGTTCACAAGTCTTAAAGTTGCCAGGTTTGGGGACCTCTGCCATACCATGCAGAACTCACAAGGTGAGATTACCCTAACCCCCTTTCATAATTCCCTGAGATCGCTTAAGGAGAAATAACAATGGTTTTAAGGACAAAAGAGAGATACCAACTCATTTTAATAAGCCAATCTCTGAAGTTTTAGTTGGGTACTGAGTGGGCTTTTCTCTTAACTCAGTCCAGTAAATCAGCTTAGTGGTTTAGCAATAGCTCTGTCCAAACACAACAAAAAGATTTAGAAGATAATGTGCAAAACAGCCAAGTTTACATCTCCCCCTACCAGGTTAAACTTGACGTAGTATCTAATATATAGGGGTACACCAACACCCCCCAATACGCACACACACCCCGGTGTAGTAACTACGATGTCAGTGAGGAAACTTCCAGCTGTAGAAAGATTTCTTATGAACCCTCAGAATGAAGCATCTAGGTTGATGGAAGGAAGATTCCCTGAATTGGCAACCATTGAGGACTGGGGCTTCCATAGAGAAGAAGGCAGAGAGAAAGCAGCCACCATTTTGTATCTCACAAATGGAGCAGAGCTTTTAAAGGTAGGAAAGCATCAAAGGGCATCAACTCTGCTAGATCACAGTTCTATCTACTTTGTTCTAGCTATGGAGAGAATATGAAGTAAAGTTCAGAAAGTCATTCAAATTCAATTCATTGATTGATTGATCGGATTAAATTGGATTCATTTGATCGAGTGATTTGGCTATGGGTGAAGCATGGTTTTTATCTGCTACTCTGCTGGCACTAAGGAGAGTGGCAGAAAGTTGCCATCCCTATGAATTTTGCAGACGTCCTTGTTCCAAAGGTTGGTTCACCACTCATTCAGCATCCTTCTTAAAATATACTGCTGGATCCTTTGTGACAGTCCACGAGAAAAGTATGAAGGTAATGGAGCTCTTTTGCACCTTGTCTTCCTAGCAACTGGTATCCGGGTCTAATATTCAGAAGGTTCCATACAGCCATTGTGACTAATAGTTACAGGTCAACTTATCCTCCATGACACGATCTTATCTTGTCACGTGGTCACATTTTATACCATCAGGATTCCATAAATGAATAAGGTAGTGCAATTACATATACCTATCAATCACCCATTGTGCATCATGAAGTCACTTAAGAAGGGTTATGGGATGGTGGTGAATTCTACTGTAATAAGATACTGGTAAAGGGAGAATTTTAGTGGAAATACTCTTGGGAGTATTTTGCCTCTGGAAAATTCTGGATGGACTGGCTTGATAATGCTTTTTTTCTGTTTGCTGTTAATTAATGTTTATCAAATATAATGCCCCAACACTGCAAGTCTTTAAGAAGATGTTGGATGGCCATTTGTCTGAAACGGTATAAGGTTCCTGCCTAGGCAGGGGTTTGGACTAGAAGACCTCCAAGGTCCCTTCCAACTCTGCTATTGTATTGTATTGTATCATTTATAAATATGTTGAATTTCTTAATGGTACTAGTGTTTGGATTAATGTCAAATGACAACCCCTTTTGCAGCATTGAATGCTAAGGTGGTTTAGCCTTGAGATTCATTTGGCCCCATTTAAAAAAACCAAATAAGTAAACAAACTTTATTGGCCTTGAAACTCATTCTTTCCTGTCTGCCTTTAAATAAACACTGTTCGCATTGGGGCTCATTCAAATGAACGTTAGTTTAATTTGGGAAAACAAAATACAAC